>WOVY01002560.1:0-600000 GCA_013436015.1 Rhipicephalus annulatus | reverse complement strand
GTCGATGAAGAATTATGGCTGAAGTGGGTATGCGCCACAGTTATTAGCAGAACAAAAACAAGCTTTTCTAATGGGTTTGAACCTTGGACGACCCACTCGTTATGCTATTGCCACTGTGCGAAGACCGGTTGTTCTGCCACTGTTTTAAAACGTTTTACAAGTCGTATTCACACGATTGCTTTGTCGACATCAAGCCTGTCTAAGGCAAGTGCGCCAACAAGTCGTAAGCGCAGGAGTGGCTCAGTAGTTGAATACTGGGATGGCGCCCAGTGCACGTAGATTCGAGCCCCACTTTGTCACTGGCACTGTTTTGTTTTCAAATTTTGTGCAAAATGGTTACGCACACTAGCGGCAGTAGCGGTGGCAGCGGCAGCGTGCTTGATTTACATTTTTATCACATAACAGTTTTCGTTGTAATAGTTATGCATATATAAAGAGTGACAGCTTTATTCACACAAAGAAAAAGAGGTCCGCCTGAGGGATAGCATGTTCAAGCCTGCTACTCGACACCGCGTGAGAGGAGACTGGAAGGAAAAGAATGATGGATGATAATGGTGAGTCAGAAAGGTGAGTATATACAGTCCTTTTACTATAGAGAATGTTCAAGCCATGCATGTAGCACAGTTGTTTTAAGAGGGTTAGGACCGCTCCTACGTCATCAGTTTCACTGTTAGTATTAGGCTAAAGGCCCAACAAAATCTCGCCAGTAAATGTCATATTGCAAAACTGTTCTGTAGAAAGAAAAATCAGCGTTGGCCGGTCACGTGCGTTGGCTGTCAGTCATAAAATCTGTGATCACATTTGTTACAGGCACCTGAATAATAAAATTTTACACTTTCAACGCTACAATAATGAGTACTGGAATGTTAAGTTCACATTTTGCTAAGTGCACCTACTCAAATTGAGGTTTCATTAATTGGAATTTATTTAGCTTTAAAAATGTCTTTAGTTTCTACGACAGGGATAGTTTAGTTGGAAAGGGGAGGCTGTAAAAACCTGTATCATCATTTTAAAGTGTGAATATTTTTGTAACAATTCAATTATGTTCAGCATATTCGAAATAATTGAAAGTCGTATTTTAGCCTATTCTATTAACGCGTGCTAATACTGATATCCTAATTCTGCTACGTAGATGAGGTGAACACTAAAAGCTCAAAAAATACGCAACAGCAAGGAAAATTTAGTTGTGTGAAAGAAGAAGGGTTGGCTGGAACTTGTAAAAACATACTTTACCGGCAGGTATGCAGGGGCAGTGATCAAAATAAATATTACGGTAGACAAGCGGGCTACACATTCGTCCAATTTTTGCAGCTGGTTGACATGTGGGCATACCCAGGCGCTTTCTCAAGCAGCATGCTCCAGCTGCACATTGACTCGTGGAAGCACACATGTCCCCTAACTTCTGAAATAAAAATGCACAAGAAAGTTTTAATTAGCATTGTTCGTTAGCGCGAGTTCACCGCACGGTATGCAAATGAATGAAATGTCACCCTAGAAAATCTGATTATCTCTAGACGAAGTGCTCATTTAGCATGACTGCTGCTAGTTGCTTATGTGCTAATGAAGGTACCCAGTGAAATTTATTGAGATACATTGACTCCTAAAAGTTGCCGGATTTGGTCTTTAAGGTTCGCCTTTTGGAGTGTAAAGAGAAAATGATATTCCGTCCCTAGTTCGTACTTAGATCACTTAGTGCATAGTTTTTGTTGTATGCGGTTACTCGAGAATCGTCAATTTTAAATTACTACAAAGTAATCAATAAAGTCAAAAGTTTCTTGTGTAAGCGAAGCTGTCAAACGTAGCTGCATCTTTGTGTAATGGGTAGCGCGCTTTAAACTGCGAGTAATGCGCGTGCGTTGTTTTTGAATTTTCAATGCACCATCTACATAGTCGTCTTGATAGAATACGCACTGCAACGTGTGCGCCTTTTGTTATAGCTGTCCGGCTTTGAACCACAAGGTAGTTATGATAAGCACCTGTTCTGACACCCGATGCCAATGCACGCTTCCCCACGCAATAATACTGCGAGCAATCTTACATGCAGTATTTTGAAGCCTGTACACAAGACTCGTGTGTTCTCAAAGCGCGAATGTTATTTTCACTGCATTTCCTACCAGATGATGTTCTCTTCACTCTATTTCCAAGCAGAGTTGGTGTGTAAATACAGGCATGCAGAACCAGTGGCGTCATCACGATTATAGTTGGTAGATATGATTGTGCAGCTAAACGGCCTTTACAAGTACCTGCAGTTTTAGCCGGACCAATAAAAAAAGTTCATGCAGTGGACTGCTCATATACTCTTTTAGACACAATTTTGTATTGTACGTGTTTTCTTATGCCCGTTGTATTTTTGTCGAAGCGGCTTTAGGTATTTGGTACGCTATGCGTTTACGTGACCCGCGTTTGTAATAAATCTGTGTAAGAGGGGATAAAGACTTATGGCTGTGTAAAAAACACCTGGTTGCCACAGAGACAGCCCAGGCTTTCACCTCTCTCGGACCCGAAAATATATTGATTTTACTTGCATCATTCTTGATTTTTGGTTCATGGACAAGATTATGGTTTTTCGCTTACAACCAACGACGCCGGCACATACACAAATGCCTACGCCACACTCGCCATTATGAATACGAGTGGCGCTGGCTAACACTGTTAAGTTTAAATGCACATTTATTATTTTTTAGTCACGTAACTCTGCTGTTGATGTAGTTTGCCGGATATTTATCTTGCATATTTTAATGATATGTCGGGGTTACAGAATTTACTTTCCGGGAATTTCAGATTGTTGCAATAGCTTGTCGTACTTTAAAAAAGAAAAACTGCTTTATTTGTTTTATGCCCGATGTATTGAAACCTGCACCTATGTAAATGATACGCCCACCTGATATGGCCTCGCAAGAGAATGGCAGTGTTGTAATTCAAGCAATAAATAAATGAAATAAATACATACAGTCCATAAACTAGACTGGGGGATGACCACGATGGTTGCTCAGTTGGTCGAACCGCTGGACACTATAATGGAAATTTCCAGGTTTTAGCCTATCCAGCCGCAAGTTAATCGTTTTGCCCACCTTACTTTTTTATATGTTTATATTTATTATTACGAGTATCTCAATACTATGCTTGGTTTTCCTGTTAATTGTGATTATTCTTGTTCATAAAAAACGAAACTTCTCCCCTAATAAAATGCAATAAAATCGCATTTTATGTCTCGGAATAATAAGACCTCACGTTTGGATTTTTTTACGGGATTTACAATCGTGAAACGAACGCTTCTTCCTACACCCTAGCTTTCATAGCTTCAGCCAGCTTCTAAGACACACAGGGCACCATGATCCCTAAATAAATTACACATTTCAAAAGCGATATAAGGCTCGGAGAAACAAAAAGAAAACATTCGGCTTTGGTGTCGCGAGCGGCCTTCATTCGCTGTGCTATCAATTTTGTTGTCAGCGTCGTACCCAAGCATGCACCTCATTTTGTGCTCAATCGCGGAGCTAAGCACGCGCACACAATTTTCTACCGAAAGCTTCTGTATAAATAAGCCACTGATTCTAGGAACTCTCAAACAGCGGGAAACTGCAAAAGAATGTTGACCGAGGAAACGGGAGAGAGCTCGCATTTGCCGGGCTGATGCTGCTGTCCGAGCTAAAAATAGCCCCGGGACACTGAGTGCCGGCAGCAGCTGCGGACCGATGATCCGGTAGCCTTCGAGCTCCCGCTAAATCATGAGAGAAAATGCAAGTGCTGGCGGCGAATAAACCGTACAAACTATGCCACCGAGTTAGCTCACGAGGTCACAGCTCTCAACAACGGCCGCCGAAGAGGCGGAGTTGGGGGCACAGCAGCATGAACGTAATGATTGGGGAAGCGCGTTCACCGGGAGTTTATCCAGCGACACTTTAGCTTCAGTTGCGACACCTCCGTGTGGCATTTAAAATAAACACTGTGAGAAACCCAAGCCAAGCACGTTCCTAACCGCAATGATAACCACGAACTTGCATCAAGCAATTGTGAATGGCTTCAGTGCAGCGTCGGGTTCAACCTACTAATAAACACCGGAGCCCTATATTTCAGATTTCGCTGAATAACGGATTGTAGAAAGTGCTTGGGTGGCGATTTTTTCCTCTAACACCGCAATAGACAGAAATGATTATTTGTTGGCTTCCACCACAGTTCAAACTGTAATAACAATAGTTATATTTCCTCTGCGCGTGTTTTTTGTTTTTGCCCACACTCTGCTTGAACTTGTGTATTGCTTGACGGTTCGCAGCCTTCAACAAAAAAAAGAAGCAAAGAATCCACTTGGACAATGCGCTCTATTTTTAGAGGGGCCAGCTCAGACAGCGTGCATTGCGCTCTTAGACATGCAGGTGCTAGTGAAATAATCCATCATGTATTGGTATTGCTTATTTCTGCTTTGTAAATTAAAGTAAGTTTATTTTTTACGTCTGTGACTGTGCTGCTAATAAAAAACTCACACGTTTTCTACTTACCAGCTGCCTGAAACCACTGGCCAAAAACGGTAACTGGTCTGGGTCGAACTGCAAAGGTTTAGTCATTGTTCTCAGTAATTGAGTGGCAAGCTTAGATACCAGATATTTCAAACGGTATTGAAATTGTGTAGCCACAGTTACCAACCAAATGAACCGAGTGCAGCTTTCATCCTTCCCATCTTCGTTATCTTCAATATTTCCAATGAAGTGGCTAGAAGGCAACGCAAAAATGTACAGCTCTTATATGCCCAAAAGTTTGGTCTTAAGGCTACCTGAGTTTTTGGAGTGAGGAACGTCGCACATAACATTTAACACACAAGGCTTTTCTGATGACATTGCTAGATATCTTTTTTGAGTCACTAACTAAAACTGTAACAATCTCAAACGATAGATTCGCCACTCAATAGGAAATATAGATTATGAAGCAATGATATGCACGGCACTACACGTGTGCTTTTTGCTGTTCTGCCTTCTGCTTTTTCTCTTTCACCCCATATATATGCTCTGACATTTGCAACAAACGCTAAGTTGAAGCTAAGCGCTGGTGTAGTATGTTCCGTGTATAAGTTGCTGCGCTTCCTACCAAGATGTATTCATGCCAACTGGCCCGATGTAATTGTATATTGTTCTAGAGAGAGGTGGGTGCTTTGTTTGACTTAGACGACAGCAGTACGAGTCTAACTGACCTTTTCGTGCCAACAAAGTTGTAGTGTACTTAATATAGTGCACCAGACGTGTCGATGGCGCTGTTTACGTCAACGGAGTAGTTTCTAGAACTAAAGGATGTCAACATTGAGAGAAGGCACAGAGATACGTTGCAAGGAGGTGGGGGGTGGTGAAAACTATGTTGTCACAACGACGAATGACCAGACATCAATCTACATTCATGCTGAGGCATTCTGTGTGGTAGTAAACTGTTGTACGACACAGCGATGCAAGTGCTTGGTAAATTTACATAGACAGGTAAAACGTTGGCAACCCCTCCGCCTTATACGCGTTTTTTGCGGATGCACTCGGCTGGCCGTGCAGACGTCCTACTCCCAAATTTCTTAGGTAGCTGAGACCGTCGTTGATGCGATGGCCTCAGTACTCTAAATCGTTAACCACTTTTTCTAAACGCACCAACATTCGTCATGTTGGCCAAGGAATTACGTCATAACATATACATATTTCCCGTGTATTATTTGTAAAATCACTTGAGGCGACCTTCAGCGAAATTCACGGTGAAAGAGTCGTCTAAGAAAGAGAGAGAAAAGAAACTTGATTACGTGCGTTATCAGACTTAAGATGAAAGGGCTCCAACAGTGCCAGCCTTAGCCACATCGCCAGCGATGTTCTCCCTTGCATAGGTGCACATACGGTCTAGCAGACACGTAATGAAGGCCTATCTGCTTCGCGAAATGATGAAAATTTATAGCTAGGGCTATCTTCTTCACAAATTTAATTTTCCTAAACTCCAGAGAGTCTATGGCACTGTTTATTTTTAGTGAAAATTTGGGAAGTAGCGCTGTACGTAAAACCCCAATTTACTGCCGGAGTTTGATTCGTCCTTATTCAGAAGATTTCTTTCTACGATAATACGATTTCCAAACACAAAAGCAATCAAGCCGGTGAAAGTACTCATTTGCTGGGATGCTTAAACACAGAAATACGTATAAATACAAGCGTAAGTAATTTAATGAAAAGCACCTTTGTTTGTGCCTACAGCAATTTTAATAATTCTTTTCACACATACAATCAATTTTACGAAGTCTGGATATTTGATGCCGTCTGGTGCGCCCCAGTTCTACCTAAGACTCAGTAAATAAAAATGGCTCGTGCTCCAGGGCGCCCACATATGTCAACGTCGGTAGTTTTGCCTGCGACAAGCCCCTCCTTAATTGCGAAGAAGGCGGGCTATGATACATCGTTTATTTAAAGTAAAGCTTATATAAACCAAACCATCCCGGTGCTAATTACTGCTCAGTACATTTACTTTTCATAAGTAATTAATGAGGATCATACTAGCCTTTAAAAAGAGAGCTCATCGCATAAAACTACAGTCTTGAAAAACTCGCTGGAACAGTTTTCATCAAACGTTTTCGGATATATCCCAAATTGAAGCCCTATCTAGAGCATGCTAGATACTTGGCGACTATATTTCAAATAGGCACCTGAAAATAGTATAGAAGTGGGCTGTAAAAAGCAGCTCGTCCATCTTGCATATTGAGAGTTGAAATGCTGTCGCATGAATGGAGTGCATGTTGCTCACCTTCTATCATTACTTTACATTCATGGTTGGAGTCGTCATACACTTGAGAAGTTCTTTAAAAATATGTTATACAGGCAGCTAAAACAAGTAGGTGCTTATGCCACATGGCACAATTGAGAGAAATGAGACATTTGACGGCTGACTTTATTATGACCTTCTTTGCAGTAAAAGGGAACTTGTGGTTAGAAATGTATGAACTTCCCTAAGTAGGTAGTTTGTGTCATTTGATTCTGAATACAAATTCAGCCTCGTGAATGGTGGCAGCCCTACTTATCTATATGGATCAGCATTAAGTAGTAGCCTGTACCTCACTTTCGAGGAATGATCTTTCGTCAGACAATTCCACTGGTTTTAGCATTTGGAGAGAAGGGGTAGTGACCACACCCGACATAACTCAAGAGTGACGTTTGTCCAAGCCTCAAGTCCTCCAGAGCCGTCCAGTGCAGCAATTTTCAAAAACACAAGTTAATTATAGAACACTGTGTTGGCGGCTCACACTTCCACCTAGGCGATGCAATAAAGAGTGCCATACAGTCCACTACATGTGCGAATTTGACGAGCTCATCAACTCTAAAAACCTCGAGTGATCTGTCTCTGTACAGAACTACGTTACAGAGACACGAAGCCGTTTGATGATTTGAGATTGGGCAGATACACTCAAAATAAAAAACAGCGACACATAGATAAGATGAATAAGCGACGATAAATTTGTTTTCACCAGTCCGTGGATTCAAGAAAGCCTATGTCGCTAATCTTAAGAACAATCTGGAGTCTTCGTACTCCAGAGTCTTCGTACACCAATGTTGGTCAGCGCTACCCATTTAAATCTCTGCCACTTCACTTACGCTACGAAGAGATTGACGTTGAAGAATCGTTTCATCAAGGTTTGCCTGTGGGTCAAATTCAACAGGGACCAGGATGCCCGGCTGTTCTTTATCTCCACTTGATCCCCGAAAGAAGAGTATATTCTCAGTAGAAGTAAATGTTGCGCTTGCTTGTGTAGACGTTCTTCGGCACCAGGACATGACGGCATCACCTGCCGCGCTCTGTGTCGCCTAGGAGATGAAGCGCGCAAGGCACTCTTGCTGCTATAAAATGACTCCTGGCAAACAGGCACCGTTCCACAGGAACAGTAGTCAATACACCTGATTTAACACTCAATGCCGACAGGGCACCTTTGGACATTTCCTCCTACCACCCGATTGCAATCGCGAGCTGTGTGGGAGAAGGTATGGAGAGAATGATTCTAGTGTGGCTGGACTGGTACTTAGAGTTCTACGAAATATATCCAGATGCCATGTCCAAGTTCAGACGAGGCCGCTCATCATTCTACAAAGAAAATGACTTGATGACACATCTAGAACATTAGTAGGCCTGTAAATGATTATCTGCTGCTTTGTTTTTGACGTTAAAGGGGCTTATGACACTATCATCCGCGAAACTATTCTCAGCGCATTAGACTGAGTAGGACTTAGTGGGAAGATCTATGTGTGGGTTCACAACTACTTAGAAAATAGACCAGTTTACGTGTAGAGATAGAATAGTCCGACACCCGTGTGTTACGGTAGCTGAGGGTTTGAGTTAGTCGGTGGGCTAAGCAAGACTCTGTTTAGCCTAACCCTCAATGAACCACTTAGAAAGTCGCCAAGCAGCGTACGACTTTCCATTTATTCTGATTGCATCTGTGTATGTACGTAAGGTTCGTCTCTACCTAAATTACTCACTCAACTTTAGAAGGCAGCTTCATTGACATGATACTATCTATGTAAACAAGAGATCTAAATCGCAAGTGAAAAGTGTGCTGTTGTGGCGTTCACAACAAATCTTAAGTATACTTCCGGCATATCAATTAACGGGCAATTGGTGTCATCCAGCCGGAGTCACAGATTATTGAGAGTCATAATAGACTGATACCTGTCTTGTTCCCCACATGTAAACTACGTGAAAAGCGTCTGACTTCCATTTCTCACTTGTTCAAGTTATTTGCTCGAAAAACTTGGAGAGTGTCCAGCTAGTCTATGCTACAGCTGTACAAGGTATTTATTGGATTCCTGTGACACAGCCTGCATGTAATGTCTAACACGTGCCAAACCTGCGCACACACCAAAACATTCAAGCCCAGGTTCTCAGGATATGCCTTGGTTTATCCCATTGTACTTAGACGGCTGAAACTAATGCCATTTCGCAGGACTGCTTTATCATGACACCTATCATTTTAAAGCGATTCGTACTTCAGTCACTCCTTCTGCAGTCAGTCCTTTGACGAGGTTGCCATGAACAGTTAACATAAAAGGTTGTCAAGCTGCTTCACCATGTCACAGAAACAGGCCACGAGGTCATTTTTCAGTTGCTACCTGGTCATTGTGGGATCAGTGGTGATGATTTCGTGGACAATGCGGCTCGCACTTCCCACCATGAAGTATACACCCTTCCGATCCTTCTGTAAAGGACACACTCTGCAAGGCAACTTCGTACCCTGGCACGTAGTATGTGTCTGCTGGAGTGGAACACCCCTATCCTAAATCTCACGTAACTCCACCAAATAAACCTTCGACTGCAACTTCTAGCTCAAGCCGGACTTCATTGACCTGATCAATCATCAATTATTTGTTTGCTGTGGTTGTGAGTTGGCTTCACAAAAGCATATACAACCGTCCTTGGAAAGACCACAATGCGGAATTCAACGACCGCGGCACCGTTGAAGACATTGACTATCTGCAATGCTAATGCCTTGATTCGCCTCTGACAGACAGAAACTTTCTGATGCGTTAAGACAATTGTACCATTGGCCGCCCTCTGTGCAGATGCTTCTGGAGCACCGTCCTTGTATTTTGTCGTCTGAAAAGACAGCCAGAGCCCGTTTGCATTTTTTGAGGACTACGGGCCTATGTGAACGCCTTTAGATTTTGTGTACTGCCACCGCTACATACGTGTCTGCTCATTTATTGCCAATCTTTTTGTGTCGGTTTTGGTCTCTTACCTCTTTCTCTCATCTTTATACTCCGCTTTAAAATTACCCCAACTTAGGGTAGCGAACTAGGCATTAGCCAGGTTATCCTCCCTGCCTTCTCTCTTGCTTTTCGTTCTTCCTTCTTTCTGTAGTTGAGGAATATCCAATTCTTAGTGGAAACACTTGGCCAGATCAGAGGAGAGAACTGACCTGCTTGTGGATACTTCGTTGGCGCTTTTAGATTCGCAGAAAGTGGTTGATAAAATTTTTGCGAATAAAGAATTCCGACCAAGTATTGTCAAAGTCGAAACAAAAAGGTATAGAAAAGCGTTCACCATGCTCTTCTAAGACGTTCTGAACATAATTTCTATTAGAAAAGAAATTTTTATGAAATGAGTCATGTGCACAGACGCATGCATTAGAACATCTGCTTGATGCCCAGACGCACTTTCTCATAACTACGCTGACCAAATAAGCTTCACAGGCAAATAATACGCCACGCTTCGACTTCATGCTGCCTGGACACACATCGATGACAGCACAAGTTTACAAATTTATCGAAATAATTCATATTTCACCACACACAGTGTATAGACCACTCAAGAATTGAAACATGAAAATAATGTTTGAATATTGCACGTAGTATTGTTTTACCATGATCAGTTTGAGTTACGTTGGCATACTTTCGACTGGTACTTTTATTTCAGAGACAACGTTACCTCTAGTAACCCGATTCCAACATGACACGCTTCTCTCCAGCAATCGTTTTCAGCAGTAGCTATAACAAAACAAAACCTAATCGCATTTGAACTCATGTCCAATTTTTGTGCATTACAATTCTACAAACAACTATTCCTGCGAAACAATACGCAGCGTTTCGTTTCGTTTGAAAGTGGAAAAGACGTTGATTTTGGTATTTAAAATTTGTGACGAAAGAGCACTTGAGAATACAATCGATTGCCGATATCCGCGCGACGTTATGTGAAATATGCGTGGAAATATGCTGACGAATTTCTTTTTCTAGTCTGCGCGTGTGTAGATTTTCGGCTTTGTAGTAACTGGAGTCTTCATGGTCAGTACATTGTGTTTCGAGCGCCGCACTTTTAAAGCAATTTTTATTATTTAATACTACCCATCCGATATTTACTGTGTTTTATTCTGGCTTAGCAAATCTACGATATTTCATACAGAATATTGATAACCGGGAGTAGCTAAGTTAAGGTTAGTCATTTTCAATAAAGTGCAATAACATTCACTTCAATATGTGAGCATAAGGACAAAATATATGACCGAGTAGAAACTATATGTATGAGAATGGAGCCCGCGTAAGAAAATATAACAGAAAAAAATTAAACAAATCATGTGCTTTCATTCACTTTACGTAGATGTTCGTTTATTATCCGACGATTCATAAAAAAATGTGATGGCTTTCACTTACGCCTTGAGAAAGAGCGATGCTTAAATTTTCCCAGAGAAGCAGAAGGCAGAAATAACGTGCGTAAAAAATTACCACGTTCATGAGCTTTCAAACGACTGCATGCCAAGCGGTGCTGAATGCGGATTGACTTGTCCCTATTAAGAAGGCTCACAGCTTCGCCACGTCTATGAAGCAATGGCAAGTGACGTGGCTAATCAATCCATTGGCTGCATAAGTAGGAAAAAGATCATACGTTTTCACGGCCCCGTTTTTATAGCTGCCGTGAACTTTACGAATATAAGCATTTATTAGGCGTCGAGAACCGTTCTTATGTCGTAGCCCTGAAGGTATGCATGAGGAAAGAGCAACAGATTCCAACAATACGTTTGTTTTACACCATCCATCTCAGGGATTCTTGCTGTCGTTTGACGTCATGTCATGGCGTTGCTTGGCGTCTCGCAGGCCCACTTTTTTAAACACTTGAATTATTGCATAGAAGACATTTCTTGTTAGCGTTGTTTTGCGTAAAAACCAGCCCATTGCAAAAAGAAATGTGATTGTGAATCCATCTTTCGAAATGGCGAGATTCTAGGCACTTACGCAGAACAACACCTTTTTTTTGCATCCAGAAAAGCGGAGAGCATTAGGTCAGCATGGCTTCACTGTTTCTTCGGAAAAATAAAATGAAGTATCTGCGGAAAATGTCAATCGGCATGTGTCAGCGATAACCTTTCCCCAATATTTTCACTGATTGTATTTTCCTGTGTATATATTGACGTGCATATTCAATGATCATGGCTGTTTATTTAGCGCCGATCTTGTGTCTTCTCGTCTCCATCCTGTTGCAGCGCTGTTACTTCTTTCTTTGTGCGCATGGCGTGCTTACCAGAAGCATGAAATATGCGCAAATGTTGTACACACGGACATTTTTAGCAGTCACGTATGTTTTGTATACGCAGTTGTTTACTGTTGCTTCATGGTGCTAACAGGAAAAAGGGATTATCAATACCAGACGCCATAAGCTGATCCATTGCGTGTGTTCTACCGAAAATGGTAGCCCTGTACAGGGCCACGTAGCCAAACTTCCGGAGATGGCGCTTAATGACACTTGAGGTTAACGCGAGCTGACGGATAGATCATAAAAGCAATATGTAATGTTTATAAAGAAATATATTCAGTTTTCCGACCACAACTGGCCTTTCTTGAGCAGTTGGGTATTTTCCGAACCAGTCGCCTGTCCTGGCATGGCTCTGTGGTAAATTCTGCAGAATACGTGGTTTCGATGCCTGCTGTGACCTTGATGTTTAGTGCTTGCATTTGTCGAGTCAACGCTGATGATGCTAGGTTTTTGAACTCTTGCGCCTGAATTGCCAATCCTGATAGATACAAACTGCCTATCATCTGTGACTCATACCCACACGCCACCCCACGTGGCTACGGGTGTGTGCTACACGTGTTTAAAGAGAAGAGTTTGAAGAGGTACTAGACCGCATATTCATTCATGCCGTATCCAGCCAGACATTTCATCAAACACTCTGAGCCTCCTATACTCATTTTGTAATAACCCAGGCTAAGGAGGTGACAACGAGAGCACGCAGACTTCGGTGGCTAGATAGATAGATACGCCTATAGAAATGCTCAAAGTCAACATAAAACACTTCCCGTTTAACTAAAATACTGGAAATTCATATAGGTCAACGTATTGTTTCGCATACGTGTGCGGCTTGCATGCCAGATACACCAATTGTCATTATTATAAAGAGAGCACAGTAATGACTTCAGCTATTCATTGCACTTTCATACTGACTGATTTACGTGGTTCTTCTATCTTTGGTATTTCTAATAATGCACTCTTCTTCACCGCAATAAGCGATCGAATTAGGAACGCGTGATGGCTACAGAGACTTAACGTAACAGCTGCATGGAAGCCGATGCATTGTTGTCCTCTATCAATATTATTACGAGATGTTTTTACTGAGTTTTCAATACAGCTTCATGCCTTTTACGTGATAAGCTAATGGCTAATTTCTAGCGCTGCTACGCCTATACAGTGCGTCTCAGCTATCACGCAGCTACAATTGAAAAGAAAAGGGCACGATGTTACGCGATGCAAGTTATAGTGAATCTATTTTCCTAGTGTTCTCTAGTAGCCACTACTAGTTTTCTCGGTAATAAAAGTTAGTTAATCAGCCCCAATAATATTCACTACGCTAGAAGTACTGGCCTATGTACCAAAATGTCAAGCAGGGAATTTTGCGCTCGTTGAAATGATGGCTTTCTGTGCTACTTTCAACAACGTACTGACTGCGCGCTCAATATTTGCTGTTAATAAAAAAAGCCCTCTAAATCTCAAAAGTGACCGTAGCTAGACCCCACAGGGGCGTGTGCGCAAGCAGCCGTTTGTTCTGTGGCAACACCACTGATCCGAGTCAACGGGGTGGTTTCGACTCGCTCCCAAGCCTCGCCATGCGTGGCTCAGCTGTGTCCAGGGAAAAGGGCATCCTGGGGGGGTTGAGCTGATGCTGTGTGCTTGGACCTTTACAGCTACCGGCAAAAGCAACTCACCTCTTTGGCCCCAGCTTCACGTAGATGGAACTCCTGGACTGACCCACTTAAGGGAAATCGGCAGTCGCTTTTTCTTATCTCTCTCTCCCTACATTGTCATCTTTATCTCTGACTTTTTACCTGTCCTGTCACCTTCTGTTTTTCATTTATTTCCACATTTTCTGGCAGCTAGGGTTAACCCCACGTTTTTTGCAGAATTTTGGGTAGGTATATATAGTTCCCGCAGGTCGCGCGATCAATTCCCGGCTGCAGCGGCTGCATTTCCGATAGAGGCGGAAACGTTGTAGGCCCGTGTGCTCAGATTTGGGTGCGCGTTAAAAAACCCCAGGTAGTCGAAATTTTCTGAGGCCTCCACTACGGTGTCTCTCATATTCATATGGTAGTTTTGGGAGGTAAAATCCCACAAATCAATCAATCAGTTATATATGGTTATAGTGATAATGCATGGCTCGTGTCTTAAAGTGTTCTACCTTGCATCGTTCCCTTGTTGGGCTTGGTGGTGGGTGGCCACCATCGCCGCAGAACATTATATTTTATGTATAGCCCCCCCCCCCCCCCCGTTCCTTATTGCCGCCCGGAAAGGCGGCGCACCGAAGAACAGCTTGTACTTTTCAAACCAAAACAGTCCTTTCCTAAATTTAATGTGGTTCATAGTCAGAAAGACAATCAAACTGTCCGATCAATCTCCCCCTTTTTCGTCTCCAAAACGCTCACACAAGCAATAAAGCCAAGCTATAACGTAACCAAGTTGGGAAGTGATGACATCCTTCTGGAGGTACACGACAAGCTCTAATATGACAATCTAATCAAGCTCGTAGCATTCGGGGACGTTCCAGTTTCAGTGGGCCTACACAGGTCAATAAATACAGTGGGTAGTATTCAATGAATACAGTGGGTAGTATTCGCTTTCTTGAACTGTCCGAAAGTGAATTATTGGAAGGTTGACAAGACCAGAGTGTAGTCTAGGTCCAAAGAATAATTATACGATGAGAATAAATTGAACCGCCCATACAAACACCTAATAATCACATTGGGTACCAGTGACTTGCCCGATTCAATTGAAACTGGCTACTGAAAGCTCCGTGTCAGGCCATATCGGCAAAACCCACGCAGATGTTTCAAGTTCCAGCACATTGGATGCGGTCGCAAAGCTGCAGAGGGCGCCCTATTTGCGCAAAATGTGCATCCAATCAGCACTTATCAGATACGTGTACCTCCAAACCATCATGCTTCGCGAAACCCGAGGGAGACCATCCTGCCTACTCGATGTCATGCCCAACCTGGAAGAAATTAAAACGAATCCTTGAAATTAAAGATCAATCTGTCCTATCAAGAATTACGTAAACAATTCTCCCATCATTAGTCCAGCCTCTCCTTTGCTGATGTGACGCGCCAGAGCACCGCACCGCATATTTCCGTGCCATTCGCAAAGACTACCATAAAAACCTGGTATCTGCAGCTTGGACAGTTGAACCGCAAGTGAACGGTGCACTCTCACCTGCCCTGCTGCTTCGCCAGAGCTCGAAAGTTCTAGGTTACTTGGCCCCGTTCCAATGGCTTGTGGCTGCGTTGTGTCTGCCTTCTTATGTTCCTGTAGCCAAAACGTGGCTCGTGACACGGCGTAAAAATTTTTGCGTTGTACTCACATGCTGTTTCCACTTCAAAATCCATGTTTTCTTCGTTCGTTGCAGCCAGAATGACTTCGTCGAGCCTTGAAGTGCTTTTTATCCTTCAGCAATTGCATGTGGCCAGTAATCTGGGAAGCATTTAGATCAGGTTGCTACAGGAGGTCCCAGAATAGTGCTAGGGCTTGGGTGACACCACCTCTGACGAGCCGCGCTTCTTTCCTAAAAGGTCAGCGGTCGCTATGGTCATGACGTTCAAGTAAGTCTCTGAAGGGCCGGGTGGATTTCGGGTTTTGTGCGCCAAATGTAGCAGATAACCAATCGCAGACGTAAGACGGAGACAACCCGTTTATTAAGCATGGAGCCAAAGTTGTCCTTTTTCTAAAGCGTGTCTGTCACCACCTTATCCTCTTCGACAGTCTGCTCCAAGTGAATATTTTACAACATAATATAAGCATGGGCACTACCATGTTGGCGATTGCTGATATAGCCGTTAGAGAAATAAGACGTAAATGTGATGAAAATAAACATATTTTTTTGTTGATATGCATCAGCAGATTCTAAATAAGGGCAAATATCTTAACTTGGTGAGTTGTAAGAGAATTTTCTCCGGAACTATATTCTCCTGTGCAAACATCTGACTCGCTTACACCACGTAATTTCGGCAGAGCTCAGCAGCAGTAGCGAGACGGGCTATAAGGATCACGTGTGAACATATAGGTTTGGTTCAAAAACGAATAAGGCCAGAGTATTCTCCTAAAATTAGGCGTTACCGCAATTATAATGGCGCATGGCGTGTTTATTGAATACTGGCAAGGACGGCCTTTTGATCCATGAAGTCCTCAGCTATGAAGCAACTTTGATTCCCGATCGATGAACGAATCCGCACTGCCTTTGTTCTCGAGCATTGGTAGCAAATTTAACCGGTGCTTGTGAGTTTGCAGCCAATCATCATGTCTGCTTGATGATTAAGATTTTCTGGTTGTGTTCAAACCAACATTTCAGATAGCGCTCCGACCACAAAGAGACTTCGCGACCGCGTGCTGGCTAAACAGCCGTTTAGTTTTACACCCTAGTCAATTTAAGGGTCATCGTCACATGTACGTACCATCAAGAGCAAAAGTTTGCGGGACGCGAAATGTTCAATAAAACTAAATTGCCGCTTTATCTGGGTATGTGAATTTGAAGTAAATGTTCCGTACTGCGCTTAGAATTACGACCTATACAGTCACCAGCTTCATTTCAAGCATTAAGCGCTGATATAGCGGAAATTCGCATTGGCGCAAACTTTTGTGGTTGATAGTACATTAGCTGTGCTAATTTTTTTTCTCATGAGCAGGCTCTCGAACTTTCGCTAATATGATGGTCTCGAGATTTTGCTGCGCAAGGCGTAGTTTATTATGGCAAGGGCAGTGTAATATTGATTTGTTGTCGGCTGTTCCTGTCCATTGTATGCTAGATGTGAGAGGCAGACACGCTGTCTTGCGATAGCCACAAGTGCTGCAAATTCGCGGTGTTTCATGCGTTCTCCACTGCGCAAACGAAAGGTGTGGCTTCAGCGCTGAAGGCAGGTGAGCTGCATCGGCCGCTGCGAAGGACAGATGCTGTCACCAGCAATGCCAAATTGTTGTTGCCCAAGATCACAGACTCCACCGAACTGTCACAATTTATTGGCTGCCCTTTTTTCAACAGCCGAAATTTTTAACAAAAAACTGTTTTTTTGCCATCTCAATCCATATTTGTTCTTTCTCTAATTAATGACAGGGTGCAGCTAACCATGTACACATAGTGACGACCTGTATTTTGTTCACTAGCGAGAGACAAATTTGTTTCTCTGTGTTTTTGCTGTTCTTCGTGATTAGTCATATTTGACTAATAATTACATAACTGTCAGCTGTAGTTGAATAAAATGGCTCAATGCTTATTCTCGTTAAATAGTGACGACTGACTGATCGTCAAGTCATCTGTGAGATACTCTTTGCGAGCGAGAACACATTTTGCTCGAAGTGGGTACTTCTTGTTTGCAAGAGTAACGTTTTGGTAATAAAACGTCCCTAGACACAACTAACAATTGCCGTAATGTTGTACGGTTCACTATTCTCTATTTATAGAGTTTGACTACCTCACTTGCGTGCTAACGTGGCTTTAAAACCAGTGCACTGATGTTACAAGATAGCAACTGAAAAGCGGGTATTGACGCTCCAGATGAGGTGTGCGCTAGCATAGTGTATTACGTAGGCTTGTTCGACGTTGCGTTACAGTAGCCCTAAGTTTAGGCACCTCATTGTTCACAACGTTGCCATCAGCCACCACTCTGTATGAAACCAACCAATCAACTTGCACAAGATCATGAATAACAGCTATTCAATGAAAGCGAAGAAATCCAACGTCAGCAGATACTCGCCACTTGTTACTCATTAGAGTAATTACCAGGGTACATGAATAATCCTGCAACGTTTTCATTACTGAGCACTTAGCTTCGCAGCAGGGAATATCTCAAACCTTGTAAGAAGACCGTAGTTTAGGAATCATTAGA
Organism: Rhipicephalus annulatus; assembly: GCA_013436015.1. Classification (NCBI taxonomy): domain Eukaryota; kingdom Metazoa; phylum Arthropoda; class Arachnida; order Ixodida; family Ixodidae; genus Rhipicephalus; species Rhipicephalus annulatus. The sequence goes on along the minus strand of WOVY01002560.1, from coordinate 582,160 downwards.
ATGCAGAATGAGAAAGCATGACAGCATTTCAAAAATAGCATTAATTTTGAATGTTTGCTATGAAACTAAAGAATGAATGATAGGAGCAAGCTCATAGCCAGAAAGTTCTTTTTGGTGGTTGGAGGGTTCAACCACACAGTATATATGTACGCGCTTTCGCTTGCATGCCTGCGTCTATTGGTACACAAGCAAAATTACAAAAATTTGGAGAACTTCAAATCCCGATCTCCTAGCGCTTCCGTTAGGACGAGAGAAGGTATATTGCAACGGTAGCAGGCGACAAGTCTTTGTAACACTGCTCGTACAGGACGAATTTCTAAAAATTTTGCGGCGCTTCAATTTATTTGCAATAAGCCCTTCTTGTGAACACAGTTCATAGTAACTTGAAAAAAATGTTTAAGGGCACTTTAAAGAGTGCGAGGTGTGAGGAAGGATTCGTGGTACTCTAAACTTACAAAAGCAGCACATGAAGACCATTACTCATGATTGGTCAGTGCATTCTGGGTAGCAACACTTTATTGGTGATGTAAGCTATTCATGCTGCTTGATGTATCTGGTCTTGTCATACTGCACCTCATCAGATGGAAATGGGGTTATCTTGCTCCATGTCAGAACACTCAGCATTGACTGATCGTTGGTCTTTGAACTGAGGCTTGGCCGTACCTGCCTTGCAATATGACCTCTTTTGTATGTTAGATAAGAAATTCAGAGGATCAAGTTTGTCAGTCGATCTTGAGAGTCATAACTCTTTCACATTCTCTCTAGTGTTCATTCTAGCTGCTGCAGCATACAAGACAAAATAAATCACACCATCTCCCACTAAAGGAAGCCATAAGTAACATGCAAAGCAGCGCATGTGTCGGCTTAAAGTTTCGTTTTTTCTGGGCACCTTGGCCCACGTTAACGCGTCCTAGCAAACGGAGGACAATATAAATTTACTGTAATTTCTGTTGCTGTTACTTCTCCCGAACATTTGCAGAAGAAAGTCACGCGGGTTCATGGCTACGTCACGCGCGCACGTTCATCGTGCGTCTGCAGAATCTCGTTCCCCGCCACCATCACGTGAGCAGGAAGAGTGTAAAGGGGAGAGGGTGCAGCGGCTTACACAGGCATAAACGCGCTAGCGCTTGCCAGCACGTACTGCCCAAGACACCACGTGTTAGATCATCGTGCGTCTGTAGAATCTCCGGACGCCGTCACGTGATTGCTGAGAGTACAATGGGGAGAAGGGACAGCTTGTTTTCCAGCCCCTTACAGAGACGGGAACGCACTAGCGCGTGAGCGCACTCTGTCAGCACTTTGGCCAGCAGTTGCGCATGTACAGTAAGGGTGGTCACGCACACTGGATTGAGCTCCACCACAACCTGCTTCACATCTAAGATCGTGGCATAACTCGCAGTGCCCATACGGGCATCTGGAGGCTTATTATGTAGTATGAGGTGCAAGCATCAATTATGTCCACTCCGCCCATGTTAGTATTTTTTGACCACGTGCAGCTGCTTAACGTGTCTGCCAGAGTTGTCAGCACTGAAAGCTACTAATATTCAGGAGCCAGTGTCAGGTACTAGCAGCAGCTGCCAGTGGCGTGGGCAAAAGTTGTTGGGTGTTAGGGGGGCTTAAATGCGGACACGCCCTTAATGCGACGTATGCCTTGGCAAAGTGTCTCGCTCGTCATGTTGCGCTCAATATCCGACCGTAGAAACAATTTCAAAGGGTAGAAGGGGGAGGGCAATGGTCAATGTGCCACCCACCAGCTACGCCACTGACTGGTAATAGTAGTGAGATTCTAGTTGCTACCGCGACTAGTGAGTTAGGCACCTCGCAGAAAAGCGTTTGAAACATGGCATGAAACCCCCAGTGCCAGAAAGGGTATCCATAACGTGCGAAGACTGTATGATTGCGTGAAACAAAAGTTTAAGATCAAAATTACTTTCAATATAATTTTCGTACGCCTACCGCGAACAAAAAGTACTAAAAAGGGCGTAGTTAGTGCTACAACTAAGCAAAAAATGCTCTTACACATTACGACGCCACTGATGAGTCCTTTTGCTGTGCGCAGATATAGGTAACAAAACATATTGTGTTACCTATATTTTATTCTACCTATGCGGTACGGCACGTGCCTGGTATGAGACGCATAAAAAAGAAATAACCAGCTAGGACACATGCAAGCAAAAGCTTCGCCATTTGACCGGTCGGTCAGTTGCTCGTCAGATAACAGCCAGGCAGAAACTCGCGTCGCGTGTTCAATCATCGACGGAGTCGTACGGCACGTACATTCAAGACGTACTGGCACTGTGCCAGAAGACTGACAAAAACATGTCCGAGGCGGACAAGTTAAGCAACGTGTTGAAAGGCATTGCTGATGATGCTTTCAACATACTCATGTGTAAGAACTGTACCACTGTAAACTCCATAATATCTGAATGCCGACAATTTCAACAAGCTGAAAGCAGGTGAATGACCCACCACTTCACGAGACTACCAAACACTGCTGCGACTTCGTCTTGCGAGGATTCTGTAGCGCCTCGATCACTTGCACCTCCTGCCAATATTGCAAGGATTGTTCGCCAGGAGCTGGAGGCCATGGCACCCGCTTCCTATCAGCCCCTTTCGCAAGACAACTAGCAACACTCTCGCTTATTCAAGCCGTCGTACATCAGGAGTTTGATAACCTGGGCGTCCAGGTTCGCCAGCCCGCCAGGTTCATGCCGCAGCCCATGAGCACTCCCGTCCAGAACACTGACCACCCCTCTGTTCCACTTGTCGCTGCGGCAGCTTCGACTCCTCGGTTTCCACCACGCTACCGAACTCCATCTGAGTGGCGCACGCACGATGATCGACCCATCTGCTTTTCTTGCTCTTAAGTTGGGCACATCTCCCACCATTGCCGCAACAGGTGATATTTCCACCCAAGCTTTCCTAATGTCGACCGCCGTCAGGACCGTGGACACTATTCGCAACCCGCTTTTCTGGATGACCATGTTCAGGACCCTTACGTTCGCTGTTCATCTCAACGCTCCGAACCGTTCTACGCTGACGTCGTCGCCCAAAGAAACTGGTGTAACCGCTCGCCGTCCCCTCAGGGTCGGCTGTCACGCTCCCTTCAACGCCGCTGCTCTCCGTCACCTGCCTATTCTGGTCATTTTCCGGGAACCTGACAAATACTGCTCTTGGAGGTGGCGCTGCGTTGACGACTTGGAACGAAAACCCTTAACTGGCTACAAATTCAAGACGCAATTCACTTCGGGTGTTCGTTGAAGGCCACGCCGTTACTGCTCTGATTGACACTAGTGCCCGAGTGTCTGTTATGAGTTCTACACTTCGATCTCGCCTGAAAAAGGTTCTCACACCTGCTATGATTTGTACTGTTCGAGTGGCCAACAAAAGTCGAGCATCGGTGCTTGGAATGTGCACTGCCCGCGTTACTGTTGCTGGCCACCACACTTCCGTTCTCTTTGCAGTCCTCGATGCTTGCCACTCTGCCCCCGACGTCATCCTTAGAATTGATTTCTTAACCACCCACTTCGCCCTCATCGATTGTTCTACCGGTGTTATACGGCTCGAATTGCATTTGTGCACCAATTTCACTCCTCCAAGTCGCACTCGGGTTGCCACGCTCCGGGCTGTTCTAGTTTCTTACCTGGATGTCTTTGGCGTCGACTACCGTCCCCTGAGCCACACAAGTGCCGTAACCCACCGCATCGACACCGCGGTGACGCCAGTCCACTGCGCTAACGCCCTTATCGCGTGTCACATGCTGAGCGCCAAGTTTTACAGACGGAGGTCGAGAGAATGCTGAGCAAAGACGTCAGCGAGCCTTCATCGAGTCCTTGGGCATCCCCTGTGGTCTTAGTTAAAAAGAAAGACAACACCTGGCGCTTTTGGGTCGACTATCATCACCTAAATCGAATCACCAAGAAGGACGTTTATCATCAACCCCGCATCTCCACCAAAAGATATTACGGGCAAGATTAATTCACCGACAGCTGGCCTTGATAACGGCCTAAAGAGCACACAGTCATGCAGGCCAACAGGGGAAGCTGGAGAGTCCAACCCACAACAACCACGTTGTCGTCTTCTGCCTTTTGGGTGCCAAATCAGCTGTGTCGGGGCGACAGCTCCATACACGTATCAATATGACTATTGTAGAGAGACGTGTTTTGACACGTGAATTTCACACTGTTTTAATTTGTTGCCTTTTGAACAAAGATACCTATTTGGGTGTTCTGAGTCTGATCAATTTTTATGGAAAGAATATGCACTCTAGGTTTGCTTCACTCAGCGCTGTTCTTGCTTGAATTTGATGGTCAGTCTCAGATATAGGAAAGGATTAAGCTGCGTGCTGCGCTAGACATTGAATGGTAAAGCTTATACCGACAGGGCTTTGAACTAACAACGCCTCAGTATTCATAAACTATGGTTATAATAATGTTTCTATCGAAATTGAAGACAACCATGCGCAAGAAATTGTTATGACTGATCATATTTATTCATTTTCTGTGCAACAGATGCAATCATGATCTGTGATTATTAGCTCGGCACTGGTGCACAAGTACGCCTCAGGGGGTGGCACCATGCTGCAAGCAAACATAACAAAATAATGAGCAAGAGTAACAAGGTTGTTACTGTTTATTTAGGCTGTGCAGGCATCAACGTTTTTAATAATGTACGGACAGTGAACCGACAGATTTGGCAGCTTGAGACAATGGTCCGCGGCAGTCAAGAACACCCAAATTGAAAGAACTTATGTTTTACTTGACGATTAGTGCTGATTCTCTATAAAACTAGAATAACGGCCAGAAGCATAGGTGAACGTTGGGAGCTAGAGTAGCACCAGAACAGGAAACTATGCTTAAGCCGGCAGTGTGTATATGCAAGTTGGCCTTGCGATTGTCACTAAAATTACCACTCTATTTATGGTGTTTCACTATCTCCATGAAGTTTTCTCTAATTCACTTTATGAAACTCTGCCGCCGCGATGATACTGCCACCATAAGAATGGTGCGTAGTACACGGACTTAACAAGTCTTTATGTCAGCGGCCCTAGAAAGCACTTGCGTCTTCGTTTATTGTTATAGTTGGTTTTACTTCGAATCAAAGAAGGGACCGTCGATCTTAGAAACAACATTGTTTTCTTGAGAGGCTAGAAGCCGAGTATTCGTGGTTTCGCGTGCATAGGAACCCGGGCGACAGCGTCAAGGGAATATTCGTTTGTCGGTAGTGCGGGAAACGAAATGAGTGTATTGAGGGGCAGCGTTGGTTCTTGGCCTAACAACAGAAAAAAATAGGGAATAACGAGAAGTGTAATGGCTTAAAACATTGTGCACCAATGTCACCTACGGCAAAGCAAGGGGCCAATCAGAATGGTCCAAAGAAACATATTTCACCGACCTTTGTGTAAGTATTTAATTAAATTCTCCGGGAGTCCATTCGCCTGTTGATGGTATGACGTAGTGTGCTTGTACTCGTTTGACATGACTGCAAGACGTCGGCTATGACCTTCGATAGAAGTGTGTGACCAATGTATGCAAGTAACTGTCGTTGAGCTTCCTGTTACAAAACCACGTCGTATAGAAGGAACTCGGTGACATCTGTGGCGCAGCTTGTTCGAATTGATGGTGTGATGGTGTATATGAAGACGATTGAGGGAGCTTATGAACTGACACACATCGAAGAGCTGCACTATGTACGTGAGTGCGCAATAAACTTTGCAGACAAAAAACTATTTTTATTTCGCACGTTTTCCGCCAGGAGGAGCAGATGGTGGGAGCAGCAGCACACTGTGCGCACCTCTCAGACTTCCTTTTTCTGTAAGAGTGGGGAAGACCTAGATGCCAGAGAACTCCTTTATCCCTCCTCCTTTCTCCACAAAGCGGTACGACGTGATATGCGTTTTGTACACACCAAAGAGCACAGACAAGCATCGAAATCAACACCAGCACATGGTGGACGCTGCGTGAGGAGGGAGCGTCATATATACTCCGTGCGTTTTACGAAAAAAAATGGTTGCTCATATATATATATATATATATATATATTTATATATATATGTATGTATCAAAGTTTAGTATTAACACGAAAGTGTTTTGTCTCGGGGTCCGCCAAAGATTTAGTGACGTATTTCTGTCACAAAAAGACGTCGAAAAAATACGCACATTCAGAATACAAAAGTTCCATCAGCGGGAGTCAAACCCGTGACCTCTGGGTCAGCGACAACAGATTCCGGGCGCGCTGTCAGATGAGCCACGGTCACATATTTTGTAGGTGTTAAAAATACGTCTTTTATGCCTACCACTCTCCTCTCACATTGGTCTTCGTAAAATGCCGTAATTAAACAAGACTGCGACTACCACGATTAGTTCCTTGAACACGTCGTTTTGAAGGGTGTGCCCCATTTGGGGCGTTCCTATCAGGAGAAGTGCAGTTTATTCAACGCCTTAACACACCAACTGGTGGTGACCTTACCTCAAGTGTTGGCGGCGCTGATGGCATCCATCAATGTGAACAATTCCTTAGAGACCCCTGCTGGTTTCACCTGGCTTTAACTCCGTGTACCCCACTCACTCGGAGAATAATCGCGGCTGGCCAAAGGGACATCACGAGACGCGTTACGTTTCCCTCTGCTCGGGTACTGGTGTGCAATCTCTCAAACATGCTGCGACTAAGCGACCTTAACCGAAGATTGGCGTCCAATTAGTCACGTTCTTCTGGATGTCACACTCTTTTTAACAGAAAAGTGCTTATGTCGGGGCGCAGCACAGCACCGCGACATGTTCCCATAACGGAAAAACCATTTCATAACCGCCTGCAAAGAAAAAAATTATGGCATGTCGAAGGAGTGGATGATGATGAGTGGGCGAAGCTCCAAGGGTACATCAGTAAGCCGCGAGGCCTTCATAAATCTTTGCAGTCACTCATCATGTAAAAAACAGCGAGCAAGCGCTGCACCTGTTTCCCGAGCCCTCCACTCCACTCAATTTTTTTTATGGAGGCGAAAATGCTGGTGACCCGTGTGCTTAGATTTTGGTGCGCGTTAAAGAATCCGAGGTGGTCGAAATATCGGGAGCCCTAAACAACGGCGTCTCTTATAATGAAATTGTAGTTTTGGGACGTTAGACCCCACTTATAAATCAATCAACTGCACCCTCTTGTTTTCGTCGCTCATACTCTACGCACACAGACTGCCGGTGCAAGAATAAGCACGCCTAGAGCGAGCGCATTTTACTTTAGAATGAACGCGTTCTTCTATCTCAAGAGAGCACGCATCGGAGTACAGAGAGTGTCGCTGCGCCATATATTGAGCAAACGGAGTAGTAGCAGTGCGAGCATCATAGCGCCATCCAGTGGGCACTCTGAATACTAGCGGTGGCTACGATGAGGTGATGGTGGACAAGCTCACACCATATGGAACTTCGCTCCACAACGAGAAGGGAAGGTCCCACTGCGGGGCGTGGAACCAGCCACCTCGCACTCCTCAGAGCGAAACACTAACCACCAAGCCACACAACAGCCATTCTACAACTCATTAACAGCGAGCCAGTCTAAGGAGCTTCGCTCCACAACGAGAAGGGAAGGTCCCACTGCGGGGCGTCCAGCCATCGACGTCGCACTCCTTAGAGCTCGACGCTAACCACTAAGTCGCAGAACGGCACTTCTCCATCCGGCTACAGCAAGCCTTTATATACACCAACTACCGCTGGTGATCCTCAGAGGCCGCAAGCTTCAGCATGATTCAGTAATCACTTGGAAGATGGCATGACGGACGCGCGTTGGCGAGCACGCTCTAAAGGTAGTCGTGCCGTGCCACCCCGAAGTACGTGCGCCTCTACAAGTCGCGGTCAAAGTGTGCATAGATGTTCTCTAGCGTGGTAGCTCCCTCGTGAGCGCGCCTATATTCTTCTGGATTCGGATGATTCGCACTTGTTGTGCTTCCACCGAATGTTCATTTTAAAGTTAGAGTAGTTAAAGAGAGCACGAACGTCAATTTGCTGTTTGGCGCGGCCGTGCTTACGAAAGGAGAACGCTGCTCACACACCACCTAAGAATTATCATAGATATTTGACCGCGCTCGTCCGGTGTGTGATCACTTCGTGCGTGTTTTCTGCGTGAGGGGTGAGCTGCAAGTTTCGAGCTGCGTGTCGTTTTTCGCACGACATGACAAGTTGTTACCGACGCATTAATTTCTTCGCCTTTGTAGCGAAACAATGCCCAAAGAATGCCAACTACCGGTGTGAGGACACGTTTCTCTTTTATGTTATCATCATCATCAGCTTGACTACGCCCAATGGAGAGAAAATGCATCTCCCGTGATCCACCAATCGACCAGGTCTCGTGCTTTTTGCTGCCACGTCGTACCTGTGAACTTTTAATTCTCGTGAAACCCCTTTACTTTGTCTCCCCTTCGTGCGTTTGCCTTCTCTGCGAACGCGGTCAGTTACCCTCAATGACGAGTGGTTATCCTGCTTACGTGCTACGTGCCCATCCAATGCCCATTTCTTCTTCTTGATTTCAACTATGATATTTCTAACCCCTGTTCAAATGCGTGTTTTTTTGTTGCTTTCTTACCGTTAACTAGTACAGCTGCCAAAGGCACACACGACCACAAAGAATGTTAAGCCATCAATCAATCATTAATCAAGGACGGCAGTCATCGGCGTGACGAAGTATCACCAAGCGTCAACGTGAAAGCATCCTCCCTAACACTGCTATAGTATACAGCTGTCAGACACCAATATACATAGCATAAGTTATCTCATATAACTGTACAGTAAACATTAAACCGTTTCTGCAAGGACACGTCTTGCTTTCTTGTTTTACCGATTCTTATGAAGGAGGAATCCAAAACGCTTTTCTGAATGCGTTTTCACCAGCCGTTATTTATTTATTAACAAGGTTATACTGCTACATTAGTGCTTTCTTCAGTCATCAAGAAAGGTTGTTCTCGAAGAATTCGCCATGATGTGTTCTTCAAGTTTTCAAACAAAATGAGTCGAATGGCAAATTTGTTTGCAGAGTGCCTGGGAAATTGTGGCAGTTGGCAAATACTACAGCAATGAAGAATCATACTAGCGTGCTATGTATTCTTGCTTTGCTTTAAAAAAAGCGTATGCCCCTCCCCTACTGTTTCCCTTCGTTTTTCAGTGCCCTAGAAATCAAGGGAGTGCACAGCCAGCCAATACCGATTGAAATCGTCATCTATAGGCTAATAGGCTAAGGACACGTGGTTAGCGGGGCAAAATCGCATGTACCGCACAGCGGACATGAATCGTGGACTGTGTTATCGTATCGAAATCATAGTAACCACAGCGTGTGCGTTCAAAGTTACATTGTATAGAAGTTACTGATTTTCGAGTTAATGCATTGACTCTACTGACATGATAGCTCAGGTACGTAAGTGCCAATTACAACAAAAAATTAAACAAGCTACAACACAGCTCCGCAACTTCTGCTCTAAGAAAGCAGAGTACTCCGCAGAAGCTGCTAATGATTCAGCTTACCTCCAGGTCTGCATGGGCAGGAATGTGGATAAATGTTTCGGTAGAGCAACACGGTGCAGCCATCACCGATTCTTGGATTGGGTCGGCAAAAGGGATAGCGGCGACCCCTCCTGACGCAGCATGATCCTTGGGGACATTGACTGGTGGACGAACACAGCCCACCTAGTGGCTGCAGTAAGATTGTTCCGGATCTTTCCGTTAATACTCTTTTGTTGCAAAATTATTGTCCATGATATTCTATTAAAACAATTTTATTACATAACCTTAATATTCTTGACCCCGCGTCCAATTTTCTTACCTTAAATGGACCTTTAGCATAATCTTACACTTCTGTGAATATTTGCAGTACACTACACTTCTACCAACTCTGCTATCTAAATTTGCCAAAGAAAGGCTTCAACAGAATTCATCGGTCATTGCCACCATATGTATTTTGCCCTTTACCAAAAATAAAAAAAACAAGCGATTTGTAGCATAACTGCGTATAACCTTGAGATTTTGACCTCTGCGGCATTATATGACATTGGCTTATTCGAAACTTTCATGGGCTATAAGCAAGCTGGGAAATGGTCATCTATCGTCAGAAAACTTGCATTTGTGATATCACAATCATAAAGTACCCCCCCTTTAACATTCAAGTGCGGAGTCAACTGTTGCATTATTTGATATACGCATTCCTTGGGGGTACCTATATTCTTAACACAAAAAAGATAGCTTTGTCGCTGTGCTGCATCACGAAAGAAAGCCAGTTTAAAATTACTGAGTTTTAAACAACAATTGTGGGCAATCATCTGTGCCGAAATGCCTTGCTGACAAACCTCATCAATACGTTCAAATTACCTTTCCCAATGCTCCGCTGACTGTGTTGATAACATACAATTAATTTTCACCATGATAGGCCTAATATACGTTCCGTGCTACCGAGGCACTTGCGTTATTTCTATACGAGCTTTGGTGGGGACATAGAGGCAGTGGCAATAATCTTTCCACAGGCAAGATTAGCCTCGCAGACAATGCGCGTCAATATATTTTCCTAACCAACCCTTTCCAAGTAGTATGTCGTCAGTACTTACCCAGTGAAAAGAACGAACGCTCAACACAGTTTTAGAAGAATGTTTGAAGACCTTGGGCTACAATGTCCTAATTACCGTCGCACACTTACCACAATTGCTTCGTTTGATCCGTAATCCTCCCTGTTTGAAGGTGAAATCCCTGTGGTACTAGGTCCAATGATTTGAAGGGCTAATTTTAATGGATTGTATGGACAGTGGGGAACGGTGATGCCTGACGTTTAAGACTGTGCTGAAGGGCTGCGAAATTCTTTTACTCTCTCTGAGGCAGACGGCTGAGTTCTGAGGACCGCAAAATACAGGCCCGTGGCCTGCGCGCCAGGTGTTGTTGCCCTGTACAATATAGAACAGGGCTGCACCTGAGCAACTATGCTTTCTTGCGAAACAGGTCTTATGTAGTCAGCCTATTAGAAAGTGGAAATTGCATCACATTGCCCTGTTCCATGGTCGCTAATTACCATGATATTTTACAGTTTGCCTGGAAGATGATTTGTTTGAAGGGAATCTGCTCCATCGTTGTGTCAACTTTCCAACGTATTGATTAAAATGTTATCTTCATTCTTTTGTTGTACCTTCTTCTGATGATGTCACTTGCGTTCGGCTGAACATTTCTGATAGATTCCTGTTTAAACGTCTTGACACGCCCGAGAAATCATGGAGTCTAGAAGTCTCCAAAAATTTGAAAATGTGTTTGAGAGTGTTTCTAGGCAGGTCGCTCAAGTTCCATAAGGTGTTATGTTTTAGCTTTTAAAGGGTCACTGTCGCATTGTCTCAGCTATGGCTGGCAAGCTGCATGACCGTAACTGTTGTCCTGGTAAAGCACTAATTTGGTGTACTTCCGATCGTAACTGCCCTTTTAACTTGGTCTGCGAATGATTGAAGGTAAACGCACTGACAATGAAAACAAAGTGGCTGTCCCAACAACACTACGAACTTTCTGCAGTCACGACGTTATTCTGCACACCGTCGTGCGGAGGCACATCCTCATAAGCTTTTTTTCCTTATTAAAGAACGTTCCACTTGTTCGGCTACCCCAATGCCAGTTTAACTTTTTCAAACAAAATGCAAGCAGTTCTGCAAGCTCCAAATTTGCACTGGGATTTACGTAAATAAGGTGTGCTCTACTTACCAGATTTCTGAAGCCGGTAACAACGTACGGAAGCACGGCTGAATCAAACTGCAAAAAATTGACCACTTTTGTAAAACAATACTTGTATGTCACATTGGTTCATTTCTCAAATGTTCTTGACTACGAGTACCCGCATATATTATTCGACGGAAAGGTGAATAAATTGCATGTTTGAGGCTAACTTTACCTCTTAGTTGCTATTGAAAGCAGGGAAAGCATTCTTTCACTGCTGTTGCTTTTTTCAGAGACTTACTGCACAAAAAGAGACTTACTGCAAGAAAAGGAGACTCACTGTAGTCAGTCTCCTTTTTTTCAGGTGACGATTGTAAGCATTTAATTTTGTGTGAATGACACAGTCACACGAAATAAACTGCAACGAATTTATTGTGAGTCCGAAGTACTTGAGTACAAGTGCCACAATGAGAGCCACTTCCACAGACTGCTGTTAGGCTCGGGATTAAACGTGGGGCATTTCTTAGCGTTGTCAGACTATTTAGCGATCCTCGTAGCGTCTTCCTTTTCATCTAAAGCTTTACGCACGTCACAAGGTTACAGACAGCCACCAGTGTTTTGAATATTTCAAGACTTCTAGATCTTGCCTGGTGTTTCAATTGCTCTGTAGTCTAGAAAACCCTGACTGGGCAATGCATACACGTGTAACGAGGTCGCAGTGACATTCCATGATTAGGCCATGAGGCCATGATCTCTGATTGTGCAACTTTTCGTATCACTCGTATTGGTGCCACCACTGCCGACGTGTAGTTTACACTAAAATCAAGGTCAAAATGTAACGCTTGCGAAACTTGGAACGGTAAAGGGCTCGAAAGCCCATTGCGACAGACATAAAGGCATACTGAGCGATTGAAGCGGGACATGCTGACGAGAGGCCAAATAACAAAAACCTGCAACTCGAACGTATTTTTCGAATATTCCTAATTTAATGCGTGGTGATGTAGGCTACATATTGGCGTTGCAGCTTTTACGGCACTGCACCAATAGGTTAATACTCAATCTTTTGTTTGAGAGCCGAAAACGGGGAGGGGGGCGTTCGCAAGTGGTCCTCTATTTAGGCTTGCATTTAGTGCTACATGCACATCAACACTATAGTATTCATAGCTATGCCGGTACCAGTGAAGTTGTAAGTTCAGTGAAGCTGTATTTCAAGGTGTATTAAAATTAGTTTACGGCTTCAGCTCTATGAAGTGCGTTCCCTCAGATTGTACGTCGCCAAATTGCGATATAATTTACTTACACCTTGAGGTACTACGAATGTAGAATTTGTCAAGAGCACGACAATGCAGAGATGATGCTCACAGCAACTGAATAGCTTCATGATTTCTTGCCGTTCGTTTCTGAAACTTTGCCAAATCTAATGACTTCTACATAGGCCACGTCTGAAATGCCATATAAACGTCATGAGTGATAGGCTTGTTATAAATGTCAAGGGGCTGACATCATTGCTATGCCGATTTCATTGTTGTATACTGCTTATCACCAATATTACGATTAGAGAGGTATTAGAACTATTCCCGCTCCATACATTACGAGCAATAGATCTGCCGTACTAGGTACCTCTAAGCAATGGGCGTAGCCAAAAGGAAGGGGGGGGGGTAGGTAGGGATTTCAAGTTTTCTAAAATCTTCTGGTTTCGCTTGTGTACCCATAGACGCGTGAATGCAAGCGAAAGCGCTTACATATATCCTGCGTGGACGAACCCTCCAACTACCAAAAAGAAATTTCTGGCTATGCGCTTGCTCCTAACTATCATCCATTCTTTAGCATCATATCAAAGATTCATATTTCATGGTATTTTCGAAAAGCTGTCATGCTTTCTTATTCTGCATACTAAGAATTCCTAAAATACGGTCTCCTTGCGAGGTTTCAGATAATCTATGCTGTCAAGCTAAGTGCTCAGTAATGAAACGCGTTCCAGGAATAATCATGTACCCTTGTAATTACTCTGGTGAGTAACAAGCGCGAGTATCTGCTGACGTTGCAATTGTTCTCTTTCATTAAATAGTTGCGATTCATTATCTTGTGCAAGTTGATTGGTTGGTTTTTGTACTGAGTGGTGGCTAATGGCAACGTTGCGAACAATGAGGTGTCCAAAGTTAGTGCTACTGTAACGCGACGTCGAACAAATGTACGTAATACAGTATACTAGCGCACGTTTCATCTGGAGCGTCAATACCCGCCTTCCAGTTGGTGTCTTGTAACATCAGTGCACGGGTGCAAACTCCATGTTAGCACGCAAGCGAGGTGTTTAATTTATGTAACAAGAGAATAGTGAACTTTACAACATCGTGGCAAATAGTAGTTGCGTCTAGGGACGTTTTATTACCAACACGTTACTTTTTAAACGAAAAGTACCCACTGGTAGCAAAGTTCAGTTCTCGCTCGGCAAGAGTATCTCACAGATGGCTTGACGATCATTGAGCCATCACTATCTAACAAAAATAAGCAGTGAGCAATATTAACCAACTACAGCTGTCAGTAATGTAATTATTTGTCAAATATGATTATTTACGAAGAACAGCAGAAAACATAGAGCAAATAATTTGTTTCTCGCTAACAAACAAAAAACAGGTCGGCTCTATATGCACATGGTTAGCTGCACCCCATCATTAATTAAAGGAACAACAATTAAAAATTCAGCTGCCAAAAACAGTTTTTTGTTAAAATTTTAGGGTGATGAAGGAAGGGCAGCCAAGGACTTGTGACAGTTAGGTGGAGTCTGTGATCTTGGGCAACAACAATTTGCCAACGCTGGTGACAGCAGCTGTCCTTCGCAGCGGCCGATGCAGCTCTCCTGTTTTCAGCGCTCAAGCCACATATTTGTTTGCGTAGTGGAGAACGCATGAACCACCGCGAATTCACAGCACCTACGGCTATCGCAAGATAGTGTGCCTGCCTCTCACATCTAGCTTACAATGGACAGGAACAGACGACAGCAAATCAATATAAGCCAGAGTAAACTACGCCTTGCACAGCAGAATTTCAGAACGAGCATATTAGCGAAAGATCGAGAGCCTGGTCCAGAGAAAGAAAACTGACGCATTTAATGTACTATCAACCGCAAAAGTTTGCGGAAATGTGACTTTTTCTATATCAGTGCTTAAGTCTTTTAGTGAAGCTGATGACTGTAGAGGCCGGAATTTTAAGTGCAGTACGGAACATATATTTTAAAATCACATACCAAGATAAAGCGGCAATTTATTTTTAGTGAGCATTTCGCGTCCCGCAAACTATTGCTGTTGATGGTACGTACATGTGACGACGACCCTTGAATTGACTAGGGTGTAAAACTAAATGGCTGTTTCGCCAGCACGTGGTCACGAAGTCTGACTGTGGTCGGAGCGCTATCTGGAATGTTCGTGCAAGCGCAACCGGGCAATCTTTATCATCTAGTAGACATAATGATTGGCTGCGAACTCACGAGCATAGGTTAAATTTGGCTACTGAAGCTCCAGAACAAAGGGAGTATGGATCGATTTAATAAACGGGAGTCAAAGTTTGTCCATAGCTGAGGACTTCAAGGACCGAAGACCGTCTTTGCCACTATTGGATAAACACACTAAGTGCCAATACTGTTGCGGTAACGCCTAAATTTAGGAGAATACTGTGTTCATATTTGTTTTTGAACCAAACCCAAATACCTTCACACGTGATCCTTATAGCCCGTCTCACAACTACTTCTGAGCTCTGCCAAAACTACATGGTGTAAGCGAGTCAGATGCTTGCGCAGGAGAATATAGTTCTGGAGAAAATTGTTTTACAACTGACAAAGCTCAGATAATTGTTCATTTTTAGAAGGCTGCTGAAGCACATCAATAAGAAATATGTTTATTTTCATCACATGCCCCGCCGTGATGCTTTAGTGGCTAAGGTACTCGGCTGTTGACCCGCAAGTTGCGGGATCGAATCCCGGCTGCGGCGGCTGCATTTCCGATGGAGGCGGAAATATTGTAGTCCAGTGTGCTGAGATTTGGGTGCACGTAAAGAACCCCAGGTGGTCGAAATTTCCGGAGCCCTCCACTACGGCGTCTCTCATAATCATACGGTAGTTTTTCGACGTTAAACCCTACATATCAATCAATCAATCAATCAATCAACCAATCAATCAAATATTTTCATCACATTTACGTCCTATTTCTCTAACGGCTGTATCAGTAATCTCCAGGAACTGAGCTTACAACTCAACATGGCAGTGCCCATGCATGAATGATGTTGCAAAATATTTGCTTGGAGCTGGCCAGACTGTCGAAGAGTATAAAGTGGCGACAGGCACGGTCTAGAAAAGAGACAACTTAGGCTTCATTCTGAATAAACAGGTTGTATCCGTATGATGTCTGCGGACCAGTTATATATTACATTTGGTGCACAAATCCCGGAATCCGCGCCTTCAGAGACTTTCCTGAAGTTCACGGCCATGACGACCGCTGACCATTTACGGAAGAAGCGCGACTAGATCAGAGGGGGTGTCACCCAAGCCCTAGCACTGTTATCGGGCCTGCTGTAACAACCGGATCCCGATGCTTCCCAGATTACTGGCCACATGAAATTGCTGAAGGAGGAAAAAGCAGCACTTTCAAGGCTCGACGACATCATTTTTGCTGCAACGGACGAAGAAAACATGGATCATGAAGTGGAAAGAGCAGGCGAGGACAACGCAAAGATTTTTCACGCCATGCCACGTGCCGAGTTCTGGCTACAGGGACATAAGAAGGCAGACACAGCGTGGTCATGTGCCACTGGTCCTGGGCCAAGTAACCTAGCAATTTTGAGCTGCGGTGAAGCAGCAGGGTAGGCGAGATTGCGCCGTCCACTTGCAGTTCAACTGCCCAAGCTCTAGATACCAGGTTTTCATGATAGCCTTTGTGAATGACAGTCCTTTTGAGATCGTTTCGACGCTACGATCCACAAGAATCCTGGGCTACCGCGCATCGAAAAATTCAAGTACCTCCTCACTTACTTGACTGGAAGCGCGAAGCGAGCTTTCGAAGGCATTCGTTTAGAAAAGCAAAACTATGACCATGCAATCAAGATCCTCACAGATTGCTTTGGACGCCAGGATCTCCTTGTGAACGAGCATGTTGATAGTTTCCTTGTTAAAGGAAATGTTGATAGAAGCCCTGTTAAAAGCTCGTAAGACGTCCGAAAACTTCACCTGCTACACGATAGTGTGCAGTTCCACGTTAGTGCAATGGAAGGCAAAAGAGTAGCGCCCGACCAGTAAGTACACTGTGGTTTTAAACTGTGTCTTTATGCAATGTCTGTCGGAGGACCCTGCTATTATGTACAGGCAGAAATCGAGAAAAATTATACTGTGCCTCTAGCATCGCCGAAATGCCTGTGTCACAGAACAAGCGCTCAAAACGAGCGCGCCGCCAAATTCTCGCGACGAAACGCCGGAGTGACACCGCGAGGTCAACGATAAAGAAAGAAAAAGAAAACAGACATCTAAAGGCTGCCCGGGCGTGCGACCCTCTCCCCTCGGAAGCGTGGCTTCGCCGACGAACCTCCTCACCCCACATCGGCGGCCGAACAAGCACTCGAAATTTCTAGAAGGAAAGGGGCGTGTTATGCCGGGTTGAGTCATCAGTCGGGGACGGCCCTCGTACAGCCTCGCGCCTTCCCGCAGCCTCCGCTGCGCATCGCGCCGACGAAATGATGAGAACTTTCTGGAATGTCGCGCGGAAGGTAATTAACCGAGCAGCGGAGATGAGAGATGAGGAGAAGATGGAAGTTAGCGCCAGAGCGCGTAGAGATTCTGCCATGTAGTCGGCGAAGGTTTTGTCCGTATGGACAAAGCAGGAGAAAACGGAAGTTAGCGCCAGAGCGCGTAGGGATTCCGCCGTGTAGTCGGCGAAGGTTTTGTCCGTAGAGACAAAGCAGGAGAAGAAGATGATTTCCACCTGAAGGGTGACGACTCGAGCTACAGGCAACAGTGTATGTTTACCGCTATCGAGCGAAGACGCGTGGCAACAGCTGCGTGTGTGAAGCCGACGTGTTTCCGGCAAAGACGTTTGAAGCTTGGAGAGTGGCCAATTGAAGACTCGAGGCTTCCTGGAAGAGAAACTTCGGCGAGGTTTCCTGGAAGAGAAACTTCAGGGGCAGCGGAACGACAACAACGCTGGACTTTGAGTGAGTGATTCTCGGAAGAGTATCATCCAGACTTTTGTTCCAAGAACTTTGGACTGAATAGGTTTTCTATCTCTTTAGTCTTTAAGTGTCTTGGTTGTTCAATGCATGCGACTGCATTGTAGTGCGTATTGTTGTCTGTGTCCGTTGTTTCGAGTATGGCTGATTGTACTGTGTAGTACGTTGTTTGATTGGTGTCATATTGTACTCAACTATTGTGGAGTGTGCAAACTTGTGTATTGTTTTCGATCTGCCATTATTGAGAATATATTTTTGTTTGTTTATCAACTCTCGGCTCTGACTTGTTCTTTGGGCCACAGCCGGCGTCCGCTGGCGCGCCAAAAAGGACCACTTCTAAATTGTCCACGCTTTCGTGGTGCGGTTCGGGGGGGCCGATATTTCGGCCCTTGGAATTAGCCCGGCGATCGCCTCCCTAATTAACGGGATATGTGTGACAATTAATCTGGCGTCCGCGACAGGACCTTTTGGTGCACAGTGTGTCCAAAGTAGTGAGAAAGAGCCTCGAGTTGTTGATAGTGCTATCGGAACGATTTTGTGTGTTGTTGATCGTTCTCGTTAACGAGTGCATGAGAGTGTTCCGATAGACTGATTTAGGCAGATACTTTTCGCACGCGGCAAGGTTTTATTTGCGAGTTGCGAGACACAATGGATCTCGAAAAGTTAGTCGCTCTTGGTGAGAAGATGGGTCTTTCTGGCGCCGAACTACGGAAGTGGGTCACCTTGAAGGAAAAAGAAGAAAAAGAGAGAGCCAAAGACGAAAAGGCAGCTGAGCTGGAAAAAGAAAGGTTGGCGGTCGAAAGGGCCAAAGCGGAAAAAGAAGCTGAGTTGGAAAGAGAGAGGTTGGCAGCTGAGAGAACCAAGGAAGAAAAAGCAGCTGAGTTGGAACGAAAAAGGTTGGCTGTAGAAAGAGCCAAAGCGGAAAAAGAAGCTGAGTTGAAGAGAGAGAGGTTGGCAGCTGCGAGAAAGAAAGAAGAAAGAGAAGCAAAGGAGCGACAGCTGAAGGAAGAGAGCAGCAATTGAAGTTGGAGCTTGAGAGAGAGAAGTTGGCAGCTGAAAGGGCGAGAGAAGAAAGAGAAGTGGAGATGGATGAAAGGGAACGGCAGCGGCAGCACGAAATGGAACTCGAGCGGCTCCGTTTGCAACAGCAAAGTGAAAGTCCCGTCCAAGCTAGAGTTGAAAGCAGCGAAAGGGAAGAGCATGGCTTCCGCTTGAACCCAAGCAAGCTGCTCGTGGCGTTTGATGAAAGGAAGGACGATTTTGACGCGTACCTTCACAGATTTGAGACGATTGCAAGGAGCTAAAATAGACCGGAACATCAATGGGTAACTGCATTGAGTACTTGCTTGAGTGGTGAAGCGCTCAGTGTGTACGGTAGGCTGACACCGATCGATGCAGCCAACTATGCAAAGGTGAAAACTGCTTTGCTGAAGCGATTTATATTTACTGTGGAAGGATTCCGGGACAGATTTCGGACAGGAAATCCAGCTGATGGTGAGACGGCTACGCAGAATGCCGCCCGACTTTGCCATTATTTCGACAGATGGATTGAACTTTCAGGGACAGCACAGGAGTACGATGAGCTTAGAGAGCTCCTAATTAGAGAACAATTTCTTACTACTTGCCACCCAAGCCTGTCGCTGTACTTGAAAGAGAGGAAGGCTGAGTCACTTGAAGGAATGCTTGAATTGGCTGATCAATCCTTGGAAGCGCAAGGTGGAACTAATTTGGCCAAGGCCAAGAAGGAGTGTCTCGAAGACTCGAAAAATGCGGCACCCGAACAAAAGAAGCGTGCACCGGAGAGTGTTCCGCGATGTTTCCTGTGTAACCGAGTGGGTCTTCGCGCGAGCAACTGTCGTACTAACTTTACGAGCCCTACGGTAGTAAAATGTTTTAAGTGTGGTCAGACTGGGCACAAAGCAGACCCATGTCGAAACGGAGTGAGTCAAACTCACCAGGTATCCTGTGTGCAAGCGGCACCGAAATCCGGTAATAATGCCGTCACCAATGGATTCGTAGAGTTGAAAATGGGGAGAAAATTCCTATTGTGGGTGCTGTAATGACGAAACAGCCAACCGGTGTCACGAAGGGAATGCCAACGCTGCCTGGAAAAGTTGCGGGCAAGAAGGTTACGGTGTTAAGAGATACCGGCAGCTCCACTGTTATCGTGTGGAGAAATTTGGCACGAGAAAGTGAGTTAACAGGCAAAACGAAACCAGTTTGCCTAATTGATAGTACGGCTCGGATGCTTCCCGAAGCAGAAATTGAGGTTGAAACCCCGTACTTCAGCGGGAAGGTTACTGCTCTATGCATGACGACCCCCTTGTACGACCTCATCATCGGAAACATCGACGGTGCGCGAGGGCTGAATGATCCGGAATGTTTGGGAGAAGACCCTAAGATAGAGCCCTCGCCAACCCAGCGACCGCGAGATACAGTGGAGGAGCAGCCCGTTACCCGCAGGTCGCGGGTTCGATTCCCGGCTGCGGCGGCTGCATTTCCGATGGAGGCGGAAATGTTGTAGGCCCGTGTGCTCAGATTTGGGTGCACGTTAAAGAACCCCAGGTGGTCGAAATTTCCGGAGCCCTCCACTACGGCGTCTCTCATAATCATATGGTGGTTTTGGGACGTTAAACCCTACAAATCAATCAGAGCAGCCCGTTACGGATCTCACTAGAGCCCAAGGTGAAGCCGCGGCGCAAGAGACAGTGAATGAGAAAATGATCGTGTTGAATGAGTTCATGGGCCGGGCAACTGGATTTACGTCGGCACGACCTCAACCGACCGACAGTTAAAGGAGACGGAGTTGGCCAGCCAGGCCAAATGTCCGGACGTGAACAAGCGGGTGAATAACCGGGCAGGATCGGTTGAGCGTCATGACCCGTTAGCAGTGTCGGAAGTGACAATGATGGCTGAGACGCCGCCTCAGATACCGTCGCTGGAAGAGGCTCGCCGGAACAAAACGAGCAAAACAATAAGAAGAGATCGAGCGAGCACCGCAAGAAAGGGCGCAAGCGCCGTTCAAAGTACACAGGATAGGTGCTGAGGTCGAATCATAATGTGTTTGGCAGTGCTGAGTGCCATATGTCGTGTTAATGTTGTGTTATTCTGTGTCACAAGTGTCGAAGTATTTGTGCTGTGATGTGATGTATAGTATTGTACAATTGTTGTAATGAGAGAACTTTGTACATTTGTATTATTGGGAATGTGTGGTGGAGTGTTGTACTCATGTGCCTGTGGTTATATTTCATGTGTTGTGTAATTGAATTACAATGTACAATTGTATTAAGTGATCTATTGTGAAGGTGAAGTGTCATGAGCGATGATCTATGATACAGTCTCTGAGAGTGTGGGGACTGTTCGCGCTCGTTTGTGTGGTTTTAAATATTATGAGATAATATTCTTAAAGTGGGGGCAGTGTCACAGAACGAGCGCTCAAAGCGGGCGCGCCGCCAAATTCTCGCGACGAAACGCCGGAGTGACACCGCGAGGTCAACGAAAAAGAAAGAAAAAAAACAGACATCCAAAGGCTCCCCGAGCGCGCGATCCTCTCCCCTCGGAAGCGTGGCTTCGTCGACGAACCTCCTCACCCCACATCGGCAGCCGAGCAAGCACTCGAAATTTCTAGAAGGAAAGGGGCGTGTTATGATGGGTTGAGTCATCTGTCGGGGATGGCCTTCGTACAGTCTCGCGCCTTCCCCCAGCCTCCGCTGTGCATCATGCCGACGAAATGATGAGAACTTTCTGGAATGTCGCGCGGAAGGTATTTAACCGAGCAGCGGAGATGAGAGATCAGCAGAAGACGGAAGTTAGCGCCAGAGCGCGTAGGAATTCCGCCGTGTAGTCGGCGAAGGTTTTGTCCGTAGGGACAAAGAAGGAGAAGACGGAAGTTAGCGCCAGAGCACGTAGGGTTTCCGCCGTGTAGTGGGCGAAGGTTTTGTCCGTAGAGACAAAGCAGGGGAAGAAGATGATTTCCACTTGAAGGGTGACGAATCGAGCTACAGGCAAGAGTGTATGTTTACCGCTATCGAGCGAAGAGGCGTGGCAACAGCTGCGTGTGTGAAGCCGTCGTGTTTCCGGCAAAAAAGTTTGAAGCTTGGAGAGTGGCCAATTGAAGACGCGAGGCTTCCTGGAAGAGAAACTTCGGCGAGGTTTCCTGGAAGAGAAACTTCAGGGGCAGCGGAATGACAACAACGCTGGACTTTGAGTGAGTGATTCTCGGAAGAGTATCATCCAGACTTTTGTTCCAAGAACTTTGGACTGAATAGGTTTTCTATCTCGTTAGTCTTTAATTGTCTTGGTTGTTCAATGCATGCGACTGCATTGTAGTGCGTTGTTTCGAGTGTGGCTGATTGTACTGTGTAGTACGTTGTTTGATTGGTGACATATTGTACTCAACTATTGTGGAGTGTGCAAACTTGTGTATTGTTTTCGATCTGCCAATATTGAGAATATAATTTTGTTTGTTTATCAACTCTTGGCTCTGACTTGTTCTTTGGGCCACAGCCGGCGTCCGCTTGTTCGCCAAAAAGGACCACTTCTAAATTGTCAACGCTTTCGTGGTGCGGTTCAAGGGGCCGATATTTCGGCCCTTGGAATTAGCCCGGCGATCGCCTCCCTAATTAACGGGACCTGTGTGACAGCCTGAAGACCGAATGCAGCTAGCCAAGGAGTTACTGGCGTTTCTCTGCATTCATGGTAAAGTCTGGAAGGAGGGCCGTTTACAGTCTCGTCGTTTGTCGCAAGATGAAGCCAGAACTCACATATCCGAAGAAATGTATGGTAGAAAACTTATACCTTCAGCGTCCACCCTAACGGGGTCTATCTTGCCCGTTAGACTGGCTTGCCCACCCTGCCACAGAAGCGATCACATGATCGCTGCCTTCAATGCCAACCTATCGGCTGAATATAAGCGGGCAAGGCTACAGTACCCCAATTATGCTTCCGCTGTGGAACACGAAACCACATCTCCCGCGCCTGTCTAGCGCACTGTTTGTCGGGAGCCGGAATACTTATACAACGCACACTGACAGACCGTCAATGTGGGGTTTTGGTTCCATCAGGAGCGATAAAGTGCCTTCATGAGCCTCAAACAAGCGCCACGATCTATCTGTATGAGAGCGAGCTATCTCCACAGAAAAGAAGTGCGATGAACCTAACTACTCAGTCTCTAGCTGCAGGAACTTGGAAGAGGTTGATACGCCAGGCAAGCAAGTCAATGCTCGTCACTGCCGCGTGCATCGGCGTCGTCAGCGCCAGCGTGTTGGTGACGCCGGGCTTGAACAACTCGTCCCAGACCAGCCGCATTTTGGGCCACCACCACAGGCATCACGTCATCGTAATTCTGCACTCCGAGTTCGTCAGCCTAACACATGTCAAGAACAACCTGCGCCTCATCAGCATCGGTTACACAGACGGCAAGGGCTGCGACAGACGCAAATCAACAGCCGTAGTGCACAGACATTTCTTGTAGCAAAGCAATTTCATTTCAACACGTATTGTGCCCTCGGTGGGTACAATTCCTCTTGGGTGCCACTGGGATGATGTTGAATAATCTGGATCGGAGCAACCTGAAGTGGTACAGATTTCATCGATGCGTGCGAGTCATCCTATGCGGAGAGAGGAGGTTGCGAAATATTCTTTTGGAGCGGGCCAGACTGTCGAAGAGGACGAAGTGGGGAAAGGCACGCTCTAGAAGAGGGACAGCCAAAGCTCAATGCTGAATAAACGGGTCATCTCTGACTAACATCTGCGGACTGGCTATTTGTTACAGATGATATCCCGCTTCGATCCGAACTTGCCCTTGAGGCAACAAAAAACGCTCACAACAACAAAAAAAACAAACAAATGGTGTCATCTCACAATCAGGACAAACCAGCAGTTAGGATTGGTGGTTATTGGCGAGATGAGCTGTTTTGAAAGCTCGTCTGGTATGACCTACACGCCAAGAAGCCGCTAGTGGTTCATGAAATTAGTGCAATGCAGTCACGAATACATTACTGCCGAAACGCCATGACATCAATGTTGACCAAATACAAGTGAAAGCTATAAACGTACAAGCACAGAGCGCATGAAGATGACGTGCTACCTCGAGGTGGAGGGCACCAGCGTTGGTAGGTGCAGCCATGTCGTATTTTTTTAAATGCTGCTGTCTCCTTCTTGAACATATGCACACAGCAGCCATGAGACAGGGGGACGCCTGGCATACAACACGGCACAGATGAGTACATGTGGAGAGGCTGATTACCTTTCTTACTGGTTAAGAGGCTCTGTAACAATGCAGTGCTGAAGGGAACTCCCGAGATGCATTGTAGGTTGTCAAGTGTTAAATTAGGGGGTGGAAGCTCCCTATACATTCCATCTTGAACATAACATTTTTTCATAACGTCACTGGTCAGGTCATCGAGTAGAAGGAAAGAACATAAAACCGAGGGGAGGAGGGTCGCTACGGAAGCTTCTGTTTCCTGTTTCGCAGGCAAGCAGAATGCGCACGTGCCTTCATTCAGGTCCACTGGCCGCATGAGTGATGCTGCTATTTGTACAATCAGGTTACCCATTTGTAATGTTGTTTGTGCTCAAGAAGCAAAAGTTAAGCTAACTCATTTGTCAGTTGGACGAAACTCAATCGACACAAGGTAAATGAATGTTTATATGCACGTGTGGTGTAAAAAAGAGCCAATCACGTAGTGTGAAAGTGTTAATATATAAAAGTAGCTTTATTTTACAATTGACATATGGACATAATGATCCAGCATTGAACCCAGAATATTCGAACCAATGCAAAAATATGAGCAATCACGAGTAAGACACATCGTATTTGACACAATCCCATTCGTTATGACGGTGCACATAGTTATCTTACAGAACCAGGGCACCAAATGAAACGAAGTTCAAAGACGTGAAGAGGCTTGACGCGACCTAAACTTTTTCAAGAGACAACATCACGGAAACAATGTTTCGGCAAGTTCACTTGTGCGGGTCAGCGTAACAGCGCTGCCTTGCAAAGAAAGCTTCATTTGTCTAAGCGTTGGAGCAAGCGACATTTCCTGTAATGATTACTAGAACAATTCAATCCATCACATGTATTTCAGTGAGAGCTTTAGACGTAACGACTCACAAAGTTTCAAACAGTGGCGTACCAACACTTTGGCGAGTGGGGTGGAAATTTATCAGCCTGATTGAATAATATGTGGGGTTTAACGTCCCAAAACCACCATATGGTTGTGAGAGACGCCGTAGTGGAGGGAATTGGGAATTTTTACCGCCCGGGGTGCTTTAACGTGCGCCCAAATCTAAGCACATGAGACTACAACAGTTCCACTTTCATCGGAAATGTGGCCGCCGCTATCAGGATTAGATCCCGCGACGTGAAAGTCAGCTATCAGTCTTTATACATACACACACATATATATCTTGAAATACAACGGTGCAGCTGACGCTTTATTGAAGCAACAGCAAGATGGCGCCGATCATGAAGAGGAACGGGGCGAAGACTGATGATGGTTATTGATGGATGAGGAAGATGACGTACAATGAATTCTCACACTAATTTCCCCCGTCGACGGAAGCGGCCAGCCTGGCCGCGAATTACGCTGTGGAACGCATACAATAGGGCTTGAGACGCGAAACGTGCACAATCTCAGTCCCTCGGCAGCGTTGGTCAGTGGGGACATGAACAGGTGTGACACGGTAGTTCACCGGTGAGGTCTGTTTGATAACTTTGTAAGGGCCAAGATAGCGTGACTCAAGCTTTTCGCATAAGCCAGGCGTTCGCGCAGGAGTCCACAGAAGTACATTGTCGCCAGGGCGGTAGAGAACGACGCGGTGAGTGGCATCGTAACGATGTTTGCGATCTTCTTGGCTAGCTTCGGTGTTTACGCGGGCAAGACGACGGCATCGAGCAACGCGGGACAGAAACTGGTCGCAAACGAATGGTGAAGAGTTGACGGGGCCAGAAAAGAATGAAACGTCGAGTGGTGATGTCGGTTGGCGTCCGTATACTAGGAAAAATGGAGAATAGCCTGTGGTTCGTTGAACTGACGTATTATATGCATACGTGACAAAGGGTAGTATGGCATCCCAATTGCGATGGTCCGGTCGGATATACATGGACAGCATGTCACACAGCGTGCGATGAAATCTTTCCGTTAAGCCATTGGTTTGCGGGTGATAGTTAGATGTTGTTTTATGAACTGTTTTTGATGCTTGGAGAACTTCACTGAGCGTGCTTGAAAGAAATGCCTTTCCCCGGTCGCTCAAAAGGACACGAGGGGCTCCATGACGTAGATAAATAGCATTCAAGAAGAAAGTTGCTACTTCCGAAGCACTTCCTGAAGTGATTGAGGCCGTCTCAGCGTACCGGGTCAAGTGATCAACCGCGGTGACGATCCACCTCTTGCCGTCTGATGTTGTTGGGAGGGGCCCGAAGAGGTCAATTCCGACGACAGAGAACGGCTCTGATGGACAAGGAAGTGGTTGTAGGGTCCCGACTGGAGCAGTAGTGGGCCGCTTGCGGTGTTGGCAAAGTGCGCAGGAGGCAATATATTTAGCTACTGTCGTGGAAAGACCTGGCCAGAAAAATCGACTGCGGATGCGCTCGTATGTTTTGTAGAAACCCAAGTGTCCTGACGTCGGGTCGTCGTGGGAAGCGCACAGAACTTCAGTGCGTAGTGCGCGTGGTACGACGGGAACCCATCGGTGGCCTTCCGGGTGCAAAATGTATCTATATAGCACATCGTCCTCCAACTTGAATAGTCGGAGTTGTTTCCGGAGCCTGGCATTAGGGGAAGACGAAGCACCGGTAAGCCGACCAATGATGTCAGTGCAATAAGAATCGGCTCGCTGGTGAGTAGCAAGTGCTGACGGACGGGTGGATGAAGGTTGGGAAGAAATGGATGATATCGACGAGGCGTCCTCCGTATAGCCAATTTGACAAGGGGATGTGACGTGCACCGAAAACAGCGGCAAAGGGCATCGTGACAAAGCGTCGGCATCTTGATGTTGTCTTCCAGTCTTGTAGATGACGTCAAAGTCATAAGATTGTAATCGTAGAATCCAGCGGCCAAGTCGTCCCGACAAGTTTTTGATTGTGGACAACCAGCAAAGAGCATGGTGGTCTGTCACAACAGTAAAATGTCGACCATGTAGGTACGGACGAAATTTTTGGATGGACCAGACAACAGCCAAGCACTCTTGTTCGGTTATCGAGTACCTCTTCTCTGCAGTGGTCAGAGTGCGGCTTGCATACGCGACAACTTTCTCGCGAAAGGCATGGTCGCGCTGGAGCAGTACGGCGCCGATTCCTTGTCCACTCGCGTCAGTGTGTAATATCGTAGGTGCCTTGTCATCGAAATAACAAAGCACCGGTGGGGATGTTAGTGCCTGCTTGAGTTCTTGAAATGAGGCTTCGCATTGATCATTCCTATCGAAGGAACCGGTACTAGCAAGGAGCTTGTGGAGAGGAGCGGCAATAGTGGCAAAGTTGCGAATGAAGCGGCGAAAGTACGATGCGAGTCCAAGGAAACTGCGTAGTTCTTTGGAACGAAAGGGTCGCTGAAAGTTGAGGACCGCGGAAATTTTGTCCGGATCGGGCTGGATGCCATCTTTAGTAACGAGATGTCCTAGAACTTTTATAGCTGTGTTGCCAAAATGGCACTTCCTTGTGTTTAGTTGAAGTCCAGCATTGGAGAGACATGTGAGCACTTGATCTAGGCGTTGCAGATGATCATCAAAAGTGGAAGAAAACACGACGATATCATCGAGGTAGCATAGACAAGTTTTCCACTTGAGGCCGCGAAGAACAGTGTCGATCATCCTTTCAAATGTGGCGGGAGCATTACATTGACCGAATGGCATTACGTTAAACTCGTAAAGACCGCCCGGCGTAGAAAAGGCGGTCTTTTCTTTGTCTGCTTCGTCCATTGGTATTTGCCAATACCCGGACCGAAGGTCAAGGGTGGAGAAGTATTGGGCGCCTTGCAATGAGTCAAGTGCATCATCTATACGGGGCATCGGATATACATCCTTTCGGGTAATCTTGTTGAGCGCGCGGTAATCAACACAAAATCGTACCGATCCATCCTTCTTTTGTACCAACACAACGGGTGATGACCAAGAACTGGTAGAGGGTCGTATGATGTTTCTGTTTAGCATATCGGTCACGTTCTCCTCGATGATTTTGCGCTCGGCCAAGGAGACTCGGTAGGGACGACGGCGTACAACAGTCTGACCTTCAGTGTCGATGCGATGATGCGCAACTGTGGTCTGTCCTAGTGCCGAAGCATTGGCGTCGAAGGAGGCCTGGTGTTTCCTGAGCAAATTCAGCAACGCCTCACGCTGAGAAGCAGAAAGATCCGGATTTATCCCGGGAGCAAAGGAGGAGGAAGTAACAGCCTGGGCCTGTTGTGGCTGAGCTGTCAAGGCGTCAAGAGAGACCAAAGAAACCGGTTGGGTATCCACATAACATGACACTGCAGAACCTTGGGGTAGGAGGACGGGCTCTGGGCTAGGGTTCAGGCCAATGATTATCGCTGCACTGTCTTTGAACCGCACCAGGCTGGAGGGGACTACAACGCCGCGAGCTAGACAGCTGCTGGAAGGGGTGATAAGGACGTCACCATTGGCAATATTCGGAGAAGTGATGGTGATGAGTTGCTCTTGACCCGGGAGTAGTATGGATTCGGAAGCTGTGAAGAAACGCAATGGTTTTTCGTCGACGCGTTCGCTGCAGTGATCGGTCTCGGTCATTTCGACTATACATTGACGGCAAGAAATTAATGCAGATGCTGATGAGAGAAAGTCCCAACCTAAAATTAGTTCATGAGCACATGAAATTAAGACAGCGAAGGTGATGTGATGAAGAATACCATCAATGAAGACACGCGCTGTACATTGGGCCGATGGTCTAATTATTGCTCCATTGGCCCCAATCAAAGATGATCCAAGGTAGGGTGTCTTCACTTTTCGCAACCGAGAACACAAGTCGGCACGCATAACTGAAATAGTTGCTCCCGTGTCCACCAAAGCCAACACCCGCACACCTTCCACAGTTACCAATAACATGTTTGACGGTCGTTCAGGAGGACTTGGGTCATTTCGCCGCGATGCAGTTTTCCCTCCAAAAACTGCACTGTTTAGTTTTCCGATCGCTGGGCAGCCAGTTGAGAGACAGGCCGAAGTGGTGAAACAGAGCGTCGGAGTGGCGAAGGGGAGCGTGGTCGGGATGCACGTGTAATGTTGGTCGTGTTGGAAATGCGCACAGGAGACGGTGATCGGTAGTTGGAAGGACTGTCGGCATAACGGTAGTAACCTCGAGCACATGTGTCGTCTCGTTCAAAAGCGGCATAACCACGACGTTCATCTTGCTGCCGACGTCGACAGACCCGGGAAATGTGTCCTCGAATTCCACAGTAGTAGCAAATAGGACGTGGGGCCCGCCAGGAAGAATGGTAGGTAGGGTTCGGTGGACGGGCGACTAGAGGTGCGAGATGTTCGTGATCAGGTACAGGTGGTGGTACTTGAGACGGCGAGGGTTGCATTGCAGCGATCTGTGCATACGAAGGGGGTTGGGCGCATGGTGGAGCACGGTGAATGCTTTGGAACGCTGACATTTCTTCCCTAATAATTCCACGCAGATCGCTAGAGGCGGGTTGAGCGGGAACGTTGTTAGAAGGAGGTAAAGTGTAGGCTTGCAATTCCTCACGAATTATGTCTCGAATGATGGATCGGAGCTCCATACTGTTTGCCAGGGGGTTCTCAGAGAAGTCGGGTCGTAGGCGGATTGACTGCAAGGTATCAAGCCGCTGGCATACCGAGATGACGTCGGAAACCGTCGAAGGGTTGTGTGCGACGAGGGCGTTGAAAGCGGTAGGTCCGATACCCTTCAGAAGGTGCCGGACACGATCACCTTCTGGCATGGTGTCGTCGATACGGCGGCAAAGTGCAAGCACATCCTCAATATAGGAAGTGTAGGACTCACCGCAATGTTGAACGCGTTCTGCCAGTTTCTTGCGAGCAACTTCTGAACGGACGGTCGGTGTACCGAAAATGCGTCGGAGCTGGTCTTTGAAGGAAGACCAATCGCGGAAGTCGCTCTCATGGTTCAGGAACCACGTCTTGGCAACCTGAGAGACGTAGAACTGGACGCGTGCTAATTTCGATGCCTCGTTCCAGTTGTTGTAGACACCTACGCGGTCATAGTTGTCGAGCCAGTCTTCGACATCTTCGCCAGGCAGACCGGAGAAGATTGGAGGCTCCCGAGGGGGGTTGCTGACCGGGCTAGGGTTGGCGGCTGGTGGTTGTGCCGGCGGGTGGTTCGGTTGGGCTTGATCTTGGGCCATGGTGCTCTGCTGGCGCAAGCGACGTCCCGAACGGAGCTCCAGGAGCTGGCTTTGGATGGAGAGAGGTCGAAGAGATCGGGAAGCACCTTCCACCACTTGAAATACAACGGTGCAGCTGACGCTTTATTGAAGCAACAGCAAGATGGCGCCGATCATGAAGAGGAACGGGGCGAAGACTGATGATGGTTATTGATGGATGAGGAAGATGACGTACAATGAATTCTCACACTATATATATATATATATATATATATATATATATATATATATATATATATATATATATATATATATATACTCATCTGCGTCTCTTAGGTCTCATTATTATTGTGCCAAAACACGGAAAAACAAGCCCTTGTGTACACACTTCTTTCTCTTATTCATTAACGAGGGTCTCGTACTGGCAGACTTGGTGTCATTAGGTAGTATACGAGAGACTCTTGGTCAGCTGGCCGCTCGTAATAAGTTCACGTGCTACGTGACGCCAAACATGCGCATAAAAAAGTGTTTCACACTTGCCGCTTAGCCACAGAGGGCGCTGACTGACACCCCCCACTTCTAAATTCACATATAAGCCCAAAAAAGTGGGGGGAGGGAAGGCCGCTGTGATATCAGTGATTATAGCATCGAACGCGACATTCAAAGGTCGTAGGTTCGATTCCTGCTCACAGCTGGTTATTTTTCACCCTCTTTTTTCTTTTTATTTATATTCTGTTTGTTTCAATAACTTCCCCTTTACATTCCTTGGCAATATCGTCTGTTAGATATCATTATTATGGTGTCAAAACAGGGATAAACGAGCCCTTGTGTACAAACTTTTTTCCCTTATTCATTAACGAGGGTCTCGTACTGGCAGACTTGGTGTCATTAGGTTGTATACGAAGAACCATTGGTCAGCTGCCCACTCGTAATAAGTTCACGTGCTACGTGACGCCACACATGCGAATAAAAGTGTTTTCACACTCGTCGTTTGGCTTATAGATGGCACTGACTGTCACTCCCACTTATAAAATTCACATATAAACCCAAAAAAGTGGGTGGAGGGAAGGCCGCTGCGATAGCTCAGTGGTTAGAGCACCGAATGCGTTAATTGAAGGTCGTAGGTTTGATGCCTGCTCACGGATGGCTTTTATTTCTCACCCTCTTTTCTTTTTTCTTATTTACATTCCATTTGTTCTAATAACTTCTTCTATACAATCCTTGGCATTATTGTCTGTTAGATCTCAGTAATATTTTGTCAAAACATGGAAAAACGAGCCCTTGTGTACACACTTCTTTCCCTTATTCATTGACGAGGGTCTCGTACTGGCAGACTTGGTGTCATTAGGTTGTATACGAGGGACTATTTGTAAGCTGCCCGCTCGTATTAAGTTCATGTGCTACATGACGACACACATGCGCATAAAAGAGTGTTTCACATTCGCCGCGTAGCCACAGAGGGCACTGACTGACACTGCCACTTCTAAATGCGCATATAAACCCAAAAATGTGGGTGGAGGGAAGGCCGCTGTGATAGCTCAGTGGTTAGAGCACCGAATGCGTTAATTGAAGGTCGTAGGTTCGATGCCTGCTCACGGATGGTTTTTATTTTTCAACCTCTTTTCTTTCTTCTTTTTTACATTCCATTTGTTCAAATACTTCCCCTATATATTATTTGGCATTATTGTCTGTTAGATCTCATTAATATTGTGTCAAAACACGGAAAAATGAGCCCTTGTGTACACACGTCTTTCCTATATGTATATATATATATATATATATATATACATATATATATATATATATATATATATATATATATATATATATATATATATATATATATATATATATATATATATATAATATAAATATTGTTACGGGAAAAAGACGTTGGAGAAATGCGTTTACTCTCGAAAAAACAAGCAAACATCAAGATAGAACCCAGTCTGCACGAGAGCTCCGACATCGTCTTCCTCCTTATCGAGTTTCGAGTTGTCCGTGGCACCGCGCAGCATCACCCTCCGGCGGCGAAGGCACCGTCTCGGTGGTAAATTGGTCCGAGTGGTATCGCTTCAGCCGAGAAACGTGCACAACGTCAGAACACGAGCGGGCGCTGGTGCTGTGAAATGGTTCAATTTCAGAGGTCATGTTGGTAACTTGGCGCACGACACGGTATGGACCCAAGTATGGTGAAGTCAGTTTTCGCGCAGGCCAACTCGCCGTGATGGCATGCTGAGAAGGACCAGGTCACCAAGCTGGTAGTTGACATCGCGGTGGTGGGCACTGTGCAGCAGTCGTTGGTGGTCTTGCGAATCACTAAGAGGCAGGCGAGCAATTTCACGTGCCCGTAGAGCTCTAGAGATAACATCGCGGGCATAGTCTGATGTGTGGGTAACGGTAGGAAGGAGCTTGTCAAAAGGTAGCTTGGGTTCTCGCCCCTACAAAAGAAAAAAAGGCGGGAAACCTGCAGTACCTATTGCAAAAACAGCGTGATACCAGTACGTTTTTTGGATTTGGTACACGCTGGAGACGCTGGTACACAGTTGTAATCACTGGCCCTTCGCTGGGCGCACTGGAAAAAGGCTTTGTCGCACTGGTAGGGTCACAGGCTCAACCTCTGTGATGCTGGTGCGCACATCGAAGCGCTGGAAGCGCTGGAATTTTCACTGGCAAGCGCTGGTGAGTACTGGAGCACGCACTGTTCCTACCAGCGCAGCTGCAGCGTGCATGTTAGTGTAGCATGTGCCGTGGTTTGTTTTGGTGTCGTTGAATATAAAACGCTTGATTCTACGGCAGGGAGAGATGCTACCCTAACAGATAGCGAGCATTCGTAAGCGGTCTTACCCAGTGCCCAGTTGAGCGAGCATTAAACTTGTCAGGTCAGCCGCGTTGGTATATATGTTTCCGGTGCTTCTTGCTTCGTGTACACGCGAATATAAAGTGTGAGAATAAGTGTATAGTTTATACATCCATGAACCTAAATCAACTATTTTGTCTTGTGTCAATGTTCGCTCAAGGAGCGCTGACGATCGAACGCCGCACTTTCAGCTGCGCAGGCTGTCACCGAAAGCTGCCAGCCGCACATAGCCGGTACTTCTCCGACTGATATGTAACAACACAAAATTTTTAGTTGGCAATTTAGTACGTCTTCTTGAACTGACTTCCTGGCATACGTTTTCAGCGGATCGCATTGACATTTCTATTGTTTTTTTCATTGTCGGTATGAATACAACTGCATATATCTGTACGCTGGCACGCCCACTGTTTACTGCCAGCGGAGGCCAGAAAAACGGTTGTCGCTCGCCATCGCCACTCCGTAAAAGCGTATCTGGTATTGATTGACCTTCCACTTACTTCAGGTACAGTTTAGATAACAGTTAGAAATATTGCGAAGGTCAAATGCAGAAACTTCAAGCATCGCAACTCAGCTGCTTGGAAAGCAGCCTTATACCCCTGTCACACGGCCACCACTAAACTCCGTTGAACACCGTCATCGTAAATCTCCCCTAGGTGGTTCGACGGAGAAGGAGTTGTGGCAGTGTCACACGGCAACCTTTCCTTCCTCCGTGCACGGCAATGAAAATGTTGTAACAGTTGGCGCGAGGGGGTTCAGCTGGCGCTGTTTGATTTTCGAAAAAGTATTCTAATTTCATCTCTATTAATTTTTTGTGAATCCTGGTTATGGGGTTTCTACAAAAAACACTATTAGGAGGTAAGAGGCTAACAAACCATAAAAATATTTTCAAATAAAAACGAATTCGCTAAATTTAGCGATGCTGCTAGTGACGCTGGCCACATTGTGCTTTTAGTTGTTTTGTTGCCTGTGTTCATGCCTGTGTACGAAAGTCCTTGTGCTTCCTTGCCTCGTGAGCGCACATTTTGTGTTCTTCAGTCATGAGTGACACAGCGGCGACCACAACCACACGCATGCACGAAATATTTTTCAATGGCGCCGGCCGGCCCTACTCGCGACGCACCACGTGCGAGGCACGGAGTGTAGAGCATCGGTGTTGAGAGTAAGTGAACTCTGGCGGGCGTAAATATATGTAAACAACCACGCGTTGTGAATCAGTACTACAACGAAAGAACGTTTAAGATTGCCGAAATGTATTATTCTTTCACTGCGGCCACTTAGTGCTCGAAATTTTTCTCTGACCTCTAGACTGCTGGGGACGAGAGTACCTCGTTTCGCTGCGAAGTGAGATCGTTAACGTCCTTTGCGAAACGCTCCGTTTACCTTCGTTTGCGTAAGAGTGGCCTTGTGACACGGACCACATCTTCTTTGTCGTAAGGACGAGAAAGTTAAACGGTCTTCGTGGGTGCCCGTGTGACAGGGGTATTACCCAGTGCCCCTTCGCAGCGAGGCCTATATCGTGCCGCCCGCGTTGGTGTATCTGCTGCCGGTGCTTTTTACTTTAAGTAGGCACAATTCTTAAGTGTAAGATTGACTTTAAAGTACAGTTTAGACATCGCTGAGCCTAAATCGACCATTTATCTGCGTGTTCGTTGCCCGCACCAGGAGCGGCGACGATTGATGTGTCGTGCTTTCAACAACGTAGGCTGTCATTGAAAGCTTCCTTCTGAGCGCAGGAGCCGGTACTTCTCTGACCCGTACGTATGAACACGCAATTTTGAGTGGGCATTTGGTACGCGTTAGTGAACTGACATGATGGCATACTTTTTTAGCGGATCGCATTAGTCATTTGTTCGGCGGTTCCTTAATTGCAGGTATCGATATAACTGAAAATGTGTAATCTGGCACGCCAGATGTGTACTGCTACATCGTCGCTTGCGCGAAATAAAAATACTCAATGTTCACACGTGTGCGTGGATATCTACGAAACAAGACATGTAAATTATCTGCACTTGTTGACCAGTAGCTAGTGCTAGAAATGACTATAAAAAAGTCTATCGGCAGCAACAGCTGACAATCGGTGGCTGCTCCTCCAGTCAATTTGAGATTTTTCAAAGTTAAGATGTATATGCTTCAAAAAACTTTGCGCTCTTGCTAATATCTGCTCGTCATTTGGTGCCCGGAAGCCGTTCGTCACTGTCGAATCAAGACGCAGTTGTTATTAGGAAAGAAATATCTTGTCAGTCTTAACTGTGCGACTTGTAAACATGAAGTTGAACGGCGCGTTCTTCGCGTAAATTGTGGTTTTACACCCCCCTCCCAATAAGCTTGTTTTGGCGTGGCGTAATGGGTAGCGTACTCGATTAGCGATCAGAAGCTAGCAAGTTTGAATGCCGTCAAGGAAGTGATTTTATTTTTTTTCAATTTAATTTTTTGAATTTTTATTGTGAATGTGCATTATTTTACTTATATATTTATTTATTTTTTGTGAATGGGCGCACCCGTTTTATCCCTGAAAAGCCGTTTTGCGCAGACTACCGGGACGCTGCCACTTCAGCGTCCCAATACCTGCGCTGGGAGGCGCTGGTACCAGCGCCATGCTGGAATCATAATCAGGCATGGTACTGGACGCTGGTACCCAGTGGCGCTGGTTTTTCAATGGGGTAACATGCCAGGACGTAATATAGGCAAATGTTACAAATGACAGGACCACGTCCCAGTCACGATGGCCAGTGGAAACGTACATGGCGAGCATTTTTGTGATAGTTCGATTTAGCCGTTCTGTGGGCCCGCTGGTTTGAGGGTGATAGGCTGTTGTGCACTTGTGTCTTGTAGCGCAAGAATGCAATATGTCTTGTATACCCTGGGATAGGAAGTAGCGACCCCGATCGGTAAGTAGTTGTCGAGGGGCACCCGATGTAGTATGACGTCTTATAAGAGAAAGTCGGCGACATCGGTTGCAGAACTGGTAGAAAGGGCCTGCGTGATGGCATATTGAGTGGCGTAGTTCGTGTCGACTGCTATCTACTTGTTCCCACTGACCGATAAAGAGAAAGGTACAAGTAGGTCAAGACCTACCCTTCTAATGGTTCCGATGGTATCTGAATGGGCTGAAGGCGTCCAGCGTGAAGGGTTGTTGGCTTTTGCGTTGTTAACAAGATTTACAAGAAGCGACGTAACGATGGACGGATCGGTACATACCAGGCCAGAAGAAGTGACGTCGAACACGGTCATAAGTTCCTGAGACTCCTAAGTGACCAGCCATTGGGATGTCTTGTAAGTGCGCGAGGACAGTCTGACGCATAGCTCAGGTCCGTCAGGATGCATGCTGTAACTGTATAATACGCTGTTTTGGAGCAGGAACATACGGAGGGACGGAGGAGTTGTGGGACCCATGCTGTAGCGGTATAATACGCTGTCTTGGAGCAGGAACATACGGAGGGACGGAGGAGTTGTGGGACCAGTCAGCCGATGGATGATATCTCTCAAGTGAGGATCACGACGTTGCTCATATCCGATGTTGCCAAAGGCGGAAAGGGCTAGCACGCCAAGTAGACTCGCCGTTCTCAGGAACGTCCGGTGGGTCAACTGGATGACGCGACAAGCAGTTGGCATCTTAATGGTGGCGGCCCGATTTTTAAACGAATGTGTACGAATATTCTTGTAGCCGTAGAGCACACCAGCCGAGAAGTCGACTAGGATCTTTTAAGGATGACAGCCAGCAAAAGGCGTGATCGTCAGTGACAACTGTGAATGGCTGTCCATACAAATATGGCCGAAATTTGCCCACTGCACAAACGAGCGCAAGACATTAACGTTCAGTGATTGAGTACTTTAGTTCCGCTGGCGATACGAGACGGCTAGCGTATGCCATGACGCGCTCGCGGCCATGCTGTCTTTGTGCCAAAACTGCTCCGATTCCATGGCCACTTGCGTCACTGCGCAGTTCGGTTGGAGCCGACATATCAAAGTGGCCGAAAATCGATGGCGTCGTAAGTCTGGCGGTCAGTTGAGCAAATGCTCTGGCTTGTACAGGTCCCCACACAAAAGTCATATCTTTCTTCAGTATTTCCGCGAGTGGGTGCGCGACGTGAGTGAAATTTCGCACAATTCTCCGAAAGTAGGAGCAGAGGTCCAGAAAGCTCCGAACGTCGTTTGCGGAGGTCGGCAAAGGGAAACCTTTGACTGAGCGGATTTTCTCAGGGTCAGGACGAACCCCAGAAAAATCAACAAGGTGATCAAAGACAGTGAGTTGGCGGCGGTCGAAGTGGCATTTGGACGAGTTCTACTCAAGCTCTGCCTTGCGGAAAGCAGAAAGAATAGGCGATAGACGCTCCAGGTGTGTTTCAAAATTCGGAGGTAGCCAATGACGTCATCAAGGTATGACAAGCAGATTGACCATTTAGAACTGCGAAGGAGAGCATCCATCATTCATTCGAATATAGCTGTAGCACTGCATAACCCAAACGGCATTACATTAAACTGATAGAGTCCATCGGAAGTTATAAATGCTGTCTTTTCACGCTCCTTGTCATCAAAGTAGCCGGAACGGAGGTCGATGGAAGAAAAATATTTTGATCCACTAAGGCAGTCAAGGGCGTCATCTATCCGCGGCAGGGGATACACGTCTTTTTTCGTTACCTTGTTATGATTCCGGTAGTCGCCACAGAAACGCCAGCTGTTACCTTTCTTTTTGACGAGGGCGGCAGGCGAAGCCCAGGGGCTTGAAAAAGGCTCGATTATATTCCGAGCAAGCGTCTTGTCGACTTCTTTCTGGATCACGTGGCGTTTGGCGGAGGATATTCAATAGGGACGCTGACGTACTGGATTAGCATCGCCGGTGTTAATCCGATGCTTTACGATAGTCACTAGGCGTAGTAGTTGGTCGTAGAGATCAAAGATGTCTTCATACGACGCAAGAAGGCCACGAAATGCGTGCACATGCTCGAAGGGATATCAGATGCGATCATTTTCGTTATGTCACCTCGGGTAGTGCCCAACTCAAGACTGGGAGCTGATGGTGTATCCTCTGTTTAAAGAAAAATGTTGTAGTCGCTGGCTGATGAAAGTGCTGCTAGCATGTTCCTCGGGACAGTACTTGCGCGCAAATTCCATAGTTGACAATAGGGAGACGTGCCACGTTGTCCTTCATAGTGATAATCGTCTGCGGGAACGTTACATTGAACGAAAAGAGGTAGGTAGCGTTAGGTGACACCACATAATCTCCGTCGGCCACAGGCAGATCGGAAGAGACGTCCATATACGTCACAGCTCGAGATAATAGGCGACTGTGCACGACGGAGATAGCGCAGGAGCAGGATGGTCAACGGCGTGTGGTAAAGCAAGTTGAACATCACCCGCAGAACAGTCAATTACAGCGGAATGCTCCGACCGAAAATCTAATCTGAGAATTACTTCATGTGGGCAGTGTTCCAGGACGTAAAGCAAAACAGAAGTATGACATCCAGCCACAGTGA
Organism: Rhipicephalus annulatus; assembly: GCA_013436015.1. Classification (NCBI taxonomy): domain Eukaryota; kingdom Metazoa; phylum Arthropoda; class Arachnida; order Ixodida; family Ixodidae; genus Rhipicephalus; species Rhipicephalus annulatus. The sequence continues at coordinate 543,651 of WOVY01002560.1, read as the reverse complement.
CGCGGGCTGCACACATCCCAGTGACAGTTGACATTGCTCTATCAGCTACTCGGACTACAGTGATAGGAGCAAAAGTAACCACTTTCTTTAGCCGAGCAAGAAGACTAGAGTTCATTACTGATATATGAGTGCCAGTGTCAATGAGTGCTATTGCAGGTGTGCCGTCTACATTTGCGTTGATCAAGTTCTTGAGTCCGGGTAGCGTGCGCAGAGAAATTTCGGGTCGGGTCTTCCAGGCAGGCTCATCTCTAGGAGCCACGCCCGCTAGTTTTCCGAAGACTGGTGGCGGTAGGAGGGAGAGGGTGAGCGGCGACTGTTAGGTGAGCGGGACAGGCGTCCGGATAGCGACGGCAAGCGGTTTGGTCAAGCGGGCATGGGTAGCGGAGCATTGTCGTGAAGGACGTATATTGGCATGCGGAAACCATTAGGTGGGTGCCGGGTGTTGGCGTAGTGCAGCCATGGCTACCGATTCCAGGAATTACGGCAATGACGTGAAAAGTGGCCGACTCGTCCGCAGTGGAATCAGATAGGTCTATCATTGGAGGTTCGCCATTCAGCCGAGTTCCGGTAACGTGGATGGTTGTATGGACCACGGGGCATATCAGGTACACTAGGTAATTGGTCAGGTCTGTTAACTAGGCAGAGAGTCTGTAGTCCGGCGTTGGCCAGTTGCTGGCGGACAATGGTCTGTATTAAAAAATTGTTGCACGAGAATCGTCAGTGGCACGGGCATGATCAACAATAGGAGGTATGGCCTCGATTTCATTGCGGACAATGCGCACAATATTGTCGGTAGTAGCAGCGGCTGAAGGGAGACGGGCGTCTTCGCCGGTAGATGTTACAGCCGTGTTGGGAAGACAGGAAAATTGGGGAGTAATACGACGACTTTTCGCTTCTTCAAAGCGTCGGCTATCGTTAATGACATCGTTCACTGTCGAAGAGTTGCGGAACACAAGGAGAGTGAACGCGTCATCCGCGATTCCCTTGAGGGTGTGCGCGACTTTTTCGGATTCCGGCATTTTGTCGCCTACAGTGCGGCAGAGGGTGAGCACATTCTGAATGTATGTCACGTATGACTCGGTGCAGGACTGCAGTCGGCACGCGAGTTCTATCTGCGCCGAACGACGACGTGCAATGGGCTTGCCGAAGAGGTCATTTAGTTTGTGTTTGCACATATCCCAAATCGTGATTTCTTTTTCATGGTAGGAAAACCAGACTTTGGCCATGCCCTTAAGGTAAAATAGAATATTGGCCAACATGAGCGTCGGGTTCCAGTTGTATGGTGCACCACCCATTCGAATATCTGAAGCCATTTTTCGACATCCTTGTTGTCGTTGCCGGAAAAGTTGTCTGGGCCATGTGGAGTCGTCAGAACGACGGTGCGGTTCGTGACGGCTGGATGCGACGCTGTTGGACGCGGCGCGGTCTGACGAGGCACGCTTGGGGAGGGTACCGACGAATCCTCGTTCTCGTCGTGATCAGTTATCGTAGAGGCAGCCAAGGAGTGCCCGCTTCGTAGAATCATAGAATCGTCATGGATTTTGATTCTGGAAGGACCCGCACTCTCTACCAAAACGTTACGGGAAAAGGCGTCGGAGAAATACTTTTACTATCGAGAAAACAAGCAGGCATACAAGATGGAACACAGTCTGCACGAGAGCGAGAGCTTCGACATTGTCTTTTTCCTTATCGAGTTTGGAGTTATTCGTGGTACCAAGTAGCTATATATATATATATATATATATATATATATATATATATATATATATGGAAAGAAGTGTATACTTAAGGGCTCGTTTTTCTGTGTTTTACACAGTAATAATGAAATCTAACAGACAATAATGCCAAGGAAAGTCTAGGGGAAGATATTATACCGAATTTTAATGTAAATATGTAGAAAAGTGGTTGAAAAGATAACTTGGAGTGGGCAGGATCCGAACCTGCGACCTTCGAATGACGCGTTCGATGCTCAACTACTGAGCAACCACGACAGCTATCCCCCAGCCACTTCATTGGCTTTATATATGAAATAAACGTGGAAGTATCAGTCATCGCCACGAGTAGCCATGGCGGCGAGTGTAGCAAGCTCTTTTGAGCCTAATTGGCGTCACGTAGCACGTGAAATTATTACGAATGGGCAGCTGACGAATAGTCCCTCTTACATAATGTAAAGGCACTAAGTCTGCCAGTACGAGACCCTCGTTAAATAATTAAGGAAAGAAGTGTATACTTAAGGGCTCGTTTTTCTAATTTTTACACAATACTAATGATATCTAACAGACAATAATGCCAAGGAAAGTATTGGGGAAGATATTAGACCAAACTGTAATGTAAACATGAAGAAAAGTGGGTGAAAAGATAACTTGCCGTGGGCAGGATCCGAACCTGCGACCTTCGAATGACGAATGACGACCTTCAAATGACCTGCAACCTTCATTCGAAGGTCGCAGGTTCGGATCTTCCGTGGTTTCTTCCGTGGTTTCAATTAGCACTGCGAGCGCCCAATAAATTGAGCCCGTCACGGCATGTACGGCAAAAGTGGTTATTCGAGACGTGTTGTACATCATTGAATTTCACGTGTTGGCTTCATGTGACCACGATGTCATCCTCGGATGGGATTTCTTATCACGTCATCACGCCGTCATAGACTGCGCTCGGGCCGAAGTGGAGCTGTTACCGTTTCGTGATGCGGCTTCTGTTGGTACGGCCATATCTAGTGTGCCTTTCAGCGCCAAGTTTGTCCTTGCCTGCTGCACTTCACTTTCTGACGCTACTGTGCTATTCACGCCATCTGACATCTTCGGTAGCCGCCATCACACATCGCTGACATTTGCCGTTCTTGCGCTTTGTCAAGACACTACCGGAATATTTATTTCCTATCCGAACTTGTGCCCCCTCAGTTTGCGCCGCAACGAGGCGCTCGGCCACATTCAGCTTATTGATGAAGGTACTATCGTGCCTACCAATTTCTTCGACACCAAGCCGAATATAGAGCTGAACGTGTTGGTTTCTAACTTTGCCTCGAACAGTGAGTCGTCCAATGAATTTCATCGTTCTATTGACTGCCATCTAGCCCCGGCTCAACGAGAGCAGCTTGTTACCCTGTTGCATGAATTCAGGCGTTTGTTTGGCTTTCCCCAAATGGTGCTAGCAATAACGAACACCGTTGTGCACACAATTGACACAGGGAAGAGTACTCCTTTGCGCCAGCGCCTCTATCGTGTGTCCCCGACGGAGCGTTGCGTAATTGCAGAAGAAGTAGATGACATGCTACTGCGTAGAGTCATCAAGCCTTCTTGTAGTCCTTGGTCTTCACCAGTTGTACTCGTCGAAAAAATGATAGTTCGATCCGGTTCTGCGTAGACTACAGGTGCTTAAACAACATTACAAGGAAAGATGTTTACCCTCTTCCCCGCATAGACGACGTTCTCGATTGTCTCCAAGGTGCAGAATGCTTTTCCTAACTTGACCTTCGCTCAGGTTATCGGCAGGTCTCAATGGCTGAGTCTGATCGTCCAAAAACCGCGTTCGTAACACCGGATGGTCTCTATGAATTTATCGTATTACCATTCTGACTCTGCAATGCGCCCGCCACACTCGAGCGAATGATGGACAGCATTTTACACGGTCTCAAATGGAACATATGCTTGTGCTATCTTGACGACGTTGTGGTCTTTTCACCCGATTTCACTTCGCATCTCATTCGTCTGCGTAAAATTGTACAGGGCCTTACAAACGCCAGGCTTCAGCTTAACCTGAAGAAATGTCACTTCGGGGATAAACTCACCATACTTGGTCATGTCGTCTCGAAAGCCGGCATTCTTCCCGACCCTGACAAGCTTCGTGCTGTTGCCGAATTTCCTAAGCCAACTACAGTTAAAGAACTACGGAGCTTTGTGGACCTGTGCTCCCATTTTCGTCGGTTTGTCCGGAACTTTGCTTCCATCATAGCTCCGCTCACCAAACTCTTTGCTGGCCCTGCAGATCTTTCGAATTGGACAGCAGCCTGTGGCGAATTCTTCGCAATACTGCGCCAATTCCTTACCGCACCACCCGCACTGTGTCATTACCATTCTACTGCACCGACCGAAGTACACACGGATGCAAGTGGCGTCGGCCTTGGTGCAGTCCTCACGCAACGAAAACCAGGTTTTACAGAGTATGTGGTAGCCTATGCGAGCCGCACCCTCACTAAGGCAGAAGCCAACTATTCTGTTACAGAAAAAGAGTGCCTGGCGATTGTGTGGGCGTTAAAGAAGTTTCGCCCCTATTTGTACGGCCAAACTTTTGATGTGGTAACTGACCGTCATGCGCTCTGCTGGTTGGCTTCACTGAAAGATCCTTCTGGTCGTCTCGGACATTGGGCACTATGCCTCCAGGAATTCGACATACGCGTCGTCTACCGATCGGGGCGAAAGCACTCTGACACATATGCGCTTTAGCGATCACCCGTGAAATCTGATTATACGGAAACATCAGCCCTTGACCTTCCCCTCTCTGCCGTCAGCGTCACAGACATGTCATTTGAACAGCGGAAAGACCCTTGCATTGTCTCGCTCTTGAATATGCTTTCTGACGCATCAACTTCCGGTTACCCGCGTGCTCTTCGCCGCCAAGCAACGCATTTCGCCATACGAGATGGCCTGTTATACCGTCGCAACTATCAAGTGGTTGGTTGTAAATGACTGCTAGTCATACCCAGCCATATGCGGTCGGATATCTGCGAATATTTTCATGCTGAGCCGCAACACGCACACGCCGGTGGGCTGAAGACGTATGAACGGATCCGCCAACGTTACTACTGGCGGGGTATGTATACGTTTGTAGGCAAACCCATTCGCTCATGTTCCCTGTGTCAGCAGCGCAAGACATTTCCTCATTCACCCGGTCGACTGCAGCCTTTACAACGTCCTGTACGCCCATTTGACCGTGTTGGGATTGAACTATACGGCCCGCTACCGTGCTCTGTTGGTGGTACTTGATTGGTGATTGTGGGTGCCGATCATCTGACAAGGTGCGCCGAAACGGCAGCGCTACCTTCGGCTGGTGCTCGTGACGCTGCAACCTTCATCTTGCATCGGTTTGTTCTTCATCATGGTGCACCACGGGAGCTCCTGAGTGACAGGGGCCGCGTATTTTTTGCCGTAGTTCTGCAGCAGCTCTTCCATGCATGCCGTACGGTACACCGCACATCAACAGCCTACCACCCTCAGACGAACGGCCTAACGGAACGTTTCAATAGAACCCTCGGAGACATGCTCGCTATGTATATAGATTCCGACCACTCTAACTGGGACGTTGTCCTTCCTTTCGTGACAGAAAGAAAGAAAAGTTCCTGCTCATGGCTGGTTATTTTTTCACCCACTTTTCTTTCTTCTTATTTACATTCCATTTGAACTAATAACTACCCCTATACATTCCTTGACATTACTGTCTGTTAGATCTCATTATATTGTGTCAAAACACGGAACACCGAGCCCTTAGGTATACACTTCTTTCCCTTATATATATATATATATATATTACCAGAACCACTGGAGACGACCAAGGACTGGTTGAGGGTCGGATTATCTCCCGTTGCAGCATATCGTCTACGTTTTCCTCAATGATTTTTCGTTCGGCTAGGGAGACGCGGTACGGACGACGATGCACAATGGATGTTCCGTCGGTCTGAATACGATGTGCTGTAGCAGTTGTCTGACCCAGGCTGGATGAATGAACGTCAAAAGAGTTTGCATGCTTTTGCAACAAATCAAGCAGCTGCTGCTTCTGCGAGTGTGTCAAGTCCTTGTTGATGGCTGCTGTAAAGGCCGAGGAAGCAGCATGATCTCCAGGATGGCCTTGAGAGGAGGCAGGGGTAAGAGGCACGACGCACACAGGCTCCAGATCGGCAACGCAGGCGACAGTAGTGCCCCGCGGCAGTAAAATTTTATCTGGCGTGGTGTTCGTAGCAGCAAGGACAGCTGATCCATCGTTGAAGCGAGCCACACCTGATGCGAGAGCTATGCCTTTATCAAGGCAACGGGGCGATGGAGTGACCAAAATGTCACCAGAGTCGACGTCGTTGGACAAAACTGTGACTAATTGATGTTCGTTCGGGGGTAACTCGATGTCTACAGCAGCGATGAGTCGAAGTGGCCTGTAGGTTTCGTCACTAAGCAAGTGGTCTGTGTCAGTAAGATGGACGACACGTTGTGCACAACAAATAGCCGCGGAAGCAGACGAAAGAAAGTCCCAGCCTAAAATGAGTTCGTGGGAGCACGGGGATAGCACAGCGAATTGTATGTGATGGAGAATGTCGTCGATTAGCACACGGGCAGTACAGAGAGCGGAAGGGCGAATCATCGTTCCCTGGGCTGTAACTAGTGTTGGTCCATCATAAGGCGTCGTGACTTTTCGAAGACGGGTACACAAATCAGCACGAATAATAGAAAAGCCAGCCCCAGTGTCCACCAAAGCATCAACGTCTACTCCCTCGACTGAGACTGCAATCATATTGTAAGGGCGCGCTGGAGGAATTGGAGTACTGTGTAGGAATGCAGTTTGTCCTCCAAAAACTGCATTGCTTAGTTTTCCGGACGCCGATCAGAAGCGAGGGAAGCAGGCTGAAGAGGAGAAGATGAGCGACGGTAGGGCGATGGTGAACGGCGTCTGGTTGATCGAAGACTACTGCGCAGTTCACCGGATGCTGGCGGAGATGGAGACCGACGCGGCGGTGACGAATAACGACGGCCCTGGTACAAGGCTCCTGCGATATAGTCTCGTTCGCGTATGTCGTACCCTCGGCGCTCATCTTGCTGGCGCTTGCGGCAAAAGCGTGAAATGTGACCACGATAGCCGCAATAATAGCACGTAGGGCGAGTTGATCGATAAGGAGGGTGGTAGCTTGTGTTAGATGCACCGGGAGAGAGAGCAGTGAGAGGGACAGATGATGGCTCAGGCGGTGGTGATGCAAAGCTCGTGGGAAAGCTTCTGGGAGGTGCGGCAGCAACCGACGCGTACGTTCGTGGCGGCGACGTCGAGCTGACGGTGCCTGATGGTGCGGCGACGGCATGCGAGAACGATGGGAGAGTACGATCGACAGTGGGCTGCAGGTGGGCCATATGGGTCATGGACGTAAGCTCCTCCCTGATGACATCCCGCAATGACGTTGAAGAAGGCTGAATGGTACATACTGAAGGTAGTGTGAATCCCATTGATTCTAATTCTTCGCGTATTATCACCCTTATCGTTTCTCGTAGGTTTGGATCAGTCGTAATGCGGGCCGCGTCACTGTCCGGTTGTAGGTGCATCGACTCAAGTTCTTCGAGGCGCTGACAGGTTGTCGCAACGTCAGCAACGGTAGCCGGATTCTGGATTGCAAGGGCATTGAATGCGACGGGTCCAATCCCCTTAAGAAGCTGGCGTACCTTGTCTGACTCTGTCATTGGGGTGTCAACCCGGCGGCAAAGTGAAAGGACATCCTCGATGTAGGATGTATACGACTCCCCGATGTGCTGTTTCCGAGTCGCAAGAGCTTTCTTTGCGAGAGCTGAACGGACAGCCGGTGTGCCAAAGACATGGCGAAGCTGATCTTTGAAGGCTGACCAGTCGGGGATGTCGATGTAGTGGTTGAGGAACCACGTCTTCGCGACACCCGTGAGGTAGAATGACACGTAAGCGAGTTTGTAGGTGTTATCCCACCGGTTAGCAGCGCCGACTCGTTCGAAATCGTCCAGCCATTCCTCCACATCTTCCCCGCGCATACCAGCGAAGGGATGGGGCTCACGCTGGAGGCTGTTAATGACGTGAAAAGGCGCGGCACGCGGTGGCGGAGTGGGAACGGCTGCAGCACCGACCTCTTCTTGGTGCGACATATTTCCGGACACCTGGCCCAAGCGGCGACCTGAACGTAGCTCCAGGGGGTAGAGTGGTCGAGAGGATGGCGGGGGATCCAACAGCACGCTCCACCACGTATGAAGTCTTGGTTTGGAAGACCTTTATTAGGCCCGGAGAACCGGCAGCCGACAGCTGAGATGAACGGACCAAGATGATGATGATACGTGACAACGATGAGGATGCATGAGCAACACATGATAATGATGATAATGTACAGATGAAGAGGATTGGTATACTAAATGCCCACAATATATATATATATATATATATATATATATATATATATATATATATATATATATATATATATATATATTGTCACGATTGATTCTGTTTACTTACAGATAAGGTGCAACTGGCGTTGAGAAAGAGCAGCGTACTTTTTAGACAGGCCTAGTCCAGTTCACCCAACCGCACTGTTCAAGCACTGCTACACTACTCTTCTTCTTCCGCGCCCCGTACGCTCACGCATCTTCGTTGCAATTCCCCGGTGGCAGGCGAAGCTCACTGAGAGAGCTAAATATGACTATGATGGTACTGTTTGAGGCGGGCTACGTGAGCAATTTTCGTAGTGCGCGAACACCGGTTATTGGCTGTGACTCGGGCGACAACATAATTCACGTCACTGAGACGGGTGACTATCACGAATGGCCCGAAATAGTTTGCTAGAAACTTCCGGTACAATCCTTTTCTGTGAACAGGAGTCCACAGCCAAACGTAGTCGCCAGGAGAAACCTCTACGGGGATATGCCTGGCATCGTAGCGACTCTTGCTGTGGTCTTGAGAAGACAGTGTTCGAAGGCGCGCTAATTGACGTGCTTCTTCAGCACGACACAACGTCTGAGGAATGAACAGGTCTTCCTGACACGAGAAAGGTGATAGAGTGTTTAGAAAACTCCTTGGGCTTCGTGCGTTAGGCAGAAAGAAGGGTGAATATCCAGTAACTTCATGCTTGGTGGTGTTATATGCGTAAATAACAAACGGTAAGACGGCGTCCCAGTTCTTGTGGCCGGAATCAACGTACATCAATCGCATATTCGTATGAGTTCGATTCTTTCCCTCAGTGAGACAATTAGTTTGCGGATGGTAACGGTCGGATTGGTGATAAGAGAAGCCGCCGAGGCGGAAAATTTTTTCAACCACATCGGCGATAAATTGCCGTCCACGATCACTGATGACAACTCGTGGAGCACCCTCACGCCATATAACCCGTTGTAACAGAAAAGAAACAGCACCTGCTGTAGCTGATGTCAGTGCGTCCGTTTCCATATAACGAGTTAAATAATCCACGCACACTGTAACATATCGGTGGCTGGATGGAGTCTAGGAAGGGGTCCGAGCACGTCTATTCCGACTTTTCAAAAGCGGATGTCGGTGAAGGGATCGGCTGCAAATAGCCTGGCAGTGGTAGATTGCTTGTGACGCTGGCTTATAGCGCAGCTGGCCACGTGTTGTTTTGTGGTCTTGCACATTTTTGGCCAGTAGAGCCTCTCACGTAGTCGATGTAGCGTACGTGTGAGAGCAAAATAATCGGATATTATGTCGTCGTGCATAGAACGAAGGACGACCTGGCGCAGGCTTTCCGGCACCACTAGAAGCAACGGCAGGCCGTTTGGCTGAATAGTTTTGCTTATACAGCAAGCCATTTAAAATTGTAAAGCGCTTGTCGGCGGAGTTATGTGCATCTTCCAGCAACGGTTTCAGGGTAGGGTCACGGTGTTGCTCACGTTTGAAGCTGCTGGTATTTGGGAAGTCGGACGAGACAGAAACTAAATAGTCATCAATGTCGTCGTCGTCAGCATTAGTGTGTACTGAAGGAAGGCGGGATAAGCAGTCGGCATCCGCGTGACATCGTCCGCTCTTATGCGTCACAGAAAAGCTGTACTCTTGAAGGCGCAATGCCCAACGAGCCAACCGGCCAGACGGGTCGCGAAGTCCCAAAAGCCAGCATAGTGAGCGATGATCGGTCACCATTGTGAACTCGCGACCATGTGGAAACGGTCGGAACTTCTGAATGGTGAAGACGACTGCTAAGCACTCGAGCTCGGTGACGGTGTAGTTCTTTTCTACTCTGATCAGTGTCCGACTGGCATATGCTACGACGTGCTGACGGCTGTTGCATAGTTGGACCAGCACAGCACCAACACCTAGCCCACTAGCACCAGTATGAAGTTCAAACAAAGCATCAGGATCAAAATGCTTCAGGATGGGCCCTGAAGTCAATAAAAACTTCAGAGGTTGAAATGCAGCCTCACATTTATCATCCCGCAAGTACGGTGTGTCTTTATAAAGAAGGGACGTCAGTGGGGAGGCAATTTGTGCGAAGTTATTAATAAATCGACGGAAATATGAGCACAGACCCAGCAAACATCTCAGGTCCTTCACTGTTCGTGGTTGTTCAAAGTTTCGAACACTGCGGTCTTCTGTGGGTCTGGTCGTACGCCTTATTTATCCACGAGAAAGCCTAATAAGAGGGCTTGACGTTCTCCAAAATGGTACTTCTATGAGTTTAAAACGAAGCCAGCTTCACGTAAGCATTCAAACACAAGTGACAAGCGGTGGTTATGCTCTTGAAAAGTGTTCCCGTAGATAATCACGTCATCTAAATAGCACATGCGAATTTCCCATTTTAGTCCATGGAGTACTCTATCCATAAATCTCGCGAATGTCACTGGAGCATTGCATAAACCAAAGGGCATAGTGTTAAACTCATAAAGAACGTCTGGTGTTACGAAGGCCGTCTTCTCTTAATCTGAGGGATGCTTAGGAATTAGCCAATACTCAGAACGCATATCAACAGAAGAAAAATAGGAGGCAGAATGCAGGCAGTCCAAGGCGTCATCTATACGTGGCAAAGGGTAGACGTCTTTGTTTGTGATGGCATTTAAGCGATGATAGTCTACGTAGAATCTCCATAATTTATCCTTCTTCCTGACTAGACTGACAGTAGCTGTCCACGAACTACACGATTCTTGCATGATTCGCTTCTTTAGCACGTCTTCAGCTTGCTCAGCGATGACTTTCTTTTCTGAAGGCGATACGTGATAGGGCTTCTGGCGTATTGGTGGTGCTTGGCCTGTATAGATGCGGTGTTGCGTAAATGAAGACGGTGGCGTAAAGGTAGACGTCTCGTCTTGAGCAAAGACAAAGACTGAGGCGTAGCCTGCGATCACTTCCTGCAGCAGCGACTGTTCAGTTGAAGGAAGTGACTTGTTGATCAGACGGTCAATGCTGGCCGAATAGTCGGGGTACGAATTGGCGTGGGGTTTCTTTACAACCACCGACAGTTCAGTGACCGTATGGTGAAAGTACTTTGCTCTTGAAAGCTTGCCAATTTATGTCCTGCAGGCAGAAATATGGGCAGCGCTGAAACGTTTACAGTACACAAATCGGCACAACCATCAACGGCGAGCACGAGGCAACGAGGCCCAATAACGTTTTTCTTAACTGCGTTACTGAAGTTCGGCTCGGCTAAACCGTAGTAAGAACCCGCACAAGAATGCGAAAAGTTTACGCGCACAAACATTGTGGTATGCGGGGCAAAGCGGACGTCTTTAGACCCGAAAAACGGGTACAAGCTGTTATCAACGGTATCTTTCATCAATGGAGAGGGCAACATAAGACGAAAAATAATCCCAACACTACCACAATCTAGAGTGGCACCACACTCACGCAAAAGATCGATACCTAGAATGATGTCGTGGGTCACACGTGCAAGCACCGTTAGATCAGCTCAGAACGTTTGAGTTCCTGCAGAAAGCAAAACAGAACAAACACCAACCGGGCTCAACGTTTTTTCCCCCTATGCCGCGGAACGTAGCACTTCGATTCCAAGCAAACATTACTTACGTCCCAGGGCGATTTTTAAAAGATATGCTCATTATGGAAATGGCAGCACCGGTATCAACCTGTGCAACAGTATACTCACATTGTCTACAGAAACACTCACTCTGTTCTAAACCAACATCACATAAGTGGGTCTTGCGGAAGTTGATTTTGCGGCCTCGCCCCCCCCCCCGTCACCCCAGTTAGTTTCCCTGTAGTTGTGGCGTCCCCGAGTGGCGACGCGGGGACGGGGATCGCTGTTGGCGTGCCTGTGTTGGGGTAATGCTGCGGTTGGAGCAAGGCGAGTCGGCACGTGCAGCGTGTTGCCGTTGGAAAGAGCCCTGATATGGTCGAGACTCGCCAGCAGGCACATAAGGCGTGTACACGTTGAATCGTAGAGCTCGCTGCTGGAGATGGTAGCAGTACCTAGCGATGTGTCCAGGTAGTCCGAAGTTCTAGCATGTACGGGTGTCACGTCTAGTCGTCCCCGGGGAAGTAGACCTCGTTGGTTGATAAAAGCCGGGCGACAGTAGCTGAGGAGTAGAGAGAGAGAGATAAATAGAGAGGAAAGGCAGGGAGGTTAACCAAGCTTGGCTCGGTTGGCTACCCTGCACTTGGGGTGGGGGAAAAGGAGAATAATAGAACGGAAAGAGATAGAAAAGAAGAGGAGTAAGAAAGAGAAGCATGAATAAGCTCGAGACTACACAGCACGGTCTCGCACAGTTTTTTCACAAGCGGTCGTGAAGTATGGTGGTCCTTAAAAAATACAAGAGGGCTTTTGTGGCTTTGCGCGTATGGGAAGCCGTCAACCAAGGTCCCAGGATACTCTCTTCATTAGGCGGCCGTGAATCCAGCTGACAGAGCTTGGCTTTCATAGTACGTCGTTCGGTCTGGTATGCTGGGCAATGACATAGAATGTGCTCAAGCGTTTCCTCGGAGGCGCAGATGTTGCATGCCGAAGTGCTCGCCATTCCAAGGAGACGAGAGTACGAATTCGTAAATGCCCCGCCCAACCTCATGCGGCACAGTAAAGTTTCAGCGCATCGTGGGAGCCCGGATGGCAAACGAAGTTGCAAGTTTGGGTCGATCGAATACAGGTGCGGGTTGGAGAAATCCTGCGTATTCCATTGTAGGAGAGATACACGGCGAGCAAGTGATTGTAGTAGCCTTGTAAATCGCCGTGATTCAACTTGCCTGCGTTCCTGGTTTTCGAGTGGCCGTTCACTCCTTCGTTCGACCCCATCGGTGTAATTCGGGCGAGGCTCTAAGTAGCTCTGACGCATACGAGGTACCGGTGGTTCACGGGGTCGTTGTTCGAATGCACACTGATGGCAGGCACCGGCGGTGTCTGCCATCAGCTTGCATTTGAGTAAGTTTTCCTTAACCACTGGTGTTATAATCGAAGAGATGTCGTCCTGCGATAGAAGATTGACACTTGCAATCGTGGGAACATTGTGAAGACGTCCAAATTTTGGTAGGATTCTCCTCCTCTTTAGCGCTTCAAATGCTCGACAGTGTTTCCGTATGTCGGAAGGTGTCTGTAGGTCTTCCTTAGTGACAAGAAAGTTGTACACGTCTTCCATGATTCCTTTGAGCAGATGACCTACCTTATCTTCGTTACACATGGTCACACTCCCAATTCCACAAAGCTCCAAGACGGCCTCAATATAGGTGGGGCATGTTTCGCCAGGTAACGAAGCTTTGCGTGAAAGTGTTTGCTTCACCTGCTTTACTTTAGAAGTCGATTCACCATCACACATCTTCAGCTCGTCCACAAAATGTCCCATGTGGTCAATGCAGTCTCGTGGTTGTCGAAACAAAGAGATGCAGTGCCGACGAGAAAAAACACCATGTTTTCAAGCTGCTCAGTGCCCCAGCTGTTGCTGCGACTCACTCTTTGGTAGTGCTTAAGAAAATCCTCAACGTCTTCATCCAGCTGCCCTGAAAAGGTTCTTGATTGACGTTCCGGCTTGCCGCAGCGAGCATGTCTTGGCGGGTGAGCAGTTTCTTATCAACAACGAGGTTGTTATGGCCTGCTCCGGCATCCTCCCTGTCTGGTAGCTGCGGTGGCAAGCCTGCCAAGCGTCTGCTCTGTCGCTAAATCGGTAGAGCTGGGTCGTTCAGATCGATGTACCCAGCACCTTCACCAAACTGTCACGAGTGATTGTGTTTATTTGGAGATGAGATGAAATGACGTTTGGAAAGAGCAGCGTACCTTTTAGACAGGCTTAGTCCGGTTCACCAAACCACATAGTTCAAGCACCGCTCCACAAATCCTCTTCTTCTTCTGCTCCCCGTACGCTCGCACATCTTCAATCCAATAAATACCTGCATTAAAAGGGGGACAACTTCCTCGACGCACTCGCACTTTCATGTGATCTTTCATACAATCAGAGATCGTTTAATCGCGCAAAAGAGGACATTCAGTTTTAAGCAGCATGATTGATATGTGGGGTTCAACATTCCAAACCACAATGTGATTATGAGAGACGCCGTAATGGAGGGCTCCGGAAATCGGAAGTGCAGACACCGCAGCCGGGATTTGATCCCACGACCGGCGGGTCAGCAGCCGAGTGAGCTTTCAGCAGCATGTACTGGGGCAACACATGTATGTTTGTCATGCACGTAATAACATTACACGCGACGCCATTTATGCATCACGGTTACCTCCCAACTTTCCAGATGAATACATGACCTTCTGATTGATGACTGATATGTGGTGTTTAACGTCTGAAAACCACCATATGATTACGATAGATGCCGTAGTGGAGGGCTCCGGAAGTTTTGACTACCTGGGGTTCTTTAACGTGCACCGAAATCTGAGCACACAAGCCTACAACATTTCTGCCTCCATTGGAAATGCAGCTGCCGCAGCCGGGATTTGATCTCGCGACCTGCGGGACAGCAGCCGAGTACCTTAACCACTAGACCATGGCGGTGGGGCATGACGGCCTCCTCAGCAGAAAATAATTCATCATTAAATGAAATCTTTAAGTGACTGAACACAGCTCACAAAGAATTCAGTTTTTAAATGTGAAGCAATCCTTGAGGAACCAAAGGTATATTGAGCATTTTTATCTACTTGGCTTCACACTTAGGTCTAGTTCACTGCTTTATTCGTCGCCACTATGCAAGCTTGCCGCTGTCACTTCATGTTGCCATAAGCAAGGCTGATCAGATTTATCGGACACTAATGTAGATACCTTTCTTGGCGCTTCTAGTACGGCAAAACTAAAATATCTAGAAAAATTAGTCGCAATCATGTGCTCACGGCAGCTTCGACAGAACAGCGGTAATGGTAATGCTTTTCGATGAAAGAAAACGAGCTTCATGAAGCAGCAAATGCTTTGACCTGTCTATAAAAGTTTTTTTCGTTGTCATCTATACCTGCATCGGCCCGTCGCAGTATAATAAAAGACAAACAAGGGATGTAATAATACAGGGCCCCTGTTCAGCGCTTGCGTGCTCTGCAGTGCTGCAGCACAGGGCGGAAAGGGTCGCAAAGAGCCTTGAAGGTAATCATCGCTGCTGAAATGTTGGATTGATTGATAGATATGTGGGGTTTAACGTCCCAAAACCACAATACGATTATGAGAGACGCCGTAGTATACGGCTCGGGAAATTTCGACCACCTGGGGTTTTTTAACGTGCACACAAATCTGAGCACACGGGCCTACAACATTTTTGCCTCCCTAGGAAATGCAGCCACTGCAGCCGGGATTTGAACCCGTGACCTGCGGGTCAGCAGCCGAGTACCTTAGCCCCTGGACCACCGCGGCGGGGCTGCTTAAATGTTGGAAAAATATAACTACATTGTAACATTTCATCGTAATAATTTCTTTTCGTCCTAACAAAATATTTGAGTGATTACAGTGGTCAGCTAAAATTTTTCCTAAGTTGGTTTCCCCAGTGCGCAGCCGAGAGTGGCTACGCTCGAAAGTGTGCGTGTGGGAGGGGGGTCTCAGCTACCGCCCAACTTTTCCCAGTGAAGAGGCTCGCACCCCTCTTATCCCCTTTGGCTGATACGCCTATGGTTTCAAAGCACGGCTGCATGAACCTCATGAGCAGGGGGCCGCCTATAATTACTTAACGTCATTTTAATTGCATGCCAAAGTAAAAGAAGCAAAAACTATGAAGTCAAGCCAGCACGAATTAAAGTCTTTCGCTAAACAAAGTTGTCCGAAAGCAGCTCGGCTGCCGTCTTGACCAATTGCCCTAGCGACATTTCACTTCTGTCAGTCCAGTCAGGCTTGCAGAGAACTTCCTGTAAAATCAATACCTGCTCAAATAATAAGTATAAATGCTTGTGCTCACCCGCTGACACTAGACAACCTGGAAAACCTTCACGCAACTGGAAATCTCCGGCTTAACACACCGCAGAGCCGTGAAAAACCTGTGTTCACTTACTCAGCCATCTTCGTTGCTCAGAATAGCTCCCTGTGGCTTTCGTTCTCTGTCCACCACAGCTTGCCGTCTTTATCTTTCCCGTATTCGGCACGCCCTCCGATTGAGATGACTGAGCGTGGTCTAAATTGTAAAATCACTGAGCGTGTGGCGAGAAGGATCAGAGGAAAGCGCTACAGACTCAAGCCAAAAGCCAAGGCATGTGTAAACTAGTAGCGTAACTTCCATATAAACCCGTGAATACATAATTTGGTAGTTCATTGTCGCCGTCGTCAACTACGTTAGGAGAAAACAACTAACTGCAAAAAAAATGAAAAATAACGAAATATGACAGTACAACCAAAAGCTGCGTAACAAAATCACGCATTCGTCATACATGACACAAAATCAAAAATTTTCTTAATTGCGGACCTATATGCGGCTTTATTTTTAATCGATTTTATGGCGCCTTGTGCATTGCTAATTGCATGCGCGAAAGAAAACAAAACAAAACAAAGGTGGAGAAAGCAAAGATTTATTATGACGTGCGTGCAACATGCACAGGAAAAGAGCACAATATCGTAATAGTTCAAAACCTCGCGATGGCCAATCGTTGAAAACAACTGTAGCAAGACAGAAGCTTTGAAAATTTGGCTTTGGCAGCTGTAGAGTATATAGAGCATCTCGTTGCTTGGCCTGTTGCATTCACAGTCACCAAAGGTGACGGCACGCCAGCCGTTTGCCGGCGAAACAGTTGACAGCCGCAGGAACGGTTATCAACACATTCTAGGAGCTAGTTGAGCTCGAAATGTAACACCAGTAAACATTTAATAAAGAGATACGTAAACTACGAAACCACCACAGAAAAGTGAGCGATGCCTCGTTGACCAGGTAATGCGCCGTACCAAAGAACACATCGAACTAAACGCAAGCTCTGGTAGCATATTGCCTAGATGCGCCCCAACCCGTTGGACCATATTACCAGAATGCCTGCATGTGCCCAATAATTCTGAAACCAAACAAAAAAAATGAGTGATCAACCACATACCAAAGACTAAAACTTTATTCAAGTATTATACTAAAACTTTCTTAACACATAAAGTAAAACTACTGAAAATAAACGTGTTGTATTTTTCGTTTCCATTGTTTGTCCCCTCCTCACCTAGTCGCACTTCAATCATCACGTGGTTGTCCATGCCTGTCACAATAGGTTTCGGGTCACTTTTGTTTCCAACTTTGCCGACCTAATAGGTTGACCTTGCAAGCACTTCCCCCGATTCAGTTGGTTTTAAATTCACAAATTAAGAAATAAAAGAAGACAGAAAACTAAAAGAACATTTCTTTACAGCAGTATCGAACTTGTTGATTTGTAGAAACCTGTCAAAGCCAACCCATGCAAACATGCGCATCAATCTTACTCAGTTCACCAGCTCTCAGGATTCCTTGCAACCGTTACGAGCGTGCATGCTCCTTGAGACCAAAACTAGCCCTGAGTTTCTGGGGCCTGATTAAACATCGCGTAGTTTTGATTCATCGGTGTATAGGTCTGCAAAGAAAAGTGCCATAAGAATAAAAAGACGCCGACAGGCACTTCGTATTTTATCACTCATTGCATGAAAGGCATACGCAATTGGAAACTTGCATATGTTGGTGAATTTTGCTTTTTTGTTCAAAAATGCAACATTCTGGCCAATTTTTATCGCACCCACGCATATTTGCATTTTTTCCTCATTTCGCTATGCGTTTCGCACCTGCTATCAGAGCAGAAAGTTGCATTGCACCTTGCCTATCAGTGGATACCACTAGCGGCACTGCGCTGCTCAGTATAATAAAAGCGCTTACTCCACTCGCTCTCTCTCACACACACACAAACATTGCTGAGTAGTATGAATGAATGCATAAGCAATAAGGTGGCAGAGGCGAGGGCTGGCGAATTAGCTGTGTGCGCAACCACGAACATCTACGTGCATGAATAAAGCATCTAAAGTGGTAGCTTGGGCGTGTTAGTACGACATATTAGAAGAAAACAGTGCGAAAAACGAGAAGCCAGACAAAGAAGGACGCATACACAGCGCTGCGCTTTGTATAGATAAGCAGCGCTCTTTAGATGTCATTCTTTGTTTGGTTTCTCATTTTTCGAACAGTTTATTTCCAAAATGAATAAAGAACTCCTCTTTGCAGAGCTATAAGCCGACGCAAGGCTGCTTGGCATACTACTCAGGGCTCCTTCTTATGAGCCGATGCGTTCGATGTGTTTTCTGCTCCAATGAGAACTTCTTAGTGGGTCAGCCGTTTCGTAATTGACGAGAAAAAATCAAGCGACAGCTGTGGCACTCCAATGCGTGCAATTAGGTGGGAATAGTTACCAATGGCACCCATGACATAACGACGTAAAAAAACAGCAACGTGCGAACAAGGCCTCACTGTTCATTGCGTACTGAAGAAAGGAAGACAATGACCGGGTGAACGTTCATCATCACAAGAGATTGACGTTGGAAAACCATCATCTTCTTCTAGCTGTGTCACTTCAAGTGAAGTGACTGTTTGCGAAGCTGCGTAAATAAACATCTTTACAATTGGTAGATTGTGCTGGGTACCACCATCGTCTGCACCCAGGAGCTATATTCTCGCACATTGTTTTAGGCAATGCAGGTTGACGTTGTCCAACAAACACCTCTCGCCACCTGTTCTTGCCCCGGCCTGCTTCGCCAGAGTGCCCCCTCCCCCCTATATTTGCCGGTGGGAAGACCAGGACGTCGGAGGCAGCGTGTCGTCCTCAAAAAAAGTCAGTGGACCCAACACTGGGGATGGTTCTGCTAAACTTGTAACTGTGAACGTTTACTTCGCCAATGTAGCGTAGCTGTGGTATTGAAACTACGATTCTTAGTTCGAGTACTGATACACCTTCAAGCTGGCAATAAAAGCCATTTTCGTATGCCGTTCTGTGCGGAAGTTATGCACTGAAAAACCCGTGCCTACTCAAGCACGCCAGCCAGGGGAGATATTTACATCCTGTATCGAGGACACCATTGCTTTCTGCAGGTGCGTCGATGCCTTAATGAGCGAAAGGTCTAGAATACAGCATATACTGAAGGGCATTGACGACGATATTTTCCAGGTGCTCCTCGCGGTGTCTCTTAGTGCTGTGCTCGATGTGGTAACCTTGTGCTAGATTTATGATGAGCAAATGATGCAATGAACTCTCAAGCGACGTTCATATCGGACGTTTAAACCAGCCACTGCGCTTGTTGTCATGCGTTACCAGTCATACTTTCTCACGCAAACGAAAGACTTTGTACGGGAAAAAGTGGCTGGCCAGCTTTCTTTCCTCCATTAGCTCAGTACAAAGAGATGCCACAACAGCAGCTACCACGGCAAACCAATGCCGATGGCGCCCGTGCTCCAACAAGTAAAGCAGTTAAGCAGTTTCGTAGCTTATGCTCCTAATATAACAGGTTTGTGTGCAACTTGACCTCTATAGTTGCGCCTTTGACTCGTATTTTAAGCAGTTCCACTGACATCTTGTCATTGTCTTCCGAGTGCGAGCAAGCATTATTCATACTTCGCTGTCTCCTGACATGACCACCTATTTTGTGCCCCTAACATCCTTGTACTACAACCAAGGTTCACTCAGATGCCAAGGGTGTCGTCCTTCGTGCGGTTCTCGCACAACAATAGCCTGGGTTCCCTGAGTATGTCGTTGCACGCTCCTGCAGAACACTCACCAAGGCTGAGCAAAAAAGATAGCTTGGTCATAATATGGGTGCTTAAGAAGTTCTGTTTATTTACAAGGCCATAAGTTGGACGTAGTGCATGAGTACTATACATCATGGTTGTCTTTGGTGAAGCATCCATCAGGGCGCCTTGCTAGTTAGGTCTTCTACTTCAGGAGTATGACACCCGCGTTGTTTACCGTTCCTGCCACAAGCAAGCCGATCTGATACACTGTAGCGGTTCCTCTGTAAACTGAGACAGCATTCATATTTGATGTAGATTACACCGTGCCAGCTCTTGACTATGACGCCGTCTCCTCCACACAGCGCAACGATCCACGGACAGCTGCACCTTTTGATGTTTTTTCTGAGGCGCCCGCACCTCCGACCACTAGAGCAGTGTGACGTTAGGCTTCGCACTTAGGCATTCGCGATGGTCTCTTGTACAAGCTCAAATACTCATCACATGGCGGGAAGTGTCCCTGAACGTTGCGCTATACAATCTGCGCGTTTTCTCACAACAACCCGAAATGTGCTGAAGCCAGTGTCTTGATCAGCTATGAACTCTTGTGGAAGAGATATTACCGGTGTGGAAAGTTTACCTTCGTTCGTCAGTTCATTCGAGGATGCCACAGGCGTTGCTGACGAAAAAAAACAAACACATTTCGCAGCGTGTTAACTACAGCCATTCCCAGACCAACCATTCAACCGCGTCAGGATGGACCTTTATGGGCCATTGCCATTGACCATAGCGAGGAAGCGATAGGCTATCCCTGCTATGCACCACGTTAAAAGGCATGCCGAAACTACTGCTCATTTCATGGCCAAATTCCTCCTCGATCGCTTTGAGCTACGTCACGTCACGGCCATTTTCACGAGCTTCCCAATTATCGTGGCCGTCTATTTTTTTCCGACATCGCTCAAGCACCGCTCTATCAGTGCCATACTGTACACCAGACCGGTACTGCTAACGACCTCCATGGGAAAGGGTGTATACTGAGCGGTGTAATTGGACCCGGGGCGGCATGCTTGCGACGCATGTTGCATCTCTTCAAACCAAGTAGGATCTATGTCTTTCATTTGCGACCTACGCGCATAACACCGCTAAACAAGCCGCAATTGGGTTCTCTTCATTCTTCCTTCTGTGCAGTCGCCTGACTTCACACAGTATCGGCGCATTGCTGACATAAGCATGCACCGGGTGTTATCAGGGTGCATGACCGAGTCGGAGGCTGCTCGCCACGCTGAAGAATGCTGCCGATTAGCCAAACCGTTTACTACGACCGACAAACAACGCCAGAAAAAGGCGCGATGCCGACCATCCTCTTGTGAAAATTTTTGCAGCTGAAACACTATAGAGCTGCATATAGCACTCTGCGCTTCTGTTTTGTTTATTATCAAACTACATTAAAATTATCCCGGTTGCTACCACGTGGTCAAGTGTACTTCACCAGTAAATGGTGCCGTTGAACTTATTGCGCCACCGAATGAATGTCGTCGGCGTGGACGTGATTTTCATGTACAGTGCCTAAAGCCATACTTAGACCGGTCTGTTCCTATAGCTGTTAAATTGCCAGGATTGCTTCATCTCACTCGATAAAGGCAATTATGAGAAGCAAAAGAAGACAACGACCAGGAACAACGCTCATCATCACGTGGCATCAATCATCATCATCATCATCATCATCATCATCATCATCATCATCACGAGACATCAGCGTTGGAGCATCACCATTTTTTTTCTCGCTGTGTCACTTTCGATCTACCGACTGTTTGTAAAGCTCCGAAAGTAAGCCTCATTACAACTGCAAACATGCGGCTGGATGCTATGTTCAACAGGAATATGTACGAACAAGAGGCAGCGAGTGCATATCATTGAGGATTGCTGTATTGTATTTCAATTGAATTATTTCTCAAACAACTGTACGTAAATGAATTATTTCTCAAACAACTAGACTTTTGAGCAGCGGCCGTAGGATTCGCACGTCTACTAAGAATCTGTTTTCTTCGCTACAGACCGCTGCAGTCCTGGTGTTCCAGCCGAGCAGCATTCTTCCGTGTGCAGCCACGCTCGTGTCAACACGAGCCAACCTCCTGTGCCTCCCCTGTGCCTGACTGCGCCGGCGCTGCGTGGCTACCAGAAGTGGCTCTCGGCGCCTTCGCTACGTGGCTACTGGAAGATCGACATCGACTCGCTATCATCGTCTTGTACGACATTTAGTGACCTGTCATTCGCACGTGGAGCGCTATGGCACGTGGTCACCCCTGCGCCTGCGCTGGCCTCATCGGGGGTTATATAAGGTAGTCCCCAGCGCACCCGAACTACTTTTGAGCAGTGGCCGTAGGATTCGGACGTCTACTAAGAATCTGTTCTCTCCGCTACAGGTTGGTTCTTTTACTATTACCCCCGTTCGTGTTGCCTACTGACATGCGGCTGCTCCTCACAAGTGTTGCCTTCTGGATTTGCTTGCACACCATGCCTACTAACACCGAAATTGCTAAGAAAATCGAGCACCTTGAGTCCCTGCTTCATGCTAAACTTGAAAATCTTGTTGATGATCTTGTGTCTAAAATATAAAAAAAATTAGAAAATCAGGGACTAGGCAATCTTTCTGCACTTGCCGATAGTGTTCGTTTAATCAGTGACCATTATGATTCAGTGCGCAAATCTGTAGATGAGCTGGTGAAGTGAGACAAAGCCCTGAGGGCAGAAAATGACGACTTAACCAAAAAAGATTGCAGATATAGAGCAATACAGTAGGCTCAATAACATTGAAATCAAAAGTGTTGAATGTACACAAGGCGAGGACTGCGCTGTTCTTTTGAAAACCATTGGACAAGTCATTGAATGTCCATTTCATCGATAGATATTTATGCACTTCATCGCGTCGCCAGTAAAACAGCTGACAAGTGCATCATCGCGCGCTTTTGTTCACGCGAGAAGAAAATTGAGTTCCTTCGCAAAGCGCGTAAGGCGCGACTGCGTGCTTCCCAGTTAAGACTATCCGGAAGTAATAACAATCCAGTCTTTGTCAATGAACATCTTACCATTGCCAATAAAAAGCTGTTTAGTAAAGCGCTTGTTCTAAAAAAGAGAAGAAATGGTGGTTCCTCTGGACAGAGAATTGTCATATCAAGGCCTGCCAGACAGAAGGCAGCAGGGTATTTGGGAATAATACGGAATCTGATCTCGAACTTATTCACGGGACGTAAACAAATTCGGTTCGCTTTTAACACCTCATAGCTTTCGTCGTGTATCATCATGTCGTTGCTTCCTTTCGAGGAAACTAAATCCCTCCTTGCTAATTCTACTTGTTCATTGCTGCACATCAATGCGCGTAGTTTGCAAAAAAAATCTACGATAACATTATTGGATTCGCTGACTTACTCTTTAATTCCGTTTCGCTTTTATGTAATACTGCAACAGGGCTGGGATCTTGTGATGGCAATCTGTACGGATTTCGATTGTTTAACTCTGAATATTGTCACCGCAATTCGGGTCACTACGGCGGCTCGGCCATATTTATATCGCCCGAGAGAAAGTACAAGCGCAGGACTGACCTATCTTTGAATATTCCGAACTGTGAATCTGTATAGATTGAGGCTTCCTTCCCCTCCTCTGTTAATCCAAATAAAGTGATCATTGCATGCATTTACCGCTCTTCATCTTCATATATTCCGCATTTTCTACATAATTTAGCTGCTGTACTCGACATTATCACCGCAGAAAATAAGCAAGTTGTTTTCGTTGGTGATATCAACATTAACCTAATGAATACAGATAACAGCACCATAGCATATAGTGAGTGTTTGCTTGGCTTCGGGCTTGAATCCTCACTTTCATCCCCTACTCAATTTTCACCCACTGGAATAAGCACGCTCATTGACCGCGTATTAAGCAATTTTTCGCCAACCCCTAGCGCAGGAGTCATTGATGTGTGCATCACTGATCATCATCCTGTCTTTTTAACTTTCGCCGTAAATCTACCTCGCCTTAACACGTGCCATTTCACGTCAACCTTCGATCAGAAAAACTTTATCAAGGCAATTAAAGGCTCTGAAGTGGTCTTCCATTAGCACCTTAGAAAACCCTGAAGAAGCATTAGACAACTTCTGCTCCCTATTTCTTAAAGCTGTGCATGCAAACACTAAAACTTCTAAATGCAAGAAAATATATAGGTTTCAACGTAATCCCTGGTTAACTCAAGGCTTGTTAACTAGTATGCGGAAAAAAGGTGATCTCCACAGGAAAACAAAAAAAACAGCCATTTAATGTGCATTTGAGACTTAGGTATAAAAAATATAGTAAGATGTTAAATAAACTGCTTAAACAATCAAAACGACTTTATTATGAAAAAGAATTTGGTAAAGCAAGAAATGACCCAAAGAAAAAATGGAAACTTTTCAATGACTTTTTAAACAGACCTCAGGTTAGTAATGTAATTGATAAAATTAGGTATAAACAGCAAATCTGTACTGCGTCCTCCGACACAGCCGAGTCTTTTAGTGATTAGTTTTATGAAATATACAATGATAGGCCCAAAGTATCCTCGTCCACCCTTACTCGCTGTATCCATTCATTCTTTTTACTTCCTGTTACCATTGACGAAGTCTATTCTACAATCCTGAGTCGAAAAACATGTAGCACTGGACTAGACAATGTATTGGCGTTTCGACTAAAACTTGCTGCCCCAGATATCTCAGAAGTCTTAAGTAATATATTTATTGTCATTTTTAAACATGGTATATTTCTGAGCTCACTGAAAAAAGCCAAGTTAATCACAGTACACAAAAAAGGTGATACGACAGATGTTTGTAACTACCGCCCTATTTCTATTTTCTCTTCCATCAGCAAACTTATTGAAAAATTATTTCTGAAACGTATTAACAAGTACCTCAATAAATTTAAGCTGCTAAAGCCTTGTCAATTCGGTTTCCGGGCTGGTAGTTCTACGAATTTAGCATTGCTATTATTAACCGATTTCTTGAAAACGTCCATCGACAACGGTAATTTCACACGGTCTGTATTTCTTGATTTCACGAAAGCCTTTGATACAATTAGTCATATTATTTATTGAGCAAATTAGAGTCCTTCGGCATCACTGGCCCATCATTGACTTTCATAAAAAACTACCTTCTTGATTGTGCACAATCAGTCTGCATTGGGGGCGTTAATTCTAATGTTAAAATAAGTAATCAAGGGGTTCCACAGGGTTCTATTCTTGGACCCTTACTGTTTTGTATCTATATTGATACTTAACAGCCGCTAAACAAGGCTGCATGAAAGAGGAGGACGAAGTGAGTTTTTGTTTGATGCTGGTCTGGCGCCATCTTGCTCGTCGAGTTCTGTGCGCTGTAAACAGATCATTAAACAAGTTACTCGTAACATTATTGGTGGAGGTGGACCACCCCCGTACCTCAATGGAGACGCGCAGCGGTCGCACCATCGGCGACCTTTCGACTGCTTCGACTGCTGGTTCTTCCTCTACGCTGCCCTAATCCGTCCAAGCCACCACCTACGTCACACTCCCGCACCTCCGGGATCCCGGCACTTTCTCCGGTGACGGTACGATTGATCTTGACACTTGGCTGAAGCGGTACGAGCGCGTCAGTGCTACTCACCGCTGGGATCCCGCGCTCATGCTCGCCAACGTGCTTTGCTACCTGGACGGCACTCCCCGAACATGGTTTGGAAGCCACGAAGCCGACATAACGAGCTAGGATCTCTTCAAAGAAAAGATACGTGACCTGTTTGGCGATTCATCTGGTTGTCAGCTCGCTGCGAAGAAGACTCTTGCCACACGGGCCCAGTCTTCTACCGAATCGTACGTTTCCTACATTCTTGACGTCTTGGCCCTTTGTTCCAAGGCCGACCAGTGCATGTCGGAAGACGAAAAGGTTAACCACGTCTTGAAAGGCATTGCTAACGATGCTTTCAACCTGCTGGTTTTTAACGTCTCGAGCATCGACACAATCCTTTAAGAATGCCTACGTCTCGAATAAGCTAACGCCCGCCGCGTAGCCAAAAACATCGTGCGTCTTCCGAACGCAGCGGCCACTTTTTCGTCTGAAGACGACTTCCACCAGGCCCCTCGATGTGACAACCTGACACGCATCATTCGTCGAGAGGTCGAGGCAGCACAACCGGTAGCTATGCCATTACCTATGTCTGGGCCTTCCCTGACCACGATATTTTTAATACAAGTGGTCGTTCGTCAAGAGCTATAGAATGTCAGCCTACAACCTGTTCCTACCGTATATTCTGCTGAGCCTTTCTATTGTACCCCTTCTGCGCTCCGCATACAACGCAATCTGTCCGAATGGCGTACTCTTATTTACAGGCCCATATGTTTTAACTGTCGACGCGTTTGTCATATCGCTCGTCACTGCCGCAGCCGCTGGGCTCCACCATCGCATTATGCACCTCAGTATCATGCCACTTCTGCTCGCTAATCGTCCCCATGACTTTCTCCATCAACGCCGACCACAATTTCCGCTCGTACAGCACCTCTGAGCAGACCTCGCTACGACCGGTCACCGTCCCCTGCTCGTCGTCAGTCCCGGTCGCCCCCCCCCCCCCCAACGCCGTGCTACCTCCCCGACCTATTCGCAGCACCTCCGACCGGAAAACTAGGCCGTGTCGCTTCTGGAGGTGGAGCTGCGTTGACGACCTTCGTAAGAAATCCTCGATTAACATTAACAATGAACCGGAACCTTTTGGACGTTACTGTCGACAATGTTCGTGTCAGTGAATTGATAGATACTGGCGCACATGTGTCCATTGTGAGTGCTAACCTTCGCCGCCGACTTAGAAAAGTTGTCACGCCCGCCCTCAACCGAGCTGTACGAGTCGCCGATGGAGGAACTGCCGCAATTCTGGGCATGTGCTCTGCGAGAGTGTCTATTGGGGAGAGAAGCACTGTCGTTCTTTTCGCCGTTATCGAACATTGTCCTTATGAACTCATTCTCGGTATGGATTTTCTAGCCACGCACTCTGTCCTCATAGACTGTTCAGCTGGCTCTCTCCATCTCAATTTACCCCTCTTTTCCAACCCGCCTAGCCCGCCACAAACCAACCTCTGCTGCATAGATTTCACGCACCTCCCTCCTAACTCTGTCACACATGTCGACTTATTCTCTACGCCGCCGGTACCTTTTATAGCTTACATGGTGGCCCCGATTCCTGCCGTGATGCTTACGCATGAGGTTGCTGTGCCGCATATGATTCTGACAATTAGGAGAAACCGCACCTTCCTTCCACTGGTCAACTTTTCACTCACCACCCAAGTTCTGCCACAGGGTATCTCCCTGGTTAAAATTACCGCTCTCCAAGATGACCATGTCGAGCCCTTCAGAGTTGACGATTGCTGCACCTCAGTCAGTGGTTCCACTTCACCACGTTCTTGGGGCGCCGACATCGAGCGAATGCTGTCATTGGACCTCACGTCTGAGCAAGCTGCAGCGCTTTGCCACGTTCTTGAGGGCGATCGTAGCATTTTCGGCTTTGCCAGCAACTTTTTAGGCCAAACGACCATTGTCACCCATCGCATAAATACTGGCCATGCAACTCCCATTCATCGACGCCCCTACCGTGTGTCTGCGTCGGAGCGTGCAATACTACAACATGAAGTCGGCAAAATGCTTGCGAAAAACTCTATAAAGCCTTCACGCAGCCCCTGGGCTTCTCCAGTCGTCCTTTTTAAAAAGAAAGATGGAACATGGCGCTTTTGTGTCGATTATCGTCACCTTAACAGAATTACCAAAAAAAGACGTTTATCCTTTACCTCGCATCGACGACGCCCTCGACTGCCTGTACGGTGCCACTTATTTTTCAACTATTGACCTTACCTCAGGGTACTGCCGTATAGCCGTCGACGAGATGGACCGCGAGAAGACCGCATTCATCGCTCCTGATGGTCTTCATCAGTTTAAGGTGATGCCTTTTGGTCTCTGCAATGCACCAGCCACATTTGAAAGAATGATGGACTCATTGCTCCAAGGGTTGAACTGGTCCACCTGCTTGTGTTAGTTCGACAATGTTATTGTCTTTTCGCTCACATTCGACTCGCATCTTGATCGTTTGTCAGCTATTCTGGACGTTTTTCGTCGAGCCGGACTCAAGCTTAACGCCTCCAAGTGCCGCTTCGCTCGTCGTCGAATTTCCGTGCTCGGTCATCTTGTCGATGCCCAAGGCGTCCGTCCAGACCCAGAGAACATTCGCGCAGTCACGAACTTTCCCGTTCCGAGGACCACAAAAGATGTCCACAGGTTTGTGGGGTGGTGCTTATATTTCAGACGCTTTGTTAAGGACTTTGCGACCATTGCACGCCCACTCACAGACCTCTTGAAGAAAGACGCCTCGTTTATCTGGGGCCATGACCAAGCGTCATCGTTTACGCAACTTACGACACTGCTTACAACGCCACCAATCTTGGCTCATTTTGATCCATTAGCCCCAACCGAGGTTCACACGGACGTCAGTGGACACGACGTAGGAGCTGTGCTATTGCTGCAACAACGGGGACACGACCGTGTTATAGCCTACGCAAGTCGATTGCTATCTCCAGCCGAGTGCAACTATTTCATCATGGAGCGTGAGTGCCTCGCCCTTGTATGGGCAGTCACCAAGTTTCGTCTATACCTGTACAGGCGCTCATTCCATGTTGTCACGGATCATCACGTGCTCTGCTGGCTAGCCTCCCAGAAGGACCCCACGGGACGTCTCGCTCGTTGGGCTCTACGCCTTCAAGAGTACACGTTCTCTGTAATGTACAAAACAGGGCGATTACATCAGGATGCGCATTGTTTATCCCGCTACCCTGTTGACGAAGCAACTGATACTGACGCTATCACGGACGTTTTTTCCGTGTCGCAGCTGTTTAACATTGGCGAAGAGCAACGTCGGGATGCTTCTTTACGAGCCATCATTGACAAACTCGAGTCAACGCCTCGCGACCCGTCCCTACGAATGTTTTTGATGAAAGACGGAATCCTATATCGTCGTAACCTTGATTCCTTCGGATCAGACTTACTTCCTGTCATCCCAGTGCACCTGCGTTCCACTGTCCTGCATCAACTTCATGACGCTCCCATGACGGCCATTTGGGCGTTTCTCGCACATACGATAGGGTACGACGTCGGTATTTTTGGCCTGGACTTGCCCGCTCTGTTTGATGCTATGTCGCCGCTTGTGAGCCCTGTAAGCGTCGCAAAATGCCGTCTGCCGTCCCAGCCGGCTACCTTCAGCCGATCGACGTTCTCAACAAGCCTTTCTTTCGAGGTGGTCTCGACCTGTTGGGTCCTTTTCCACTCTCCGCAGCCGGAAATAAATGGATTGCTGCTGCCACGGACTACGCGACGGGGAATTCAATCACACGAACACTGCCGACCAGCTGCGCTACAGACGTTGCGGACTTTCTGCTGTACTACATAATATTAGTGCACGGTGCTCCCCGTAAAGTTCCCACCGACCGTAGCCGCACGTTCTCATCAGCTGTCGTTCATGAAATCCTGATGTCTTGCCATACCAAGCACAAATTTACTACTTCGTACCATCCCCAGTCAAATGGCCTCACGGAGCGCCTTAACAAGACCCTAACCGATATGCTTGCCAAATACGTTGTGCCAGATCATCATGATTGCGACATTCATTTGCCGTATGTGACGTTCGCCTACAATTCATCTCGTCACAACACTGCCGGCTATTCACCCTTCAATCTACTATATGGCCGGGACCCAATTCTCCATTTAGACACTTTACTACCTGTGGCCACTGAATATGCTGGGGAAGCTATTGCCTGCACCGACCACGCGCGCCAAGTCGCCCGTAACCGTCCACAGGCTTCACAGGCGCGCCAACAACAGCTCTACAATTCTCACCATAGGGACGCACACTTTTCTCCGGGTTCTCTCGTGCTCCTCTGGTCACCTACTCGGTGTGTGGGACTGTCTGAAAAACTGTTGTCGCCCTACACTGGACCATTCAGTATCGTTCGCCAAGTGACAGACGTCACGTACGAGATTGTTCCAACCGATCCAACAAAGTCATCGTCAGCTCCGACGACACCGTTCACGTGGCTCGGCTAAAGCCCTATTACCCCCCTTCGACATCATCTGCGTAAATTTAGCACCGGCGCGGTGCTTCTACCGCCGAGGTTATGATACATAACAGCCGCTAAACACGGCTGCATGAAAGAGGAGGACGAAGTGAGTTTTCGTTTGATGCTGGTCTGGCGCCATCTTGCTCGTAGAGTTCTGTGCGCTGTAAACAGATCATTAAACAAGTTACTCGTAACAATAATAATGATTTGCCTGATTGCCATGAAGATTCTAAAGTTATTCTTTACGCTGATGATACGACCATTTCCATTTCGCATAAATCATTACCAACTCTGATAAATATGTTGAACAAAGAACTGACTAATGTCGTTGAATGGTGTCGCTTAAACAACTTCATTTTAAACCCGCTCAAAACTCAGTTCGTGGTTTTTAAAACATCACAAAAAATGCTACCTTTCATTCCACAACTGTTCATTGACAATCATTTCATTCCTGCGTCTAATCGTGTGTGTTTTCTGGGCGCAAAATTAGACCCTCAGTTAAAGTTCACCAATCATATTCTTTACGTCAAACAAAAAACAGCATTTGGTTTAAGATCACTGATCAAATCTCGTTTCTTTTTTCATTTGAAGCCTTATTGTCTTCATACTTTGCTTTCATACACAGTCATATCACCTATGGCATTACATCATCGGGAAATACATATAACACTCATATTTCATCTGTACAGCACATTCAGAATCAGGCCATTCGCATTATTACCAACAGTTAATTTTATTCTAATGCTACCCCTCTCCTTCAGGCTAACTGTATTCTTACTGTGTCTGGCTTATTTAGTTTCACCTAATCACACTGTTATATAAACAACTTAACAAACAGCTTGTGTTTGATTTAATCGATGCTAGTTTACTCACTAACAGCAATAGCACTAGATTCGCCCACAGTCACAACTTCCTTTTACCTAAATGTAACACCAATTATGGCGAAATGACGTCCGCCTTCGCGGTCATTAAGTTGTGAAATAACCTGCCCTATACACTAAGATCATCATAACCTTTTCAAGCATTCAAACGTGAACTTAAAAACTTCTTCTTGCATAAATAGGTTGACAACGATAATTACTTAACGATTCTTATGTACCCGGGCATGAAATTGGAAAGTCTTTGCAAATTTAGGTTATTGCTTTATGGCGTGATTACGTTTTACTTGTATAACTTATTACTATTGTTCTTGTGTCGCATTCTGACTGCCTTTTTTGTTTACCTGATGGTATTTTATGTAAGTTCACTGTTTACTTTTCACTTGTGTTGCGTATTTTCCGTGATGCTATAATTATTAATATTATTGTTATTGTTAACCGAGAGTCCCACTGCAGTCGCTTGACTTTGGGACCCTCGTCTGCATAATACAATCTACGAATTTTGTATTTTGAATGAATGAATAAACTGAATAAACTGAATCCGTGTTGTCGCTTAGTGCCTCAATTAAATTTTGAGGTTCATTTCTAAAATGCTGAAGGTCGAAGTAAACGGTGAATAAATAGCCCCATATGCATATATGCCTCACGTTGCACCGAATAGGCGCAGTCACGAAAGAAATAGATGGCAAACTCTCACGTGTTACACAAGAAGGGAAAAAACTAACAAGAGCGTGGAATCTCCTAACGTGTCTACAACAATATATACGTATAAAATTAGAGTTTTGCTCTAATTCAAGCTTTTCTTCATTTAAATAGTTATATGCATTAGATCACACAACAATTTCATCGATTATCGGTATTCTTTCTACTATATAATCTCTACTATCCTAAAATGCACAATATTTCATGACGCCGCTCAATGCTTAGCCAATCCGTACGCTAGGCATGCGCCACGGGCATATACGTGAACAAGAACAAGAATATGCGGAACACAGCCACGCTGGGGTTCAATGAGAAAGATGGCTTCGAAACATTTTCTTCGGAGAAAAAAAAGATTCTTTCATGTATTTACAGTGGACATTATGCAACTCTTAACCAGGAGAAAGTATGCACTTATCACCAAAGAAAACAGGCAAGCCACTAGAAAACCACCTGGCCTGCGCGCAATGCACAGCCTATTGTCTTTACGAACGTTGAGAGAGCGGACTTTCCTGAACCTTCTTTAAACACTCTTGGGGAAATTGTTACAAGTACACTCGCATAGAACCCAAATAGCCCATAAGTCATCATAATTTTTGTGCAGAGGCGTTGACCACTACGCCATCATAGTTTCTTTCTTCTGAAGGGCGCTACCCACTACACACTTGTGAGGCATTATGTGCCTTTTGTTGACGCTGTGGCTGACGATAAAGACATCTGCCTGGTGGTATCGTAGTGCGTTGCCTTTGAACCGCACAGTAAATCATATGACCTAAATAACATCGGTGGCTTCTCATACAAAATGTTACGCATGATTAAAAGACAAAGAGATAAAAATTTATTTACAGTCGCATGTGCAATGCATCAGGAGGTACGCTGCCAGAATGAAACGTGCTCTCAGAGGTTTAGGACAAACTTTACGCCCATCGTCACAGTAATCAACGCAGCCGCACGACTGACCTTCTTCTACCCATACTCTGCTTCACGCAATATATAAATACTCTTGGTAGAGTGCTTATATTTTTGATTGAGCCCAGTACATTGTTCTCCACGGTGAAAAGCTTACAGAAAACTCAGCGACGAGTTTTGCCCTCAATACAAGGCGCAGAGTTACTCGCAGTAACTGTCAAAGAAGTGAGTCGGAAAAGCTGGTAATGCGTCTAGGTTCCTACATATTCACCCAACAATTTTAGACGCCAAGTATTAGCAATATCCGCTATGAGCAAGGAGTTACAGCAGCGAGTGCAGTATGACCCATACAAAAGCCTTGAACATGGCACCGCATAGATAGACATGTCGAACTTCTGACATATAATAGCATTCTCGCACATGTGGTCAGTAGTGCCTATTGTTAGCATCTGTTGCGTGCCCCTACCCACCGCTTTCTTTGGGTAAACGAATAACTTAGGTGCGACTTACTAAACGTGGCTGAGGGTAGGCTAATATTTAGTTCTTGACATGAACTAGTGAGGCAGAAGCTATGCTATGGCCGAAAAACGTGGACCTCACCACTTTGATAAATATTAATGAACTTGCGCTGAAGCCCCTCATGTTCAAGCATCCCACGATGAAAGCAATGTGCTTTTGCACAAGATACATATTAAGCGTGAGCCCCCATCGATAAACCTCTTTTTAATACAGGTAAATATTTTGATGGGTTGTGGGCCAATATTTGTTTGAGCTAACACCAGAAGCTTAACTGCATCGAATAGTACACGCTGTCAGAGGCCAGTAATGTACAAGCAGATACTGTCCTGTTCTTGGTTTAGGCGGCTTACTTGAATGCTGTGAGCGTAAAGAAGTGGGCATCAACCACTTGTTGTAGAAGAAGATACTTTCGAAATAAGGAAAATGTTAGGTCTGGTATTTCGGAAGAGTTCCCAGGTAGGATCGCCTAAGAAATACTGCATTCGATAACCACACCATCGTTATCTTGCTACATTCACGACTCACTGAAATATGAATGGGCTCTTTCTGTGGCTTTTGCCTAACAAAGCGAGGCAATGTATCCGTGTTTGACGAGAGCAACAGCTGGTTACGCTATTCTACAGTGCCTCTGGCGATCGAATGTAATGAGGAAACGCTACGTGTGACTAGCACTGGACATACACCTTGCCGGAATATAGACAGACACGGAAAAATGTGGAGCGCATCCTTACAGTTCCAACAAGAATATATCTCTATGATAGGCCTGCAAGCAATGACAGGGTGAAATAGTAAACCCAGCTCAGATGGAGCTTGGAAAGTTCATTACTTTTGGGTTCTAGAGACATTCGTGCCCTGGTCGACTATAAATTCAACTGCAGTGCACGAATACGTCTCCTAGGATGGCAACGCGCTGAAAGATAACTGAAAAATCTTAAGCCACATGAAGAATATGATCGTGCAATGTCTGTCAGACACTATATGCCATGTGCGCAATTGCAATGTTTGTCAGACACTGCAAGTCATGTAGTATAGTACGCAACGCCTGCATTATTTAAGAAGTTAAAATTGTGAAGATCGCAGGGATTAAATAAATATTGCTTACAGATTTATCGAAACTTGCAGAACCGCATCAGAGGAGCATTTATCTGAACAAAGTGTTTGCTTGGACTCGTCCTTTCATTTTAGAAAAATCGAGTAAGATCGCGGAAGAAGAGACAAACTAATGTGCGACAGAAGATGTTCAGGAGCACTTCGTATATACCAACATGCATTTTACATCCAACAGGACACTGAAAATGATGAGTCGCCGTGTACTGTCTACCCCGTCTACCCTGACTACACTAAAGGACAAAAATGACAACAAACGAACTACATGAACTACCGAGAACCTTGTTATATACCGGGTAGTTTCAACATATTGCCCATTTATTGAGACAAAGAAATACCGCTACCAAAAGGTTGGTATATGGTTTGAGTTACGTGGTATTCTAGCAGGCAGGCTTCTATGCGCCACTGAACGAAAAGCCTGTCAAGATGGCCGGCTGGGCTCTAGGTTTCGGTGTGCCCGCTCTACAACATATCACATGACACTATGTATAAGGTATACAATTAACACAAATTTTAGTCGTGTTTGCAAAGAGATAACGAAGAGAACTTAAAGGACAAATATCAGTAGTTTTCTAATTCCCCGAGTGTGAGATTAGTCGGTCGAATTGTCTTACTTGCAAAGATAAATTATTGACATAGTCGCTGTGGTAGTACACATAAACAATTTTTTTACTTAACACATTGCTTTTCATGTAGATCGACCACAGGCACTCTATTTGTGTGTCTGAGAACGTTCCACTTCATATAATCGAGAACGCCGCCAATATAAAATTGGAAGCTAGCATACAGTTTTTGACTGAGTATTCTCTGTAGTGGAAGTGAATCGTGGGACTCCTCTGCCCTCCTGGGTTCCTGCGTTTCGTCCAGCTACTAAAACGAATGTTACAGAACGAGTAGAAAGAAACCCGTAGTTGAAACTGATTTTTAAGGTGCCACAGTGATGCCAGTCCAATAAATAATTGTGCTCTCTAAATGAATTGGTTAAACAGTATTTATTAGGTACGGCGACACTTGTTTGACGGGTATAGCTTACGTAGACTTATGCGTCTATTATCACTATTAACTTGGGCCTAGGCAATCGCCTACATGTTAGCTTTTATTTTCAGAAGACTAGTTTATAGTGAAATAAAACGAAAACAGACCTGCATGGCCAGGGAAAAGTCTGCGCATCTCCGCGACATGATGGACCATGAGTGGGCGGAGCTTGGTCCTTAGATGTATAATGTATGCGTTAAGTCACCGACTAGCAGAAAAGATTCGCTCTTGATGGAACTTTGTAATATTTGGTTACGATTAGTGGTGTTGTTCATCCATTGTGATTCTTGTTTTTATTCACATTAAAACATGCTTCGACTATTGCATAGGTTTTGTATATACTTTGACAGGAGACAGTAAGAGTGAAAGACAGAGAGATTCTAAGTAGTTAGCGATCTGTCTCAGGCGGCTAAGAAGTTTGTTGGTGGACACGTCTTGCAACAAGAGAGGTGGACTTCCACAACAATACAGTTTATTAAAAGCAGGAAGCAGAAGTAAATGCTGGTCAGGCTAACACAAATAATGCCAAATGGCGCCCGACTCCCGGATCGAGCTTCCCTACCTTCACATACGCACTCATGTGTAAAGATCCGCGATATGAAGCGTTACAACTGTTCGGACCCCTCACCTCATTTCTACCAATGAGTGTCTCAGTTATGAGGACACGAAAAGGGGTGGGGCTATTACAAACTACTTCGTAGCCACATTCTTCCGCAACTGCCTAATAAAATACATAATTGAAGCAACACAGTGCCACAACTAAAGTGGTGTCTCTGGGCTCAACTTTTCATTAGCTTCTGTCTTTCAGCTTTTGATGCAGTTGACCTGGCGCGACGACAATCCTTGTGGAGGTAATTTTACAGCGCAAACACAGACGCACCGCACAGACACACCACAATGTGTATGTTGTCTCTTTCTGGTGTGTCTGTGTTTACGTTTTAAAAGTACCTTCATGATCATGAATCAAACAGGACTAGAAGAAGCTTTAATGAACATCACTTGTGAGTCAATGAGCTGATTAGGATGTCGTCAAACCCGAGCAAGTTGACCTTGCCCTTCGCCCCGCGAAAAGTTGAATCTTTCCTAACTGTTATCCTTTCGAAGCCACATACGCAGATGCGCACCGCCGTGGAGTGGCATTTGTCTTCCATCAGAATTCCCCTAATTCAACGATGTGGTCCCTCATTTTCACGCCTATTCACCCACGATGAAACGAACATTCTCTTCTGGCTGAACACTTTACATGATTTTGTGCCGGCGGGGTGACATTTTTCGCAAAATCGGAAATCGCCTCCAAGGGACTTTGCTTTCCGTTCTACGCCATCTGCAGCCCACATATCTACTATCTTTTTGAAGTCGCATATGACGAGCACTTATGTGAAGGCTCTTTCTGAATACGTGGGCTCCTCCCGATGCACACAGAGCGGCACGAATGTATGGCCTTCAATGAAATGGTTCTGTTGTCGCAGCGCCGTGAAACCATCGCAGTGAGTGAATATTGGTGCCAAATTGGGAGCGACGAAACCATTAAACAATCTGCATACGTCTTATACGCGCTGTTCGCTGACTCAGCCACTTCAGGGTGTTGCTTACAAAACTTAAAGTCGGCAATGAGTACGTTGAAGCTGCGGACTAGCATATAAGGTGTGTGCTTCTAAAGGTTTCATATTGTTCCACCTCAAGTGTGGTTCTCATTAGCCCACATCTAAATGAGATTTTTTTACGTGTTGCTGAAACTTTTACCATCCATCCATCCATCCATTCATCCATCCATCCATCCATCCATCCATCCATCCATCCATCCATCCATCCATCCATCCATCCATCCATCCATCCATCCATCCATCCATTCATTCATTCATTCATTCATTCATTCATTCATTCATTCATTCATTCATTCATCCATCCATCCGCCCGCCCGCCCGCCCGCCTGTCCCGCCTGTCCCGCCCGCCCACCCGTCTTCCTGCCCGCTTGTCTGTCTGTCTGCCTGTCTGTCTGTCTGTCTGTCTGTCTGTCTGTCTGTCTGTCTGTCTGTCTGTCTGTCTGTCTGTCTGTCTGTCTGTCTGTCTGTCTGTTTAGCCCCCTACGCTTCTGTGACCTCGCAGTCACTCTTTGGTTAGTTGTGAACCAAAATTAGTATAAGAGGATAAGGTGCCTAGACGAGTGTGGCTCGCTGGTTATGACATCAGAATGCTAGAAACCGTTTCCGCCAGACAAGCGTGGCACATAGTCATATAATACGGGAGGGTATATGCCACAGATGAGCGGCTATGTGCGACAAAGGATTCAGTTCCACACGCACGCAAGCCTGAACTCTACTTCAACTACATTACATTCGGCCGCGGTGGGAAAGTTGACAAGGGGCTCCAGAAAGGCGTCCAATTGGACGACGTTGGCTGTGCCGCTGTGGTAGTCGATGACTCAGACATATTGTCTTAGCTGGCCGATGCTGACTGTGTCACTGTGGTTGCTCAAAACAATGCACGGCTTTGACTTGGTGCGTTTGTGATGACGCCACTGGTGGCTAAGACTAATTATATCTTGGTGGTCTGTATTGGCCATGCTGCGATTTCGTTTGCAATGACAGAACAGTGTCTGAAGTACAAAACCAGCTACGCTGCCATGGTTGGACTGAGTCATGCAGGTAGTTTCTGCGGAACGCTAGCACCCACAACGCGTGGTGGGCCTTGGCTGTGCCATGGAGTGAGTTCCAGACGGTGCACGCCAGAAGAAAGTTGAAGCTTCTTCGCCATACGTCAATGGGTGGCTCTTGCTTCGCGAGAAGCTGGCCGTATACGAGAGCCAAAGGTGGACGTGGTCTTGGTCTTAGGAAACTTCAGAGTTTAGGATCATTGCCGGAGAATCCTGCTCGTGGCTGCTGGCTGATCTGCCCCACATCTTTCTGCATTGTTCACGCTGGGGTGGCGGCTGCGGGTAGGTTGAGCACAAGGGTTGTTCCCTTCATGAAATCTATCATGGGCTTCAGCGACAGGTATCTTGGGCTTTTCCGGTGCCGTCACTTTTGGCGCGTCAAATCTGAGAGGAGCTGGTGTGTGCGGGTGTTTTAGGGAAGGTGAATTTGGAGCCCACTCCTCAGACAGCTCCGGATGGGGAGTGGTCTCAACCTCCCCTGGCGATCTACTGACGTCTGATACAGGCACATAGAAGTAGATGAGCGGCGAAGTGTCGACGCGTACAACATTTTAAGTTTAGCTGCAGAAATGCTATCTGTTATAGGTCTCGAGGGCATCGATAGGCAATCAAGGCAGTGTCTTTCAAGAGCTCCCTTACCGATGGAGAGCAGGTTGGCGGATGCCCGGGGTGCAGCTTGATTGTGGTGTGTTTCGCGTGCGTCACGTGTAGGAGAGACTTCGCTGGCAGGCACGTGTTCACCGGAGTAGAAAGTTGGGCGAAACATCCTAGTCAGCTTAGAGCACCACTCCAAACATGAACGCTGCCGGACGCCTTCGTAGGCATGCCATGCCTTTGCGGCACCGCGAAGGTGGTCGATGGTGATCGGTCTTCTGTCCAAGCCATTAGAGCGCCGAGCGAGTTGACTTGACTGTTTGCATCTACCGAAAGGTGTGATCTTGAATACCGTGAAACTCTGGTATCGCCCAAATAGCTGGCGATGATGGGACTGCGGGGGAGAATCCAGGTTTTGGCCTAGCCAAGCTGCCCAGCTGCTCTGAAAGTTCCGTGAATGAAAGCCGAAGCTGGTGATGGTTGTCGGGTGACCTGGCCTCAGGGTTTCGCTACGCGGCCACAGCCAATATGGCCTTGAGTGC
This sequence comes from Rhipicephalus annulatus, assembly GCA_013436015.1. Classification (NCBI taxonomy): domain Eukaryota; kingdom Metazoa; phylum Arthropoda; class Arachnida; order Ixodida; family Ixodidae; genus Rhipicephalus; species Rhipicephalus annulatus. Next base: position 504,816 of record WOVY01002560.1, on the reverse strand, counting down.
GCACAAATTTGGCAATACGGCTGGTTACAGCATGGAACTGGACGCTATAAAGGCGTCAGTCGTGACACGGAGTGGTGCGATAGTGAGCTGCAGCTCCATGGCACTGTCGTATGATTCGGATGTAGAGACAGTGCCGGTATCACCGGAAAATACAGTTACTCAGGTGCTCATGGTGGTAGAATTTAGGGCCAAAAACGCGTGGACAGTGTCCCTTGGAGATCCAGTATTTTTAATGCTCGTAGCGATGGGATCCATACCATTAGAAGCACCAACAATGTTCTCAGGTAACCAGACCTCATGTGATGTTGTCCCGGGACGTGAAACTCTGGCGCGAACGAAATGGTGTTGAACCACTGAGGCCGGTCATGGACGGTGTTCGAAACTCCGACAGGTTGCCAGGTGTGGAGGAGGCATGTACTCTGTTCCTAGGCAATAGGAGGCCGTTTTCAAGGTGTGTGTGAATTATCGCGTCGCCGGACAGGTTTCCCGGAACCACAATCGAAGCCTGGACGCCGTCCACTGGTGTTGGAACTGACACTTGCCGTGGTGGTCAACTTGCGGGTTTCATCAGCGAGAAAGCGTGGCGGTGTTTTTCAGGAAGACGTGGGACCTCAAGTTGGCAGCTGAGGTTCGCCAAAGCGTTTCGATGGCTGCGCAATTGTAGTGGCAGCACTCTTGCTGCAGACCGACTGTTCCTGTTCTGCTTCGTCTTTTTTATTCCCGCTGGCCGAGCGCGACAGACCAAATGCTTCATTGTCGCTTTTCATCATTACACTCAGCCATTACTGCGAGTGTGCGCAGCTGCCGAAATTGTGTCTGAAGGGCAGCACTGGAAATGCCGTGATGATTTGTCACTCGTACGTCACGAGCCGTCTGGTAGGAATGCCATATACTCAGGTGGTCGACATTGGATGCATCGTTCTGGCCGCAGTCCTTGGCGACGCGGAGATTTGGTCTGAATGTCAGCCACAAGTATATCTGTAGGGCGAGACTGGCTGCATCGCAGAGGTCGGCCTCGACCACGCTGCGACTGGGTGTGGGGGTCAGCCACATGTGGTCCAGTTGGTCGACAATAAGTGCATCGAATTCGGTGGTCTGAAGTCACGCAGGGACTTTGTGTGGCCAGCTGCTAAGAATACACATCAGAGTGGGCTTTGATTGTGCCACAGAGTTTGCAGCGGACGTGGAACACCTGACGAAGGTCGCCATAACAGAATCCTACAAAGCACACTGAACGTCTTGGCTGGGTTTGGGAGTAGCTTTAGCAGAAAACGTTGCTCACGGCCCGTATTGGCATCTGCTGCGAGATATTCCGTGACGCTTTCGTTATAGCGGCCGCTGTGTGCATTTCCACAGCCAATGTTAATTCCCTCATTATTTTTGTCAGTAAGCCCGATAATGGTTGCCTTGAGCCCTACAAGCGCCAACACTGTAGGTGTGGCACGCGTTAGCGATGTTGGTATTTCTACTTCTCTTAGTAAGGGTGATTGTGGGGCTGGCTCCTCCAAATGCATTGTATGATGAACAATCTTAGCTTCTTCCACTGACGTCACAGTGTCGGGTATCAGTGGGTCTACCGTGAGCAACAGCAGAGTACAGCACCTGCGTCTGACGTCAGTTGTACGACAGGGAAAGAAGCTCTCTATCGTGGGGCTGGAGCACTCCCATGAACCTTCGAGCAGTGGTCCACTTCAGTTCGGTGTAGAAATGCATCGTTCTGGCCGCAGTCCTTGGCGACGCGGAGATTTCGTCTGAATGTCAGCCACAAGTATATCTGTAGGGCGAGACTGGCTGCATCGCAGAGGTCGGCCTCGACCACGCTGCGACTGGGTGTGGGGGTCAGCCACATGTGTACCAGTTGGTCGACAATAAGTGCATCGAATTTGGTGGTCTGAAGTCACGCAGGGACTTTTTGTGGCCAGCTGCTAAGAATACACATCAGAGTGGGCTTTGATTGTGCCACAGAGTTTGCAGCGGACGTGGAACACCTGACGAAGGTCGCCATAACAGAATCCTACAAAGCACACTGAACGCCTTGGCTGGGTTTGGGAGTAGCTTTAGCAGAAAACGTTGCTCACGGCCCGTATTGGCATCTGCTGCGAGATATTCCGTGACGCTTTCGTTATAGCGGCCGCTGTGTGCATTTCCACAGCCAATGTTAATTCCCTCATTATTTTTGTCAGTAAGCCCGATAATGGTTGCCTTGAGCCCTACAAGCGCCAACACTCTGGGTGTGGCACGCGTTAGCGATGTTGGTATTTCTACTTCTCTTAGTAAGGGTGATTGTGGGGCTGGCTCCTCCAAATGCATTGTATGATGAACAATCTTAGCTTCTTCCACTGACGTCACAGTGTCGGGTATCAGTGGGTCTACCGTGAGCAACAGCAGAGTACAGCACCTGCGTCTGACGTCAGTTGTACGACAGGGAAAGAAGCTCTCTATCGTGGGGCTGGAGCACTCCCATGAACCTTCGAGCAGTGGTCCACTTCAGTTCGGTGTAGAAATGTTGGCGCGTTAGTGAAGGACACAGCTTCAGTGTCGAGATGACTCCCTGTGGCTGCATCGTCGGAGCAACGCCCTTCGTGAGGTTTGTCTTCAGAAATGGTCTCTGACGCTGATGAACTTTAGCCAGGTATCGACAGAGAGACCGAGAAATCATGTGGTGAACTGCAGCGTCCATCTGTAGCTTTGAAGTGGAACCCCTTTTTTGTTTCGTTGAGGTTGGACTGAGTGAGGGCAGAGAAGTAGGTGGGAGTCCAGCCAAAAACAGCAAGAAGCTTACAGCTCTATTCCACACGGGATTGCTGCCGCACGCCTTCGTACCTATGCCCCGCCATGGCAAGATTTTAAAGGTGGCTTATGGGCATGCACCACTTCTGATGTTCTGTCCATAACTTGTGGGTACCGAAAGCATTGACGTTAGCCACCCAACCGTCAGCATCGTCCTGGAAGCCGCGTAAAGGCGGCATTTTTCAGTCAGCCGATGATGATGAGACAGACGCCAACACTCCAGAGCATGCCAACTCCAAAAGGCCAGTTCCTCCGAGAGCACCTTCGGGGAACGCCGGGGCTCGCGGCAGTTCTTGGGTGGGCGGGCCTCGAGATTTTGTGACGCGACCGCAACCGGCATGGCCTTTAGTTGGTACAAAGTTGGCAATGCGGCCGGTAACAGCTTCGAACTGGACGCTAGCAAGGCGTCAGTCGTGACGCGGAGTTGTGCGATGGTGTGCTGCAGCTGTGCGGCTTCGCTGGAGGATGCATTTTGAAACACAGGGCCGGCAGCTGCGGAGAATACAGGAACTCCGGTGCTCGTTGTGGCCAAACGCAGGACCAAGGACACGTGAAACACATTCCTTGAAGATCCAGTATTGGTTCAATTGGAAGTGCCAACGGCGTTCCTAAGCAAGGCAAGTGGACCCAGTGGGAGGTTGTATCGGGTCCTGGTACTGCGATGTGAACGAAGCCGTGTTGAGCCGCCGAGGAGGCCTGGATGCCGTCCGCGAACGGTGCCTAAAGCACCGACAGGTTAACAGATATAGAGGAGGCATGCACGCCACCACTAAGTGATAGGAGCTCGTGCGACACACGGGCGTGAAGTATCACGTTGCCGGACAGGTTTCCGGGAACCAAAATGAAGGCCTGGACGCCGTCCGCGTGTAGTGGAACCAACACTTGCCGAGATGGTCGCCTGGCGGGTTCATCAGCAAGGAAGCGTGGCAGTGTTCTTCGCGAAGACGCGAGACCTCAAACTGGCAGCTGAGGTCGTTGCGAAAAAAGCTGACATCGGCATTGCTTACCCAATGAATGCGAAGAATATCAATATGAGGGCCACAGCTGGAATAAACCTCCTGCATCCTGCACGACAATCGCGTATTCCACCACATAGCCACGACACGTCTCTATTCTGTTTTTGAAACAGATACTGTTGAGGAATGATGTTGGTGAAGAGTTCATTGTGTTTGCAATGCTAGCTATTTAATTTGATAATCATTACATGGGTGCTCCTAATATACAGCCCTCACGTCGGGTTAACGTTGGTCACATTTAGGTGTCAGCAACTGAAGCTGATATATGTAGAAGAGCCCAGTGCTACCATCATTGCGATCACAAGCGCTACCTATCTACTTACCACTTCTAGTGTCGCTAATACTCATGTTGCTGGATGCATTGTTACGCAAGTGTTATATTAAACATATGCTGCTGCTCAACATTTATTGGTGTGTACAGCATTTGTACATATCTAAGCGTCATTTTGTGATGTTTCGTGCAATAACTAAATTGGCTTTGACAAACTTTAGGGCCTACATGAAAAACAGTTCCGACAACTAGTGTGGCTCGGTGGTAGCTTACTTGATTGCCACGTAGAATGCTTGTGTTCGATTACTGCTGGAACACTGAAATTTATGCTCTTCATTTGCGGCTGATGTCGGCTGTTTCTCAACGCTTTCGCGGTAACCTACAATGCTTGTTATGACCTTTTCTCGTTAAATATAAATTTACAAGTACGTGTGGATCATAGCCGCTTACCTGTTACACGTACGAACCCTGCCCATACAAGAATGTGTCACACGTGTCTGGCGAAAAGGGTTTGATGATGTACCCGACGGGAATGCCACACTTTTCACGTTATCTCCAACAAGTCTGATTCGTCGAAACGTCTTACCCTCTCATACTAATTTTCGTTTTGTTTTACCTTGTGTTAAGAAGGTAATAATGACAGCACCGAGACATAGGCAGCTAGATAGATAGATAGAAAGACATAGTCGGGTGCCACTTTCTGTGTCAATAAAAGGAAGGCTGCGGAGCCAAAGTGAGCAAGGGCAACCGCTTTGGAATATATATTGCTACGAATGCGTCCGTGTTTTCCGCGTTAAAGTAATAAAAAAGAACAGCATTACTTTCTATACTATATGCTGTTTATAAAGAGACGCTGCACGTGCCGAGGAGATACCATTATTTTCTGTTGCTTTTTGAAGATTCATTTTGAGTTTTTGCGGGTCTGAAAACGTCGCACGTTTTACGTGCACCTCACTGCCAATATAGCGTCCTCATATTTAGGTGAGCGCGCGTCGACATCCAGCTATTCCGAAGACTCGCTGAAGGAGCTGGTGTCAAATTTCTCTCACAAACGGCTGCTGACAGGCGTATCAAATTGTGTGCAGCGGGATAACATTAACGTGGCCGTCATTTGAATTGCGAGCCGAATCGGACTACTTCGCGGAGGAGTAAAGAAGCAGTTGCTCCGCCCACGTAATCTTCAATCCATTGACACGGAAAGTTGTCCCCGAGTATAAATACGTAGGTAGGCACGTTAAAAGTGCCTTCAGTACGCAATGAAATGCTTCGAAGTTAAAAAAAATGAAAAGGGGCGCTCAGTGCCACTGAGCGACCCCGAAGATTTGCTACTATTAAGCACTGCCTATCAAACCCTAAGAACGAGCAGGTCACTTGTTGTCACGGGTCCCGTTAATTAGGGAGGCGATCGCCGGGCTGATTCCAAGGGCCGAAGTATCGGCCCCCTGAACCGCACCATGAAAGCGTGGACCATTTAGAAGTGGTCCTATTTGGCGCGCCAGCGGACGCCACCTGTGGCCCAAAGAACAAGTCAGAGCCGAGAGTTGATAAACAAAACAAAATTATATTCTCAATTATGGCAGATCAAAACGATACACAAGTATGCACACTCGACAATAGTTGAATACAATGTCACCAACCAAACAATGTACTACACAGTACAATCAGGCACACTCGCAACAACGGACACGGACAACAATACGCACTACAATGCAGTCGCATGCATCGAACAACCAAGACACTTAAAGACTAAAGAGTTAAAAACTTATTCAGTCCAAAGTTCTTGGAACAATAGTCTGGATGATACTCTTCCGAGAAGCACTCACTTAGAAGTCCAGCGTTGTTGTCGTTCCGCTGCCCCCGAAGTATCTCTTCCAGGAAACCTCGCGTCTTCACTTGGCCACTCTCCAAGCTTCAAACTTCTTCGCCGGAAACACGTTGGCTTCCCACATGCAGCTGTTGCCACGCGTCTTCGCTCGATAGTGGTAGACACACACTCTTGCCTGTAGCTCGAGTCTTCACCTCTCAGGTGGAAATCCTCTTCTTCTCCTCCTTTGTCACGGAAGACAAAAGGCTTCGCCCACAAGGCGGAACACCCTACGCACTCTGGCGCATACTTTCTTCTTCTCCTGCTTTGTCACTACGGACAAAACCTTCGCCGACTACACAGCGGAATACCCTACGCGCTTTGGCGCTAACTTCCGTCTTCTCCTGATCTTCTATATAGGCTGCTCGATTAAATACCTTCCACGCGAGATTCCAGAAAGTTCTCATCATTTCGTCGGCGCGATACGCAGCGAAGGCTGGGGAAAGGGTGAGACGGTACGAGGGCCGTCCGCGAAAGATGACGCAACGCTGAGTCACCCCGCCTCTTGCGATCGAGAACTCTCTAGGGCTTGCTCGGCCGCCGATGCGAGTAGGTTCGTTGGCGAACTTACGCATCCGAGGGGACAGGGACGCGCGCCCGGGGAGTCTTTGGATGCTTGTTTTCTTTTTTTATCGTTGACCTCTCGGCGCTTCGTCGCGAGAATTTGGCGGCGCGCCCTTTTTTGAGCGCTGGTTTCGTGACACTTGGGTAGACGCGACAGCTGCAATTATTTTCTCGATCAAATTTTGCTCTTCAGCAGCACCTCCATCATAATTTGTCACAGAAACATCTGGTGTGACGTGAAGCAGCTGCCGCATTTCTGCACACCCGTTGCGTTCAGGTTCAGCCTTGCCGCAATTCGTTCTTCAGTTTTGATTAATATTGTCTCAAATGCATATGTATTTTAAATGCGAAGCATTTCTTAGCGAACTTCGGTGACTTTGAGCATATCTATCTATCTATCTATCTATCTATCTATCTATCTATCTATCTATCTATCTATCTATCTATCTATCTATCTATCTATCTATCTATCTATCTATCTATCTATCTATCTATCTATCTATCTATCTATCTATCTACGATTTTAGTTTTCCTGGCCGCTTCAGTAACGGTATCGATACAAAACTTGGTATGACATAACATGACTGTATGAAGAACATATCTGATTAGTCATGAGATGAAAATCATAATATGTATGTCATGAATTTCGTAATTTACATTTTATTTTATAGTCCTGCAGCTCTTGCAGTGATTTCGTTCACATGGCATGTTGCAAAACTGGTATGGTACGACATGACCGCATGCCGAACACAAGCGACTGACCCTAACATGAAAAAGAACATGACTACACGCCACGCTCATGATGCACTCGCGGTTGTTTCGCTAGCTACACCCTTCTTATTTCCACTTTCGCAGTCGAAAACTCACAAACTGCAGTGAAATCACAAGTTCGTCGTGCATGAGAATCCTGTGAGATGCGACGAAGAACGGGGGTGCCAGATGGCGAATTCATAGCAAAGAATGATAGAAAATCAATTAGAACTCGCATTTTTCCTATGCGGGCAATTGTACAGCACGTAACATACACATAAATACAGCATGTAAAGCATGTTACATAAATCGCTCCTCTGGCGACACAAGGACACCAAAAAAAGCACGAGAAACGCTAAGAGAGAATAACACGCTAGACTGTATCTTCAAGAGCTGTTTTAGAGCCCTTACACTCACTAATTTATTCAGTTTGTTACCTCAGGAGCATTGGTTGGGATATACACGAGGGAATGCGTGATAAAAAGGCTATATTGTAAGGGTAGTTACGTCGGAATGGTTTTGATGAAACATAGACAGCGCATGCAAACACGGAAACAAGGGAGCAGTCACGACACTGCAAATGCCACTCCGAGAACTCTCGAAGCTGCACAAAAGAAGGTGGAGTGATATATTTAATGCCCCGATTCCACATTTGGGCAATAATAAGAGAAATGACGGCGTGCCGAAAATTATTGTGCTGCGGAGGCAGCGTGGTGTTTCTCGGAACTTCGGCTTCGGTGTGAACGGTGCGAGCGAGAACGGGCGGCAGCAGCGGACAGCCCTAATTGAGCCATCGCTTTTATAATGAACAGTGTCGGCAATGGCTTCTTTGAGTCTACACCATGAACGTGGACTTATTTAGTACTAAAGTCTCGAAAATGTTTGTGGTCGTAGTCCACAAGGGCACGAGCCTAAGCACATAATTTGATTGATTGATTTGTGTTTAACGCCCCAAAACCACCATTTTGAGTATGAGATGGCATAGTGGAGTGCTCCAGAAATTTTGACTACCTGGGGTTTTTTACGTGCAGTCAAATCTGAGTACACGGATCTACAACATTTCCGGCTCCATCGAAAATGCAGCCACCCTAGCCGGGATTCAATCCCGTGACCTGCGTGTCTGCAGTCGAGTACCTTAGCCACTACACCATCGTGGCGGGGCAGCTTAAGCACATACGATTGCTTCTCCAGAACCATTATGCTCTACTCCACATCTAGGCATTAGTCATTGTTTGAAGAAGCCTAGTCAGTAACAGCTGGTTTGTTTTTGTAGGTACGAAAAGACAGAAAGACAGCTTTTAGTTCCATGGATACCGAATTCGGCAGATCCAACGTCTTGTGGTAACGAATTTTACGTGAAGCAGGCGGTTAGTCTATGGTTTGTTATGCCTTTTAGCCAAATTTTAGGAGGTGGTTCAAGTTGGTTTGGCAACTGTCGTATTTGTGCGCGCATCGTGGGCTTACCAAGAACATCATCTACGCGGGCGTTTAAAAGGTAACTTTTGGTCTACCGTAACGTCCGCACTGACGTTAAACCATGAATGCCGGTATATTATCAGACAAAGTGGACTTTACTGTTGATGAGGTGCATTCTTTGCGCAATTTTCATAAGTGTATTCTTCTTGGGTAGAACAACAGCTGATAGTATTACAGCTCGCTGGATCGAAGAATTCAAACGCATTGTTTAGTAGACTGATAGAAAAGTAAAGTCAGCACTGGAACCACAACTAAAGCTAAACAAACATGACACTTATTGATGGCACCAGACTGTTTATTGCTCTGTAATAGCCAGCCCGGTTACCTCAATTTACGTTTGACTGATACTCTTTCATAGCGTCTCTTAATAAATAAGTTTAAATCCTAGCGTGACTTCGTGGTAGAATATCTAACCTTCCCGCTGAATGCCTGGACCTATTTGTGCTCGGATCCCCACTCTTATATTTTTAGATTAGTCAGGTGAACACTGTCGATGCTTTTTTTCTTCCCACTTTCACAGTTCAAATATCTAATTTCTGCAATGTTATCGCTGTTCAAGGGTAGATGTAAACTGTCAATAATTCAAGCGCTGCTCCTGTGGCACTCACCCGCATGCCGCGACTACGCCTCCCCTTATGCTTTGGGTGTTCACGGTACAGTAAACTCGCACACTAACAACAGGACATTTTCGTCGAGTCTACGTGAGCCTCCGCAGAGCTCTGCTCTCGATGACAAGCATGAGCGACCCAGCACGCCTTTAGGGTGACGTCGAGTCAAACCCTTGAAGTATGCTCATGGGTGGCCTACCACCTAATCCTGGTGGTTTCTCTAAATAAAGTTCATTCATCATTTCACTTGTGGCGCATATTCGCATACCGTGGTCAGTGTTATACGGTTGTGTGTCACGCGTCCCTGAAGTAAAGTGTTAGACGACATATGCGAAAGTATTTTCATGTGATTTCTGTCATGAAAAAAGTGATGTTCGTCGATGTTTCTTACCCTTTTATACCAGTTGAAGTCTACAACGACTTCAATTGATTATAATTGAGTGGAGCCTTTTTTTCCAAAAGTTTGCGAAGACACCAGGTGAAAAAGATTCATTGGGCAGCTTAAGGAGATGCTGGTCACCTCATATACGGAGCAGTTAAAGTGGTTGAAACAGCAGCATGCCATATGCCTAATGCATGAACAGTACAGCAAAAGAACTCAACAAACATGGTATGGAATAATGAATGAGGGCATTGTGTAAACGTCTGAAAAAAAAAACAAGTAAGTTAGTCGTAGTGAAGAAGACAGCAAAGAAAGAAGAAAGAGATGAACCTTTGGCAGCGCAAGCAATCATACATATATGTATTGTAATATTTCTAGGAACAGAGTAGACACATCGAGGCAGTTTTGTTTGTGTATTTGGCTGAAATAGCATTTGGTTACCGTATCAAGTTAAGGAGGCAATCACGAGAGCATCCGTCGACACCCGTCAACAAAGTTGCGTGGTGTTTTTAAACCAGGTGTATCTTCTTTCATTTGTTGGTCGTTTCAGTGAGTGCAGAGTGCAGAAGTGCACACATGCTATAAAAGCGTCAGGAACATTTGGTGACAATATTTTTAGAAGCACGGGGTGTTTAAACTAATATTGGAATAATCTTAAACTAATTTCGGAATCTTTAAACTAATTTAGGAATGGCTTCAGGAATAATCAGCATGGTGGTCTCTGAGATTAGTACCTGACGAGCATCGTACATCGCAAGCACAGCTAAGCCCGAGGCCAGCGCGCTGCGCGGCCGCTAGCACCAGTGTTCATGCGGCTAATTATTTAGCTCTTAAGGGTGAAGCTCTTTACACTCTAAGTCAAGTTCCGGCTAGACTACACGCCTGCAGGCAGGAAATCGAGTCAAATTATCGCCGCTTCTAGGCGGCTCCGTAGCCGTGTTGCAGAGAAACCGGTCCGATTTGAAGTGGCCTTCAGAATAGCCGGGATTTTACGTCATTATTTTTCTGGCACGATGCCGCCTGCGGTTCGGCATGACTTCCCGTAGGCGGCCCGGCCCTGATGTGGTGGCAGAGAAAAGGTACTATTTGACGCTATTCAGAGCAGTTTCTCACCGAGAATGCGGTGGATGTTAGGACTACAGGTATTTAGAAAACCATTAGTGTCACAACTACCTATATATGTGACATTAACATGCAACGCACAGCCATGGAATTGAACTCGGGACCACATGCACGTGAAGCAGATGTCTTACCCATTGCAACACAACGCCACCGCATGGCGGCGAGTCTTTCTGATTGATTGATTTGTGGGGTTTAACGTCCCAAAACCACCATTTGATTATGAGAGACGCCGTAGTGGAGGGCTCCGGAACGTTTGACCACCTGGGGTTCTTTAACGTGCACCCAAATCTGAGTACACGGGCCTACAACATTTCCGCCTCCATCGGAAATGCAGCCGCCGCAGCCGGGAATCGAACCCGCGACCTGCGGGTCAGCAGCCGAGTACCTTAGCCACTAGACCACCGCGGCGGGGTGGCGAGTCTTTCTGTGGGGTATATATCTGCCAAGCAGGTTTTTGCAAACCGTCTTCGAAACCTTGTCACTGTTTTTGTGCCATGTGCAATATTCGATCAGCGAATAGTTTGTAGGGCTTTATGAATTCGAGACAACCAGGGTGGGCGCTTTGGGCTCCGACTTTAGTTTATGGTGCGCCGTTCCGCAAGAATGATTAACGTCTGTTTGTGCGTCGTTTTAGTGTTTCCCCGTGAACTGCGGGTGTTACGCTCTCCGAAATTTGCGGACGTGGCTGTGTTCGGCTGTCTAAACCTGCGTATGTTTCTCGCACATGCGTGTGCTGTGCAAAATTTTGCTGATTTGTGTCGGGAGGTACACGCGTGTCAGTCACAGCTGCCTATTTTTAGCTCTTTGAAAACAATTCGCTTTCGCACATAAACGTTGCATGGGTATTTTAGCTTGTCTACTCTAACATTCACATTTCGTGCGCGCGAACTGCCGCTGCCTGCACGCTGGGGAAGCAGCACCTTTTTAGGATTTCAACGATTACTTATTTCTGGAATTATAATTTATGCGCATTATTTCGCTATATAGAGTGTTTTTTACTTACTTTCAGTCTTTAACTGATCTGATTTATGAGAATGTCTACTCTTACCTTTAATGAGCACCACATCGTTGTTCAAGTGAATGCCGGAACGCGCGCCAAGGTAAAGTATGACGTACGCAAATTATCAACGGACAGGTCAGTCTTCCTCCAAATAAATAATGCCTCTGCACATCTCCTTCGCGAACGTCGGCATGCAGTTCGGTCAAGAATTGGTGCAGAACGAACCTCAGTATATTTATTCTTACTGCTAGTAGTTGTTTTTAGGAAATGGGGATTTTTATAGCTGGTACATTATCTCCACAGCAGTACACTGGCTGTCTTGGTCATGGTCCATTGCTACAAATTCATGCTGTGTGTCCTGGTCATGGTTCACTGCTACATATTCATGCTGTAATATGAGAACTGTACCTAATATTCAAAAAAGTGAGCAAATGTCGGTGACATACGCTCTCCTGCTGACTTCGATTGATTTATATGTGAGGTTTACCGTCTCAAAACCATCATATGATTATTAGAGACGCCATAGTGGAGATCTCCGGAAATTTCGACCATCTGGGGTTCTTTAACGTGCACGCAAATCTGAGCACTTGGGCCTACAACATTTGCGCCTCCATCGGAAATGCAGCCGCTGCAGCCAGGATTCGAACCCACGACCAGCCCGGTCAGCAGCCGAGTACCTTGGCCACTAGACCACCGCAGCGGGGCTCTCCTGTTGACTTCTGCACCCTACTTCTGACTTCTGTACTTGAGGTTCATCATCAATTTACGCAACCACTAATCAAAGATCGACCAATAGATTTTCAACTTAGATATTTTTCTATCTCGTGGCCTTCAGTTTGTTTCTTTTTTGCCGTGCTTTCCTAAAATCATCACTTCAACTCGTTTTGTAGAACACGAAAATGAACATACATAGGTCAGTCTTGCAGAAAGCTGTCACGCATGCACTAGTACTCATTTATTTAGTGCATGACACAGTGTCATACCTCGACAACTGATGAACGGAAAGTTGTTTGTGTTCTTTTTTTGAAGTCAAAAGGGTAACAATGGCACTGCACATCCCAGTGTATGCCCAAATGCAGAGAGATGTACGATATCTTGAATAAAGTGTGCCATATATCCTCTATGGCCTCAGAGATGGTGTGCGCACGGCGGGTTTCTCCCGGCCGTCCCAATCGGACGGAGATAGCGTGTTTCCAGAAGTGGGCGTGGCTCGCTCTATTCTCTGCACCGCGGCACTCCTTCATATGGTCGAAAAGGCTGCCGCACTGTTGGCGAAGCTTGCACGTGGCGAAAGAAAAAAATAGTTCTGCACTTTGATGTAAATGCGCGCTCATTTGGGAATTTCGGCCCAAGGTGTACGAAAGGCAAAGTCAATGCTTGGGCATCTATATATTTCCTAATGGGCAGTTTTTTTTGCTGTAGATTTGCGCCGCTCATATTAGAGTACTTATAATTCCGATGTCTCTGGAGATGCGGAAGTGCTGGAAACTTACTGTACTTCGAACTTGACAGGCTGTGTGGTATGGAAGGCACTGGTGAAGAAAAAAAAACGTAAACGCCAGGACTGCGTGGTAGGTGCAGGACAGTCACAGCGAAAACTAGAAGAGCGGGCTTTCGGAGCCTTTTAAAAACACTCATTCGGTAACTACTGCAAGCGGACTTGCTTGATACCCACTATGACATTAATAAAACATTTTTTGGGGGGTAGTAGTAGGCTGATATTCGCTATGCAACCTTTTGTCATTCTTCTGAGAAGCGCGGTATCCCCTAAACACTTGCAAGGAATCTTGTGCCAAATGTTCATGCCGTGGCTGACCACGATGAGGAATTACGCCTGAAGTGGGTATGCGCCACACTTAGAAGGTGTACAAGTACAAGCTTTTGTTAGAGTGTACTAGAACTTTTGAGTGGCGCGACCGAAACGCTTTCCCCTTGCTTTCTCCATTCCCAACTTGTGGCGAAAGTAGCGGCAGCGCTGCCATCGCCCAATCTTAACACTTGGTTTACTCGGCTGGCTCGGCGGCATGGCCGGCATCTCGGTTTTAGTCGCGAAATGACGAAGAAGTAGCGTCTAAACGATTGTTACGCGCCAGGTTGCACAACTGGATATCCGCGTGTGCAACAAAGTCGGAACTTATCACTTTTTAAGGCCCCGAAAGACGAAGAATGACGACTTCTTTTGGAGCGGAACATCTATCGGCTTGACAAGCCGCTTGACGCCGATTGTGCTGTGTGTGAGTTACATTTCAAACCGCATTTCATTGTGAGAGACTACGTACAAGTTATCAATAATGTTCAAGTCGGAATTCCTAGGGGAACGCCGACACTTACCCCTGATGCAGTCCCGATGATCTTGCCCAACCTGCCTGCATATCTGACGCTCAAAACTTCGGCTCCGCGGACCCAAACAAAGCGGCGTCATCAGTGTGTGCCGGCTGAGAATGACAACAGAAAACGGCGACGCATTAGCATTCTTGCACATCTCCTTGTGGATACCAATAGTGCAACTTCTGCAGATGGCGACGAAGCTGACGAGGCAAGCTCAAGTCCCTCGTCTGACGCGGTTGTCACTCTCGGTGACCTTCGTGGTCTTGTCCTACCATCAAAGTCATGGGGGCTGCACGAGTTTCCTGGATTTGCCGGCGTGTCGTACGTAGCGTGCTCACTGAATTGTAGCACTCGTGAACTTTGCTTTCAACGAGCCGTATACTTCACCTGTGCAGACAATGGAATCGTGCAATTTGAAGCGTTCGTGCAAGAGAAACTAATCAGCAAGTCCAGTTTAGTAACTGTTCGAGAAGCCTCAGAAGCTCTGCCGCCTGTTGCAAGCGTCCCACTCTGTTGTGGAGCAGCAGAAACTTCATTTTTGCCACAATCGGACCTTACCCACGTCTACACGCGCAAATGAAGTCCGGATGAGAAATCTTCTACAGTGTCAAAAGCGCACAGAAGCACCTAAAATTGAGTAGACTATAAATTGCTACAGTGGCGTAAAAAGGATGTCATTTTTCGTGCATAATTTCTTACTCTTATTTTTGGACGGTACACCAAGAAGAAAAACAATTTTTCCTAGAAGAGGCTTGTAAGCGAGAGAACGTGCAAATAATGACGCGAAATCTCAAAATAAATCTTTAATCTTGAATCTTTTTGTATTAAACCTGTGATGGTAAATTTAGCAGCATTAGGTATCTCGGAGCATAATTCATCGATCTAAGCCAATTCATTGTTGCACTTCAGTGTTCCTTCAAACGATCTTTCGACCATAACATCTTTTTTTTAAAATGCATTTTGAAAAGACAACCTAAACTCTGTCATTCTGTTTGTTTTGCTTTATGTTATCTTTTGTATCCTGGCTCTATATATTACGTTTTTTTAGAGTTTACCTAATTGCAAATGCATTGTTTGATAAATATGTAAACCTTGCATTTTTATTTTATCAATTATGATTAACATTAGTTACGACTCTGCTTTGCAGTGTTGTTGCGTTTTTTAAACTCTCAAAATCTTTCACTACTATGTTTCATAAGACATTCGTTTGCAGTATTACGTATTTGCATTTCTGTGGGTCCTACAACAATGAATCTATTCCCATAATTTAAAACGAAAGGGATGTTTGGAAAAACTCTGCTGTTTTTCAAATATTATCAATAAAGCTTACTTTTTTGTCGTGTGTGCACGCAGCCACAAGTAATGAGCCTTTTATTTGAGTCCAGCTTTGGTGTTTACGTGGAATGGACCAAGAGTTCTTAGTTTTGTGTGCACCATATTCCTTTTTTTGGGGGGGGGCGCTTCTGGTGTGTACCGGCCAGCTGGTTTTTCGTCTAAAATGTGTACACTTTAACAATTAAAAAAAACGCGCTCGTTAAATTGTACAATGTGCTATGCTGCTTCGGGATACAGTGCGGGCCTCAGCAACTTCAATAGCAGTAATGTCAAATAACCTTTATTTGCACAAAAAAGGGGAGGTATACGAATAAGAAAAAAGAGGGAGATCATCTTCACACTAGGCGCGACAGAGAGGTACCAGCACGTACGCGGAACACCTGCCAGCCATCCGCCCGGGAAGATTGGTCGACGCCAGCGCCACCGCATCATTCCACGCCGAAACGGCCGCTTCCAGGCAGCTGCTCGCGCTTCTCAAAAGCTTCTAGTACACTCTACTTTTGTCATGGATTGGAGAATTGGACGGCCCCACTCGTTATGCTAATCGCGTTATGCGACGACAGGTTGTTCCTTCGCTGTTTTAAAAGGCTTTTCAAGTCGTAATAACGCGATTGCTTTCCCGACATAAAGCCGGGTAAGTTTGACAACAGGTCACAAGCACCGGTGTGGCTGTTGTTTGTTGGTGATGTTGTTATTTCCCTTGCTGATGGAGTTCGCATTGCGGATATTCCTCATATTCTTGTTGTCTGCGGAGTGCAAAGCCTCGTCCTGATACCTGGCCGCCCACCACTTTGCCTTCGGTGCAGTAAGGTTGGACACATCCGTCGAAACTGCAGGACCCCTCGCTGTGACAACTGTCGACGCTTCGGTCATTCGGCCGAAGATTGTGTTATGACATATGCCAACAAGCTGCGACAGCACACAAAACAGCCAGATGATAACCTACAAGAGCATATTACGAATGCCACCGAGGTTTTGGATGGAACGGGAGACACTTCGTCAATGTCATATGCGGCAAGCTCTACCACAAGGAATCCAGAAGAGGAAAGAAAGTCACTCGCTGTTGACACAGTTGAAACTTCTGCGTGCAAAGAGCCAAGTGAATCATGCAAGTAGCATACCCAAAACAACTCCGCACCACCCCTAGCACAAGTAGGAGTTGCTATGGAGAGTGCTGTTGCACTGACCCATAAAGATGCCGAAGAACCACCAGTACAAGATAGAGACTCTGGGCTGGATGCCGCAAAAAGTTCATCACCTGCATGCGCTGCAGCTCCGCAGCAGCTTTTTCATCATGGTGCAGTGTCGGAAGATGATATGCAGATCTCTACGGATACAGCAATACTGAAACGTCGCGCATCGTCCAGCTCGGATTCAAGCAGAGGGAGTGACCCAGCGTCACTGACTAGGGAGTCACGCCGTCGCCGAAAGTCCTTGCCAAAGGGGAAGTGTCGCCGATCCCGATCTAGGAGGCCTGCTGGGGGCTCACGGGAAGCCTCAGCGCCAACTCTTGGGACTGATCAAGTTGGGACGATAAGTGAATTAGAAGGTAGTCACCATGGCGCAGTCTGAGCGACTCATATTTGACACCTTAAATGTACGCGGCCTTAGGTCTTCGCAGAAATAAGCACAACTCCGTAGACGTCTCAATCGGAAGCGTCTCGATTTTGTCGCCATCCAAGAGACAAAGATTGAGAGCGAGGAAGAAACCGAGAAGGCCCTGCGGCCATTTCTGTTTCAGTTAATGTGTGTGTCTCACATGCTAAAGGTTTATCTGCTGGCTGTTGGTTGTTTCTGAGAAAAAGCCTACCCTGTTCAGCATTGCGCACTAGTGTTGATGAAGAGGGCAGATATATATGCTGTGATTTTTTGTTGCAAGGAGTGCCATGGAGAATTATCAATCTATATGCGTTTAATGATGTTCCGAAACGGCTTGAGTTATTTTAAAAAGTGCGTAATTTAATTGACGTCGACAGATGCACGGTACGTATGGGAGATTTCAACTGCGTATGTGAGCTATTGATTGTTATGATTCGTCTGGAAAGAGAGACAGGAGTGGTGAGCTTTTATCCGGTATGGTAGGTAATGCAGGACTAATTGACATGGGGTCTCGAATCGGGCAACAGCATATACAAGAGTACAAGGCAGCTCTCATGCTCGCCTTGACCGGATTTATGTGTCCTCATCACTCCTATCTCGTAAAATTTCCTGCAGCACCGAAGCTGTATCATTCTCAGACCATTGTATTGTCTTAGCGCAAATTGGCGAAAATCGTCACAAACAATTCCGTCCCCAGTGGGCCCTTTGGAAAATGAATGCGAAGCTCCTCTGTGATCAGGAATTCAAGAATCGCGTCCAGATGGCATTGCGGCAATCTTTTTCGATTGGTTTTTATATCTTCGCTGCTTGGGAGCTTTTTAAACAAGAAGTTCGCTCTATAGCTTTAGAAATTGGGGCTGTTAAGTCTTTCTATAGAAACAATGATGAAAAGATACTTGTTAAAAGTCTTTGCAATCTTTATGAGATGGAATGCGAAATGCCGGGAAAGTACATCAAAGGTATTGAGAATATTAGGTGCCAACTACAGAGATATGATGCTGCTCGCTACCAAGGGGCACGTATTAGATCTTGGAACCAGCGCACTTTAAATTCTGAGCAACCGACGCGCCAAGCTTTACTTGATGAGCAACGCCATGCGATTTCTAAAGTTATTCCAGACGTGTACTTTAACGATGTGCTCATAAAAAATAACGGAGACATTACTTTGGCGTTCGAAACGTACTATAACAGCTTATTTAGCTCTCCCACTGATGATCCTCACGCTCACCTCAAGACTAGTTTTGTTTCTCTTGTGAACCCCTTTAAGGACAGTGATTGTGAAGTCAGTAATGGGCCCATTACTCTACAGGAAATCGAGCAAGCAATCGACAACTTGGCTTTATTGAAAACACCGGGGCCTCGTGGCATCTCAGGCGAATTTTACAAAGCTTTCAAGAAAGCGCTTGCTCCTATATTGCTGAATATTTTTCAGATGAGTTACGACTTGGATACACTCCCACAATCTTTTTGCAAAAGTTACACTGTGTTAATACCGAAAACAACTGACAAGGAAAAACTTCGCTTCGTTGAGGGCTACAGACCAATATCGCTGTCAAATGTGGACTACAAAATTTTCGCAAAAGTATTAGCAAATAGGTTGCAATTCGCTATGTCGATCCTCATTGGGTCTCAACAGACATGTCGGATCAGAGGTCGATCCATACAAACCAATATACATGTCGCTCGAACAGTGCTTCAATACTGTCATGGTTCTCAAAAACATCTTGCAATGCTACAGGTGGACCTTGCAAAAGCTTTTGATCGTGTTCGTCATTCCTTCCTTTTTTCTCTTCTCGAACAAGCTAATGTTGGCAAAGTTGTTCTTATAGGCGTTAAATTATGCTATAATGAATGCTCAACTCGTCTGATAGTTAATGGTCAACTCTCTAAGCCAGTTTCTATTCGCTCTTCTGTATAACAGGGATGCCCGATGTCACCTCTTTTATTTGCACTTTACCTAGAACCACTGTGCTTAAGCATAATACAGTCGAGTTGCATTCGTGGCTTTAGAATATTAGGCAGTGAGGTTAAAGTATTGGCTTATGCAGATGATGTCGCATTCTTTTGCACAGATAAACCAAGTGTCGAAAATGGGGTATATACTAATGAAAAGTTTGGCGTAGTATCAGGAGCTCGTTTAAATGCCTCTAAAAGTTTAGGACTGTGGTTTGGCTTGTGGGGGTAGCACACCGAATCATTTTGCAGGGATTAATTGGACAAGAACTCCTCCAACATACCTCGGTGTACCATTGCATGCATATAGATTCAGTGCGCATTAATGGAAGGAACGTGTCCCTAAGCTTGAACGACAGGCCCAGACATTTGTGCCCTATCGACTTTCGATATTTGGGAGAGCTGAAGCTTGCAATACTTTCTTAGCGACAAAACTTTACTATGTATTGCAACTTATTCATTGCGCAAGATTCTGTATACAACGCTTTCATCGGATTTTCGGTACTTTCATATGGTCTTAGACTTTTGAGCCCATGCGTCGTGATAATATATTCAAACCAGTTTGTTCTAATATATGCTCTGCGTGTTGTAATGTTTAGGTATGTTGTTTCATAATGCCCAACGCACCTAACGTCTGCTATGTTATAGGGATCCAGCTTAGTTCATGAAAACCTGTTGGCGCATCTCATCGTATGCTGCTCCGCTGTGTGAAAACTGCCCCGCCGCGGTGGTCTAGTGGCTAAGGTACTCGTCTGCTGACCCGCAGGTCGCGGGTTCAAATCCCGGCTGCGGCGGCTGCATTTCCGATGGAGGCGGAAATGTTGTTGGCCCGTGTGCTCAGATTTGGGTGCACGTTAAAGAACCCCAGGTGGTCAAAATTTCCGGAGTCCTCCACTACGGCGTTTCTTATAATCATATGGTGGTTTTGGGACGTTAAACCCTACATATCAATCAATCAGTTAGTGAGGGTGGGTTAGGACTAAAACACCTTTATCTATGGCAAATAGTGTCCCGATTCTTCTTTTTTCGAGACAATTCCCATCCTGTAATCCGTTCTTTCTTGTAGGTTACACTTGTTGATTGTTTACCAGATTTAACTGTTTCATCCAACTTCTCCGAACGCCCATGCTTGTTTGGATTCATGCAGAAAGTTTACCTCGCAGTTCAGTTCCTTAAAGCTCGCTTCTCTGTAGAATACCTGTACTCAGCAACGCGCAAGGTGCTTTATAAGGACCTACTGAGTACACTCTTCCCACCTCCATTGTACCGTTCACTGTACGCCAATCTTCCTGGTCACGATGTGTTGAAGCGAGTGCGCAAAATGTACATTCCACCAAATGCAAAAACAATCTTCTATAAACTCCACTCTGAAACATTGGCGGTAAACACATGGTTAGAAAGAAAAGGTATTCTCATTCCGTCTGTTAACTGCCGTCTATGTGATGTGCCAAATCTGCGGCGATGGCGTAGTGGTTAGAGCATCCGCCTCGCATGCAAGAGGTCCGTGGTTCAAATCCCGGTACCGCGCAGTTCCCAACCGGATTAAAAAAATCCGCGTGTTGATGGAACTGCATTAAAAGGCCTGGGGTGCGGCCTCACCGGCAAACACCACCGAGAACGCACTCCTTCACCAGAGAAGGATTGGCCACCCTGGTGCAGTATCTGGCCACTACCTCCCACATGCTTACGTCAAATAACTCACGGCCCTCAGTCCCCAGCAGCTGCGAAGCAACTGACCACGGCGGCGGTCAGATCTGCAACGCAGCAGAGGGTGCTAAGAATCTCTGGATCCAGACAGGCGACCATTGGAACCTGAACTTGGCAACGTTTAACACTAGAACGTTATCTAGTGAGGAAGTCTAGTTGTACTATTCGAGAAGCTAGAGTGTGTTAAATGGGATATAATAGGGCTCAGTGACGTTAGGAGGACAAATGAGGCCTATACGGTCCTACAGAATGGGCACGTCCTTTGCTAAAGGGGCTTGGCAGACAGAAGAGAACTGGGAGTGGGGTTCCTAATTCACAGAAACATAGCTGGCAACAGAGAGGAATACTATAGCATTAATGAAAGGGTGGTAGGTACCATGATTAAACTGAATAAAAGATACAAGATGAAGGTAGTACAGGCTTACGCTCCTACATCCAGCCATGATGACGCTTCCGTTGAAAGCTTCTATGAAGACGTGGAATCGGCAATGAGTAAGGTAAAAACACAGTATACTATAGTGATGGGCGACTTTAATGCAAAGGTAGGGAAGAAGCAGGCTGGAGACCAGGCAGTAGGAGATTATGGCATCGGTACTAGAAACGCCAGAGGAGAGGTACTAGTAGAATTCGCAGAACGCAATAATTTACGGATTTTGAATACCTTTTACCGAAAACGAGAAAACCGCGAGTGGACAAGGAGGAGCCCTGATGGCGAAAATAAGAACAAAATAGACTTTATAATGAGTGCAAGCCCTGCAATTGTGCAGGATGTGGATGTGATTGAAGGTACGATGCAGTGACCATAGAATGGTACGGTCTCGAATTCGCCTAGACTTGAAGAAGGAACGACAGAAACTGATACGCAAGAAGCCAATCAATCAGCTAGCACTGAGAGGGAAAGTACAGGAATTCAGAGTGTCGCTGCAGCACAGGTACTCGGCTCTTAGTGAGGAAACCAACTTTAGCGTAGTTACAACGAATGATAATCTGACGAGTATCATTACGGAGTGTGCAGTGGAAGTTGGAGGCAGGGTAGTTAGACAGGACACTGGCAAGCTTTCCCAGGAAACGAAGAACCTAATTAAGAAGCGTCAAATCATGAAAGTGTCAAGTACAACAGACAAAATAGAACTGGCAGAGCTTTCGAAGTTGATTAATGGACGTAAGGTATGCGATGTAAGAAGGTATAACATGGAGAGAATTGAACACGCTCTGAAAAACGAAGGAGGTGTCAAAGCATTGAAGAGGAAACTTGGGATAGCCAAAAGTCGGATGTATGCACTAAGGGACAAAGAAGGCAAAATAACTACCAATATGGATAGGATAGTTAAAATAGCGGAGGCGTTTTACAGAGATCTGTACAGTAGCCGAGACAACCACGACCTTAATACTATAAGAACTAGCAGTAACCAAGATTACACCCTACCAGTAATGATAGAAGTCAGAAAAGCTTTGGAGAGCATGCAAAGGGGCAAAGCTGCTGGTGAGGATCAGGTAACATCAGATCTGCTGAAAGATGGAGGACAGATTGTGTTAGAAAAACTAGACACCCTGTTTACGAAGTGTCTCCTGACGGGAAGAGTACCAGAGTCTTGGAAGAACGCTAACATCATCTTAATACATAAGAAAGGAGATGACAAGGACTTGAAGAATTACAGGCCGATCAGCTTGCTCTCTGTAGTATACAAGCTATTTACAAAGGTAATTGCTAACAGAGTAAAGAAAACATTAGAATTCAATCAACCAAAAGAACAAGCAGGATTTCGAACAGGCTACTCAACAAATGACCACATTCATACTATCAATCAGGTAATAGAGAAATGCTCAGAGTATAACCAACCACTATACATAGCCTTCATAGATTACGAGAAGGCGTTTGATTCAGTAGAAATATCAGCCGTCATGCAAACACTGCGGAATCAGGGCGTAGATGAAGTAAATATAAACATTCTGGAAGAAATCTACAGGGGATCAACTGCTACCATAGTGCTTCATAAAGAAAGCAACAGAATACCAATCAAGAAGGGTGTAAGGCAGGGGGACACAATTTCCTTAATGCTATTCACCGCGTGCTTACAGGAGGTTTTCAGAAGCCTAGAATGGGAACAGTTAGGGATAAGAGTCAATGGAGAATAGCTTAGTAACCTGCGCTTCGCTGATGACAATGCATTGATGAGTAACTCGGGGGAAGAATTGCAACTCATGATTACGGAGTTAGACAAGGAGAGCAGAAAGGTGGGTCTTAAAATTAATCTGCAGAAAACGAAAGTAATGTACAACAACCTCGGAAAGGAGCAGCGCTTCGAGATAGGTAATAGTGCACTTGAAGTGGTAAAAGACTATGTCTACTTAGGGCAGGTAATAACCGCAGAGCCGAACCACGAGATTGAAGTAACTAGAAGAATAAGAATGGGGTGGAGCACATTCGGCAAGCACTCTCAAATTATGACAGGTAGATTGCCACTATCCCTCAAGAGGAAGGTATATAACAGCTGTGTCTTGCCGGTACTTAGCTACGGAGCAGAAACCTGGAGACTTACAAAGAGGGTTCAGCTTAAATTGAGGACGATGCAGCGAGCAATGGAAAGAAAAATGGTAGGTGAGAGACAAGAACAGACAAGAAGAGAGCAGAGTGCATTAGGGAACAAACGGGGGTTAAGGATATCATAGCTAAAATCAAGAAGAAGAAATGGACATGGGCAGGGCATGTAGCGCGTAGACAGGATAACCGCTGGTCATTAAGGGTAACTGACTGGATTCCAGAGAAGGGAAGCGGGTTAGGGGGAGACAGAAGGTTAGGTGGGCAGATGAGATTAAGAAGTTTGCGGGTATAAATTGGCAGCAGCAAGCACAGGACCGGGTTAACTGGCGGAACATTGGAGAGGCCTTTGTCCTGCAGTGGACGTAGTCAGGCTGATGATGATGATGATGATAGCACTGAAAACTGTTTCCGTCTCAGACCTTCTTTTAGAAAAACGACCATCACAAGACAGCGGGACGAAGCGGCGACGCACAAAAGCCACGAAATGCAGGTGACGATGAACGTCAGACCAGCGCCGGGCACCGAGCTGGCGTGGGAAAGGGGGGCGTTTCTTTCGCTTTTTTATCGCCCTCACGCTTGTGGCTGAATGGTCCTGTGTAAGTTGATGCCGGCCCCTGACGCAAGGCTGGCGCGACGGAGACAGCGGCTCTCCCCCTTTTCTCTTTTTTTTCTTTCTTGCGCCTGCTCTTACCGTCTGTATGTGTGACCTTCGTGCCACGCGTATGTAACGCATATTTTTATTGCTGGGCTCCCGGTAGACAGGATTTTAGTCAGTACGCACAAGCGCGCCGCCTATGTGCCGTTCGTTATCCGGCACCTGACTTAGAGTGTAGGCTCGGTGTCTGTCTCTGCTAGCTCGTGAGACGTGACCGGACAGTTAATTACTCCCTCAGCAGTTGTGGACAGACAGACAGACAGACAGACAAGCAGACAGACAGACAGACAGACAGACAGACAGACAGACAGACAGACGATTTACAGACTACACCGATACACCCCCAAAGCTTTGCCCCACTCATCATCATTCACTCCGCGTATATGCTGTGGTTTTTCAGCTAGATGGTAATAGTTATTCCAGGACATGCCGTGACCAAGCTAATTATGAAGTCATGGTCACGCCACATCTTAAGAAGACTGTGCTAATGAAGATATGTAAACCTAGAACAGGAATAAATAAAGCATGTTAGTTGACGGTGTAACTAAACTATGCCAATTACCACGACGTCAATAATAAGGACGCTAAGTAAAACCATGTTATTTAGGACTTACTAGGGTGATGACAATTAGTATTCTGTTAATCAAAATTACGTTTATTAGTTTGATACTGCTAATTCTGCGAATTGCGCCAGAGATAATTGTGTTTTAATGAAAGCTTTATAAATGAAGATAAGACAGCTGAGTGTAATGGTGGTTAAGCCTGTGCTAATTCTCACAATCAAAATTAGGACAGAACTGATCTGGTCCTCACTTTAAAGCAGATCACGCACATAAGTACACAGCCAACTTAAAAAAGCTGCTAAAAGCCAGGTTACCACAAAGTCCTCTACAGCTTAAGCCTTGCATAAGTAGTGTAAGCTCGCTAAATTATTTTACATGGAAACAAGCTGCGCTTATCGTTGACTGCATCAAACGCTTGACAGTCACAACGCCATCATCACAGTCACGAGTTGAACTCGGTCCTTCTCAAAATCAATCTTTATATCAGCGTTCACGTGTCCATAAGTTTGATTGACAGGCGCCCACGGTGAAGATTGGGTACGCCTATCAAGTTTGCTAATGCCGAGGAGCAGTAATCACGACGAGTGGCATGAATAATCAATCAGTTT
The DNA here is from genome assembly GCA_013436015.1 of Rhipicephalus annulatus. NCBI lineage: Eukaryota > Metazoa > Arthropoda > Arachnida > Ixodida > Ixodidae > Rhipicephalus > Rhipicephalus annulatus. The sequence continues at coordinate 479,683 of WOVY01002560.1, read as the reverse complement.
TATCGCGCAAACGATGCACACAAGCACGCAGAATTAGAAGTGATATTGCACACAGAGACTAATTACACTATCTGATATTATGAAGAATCAGCGTCCACAGTCTTGTGCGCACTCGTGCCTGTGGCCGCACGACAGATGCCTCTAGTTCACGGGCACGAGTCAGTGTGGGTTGGACCTGCGAGGAAAAAGAAGGCGCGTTTGCGGATGAACAGTTTTTGGTTTGGAATACTCTGGCAGACTCTTCAATTTTTGCACATAGTTTTCATGGCACAAGTTCTTCCATAATAAACTAGTTTTTCGTGTTTCTTCTGTTGAATTCGTTACACTCTGGTGGAGGGGCTGGGTATGATTGGAAGCCCCGATTGGAAGCCCCGAACCTCGTGAACTGACTCCGGTACACTAGCGTTCAAGCCGCCGCCTTCGAAGAGAGCCGCCTGAATTCTCACCTCTCCCCAGTGTTTCAGCAAGACAAGCAGCGTCCACAGACAACGGAACAATTGCTTGGCAGGTGATATGATTGGAACTTATTCCGTCCCCCCCCCGTGCTTGCCTAAGCCCTTCCACGGCGACACGTTGGAAGATGTAGAAGATTGGTTAGAACACTTCAAGTGGGTTGAGAAGACCAACTGCTGGGACGAAGCAACAAAACTGCGTCGCGTGTAGTTCACATTGAAGGATACAGCGAGTATGCGATATGAAAACCACGAAGCGTTCATACCAACACGGGAAGAATTTCGACAACAAATAGTAGCTACGTATGCCAGCACCGATCGTCAGAAAAAGGCAGAAAATGCCCTACAGTCCAGGAACCAGCGAATGAACGAAAGCATTGGCACGTATATTGAGGACATGTCCCGCTTTTTCAAACGCGCTGAGCCGAATATGACCGAAGAGAAAAAGCTGCGTCACTTGATGCGAGGTGTCAAACAGGAATCATTTGCCGGTTTGGTACGCAGCCCACCTCATACCATTGCTGAGTTTTGCACCGATGCCACCACTACAGAGTGGGCATTGCAACAGCGCTCCCGTCGCTACAATCATAATTCCACTAGTGTTCCTGCGGATGTGCTCTCAACAAACATGGGCAGCAGCAGCACTGAAGCGTTGATGGAAACTGTGCGATATATTGTGAAGGAAGAGCTCCGGAAGCTGCAGCACCCACGAGTCGCACCACCAGTTCGTCTCTCACTACCTTGTTCAGAGATGAATTTCGCCACGCCAATCTACAAGCGTAACCCAAGGCACAACCTGTTCGACTCGAACAGCAGTTGCAGGAACGCCCCGTACCGACTATAACGCCGTTGCAATGCGCCAGCCCGCCGTGCATACTGCTTCGTTTGCTGCTTCCAGTGGCTACCGACCGGCTTCGCGCGGTTCAAACTACCCAGCTAATTCTGCACAGATAAACCTTTTACACCCAGAAGGGCGTAAAAGGATGATTTTACGAGAAAGAACCTTTTTGAAAACCCTTTAACACCTAGAAATGGTCGATTTAAAATAAAGCACCCCTTTGTTTGTGTGCTTGCCTCCATAGCACCCTAAAATTGGCTCTAAGGGTGCTTTTGTGCCTGAAAAGGGTGTAGGTGACGATTCATCTGATGGAATATGCAGCAAAAGAACAACACATATTTGTAAGATTTCGGATTTTACGTCTCACAAACCTCGTTAAGATTATGAGGGTCGCCGTAGTGGAAAGCTCCAGAGATTTTGACCATTTGGTGTTTTTTATTGAGCGCTGATATCGCACAGTGCACAGGCTTCTACCTTTTCGCCTCCGTCTTAATTCGACTGCAACGGCCGGCATCGAACCCGCGACCTTCGGATAGACAGCCGAGCAGTGTAGCTGCTGCACGAACATGTGCACCTTGCGTTAAATGACGGCCTAATTGACTTAGAGTGTGTGAAGGTGCTCTCCGAATACAGCAGAATGCCAGCAGAAGCAAACCGCGTTTAATCTGTAATGACAATTAACTGCAAGCCATGTTACAAAAGCTCTCCTTAGCGTTGGTTATAAGCTACATGTTTGCTATGGATTTTATACAGGAACATAATGTTCGCCCGAGTGTGGGTGTGTGCGCGTGAGCCTGCGCTTGTGTTCGTGTGTAAGCGCGATTGTGTGTACACCCGTGCATGTGTGCGTGCGCGTGTATGTGCGAGTCCGTGCTTGTGTTAAGCGTGCCTGTGCACATGTGTATGCCCATGCATGCGTGCGTTTACGGTCGCGTGTGTGTGTGGCCGTATGTGTGTATACGTGTATGTGTGTGCGCCTGTGAATAAGCATGCGTGTGTATCAGCCCGTGTACCTTCGAATTTCGTTTGTGTGTGTGTGTGAAGGGGTGGGCACTGCTTCTCAGTGTTCAAGGTCCACACCTGTTCAGACTTGGAGTCTATATGGGAGGCGGCTTAAGAAATGGCAGTGGTTAACGCACTGTACACGGACTATTCAGTACCTGGAAAACAGCTTCATATTCTCGTACCTCATCGTTGCTTACGAACTTGCTGTGGTAGCTGTATAGGTACGCTGAGGCGCTTCTACGCTCGAAAACGTCCCAGGCAGCACAAAACGTTGGCCCAATGTTGGGGATAGATCGACAGTTCATGGCCCAAGAATGGCCCATAATTGACAGTGTACCGCCAATAATTGCTGAGCCAGCCAAATAGAACGGCATTGTTGGACCAGCATTAACAGCGTACCGCCAATGATGGTTGTGCCAGCCTAATAGAACGGCGATGTTGGGCCAGCATTGACAATGTTCCGCCAATAATGGCTGTGCCAGCCGAATAGAACGGTGATGTTGGACCAGCATTCAGAACTTCCCGCCATTATTGGCCGTGCAAGTGTATTATAACGGCCACATTGGAATGAATTGTACAGCCAACAGCCATTATGGGCGGAGCCATGCAATGAGGCTGGCATTAATGGCCCGTCGTTCCAACGTTATTGCCGGCGTTATGAGCTGATATCTGCGTCTGCTGCTTTTGGCGCTGTTCTGGTCCCACTCACGTTCGATTTTTCAAGTTCGAGAAAGTAATATGCCGGGCGCATAAGTGATATACCTTTTGTCATTAAATCGCGCACACCTAGTTGATATGCATGATTAATGATTGAAGTTGCTCGAGGTAGACTATTTTACTGATAAACATTTATCGAGTTGGTCGCCTGTCAGACGTCCAATGCGGTGCTTTTGCAGATGAAAATCGTGCAGATCTGTGCGATGAAGCAACCGGGGATGCCACTGCCGTACGTGACTCACTTCGACGGGACCCGGCGGCGTTCGTTTCGCCGCATCACGCCGGCGATTCCACGCCAAGCGCTTTCGATTTTGTGGATAACGTACGCAAAGCATATCGTATCGTGTGTCCTGCTATGCTATCGCCACAACTGATTTGGTTTTTTCACGTTCGCAGCGATGTACCAGTTATCCGCACACAAGTGCTTGACGTGTCGGAACTGGAGTGTTCAGTTGCGTTACGGTGATTGAATCGTACAACACACGCATTTGCTGTAATCTGACACACGCACCGACGCTCGCATCCAGTATCGCAACAACCACGCGAATTACCTACAACATCGCAGCGCGCGGTTGTTAAAGTGTGGTGGAGTGCGTGGGCGTCGGGCACCTTGTCTCCGTGGGTCGTCACGCGTTACAATCTTGTTGTGGAACGTCACGTTTTTTATTATTTTGATGATATTGATACAAAACAGCCGCTAAACACGGCTGCATGAAAGAGGAGGACGAAGTGGGTTTTCGGTTGGATGCTGGTCTGACGCCATCTTGCTCGTCGGGTTCTCTGCACTGTAAATAGCTGATTAAACAAGTTACTCGTAACATTATTAGTGGAGGTGGACGACCCCCGTACCTCGATGGAGACGCGCAGCGGTCGCAACATCGGCGACCTTTCGAGTGCTTCGACGGCTGGTACTTCCTCTACGCCACCCTCATGAGTCCAAGCCACCACCTACGCCACACTCCCGCACCTCCGGGATCCCGGCACTTTCTCCGGTGATGGTACGATCGATCTCGACACTTAGCAGAAGCGGTACGAGCGCGTCAGTGCTACTCACCTATGGGATCCCACGCTCATGCTCGCCAACGTGCTTTTCTACCTGGACGGCACTCCCCGAACATGTTTTTAAAGCCACGAAGCCGACATAACGAGCTGGGATCTCTTCAAAGAAAAGATACGTGACCTGTTTGGCGATTCATCTGGTCGTCAGCTCGCTGCAAAGAAGACTCTTGCCACACGGGCCCAGTCTTCTACTGAATCGTACGTCTCTTACATTCTTGACGTCTTGGCCCTTTGTTCCAAGGCCGACCAGTCCACGTCGGAAGACGAAAAGGTTAACCCCGTCTTGAAGGCATTGCTGACGATGCTTTCAACCTGCTGGTTTTTAACAACGTCTCGAGCATCGACACAATCCTTAAAGAATGCCGAAGTCTCGAACAAGCTATAGCCCGCCGCGTAGCCCAAAGCATCGTGCGCCTTCCGAACACAGCGGCCACTTCTTCGTGTGATGACGCCTTCCACCAGGCCTCTCGATGTGACAACCTTACACGCATCATTCGTCGACAGGTCGAGGCAGCACAACCGGTAGCCACGCCATTACCGACGCCTGCGCCTTCCCCGACCACAATCTCTTTAATGCAAGCGGTCGTTCGTCAAGGGCTATCGATTGTCGGCCTGCATCTTTTTCCTACCGTATATTCTGCTGAGCCTTCTTATCGTACCCCTCCTGCACCTCGCATACAACTCAATCCGTCCGAATGGCGTACTCTTGATGACAGGCCCATATAATTTAACTGTCGACGCGTTGGTCATATCGCTCGTCACTGCCGCAGCCGCTGAGCTCCACCGTCCCATTATGCACCTCAGTATCACACCACTTCTGCTCGCCAGGCGTCCCTACCACTTTCTCCATCAACGCCGACCACATTTTCCGCTCCTACAGCACCTCGCTACGACCGGTCACCATCCCCTGCTCGTCGTCAGTCCCGGTCGTTCCCACAAGCCGTGCTGCCTCCCCGAACTATTCGCAGCGTCTCCGACCGGAAAACTAGGCCGTGCAGCTTCTGGAGGTGGAGCTGCGTTGACGACCTTCGTAAGAAATCCTCGATTAACATTAACAACGAACCGGAACCTTTTGGACGTTACTGTCGACAATGTTCGTGTCAGTGCATTGATACTTACTGGCGCACATGTGTCCATTATGAGTGCCAACCTTCGCCGCCGACTTAGAAAAGTTTTCACGCCCGCCCTCAACCGAGCTGTACGAGTGGCCGATGGAGGAACTGCCGCAATTCTTGGCATGTGCTCTGCGTGAGTGTCTATTGGGGAGAGAAGCACTGTGGTTCTTTTCGCCGTTATCGAACATTGCCCTCATAAACTCATACTCGGTATGGATTTTCTAGCCACCCACTCTGCCCTCATAGACTGTTCAGCTGGCTCTCTCCATCTCGATTTACCCCTCTTTTCCGACCCGACCAGCCCACCGCTAACCAGCCTCTGCTGCATTGATTTCACGCGCCGCCCTCCTAACTCTGTCATACATGTCGACTTATCCTCCACGCCGCCAGTACCTGATGGTGATGACATGGTGGCCCCGATTCATGCAGTGATGCTTACGCATGGGGTTGCTGTGCCGCATATGATTCTGACGATTAAGAGAAACCGCACCTTCCTTCCCTGGTCAACTTTTCACTCACCACCCAAGTTCCACCACAGGGTATCTCCCTGGCCAAAATTACTGCTCTCCAAGATGACCATGTTGAGCCCTTCAGAGTTGACGATTGCTGCAGCTAAGTCAGTGGTTCCACTCCATCACGTTCTTGGGGCGCCGACATCAAGCAAATGGTGTCATCCATCAAGCAAATGGTGTCATCAGACCTCACGTCTGAGCAAGCGGCAGCGCTTTGCCACGTTTTTGAGGGCTATCGTAGGATTTTCGACTTTGCCAGCAACTCTTTGGGCCAAACGACCATTGTCACCCATCGCATAAGTACTGGCCATGCAACCCCCATTCACCGACGCCCCTACCGTGTGGCGGCGTCGGAGCGTGCAATATTACAACAAGAAGTCGGCGAAATGCTTGCGAATAACATTATCGAGCCTTCATGCAGCCCCTGGGCTTCTCCAGTCGTCCTTGTTAAAAAGAAAAATGGAACATGGCGCTTTTGTGCCGAATACCGTCACGTTAACAAAATTACCAAAAAAAGACGTTTATCCTTTACCTCGCATCGACGACGCCCTCGACTGCCTGTACGGTGCCACTTATTTTTCAACTATTGACCTTCGATCAGGGTACTGGCAGATAGCCGTCGACGAGATGGACCGCGAGAAGAGCGCATTCATCACTCCTGATGGTCTTTATCAGTTTAAGGTGATGCCTTTTGGACTCTGCAATGCACCAGCCACATTTGAAAGAATGATAGACTCATTGCTCCAAGGGCTCAAATGGTCCCCCTGCTTGTGTTACCTTGACGATGTTATTGTCTTTTCGCCCACATTCGACTCGCACCTTGATCGTTTGTCAGTTATTCTGGACGTTTTTCGTCGAGCTGGACTCCAGCTTAACGCCTCTAAGTGACGCTTCGCTCGTCGTAAAATTTACGTGCTCGGTCACCTTGTCGATGCTAAAGGCGTGCGTCCAGACCCAGAGAAAATTCGCGCAGTCACGAACTTTCCCGTTCCGAAGACCACAAAGGATGTCCGCAGTTTTGTGGGGTTGTGCTCATATTTCAGACGCTTTGTTAAGGACTTTGCGACCATTGCACGCCCACTCACATACCTCTTGAAGAAAGACGCCTCGTTTGCCTGGGGCCGTGACGAAGCGTCATCGTTTTCGCAACTTACGACATTGCTTACAACGCCACCAATCTTGGCTCACTTTGATCCATCAGCCCCAACCGAGGTTCACACGGACGCTAATGGACACGGCATAGGAGCTGTGCTATTGCAGCAACAACGCGGACACGACCGTGTTATAGCCTACGCAAGTCGACTGCTATCTCCAGCCGAGCGCAACTATTCCATCACGGAGCGCGGGTGCCTCGCCCTTGTATGGGCAGTCGCCAAGTTTCGCCCATACCTGTACAGGCGCTCATTCCGTGTTGTCACGGATCATCACGCGCTCTGCTGGCTAGCCTCCCAGAAGGACCCCACGGGACGTCTCGCTCGTTGGGCTCTACGCCTTCAAGAGTACACGTTCTCTGTAATATACAAAACAGGGTGATTACATCAAGATGCGGATTGTTTATCCCGCTACCCTGTTGACGAAGCAACCGATACTGACGCTATCACGGACGTTTTTTCCGTGTCGAAGCTGTTAAACATTGGCGAAGAGCAACGTCGGGATGCTTCTTTACGAGCCATCATTGACAAACTGGAGTCAACGCCTCGCGACCCGTCCCTACGAATGTTTTGGTGAAAGACGGGATCCTATATCGCCGCAACCTTGATTCCTTCGGATCAGACTTACTTCCTCTTATCCCAGCGCACCTGCCTTCCACTGTCCTGCATCAACTTTATTACGCTCCTATGACGGGCCATTTGGGCGTTTCTCGCACATACGATCGGGTACGACGTCGGTTTTTTTGGCCTGGACTTGCCCGCTCTGTTCGACGCTATGTCGCCGCTTCTGAGCCCTGTCAGCGTCGCAAAACGCCGTCTGCCCTCCCAGCCGGCTACCTTCAGCCGATCGACGTTCCCAACGAGCCTTTCTTTCGAGTTCGTCTCGACCTGTTGGGCCATTTTCCACTCTCAACAGCCGGAAAAATATTGATTGCTGTTGCCACGGACTACGCGACGCGGTACGTAATCACACGACCACTCCCGACCAGCCGCGCTACCGATGTTGCGGAATTTCTGCTGTACGACATAATATTAGTGCACGGTGCTCCCCGTCAACTTCTCACCGACCGTGGCCGCACGTTCTTATCAGCTGTCGTTGATGAAATCCTGAGGTCTTGCCATACCAAGCACAAATTTATTACTTTGTACCATCCCCAGTCAAAAGGCCTCACGGAACGCCTTAACAGGACCCTAACCAATATGCTTGCCAAATACGTTGCACCAGACCATCATGATTGGGACATTCATTTGCCGTATGTGACGTTCGTATACAACTCATCTCGTCACAACACTGCCGGGTATTCGCTTTTTTATCTACTATATGGCCAGGACCCAACTCTACCTTTAGACACGTTACTACCTGCGGCCACTGAATACGCTGGTGAAGCCATTGCCCGCGCCGACCACGCGCGCAAAGTCGCCCGTAACCGTCTACAGGCTTCACAGGCACGCCCACAACAGCTCTACAATTCTCACCATAGGGACGTGCACTTTTCTCCGGGTTCTCTCGTGCTGCTCTGGTCACCTACTCGGCGTGTGGGACTGTCGGAAAAACTGTTGTCGCCCTACACTGGACCATTCCGTATCGTTCGCAGAGTGACAGACGTCACTTACGAGATTGTTCCAACCGATCCAACAAAGTCATCGTCAGCTCCGAGCGACACCGTTCACTTGGCTCGGCTAAAGCCCTATTACCACCTTTGACATCATCTGCGTAAATTTAGCACCGGGGTTTATGATACAAAACAGCCGCTAAACACGGCTGCATGAAAGAGGAGGACGAAGTGGGTTTTTCGGTTGGATGCTGGTCTGACGCCATCTTGCTCGTCGGGTTCTCTGCGCTATAAATAGCTCATTAAACAAGTTACTCGTAACATTATATATATATATACATTGCCCTACTGTATCCAAAACATCAGCTGGCTTACGCAGTACGACGCTAAAAAAACGTTTCCATGAGTTCATACGGGCTGATGCATAGAACACGTAACACGTAGGCGAAATCGTATATAAACAAGAAACACGCCCGCTTACGGCGTCGTGTTGTTTTGATCAAATACAGAACGACAGACCCCTTTTCGCCTCCTTCTTCCTGCTTTTCTTTTTTAAGTCTGTGAAAAGAAGAAAGTGCTCTGCACAGATATGGCAACCTGGTTCCTGTACAGTAGAGAGTTTTATTTCACACTCGCTGTCCTTTATTAATTTTTCTTTTAGTGGGGTGGATAAGGCCAGCTGGCTGTCTTTCGATAAATCAATGGACGTACACGTTACAAACCGGGAAATGTGTCGAAAATTGCTGTAATCTCCAGAACATGAGGAGGATCAATGGACAACTGGAGTCAGTACTGGTCCTCACAACTAAAAGCCAATATCTATGAATAAATCTTAAGCTATGAGTGAGTGACTGTTTGCAGTACGGGAGACTGTTGCCTGTGTTCTCAGCAGCTGTGCATTTTTTATAGTTGGCATGTGACATCTTGCAATTTATTTCTCACAGTGTTCCTCAATCTAGCTCAGTCAAATTTTTATAGTTTCCCTTCTCCAGACTCAGTGCAGAATAGCAAACAGGATTGTTGTGATCAGCGAATAACTAGTTCATTTGTCCTAATTATTCCATACTCTGTGTGAAATATTGTGGTGTATGTGTTTTAAGAACGTCCTATAATTAGTGGGACAGTCAAACAGAGCTAAAAGCAAGAAATGGCTCAGTTGGCCGGAGTAGCTGCTGCATATCACTCTTCCCATATTTCATATCTTTGTGACTTATACTGCTCTACACACATGAAGTTGTCATTGAACTTCATATTCATGTGGTACATGAACATGTTTCCTCAAGGCTTTTCAAGCTGAAACGACCCTTTTCACTTTGAGTTTGACATGCAGATCAAAATATTTAGCCTATCTGTATTATTAACGGCTGAAATGGTCCCGTCCACCAGAGAGGCAGTTTAATTGATGAGCCACTGAAGGCACAAAAGTGCAAGATGGGTGCTTCATAGTTAATGCAGTGGTGTAGCCAAGGAATGGGACACTGGGCAAATGGCCCACCCTTGAAATTTTCAGCAATTGGATACCGAGAACTAAATAATACATACTCCACTTGCCTGCACTGAAGACCAAGGATGTCATCCCCCTATCTCTCCACCACACAAAGTTCCGCCTATATCACAGGTTATAACTCCACGGCCCATGTTCAAGCATTTTGTCAAGGTTTATGCGACCTTATGTTTTGAAATGGAAACATTTTTTATAAAAGAAACAAATATAACCCTTTAGCATCAGTGGCGACATTTGTGTGCGCAATTTGTTTATGGTAGCTGTGTCAACTTGAGGCCAGAATAGAGTAAAATACACAGTTCGTTAGATGAACTGAACCTTCTCTCTAGTCAGTATGTCCTGACTTGACCTCAGCTGTCCTGACTTGACCTCAGCGCACAACCATAGCTGATCACTCTAGTGAAGGAACTGTTATCTTTGATGGGTCGTTCAAATCGTGTTTTAAAACCAACGTCCAGTGCTGCTTTTCTTCTCCCAAAATTATTGCAATCAAAAACTAATTGCACACACATCAGGAACTTATGATTTCATTATTTTTATATCAAAACTAAATATATCTTACATCAGAATGATGAAGTATTTAATTGCATAGAAATCGTAATGGCTTGCTGAAGCTCACACAAAAGAACTCATTATTTTCCTCCTTGGAATGTAATATTGAGTGCCTTGTGATTGTGCTATCTGATTTGCCACATTTGTTGACAGTGCATTATATTTCACACCTGAAGGGGCTAGATTTTTCGCAAGTGTTAATAGTACTCTTCACACGTGATTTGCAGCTAGCTAAAAGAAGAGGCTTTGCCTGTCGAGCTAGTAATACACACTCAGGACATCACCACTGCAAAGATACACCAGCCCCAACCAAGAAAGGGCACACCTGTAGTGATTAGTACACATTTTTCATGTTTTCTGCTGTGCCAATAAGGCTGGCTGAGTGAGCACTGCATCCAGTACCAGGAGGCTGCAGCGACAAAGTCCTACTTACAAAACACTCACCAGCTGAGAGGAGAAGTGCTGACGTGCCAACCATCGAAAACAGAATGCCGGAGAAAAAAGCGGCGATTACTTTTACAGTCCATAAAAACATGCTAAGAGTTCGAAGTTGTAATGATGCTGATTTTCCAGCCAAGTAAAATAGGAATACACTGAGAAAAGATACTAAAGATATGCCATCAGGAAATGACAAAACAAGAACCGACGGAGGTTCGTCTTCATCACATGAACAGCCTTCAACTGATAAGGCGAGTAAGTAACTGACAAACAATGAGTGCGCGAGGAAGAGCCGTCACACGAGGTTGTCAGCAGTCAAATGACACAGGCTGGAATTGGGGGTGTTGCCAGGGTAGGCTCAGGGAGGCTGGACTGGAAGCCCACCCCCTCCTCCAATTTTTGCCTGACCCCTGTGTTGTGTTATGACATGTGTTACGACTATGTTCCCAAGAGGAAACATAGTCATCACACAATGGCCAAGTTCCCCGCCTCTCTGCTCCTCCTCAAGGACCTCGCTTATCGTGGGTGCACCCCCGGTATAGACCAATCCTGGCACCGACCTTGGCTAAAATACAATAAGAATAACAAAAAACTCAAAGCAATTGTTACCACCATACTTTGACTTCTTGCTTTGTGTGCAAATGAATCTAGCGAGAAGTATGTGGACACCAAAGAAAAACACCACAGTCAACACCTGCTAGTACCTGCATTCATAATAGTACAAAGTACTGAAGAAGCATGAAAAGAGCATTCCTACGAAGCGAAATATCATAAAGCAACGGGAGGCTGTGTGGCCCTGACTTAGACAACACAACAAACAAAAAACCTTTCAGGCCTGTCAGCAGTTCATGCACAGCACTGAAAAGTCATGAAAACATACCTTCGATGCCTTTCTTGCACAAGAACATTAAAACGAATACACAGTGTTGGAGAAGAAAGCCATTACTCAAACTCGGCTCTTATGCACTGATGGGAGATACTTGGACCTGGATTCCTAACAATGGCTTCAGTACAGCTCTTGAACATACCCTCAAAAGTGCTGACTGCAAGTGGACGAGATATGAAGGCAGACTACAATGCGACACAATGAGCACGTCAACATCCAACCATGAACTTATGCTAGAGGGGATGTTGCAAGAAATCTTGAACACTGGGAACACTCAACGTTCCCAACCAAAATCTCGACCTCACAAACACAAAAAGAATGTTCCGAGGACCTGCTGCCCATCGTCGTGATGTGGAAAAAGGGCATATACACACACACAACTCATCTTTACGTGAATAAAATACTCTTGCTTCCAGGTTTATAGAATCTGTCTTACTAAATTTTTCTCTAATAAGTTCACCACTTTCATCGTTGCTGGGACTGTGTTCAAGAAGACAGAGGGCACTGGTGGGGCTGCATGCAGATGGTGTTCTTCGAATAAACGAGCAATGGCCTCCATGGTCTTCTTTGACCACCTTTCACGTCTGAGCCATTTGTTATATTCAAGTTGACATGTTAGTGTAGCAGTTGTGCCTAATGAAAGGCATGAAAGACATAAATATTAGTAAGAGAGGCATGTAAGCTTTGATATGTCTTTTAATAATTGCAAATTTGAACTGTGTTAGAAATAAAAAAACTGAATTGTTGCTCTATAGACACTGTGCATATTAAACAGAAATATTTGTACTGTGATTTCACAATTTTTCTACATCCAATGAGTGGATAAAGCCAGGCTTGCTTAAGCTAAACTAGGCTTGGATGCTGATCAGAGAATGACAATCAACGTGCTTTCTTGTATAGCCCCTGTAAGATCGGCTCTCATGTTCATTATTATATTAATTATTATTATTTTTATTATGATTATTAATATTAATATTATTATTAAATGTATATAGATAGGGCCCACATTTTCTTCAATTTATATGGCCTTTCTTAAAATCTAATGCTGTGCCGTGCTCCAAACAACTTTTTCAATATGAAAAATGCCATCACTAGCCGTCGTCTTACTTGATTTACTTTAATGTGTGTTTGATACAGTAAACTGCAGGAAAATTTGCTGTATTGACCTACTGTTAGCGAAAAATTCAGTTCATTGCACTAAAGCTGCCGGGAGTCTGAATAGTAGCATTATTTCCGTGTGCTAGAGTTGACTAAAAAATACCTACTCAGACAGAAGATACACAACAATTATGGCAACAGTGGAGTCAAAAAGAGCTCATACTAGGGGATTTTCAAATAAACAAGTAATTAAAGAACTACTATAACTAATCTTGAGATCTAGTAAGCTTTCTGGTTTTTAAATTGGCACGACGAATGAGGAAAAAAGACTTTTGAGTAACGTTCGCCAGCACAGGCTTCCTGAGTTGTCCTGTGATAATTTTTGGAAAAAAAGGAACTAAATGAGAAGGTACAGTCAAAATGAAAAACAATCATGCGTCTGCTTTCTTCTAATTACACTGAAGGGTAAACAAATCGTTAACATTTGTGTACAGCTGGTTTTTTATTTTTTGGTTGCTGACCCATAGGTCGCGGGTTCGAATCCCGGCTGCGGCGGCTGCATTTCTGATTGAGGCGGAAATGCAGCCGCCTTACTTTTTATATGCTTATATAAACATACATATACTTACTTTTTTATGTGTTTATATTTATTATTACGAGTATCTCTATACTCTGCTTGGTTTTCCTGTTAATTGTGATTATTTTTGATCATAACAAACGAAACTTCTCCCTTAATAAAATGCATGGAAATCGCATTTTATGTCTTGAAATATTAAAACCTCACGTTTGAAATTTTTTTACGAGCTTTACAATCGTGAAACGTACGCTTATTCCTACACCATAGCTTTCATAGCTTCACCCAGCTTTCAAAACGCACAGGGCACCATGATCCCTAAATAAATTACACATTTCAAAAGCGATATAGGGCTCGGAGAAACAAAAAGAAAACATTCGGCATTGGTGTCGCGAGCGGCCTCTATTCGCTGTGCTATCAGTTTCGTTGTCAGCGTCGTACCCAAGCACCCACACCATTTTGTGCTCAGTAGCGGAGCTAAGCACGCGCGCACAATTTTCTACTGAAAGCTTCTGTATAGAAAAGCCACTGATTCTAGGAACTCTCAAACAGCGGGAAACTGCAAAAGAATGTTGACAGAGGAAACGGGAGAGAGCTTGCATTTACCGGGCTGATGCTGCTGTTCGAGCCAAAAATAGCCCCGGGACACTGAGTGCCGGCAGCATCTGCGGACCGATGATCCGGTAGCCTTCGAGGTCCCGCTACATCATGAGAGAAAATGCAAGTGCTGGCGTCGAATAAACCGTACAAACTATGCCACCGAGTTAGCTCACGAGGTCAAAGCTCTCAACAACGGCCGCCGAAGAGGCGGAGTTGGGGGCACAGCAGCATGAACGTAATGATTGGGGAAGCGCGTTCGCCGGGAGTTTAGCCAACGACACTTTAGCTTCAGTTGCGACACCTCCGTTTGGCATTTAAAATAAACACTGTGAGAAACCCAAGCCAAACGCGTTCCTAACCGCATCATTAACCACGAACTTGCAAAGAGTAATTGTGAATGGCTTCAGTGCAGCGTCGGGTTCAGCCCACTGGTAAACACCGGAGCCGTATATTTTAGATTTCGCTGATTAACCGATTGGAAGAAGTGCTTGGGTGCTGATTTTTCCCCTCACACCGCAATAGGCAGAATCGATTATTTGCTGGCTTCCACCACAGTTCAAACTGTAATAACAATATTTATATTTCCTCTGTGCGTGTTTTTTGTTTTTTGCCCACACTCTGCTTGAACCTGTGTATGGCTTGATGGTTCGCAGCCTTCAATAAAAAAGAAGCAGAGAATACACTTGGACAATGCGCTGTATTTTTAGAGGAGCCAGCTCAGCCAGCGTGCATTGGGCTCATAGAGTTGCAGGTGCTAGTGAAATAATTCATCATATATTCGTATTGCTTTTTTATGTTTGTAAATTAAAGTAAGTTTATTTTTTACGTCCATGACGGTGCTGCTAATAAAAAACTCACATGTTTTCTACTTACCAGCTGCCTGAAACCACTGGCCAAAAAACGGTAACTGGTCTGGGTCGAACTGCAAACGGTTTAATCATTGTTCTCAGTAATTGAGTGGCAAGCTTACATGCCAGATATTTCAAACGGTATTGAAATGGTGTAGGCACAGTTCCCAACCAAATGAACCGAGTGCTGCTTTCATACTTCCCATAACCATTATCTTCAATATTTTTAATGATGTGGCTAGAAGGCAACGCAAAAATGTACAGCTCTTATATGCCCAAAAGTTTTGTCCTAAGGCTACATGAGTTTTTGGAGTAAGGAACGTCGCACATAACAATTGAAACTCAAGGCTTTCCGGACGACAGTGCTAGATATCTTTTTAAGTCCCTAACAAAACTGTAACAATCTCAAACAATATATTCGCCACTCAATAGGAAATATAGATTGTGAAACAATGATATGTCGGGCGCTACACGTCTGCTTTTTGCTGTTCTGCCTTTTACTTTTTCTGTTTCACCCCATATATATGCTCGGACATTTGCAACAAACGCTAAGTTGAAGCTAAGCGCTTGTGTCGTAAGTTCCGTGTATAAGTTGCTGCACTTCCGACCAAGATGGATGCTTACCAACTGGCCCGATATAACTGTATAATGTCCTAGAGAGAGGTGGGTGCTTTGTTTGACTTAGAGGACAACAGTACGAGTCTAAGTGACCTGGTCGTGTCAACAAAGTCGTAGTGTACTTAATAGAGTGCACCATCCGTGTCGATGGCGCAGCTTACGTCAACGGAGTAGTTTCTAGGACTAAAGGATGTCCACATTGAGAGAAGGCACAGAGATACGTGTCAAGGAGGTGGGGGTTGGGGAAATCTATGTTGTCAAACTGACGAAAGACCAGACATCAATCCAGATTCACTATGAAGCATTATGTGTGGTAGTAAACTGTTCTACGACACAGCGATGCAAGTGCTTGTTAAATTTACATACACAGGAAAGAAGTTAGCAACCACTCCGTCTTTTACGCATTGTTTTCGGATGCACTGGCTGGCCGTCCAGACGTCCTACTCCCAAATTTTCTATGTAGCCGAGACCGTCGTTGATGCGACGGCCTCAGTACGCTAAATCGGTAACCACTTTTTCTAAACACACCAACATTTGTCCTGTTGGCTAAGAAATTACGTCATAACCTATAGATATTTTCCGTGTATTATTTGTAAAATCACTTTAGGAGGCGATTTTCAGCGAAATTCATGGTGAAAGAGTTGTCTAAGAAAGAGAGAGAAAAGAAACTTGATTACGTGAGTTTTCAGACTTACCATGAAAAAAGCTCAACCAGTGCCAGTCTTAGCCACATCACTAGCGATGTGCTCACTTGCGTAGGTGAACATACGGTCTAGCAGACGCGTAATAAAGGCCTATCTGCTTCGCGAAATGATGACAATTTATTGCTAGAGTTATAATTTTACAAATTTAATTTTACTAAACTTCAGAGAGTGTTTGGTACTGTTTATTTTTGAGTGAAAATTGGGGAAGTACCGCTGTACGAGAAACCCTAATTTACTGCGGGAGTTTACTTCATTCCTATTCAGAATAATTATTTCTACGATATTACGATTTTCAAACACAAAAGCAACCAAGCCGGTGAAAGTACTACTTTTCTGGGAGGCTTAACCACAGAAATACGTATAAAAACAAGCGTAAGTAATTTGTGGAGAGCACTATGTTTGTGCCTACAACAATTTTAATAATTCTTGTAACACATGCAATCAGTTTTACGAAGTTTGGATGTTTGATACCTTCTGGTGCACCTCAGTGCCACCTAAGACTCAGTAAATCAAGATGGCTCGTGCTCCAGGGCGCCCACATATGTCAACGTCGGTAGTTTTGCGTGCGACAAGCCCCTCCTTAATTGCGAAGAAGGCGGGCTATGATACATCGTTTATTTAAAATAAAGCTTATATAAACCAAACCAACCCGGTGCTGATTACTGCTCAGTACATTTACTGTTCATAAAAAATGAAGCAGGATCATACTAGCCCGTAAAATGAGAGCTCATCGCATAAAACCACATTATCGAAAAGTTCACTAGAGAGTGTTCGTCAAACTTTTTCTGAATTATCCCAAATTGAAGCGCTATCTAGAGCATGCTAGATACTTGGCGACTATATTTCCAATAGGCGCCTGAAAATAGTTTAGAAGTGGGCTGTAAAAAGCAGCTTGTCCATCTTGCATATTGGGAGTTGAAATGCCGTCGCATAAACGGAGTGCATATGACTCATCTTCTATCATTACTTTACATTCATGCTCGGAGTCGTCATACACTTACGAAGTGCGATAAAATATGTTATACAGGCAGGTAAATCAAGTGGATGCTTATGCCACAAGGTACATTTGAGAGACAGTAGACTTTTGACAGCTGACTTTATTATGACCTTCTCTACAGTAAAAGGGAACTTATGGTTAGAAATGTATGGAATTCCTTAAGTAGATAGTTTAAGTCATTTGCTTCTGAATAGAAATTCGGCCTCGTGTATGATGGCAGCCTTACTTATCTGCATGGATCAGCATAAAGTAGTGGCCTGTACCTCACTTTCGTGCAATGATCGTTCACCAGAAAAGACCACTGGTTTTAGGCTTTAGAGACAAGGGGTAGTGACCACACCCGACATAACACAAGAGTGACATTAGACCAAGCCTCAAGTCCTCCAGAGCCGTCCAGTGCGTCGATTCTCAAAAGCACAAGTTAATCATTGAAGACTGTGTTGGCGCCTCACCCTTCCACCTAGACGATGCGATAAAGAGTGCCATACAGCCCACCACACGTTCGCATTTGGCGAGCTCATCACACACCGATATGAACATTAAACTCGAAAAACTTCGAGTGATCTGTCTTTGTCCAGAAAGACGTTATAGATGCATGAAACCGTTTGATGATTTGAGATTGGGCAGATACACACGAATTAAAATACAGCGACACATAGATAAGATGGATAAGCGATGATAAATATGTTTTCACCAGTCCGTGGTTCCAAAAAAGCCTATGTCGCTAATCTGATAAACAACTGTAGTCTTTGTACTCCAGAGTCTTCGTACACCAATGTTTGCGAGCGCTACCCATTTAAATTTCTGCCGCTTCACTTACGCTAGAGAAGAGACTGACGTCAAAGAATCGTTTCATCAAGGTTTGCCTGTGGGTCAAATGCAACAGGGACGAGGACGCCCGACTGTTCTTTATCTTCACGTGATCCCCGAAAAAAGTCTATTTTCAGTAGAAGTAAATGTTGCGTTTGCATGTGTAGACGTTCTTCGGCACCAGGACGAGACGGCGTTCATCTGCCGCGCTCTGTGTCACATAGGATATTATTCCCGGTAGGGACTCTTGCTGCTATACAATGACTCCGGGAAAACTGGCAAGGTTCCACAGGATCAGTAGTCAAGTCACCTGATTTAACACTCAATGCCGACAAGGCACCTTTGGACATTTTCTCCTACCACATGAATGCATTCGCGAGCTGTGTGGGAGAAGGTATGAAGAGAATGATTCCAGTGCGGCTGGACTGGTACTTAGAGTTCTACGAAAGATATCCAGATGCCATGTCAGAGTTCAGACAAGGCCGCTCATCATTCTACAAAAAAAAATGACTTGATGACACATGTAGGACATTAGAAGGCCTGTAAATGATTATCTGCTGCTTTGTTTTGACGATAAAGAAGCTTATGACACTATCATCCACGAAGCCTTTCTTAGCGCATTAACAGAAAAAGGACTTGGTGGCAAGATCTATGTGTGAGTTCACAACTACTTAGAGATTAGACCAGTTTACGTGTAGATAGAGAATGGTCCGACACCCGTGTGTTACGGTAGCCGAGGATTTCCGTTAGGCGGTGGGCTAAGCAAGACGTTGTTTAGCCTAACACTCATTGAACCAGTTGGCAAATAGGCAAGCAGCGTACGACTTTCCAATTATGCCGATTGCATCTGCGTTTGTACGTAAGGTTTGTCTCTACTTAAATTACTCACTCGACTTTAGAAGGCAGCTTCATTGACATGGCACTATCTATGTAAACAAGAGATCTAGATCGCAAGTGAAATGTGTGCTGTTGTGGCGTCCACAAGAAAGGTTATGTACACTTACGGCATATCAATTAACGGGCAATTGGTGTCATTCAGCCAGGGTCACAGGTGATTGAGAGTCATAATAGACTGATGCCTGTCTTGTTCGCCAACCGTAAACTATGTGGAAAAGCGTCTGACTTCCATTTCTCACTTGTTCAATTTTTTGTTCGAAAAACTTGGGGAGTGTCCATCTAGTGTATGCTACAGCTGTACAAGGTATTTATTGGATTCCTGTGACAAAGCCTTCTAGCTGTCTAACACGTGCCAAACTAATTTGCGTGCACCCCAAAACATTCAAGCCGAGGCTCTCTGTATATGCCTTGGTTTGCCCCTTTGTGCTTAGACGGCTGAAACTAATGCCATAACGCAGGACAACTTGATCATGACACCTATCATTGTAAAACGATTCGTACTTCAGTCAGTCTTTTTGCAGTCAGTCCTTCGTTGAGGTTGCCATGAACACCTAACAAGAGCTGGTCAAGCTTCTTCACCTTGTCACAGAAACAGGCCACTAGGTCATTTTTCAGTTGCTACCTGATCATTGTGGGATCAGTGGTGATGATTTCGTGGACAATGCGGCTTGCACTTCCCACCATGAAGAATACACCCTTCCGATCCTTCTGTCAAGGACACACTCTGCAAGGCAACTTCGTACGCTGGCACGTAGTATGTGTCTGCTGGAGTGGAGCACCCCAAGCATAAAACATACGAAACTCCACCAAATGAATCCTCGACTGCAACCTCAACCTCCATACGGACTTCATCGACCTGAATCATCAATTTTTTGTTGGCTTTGGTTGTGAGTTGGCTTCGCAAAAGCATATACAACCCTCCTTGAAGAGACCACAATGCGGAATCCAATGACTGCGTCACCGTTGAAGAAATTGACTATCTGCAATGCTAAGGCCTTGATTCGCCTCTTTCTGATGCGTTAAGACAATTGGACGATCGGCTGCTCTCTGTGCAGATGCTTCTGGAGCACCATCCTCGTATTTTGTCATCTGAAAAGACAGTCAAAGCCCGTTTGCAATTTTCGAGGACTACGGGCCTATGTGAACCCCTTTAGCTTTTGTGCACTGCCACCGCTACATACGCGTCTGCCGATTTATTGCCAATCTTTTTTGTATTTTTTCGTTTCTTAATTCTTTCTGTCATCTTCATACTCCCCTTTAAAATTACCTCAACTTAGGGTAGCGAACTGGGCATTAGCCAGGTTAACCTCCCTGCCTTCTCTCTTGCTTTTCATTCTTCTTTCTTTCTGTAGTTGAAGAATGTCCACTTCTTAGCGGCAAACACTTGGCCAGATCAGAGGAGAGAACTGACCTTCCTGTAAAGACTCAATGGCGCTCTGAAATTTGCAGAAAGTGGTTGATGATATTTTTTGTGAATAATTCAATCCCACCAAGTATTGTCGAAGTCGAAACACAAAGTATAGAAAAACGTGCACCATGCTCTTCTAAGACGTTCCGAAAATAATTTCTATAGGAAACGAAATTTTCATGAAAGGAGTCACGGGCGCAGACGCAAGCATTAGCACATCGGCTTGTTGCCCAGACACACTGTCTCATAACTACGCTGACCTAATGAGCTTCACAGGCAAATATTACGCAACGCTTCGAGTTCATGCTGCCTGGGCACACATCGGGGACAGCACAACTTCACTAATTTATCGAAATAATTCATTATGTGCCACATACTGTGTATGGATCACTCAAGAAGTAAAACACGAAAATAATGTTTGAATATTGCACGTAGTAATGTTTCTACTATGATCAGTATGAGTTACATTGGCATAGTTTCAACCAGTACTTTTATGTCAGAGACAACGTTACCTTTAGTAACCCGATTCGTACCAACATGACACGCTTCTGTACAGTAATCGTCTGCAGCAGTGGCTATAACAAAACAAAACCTGATCGAATTTGAACACGAGTCTAACTTCTGTGCATTGCAACTCTACAAACAACAATTCCTGCGAAACAATACGCAGCCTTTCGTTTCGTTTCAAAGTCAAAAAGAAGTTGATTTTGGTAATTGACATTATTGGCGAAAGAGCCCTTGAGAATACATTAGGTTGCAGGTATTCACACGACGTTATGTGCATTATGCGTGGAAATATGTTAACGAATTTCATTTTCTAGTCTACGCGTGTGCGGATTTTCGGCTTCGTAGTCTTCATGGTCACCACATTGTGTTTTGAGCGCTGCACTTTTCAAGCAATTCTTATTATTTGATATTACCCATCAGGCATTTACTGTATTTTATTTTGGCTGAGGAAATCCACATTATTTCATACAGAATATTGATAAGCGGGATTATCTAAGTTACAGTTCGTCATTTCCAATGAAGTGCGTTAACATTCAACTCAATATGTGAGCATAAAAACAAAATATATGACCCAGTAGGAACTCTGTACGAGAATGGAGCCCGCGTAATAAATTATAACAGAAAAAAATTAAACAAAGCACATGTTATTTATTCACCTTTACGTAGATTTTCGTTCATTATCTGACGATTCATAAAACAAATGTGATGGCTTTCATTTACACCTTGAGAAAGAGCGATGCCTAAATTTTTCCAGAGAAGCAGAAGGCAGAAATAACGTGCGTATAAAATTACCAGGTTCATGAGCTTTTAAACGGCTGCATGCCAAGCGGTGCTGAATGCGGATTGACTTGTCGCTAAGAAGAAGGCTCACGCCTTCACCACGTCTATGAAGCATTGGCAAGTGACGTGGCTAATAAATCCATTGCCTGCATAATTAGCAAAAAGAACATACGTTTTCATGGCCCCGTTTTTATAGCTGCCGTGCACTTTACGAATATAAGCATTAATTAGGCGTCGAGAACCGTTCTTATGTCGTAGCACTGAAGGCATGCGTGAGGAAAGAGCAACAGATTCCAACAATACGTTTGTTTTACACCATCCATATCAGGGATTCTTGCTGTCGTTTGACGTCATGTCATGGCGTTGCTTGGCTTCTCGCGGGCCCACATTTTTAAACACTTGAATGATTGCATAGAACTTGGACATTTCTTGTTAGCGTTGTTTTGCGTAAGAACCATGCTATTGCAAACAAAATGTGATTGTGAATCCATCTTTCGAAATGGCGAGATTTTAGGCACTTACGCAGAACAACGCCTATCGGAAATTTTTGAAGCTTTTTGCATTCAGGAAAGTGGAGAGCATTGGGTCAGCGTGGCTTCACAGTCTCTTAAACAATGAAATCAGGTACCTTCGAATAATGTGATTCGACATTTTTCAGCGGTAACATTTCCTTAATACTTTCACTGATTGAAATTTCCTGTATATATTGACGCGTAAATGCAATGATCATGGCTGTTAGTCAGCGGCGTGCTTGTGTCTTCTCGTCTCCGTCCTGTTACAGCGCTGTTATTTCTTTTTTTAGCATGGCTTGCTTAAAAGAAGAATGAAATATGTGCAAATGTTGTACACACAGACATTTTTGGCAGTCACGTATTTTTTGTATAGGCAGTTGTTTACAGTTGCGCCATGGTGCTAACAGCAACAAGGGAATTGCCAATACCAGACGCCGTAAGGTGATTCATTGCGCGTGTTCTTCCGAGAATGGCAGCTCTGTACAGGGCCGCGTAGCCAAACTTCCGGAGATGGCGCTTAATGACACTTGAGGTTAATGTGAGCTGACGGACAGATCATAAAAGCAATACGCAATGTTTATAAAGAAATATATTCAGTACTCCAACCACAACTGACCTTTTATGAGCAGTTGGGTATTTTCGAAACCAGTCGCCTGTCCTGGCATGGCTCTGTGGTAAATTCTGCAGAATACGTGGTTTTGATGCCTGCTGTGACCTTAATGTTTAGTGCTTACCTTTGTCGAGTCAACGCTGATGATGCCGGTTTTTTGAACTCTTGCGCCTTAATTGCCAATCCTGATATATACAAACTGCCGAATATCTGTGCCTCATACCCACACGCCACCCCACGTGGCCACGGGTGTGTGCTACTCGTGTTTAAAGAAAAGGGTTTGACGCTGTACTAGACCGCATATTTATTCATGCCGTGGCCAGCCAGACATTTCGTCAAACACTCTGAGCCTCCTATACTCATTTTGTAATAACCCAGGCTAAGGAGGTGACAATGAGAGCACGCAGACTTCGGTGGCTAGATAGATAGATACGCCTATAGAAATGCTTAAAGTCCACATAAAACACTTCCCATTTAACTAAAATACTTGAAGTTCATATAGGTCAACGTAATGTTTCGCATACGTGTGTGGTCTGCATCCAAGATATCCCAATTGTCATTATTATTAAGAGGGAAGACAGTAATGACTTTAGGTATTCATTGCACTTTTGTACTGATTTACGTGGTTCTTCTATCTATGGTATTTCTAATAATGCACTCTTCTTCACCACAATGAGCGATCGATTTAGGAACGCGTGATGGCTACAGAGACTCAACGTAACAGCTGCATGAAAGTCGATGCATTGTTGTCATCTATCAATATCATTACGAGATGCTTTTACTGAGTTTTCAATACAGCTTCATTCCTTTTACGTGATAAGCTTATGACTAATTTCAATGCGCTGCTGAGCACATACATGCGTCCCAGCTATCACGCAGCTACAATAAAAAACAAGAGGCACGATGTTACGCGAAGGAAACTATAGTGAATGTATTTTCCCAGTATTATCCAGTAGTCACTACTAATTTTCGCGTTAATGAAAGTTAGTTATTCGGCCCCAATAATTTTCGCTACGCCAGAAATACAGGCCTAAGTACTAAAATGTCAAGGAGGGAATTCTGTGCACGTTGAAATGACGCCTTTCTGGGCTACTTTCAACAACCTGAAACCTACTGACTGCGCGCTCAACATTTCCTGTTAATAAAGAAAGCCCGCGAGATCTGGAGAGTGACTGTTTCTAGGCCCCACAGGGGCGTCTGCGCAAGCAGGTATTTGGTCTGTGGCAACACCACGGACCCGAGTCAACGGGGCGGTTTCGACTCCTTCCCAAGCCTCGCCGTGCGTGGCTCAGCTGTGTCCGGCGAAAAGGGGATCTTGGGGGGAGGGGGGTTGAGCTGATGCTGTGTGCTTGGACCTTTACAGCTCCCGGCAATGGCAACACAACACCTTGGCCCCAGCTTCAAGTGGACGGCACCCCTGGACTGACCCACCGAGGGCAAATCGGCAGTTGCTTTTTCCCATCTCTCTCTCTCTACATTCTCATCTGTATCCCTGACTTTTTACCTGTCCTGTCACCTTCTCTTTTTCATTTATTTCCACATTTTCTGGCAGCTAGGGTTAACCACGCGTTCTTGCTAAAACTTGGGTAGTTCTATATAGTTACCGGCTGCGTTTCCGGTAGAGGCGAAAATGTTTAGGCCCGCGTGCTCAGATTTAGGTGCGCGTTAAAGAACCCCAGGTGGTCGAAATTTTCGGAGCCCTCCACTACAGCGTCTCTCATATTCATATGGTAGTTTTGGGACGCAAAATCCTACATATAAATCAATCAGTTATATATGGTTATAACGCTGATACATGGCTGGCGTCTTAAAGTGTTCTACCTTGCAACGTTCTCTGTTGGGCTTGGTCGTGGGTAGCCACCATCGCCGAAGAACAACGCAGAACATTATATTCTATTTATGGAACACCCCCCCCCCCCACCCTATCCTGATTGCCGCCCGAAAATGTGGCGCACTGAAAAACAGCTTGTACTTTTCAAACCAAAACAGTCCTTTCCTAAATTTAATGTGGTCAGAAAGACAATCAAACTGTTCGATCGATCTCGCCTTTTTTCGCCTCCAAAACGCTCAAACAAGCAATAAGACCTGACTATAAGGTAACCAAGTTTGGAAGCGGCGACCTCCTACTAGAGGTACGCGACAAGCTGTTATATGACAATCTATTCAAACTCGTAGCATTTGCGGACGTTCCAGTTTCAGTGGGCCCACACAGGTCAATGAACACAGTGTGTGGTGTGGTGAAGACCTTCTTGAACTGTCCGAAAGTTAATTATTGGAAGGCTGACAACACCAGAATGTAGTCAATGTCCAAAGAATAATTATACGACGAGACAAAATTAAACCACAAATACAAACATCTAATCATCACAATGCGTACCAGCGACTTGCCCGAATCAGTTGAAACTGGCTACTGAATGCTCCGTGTCAGGCCATATCGGAAATATTCACGCAGATGTTTCAAGTTCCAGCACACTGGATGCGGTCGCAAAGCTGCAGAGGGCGCCCTATTTGCGCGAAGTGTGCATAAAACCTGCACTTATCAGATACGTGTACCTCAAAACTATCTTGCTTTGCGAATCCTGAGGGAGACCATCCTGCCTACTCGAGATTGTGCCCAACCTGGAAGAAATTAAAAGGAATCCTTGAAATAAAGATCAATCTGTCCTATCAAAAATGACGTAAAGGGTCCTCCCTTCATCAGTCCAGCCCCTCATTTTCCGATGTGACGCGCCGGGGCGCCGCACCACATCTTTTCGTGCCATTCACAAAAACTACCATCAAAACTTAGTATCTGCAGCTTCGACAGGTGAACCGCAAGTGGACGGTGCACTCTCACCTGCCCTGCTGCTTCACCGGAGCTAGAAAGTTCTAGGTTACTTGGCCCAGTTCCAATGGCTTGTGGCTGCGTTGTGTCTGCCTTCTTATGTTCCTGTAGCCAAAACTTGGCTCGTGACACGGCGTAAAAATTTTTGCGTTGTACTCACCTGCTGTTTCCACTTCATAATCCATGTTTTCTTCGTCCGTTTCAGCCAGAATGACGTCGTCGAGCCTCGAAAGTGCTGCTTTTTTATCCGTTAGCACCTACATGTGGTCAGTAATCTGGGAAGCATTAGAATCCAGTTTCTACTGCAGGTTTCATAACAGTGCTACGGCGCAGGTGACACCACCTCTGATCGAGCCGCACTTCTTCCGTAAACCGTCAGCCGTCGCCATGGTCGTGACGTTCAGGTAAGTCTCTGAAGGGGCGGATCCCAGGTTTTGTGCACCAAACGTAGCAGATAACCGGTCCGCAGACGTTAGCCGAAGACAACCCGTTTATTCAGCATGGAGCCATAGCTGCCCCTTTTCTAGAACGTGTCTGTCACCATTTCACCCTTTTCGGCAGTCTGACCCGCTTCAATTGAATATTTTGCAACATATTTCATGCATGGGCGCTGCCATGTTGAATTATAAGCTCAGTTCTATGCGATTCCTGATATAGACGTTAGTGGAATAGGACGTAAATGTGATAAAAAATAAACGTATATCTTATTGATGTGCATCAGCAGATTCTAAATAAGGGCAAACATCTCAACTTGGTCAGTTGTAAGACAATTTTCTCCGGAACTATATTCTCCTGTGCGAGCTGTTGACTCGCTTACACCGCGTTATTTTGGCAGAGCTTAGCAGCAGTAGTGAGACGGGCTATAAGGATCACGTGTGAGCATTATTGGGTTTGTTCAGAAACGAATAAGACCAGAGTATTCTCCTAAAGTTAGGCGTTACCACAAGTATAATGGCGCATGGTGTGTTTATTGAATACTGGCAAGGGCTGCCTTTTGATTTCTGAAGTCCTCAGCTATGAAGCAACTTCACTCCCGTTTGATGAATCAATCCGCACTCCCTTTGTTCTGAATATTTGGTAGCCAATTTCAACTGGTGCTTGTGAGTTCGCGGCCAATCATCATGTCTACTAGATGATAAAGATTTCCCGGTTGTGCTCAAATCAGAATTCCAGATAGCGTTCCGACCACAGTGAGAGTTCGCGACCACGTGCTGGCGAAACAGCCGTTTAGTTTTACACCCTAGTCAATTCAAAGGTCGTCTTCACGTGTACGTACCATCAACAGGAAATGTTGGCAGGACGCGAAATGTTCAATAAAACTTAATTGCCGCTTTATCTGGGTATATGATTTTGAAATAAATGTTCCGCACTGCGCTTATAATTCCGACCTATACAGTCACCAGCTTCATTTCAAGCATTAAGCGCTGATATAGCAGAGATTCGCATTGGCGCAAACTTTGCGGTTGAAACTACATTAGCTGTTTTAATTTTTTTTCAGGAGCAGGCTCTCGAACTTTCGCTAATATGCTGGTGTCGAGATTTCGCTGCGCAATGCGTCGTTTATTATGGCAAGGGCAGTGTAATATTGATTTGCTGTCGGCTGTTCCTGTCCATTGTATGCTTGATGTGAGAGGCAGGCACACTATCTTGCGATAGCCACAGGTGCTGCAAATATGCGGTGGTTCATGTGTTCCCCACTGGGCAAACGAAAGGTGTGGCTTGAGCGGTGAAGAAAGGATATCTGCATCGGCCGCTGCGAAGGACAGATGCTGTCACCCGCGTTGCCAAATTTTTGTTGCCCAAGATCACTGACTCCACTTAACTGTCACAATTTCTTGGCTGCCTTTTTTTCATCAACCGAAATTTTAACAAAAAAACTTTTTTGTGCAATCTGAATCCATATTTGTTCTTTCTCTAATTATTGATGGGGTGCAGCTAACCATGTACAAATAGTGATTACCTGTATTTTGTTCACTAGCGAGAAACAAATTTGTTGCTCTGTGTTTTCTGCTGTTTTTCGTGATTATTCATATCTGACTAATAAGTACATAAATGTCAGCTGTAGTTGGCTAATATTGCTCAATGTTTATTCTTGTTAGACTGTGATGGCTGACTGATCATCAAGTCATCTGTGAGATACTCTTGCCGAGCGAGAACACATCTTTGCTGGCAGTGGGTACTTCTCGTTTGCGACAGTAACGTTTCGGTAATAAAACGTCCCTACACAACTATACATTTGTTATAATGTAAGATTCACTATTCTCTTTTTAAAGAGTTTTTTACTTCGCTTGCTTGCTAACGTGGCTTTGTAATCAGTGCACTGATGTTACAAGATAGCAACTGAAAAGCGGGTATTGACGCTTCAGATGGGATGTGCGCAAGCATACTGTATTACGTAGGCTTGTTTGACGTTGCGTTAGAGTAGCCATAACTTTAGACACCTCATTGTTCGCAAGGTTGCCATCAGCCACCGCTCCGTACAAAACCAACCAATCAACTTGCCCAAGATCATAAATTACAGCTATTAAATGAAAGAGAAGAAATCCAACGCCAGCAGGTACTCGCCGCTTGTTACTCATTAGAGTAATTACGAGGGTACATGAATAATCCTGCAACGTTTTCATTACTGAGAACTTAGCTTCGCCGCGGAGAGTATTTCAAACCTCGAAAGAATACCGTGTTTTCGGAATTGTTAGAATGGAGAATGACAAAGCATGACAGAAAGCATGACAAAAATACCATGAATTATGAATCTTTGCTATAAAGCTAAAGAATGGATGATAGTTGGGAGCTCGCACATAGCCAGAAATTTCTTTTTGGTGGTTGTATGGTTCAACCACACAGTATATATGTACGCTTTTTGCTTGCATGCCTGCGTATATTGGTACACAAGCAACATCAGAAAAATTAGGAGAACGTGAAATCCCGACCTACAAGCGCTTTTGTCGGGACGAGAGAAGGCAGAATGCAACGGTAGCGTGCGACAAATCTTTGTAACACTGCTCGTACAGGACAAATTCCTAAAAAATTTGCGGCGTTAAATTTATTTGCAATGAGCCCTTCTAGTGAACACAGTTCTTAGTCTCTTGAAAAAATGTTTAAGGGCCACCTCAATGAGTGCGAGGTGTGAGGAAGGATTGGTGGTACTCTAAACTTACAAAAGCAGCACATGAAGCCTATTACCCGTGATTTGTCAAAGCATTCTGGGTAGCAACACTTTATCTGGAATGTAAGCTATTCATGCTGCTTGATGTATCTAGTGTTGTCATATCGCACCTGATCAGATGGAAATTGGGTTATCTTGCTCCACGTCAGAACACTGAGCGATGGCTGATCGCTGGTCCTTGAACTGAGGCTTGGCCTTACCTGCCCTTCAATATTATCTCCTTTGTACGTTAGAAAAGAAATCCAGAGCATCAAGTTTGTCAGTCAGTCTTGCGAATCAGAACTCTTTCCCATTCTGTCTAGTGTTCATTCCAGCTGCTGCAGCATACAAGACTAAAAACTTTACGCCATTTCCCACTAATGGAAACCATAAGTAGCATGCAAAGCAGTGCAAGCATCGGCCTAAAGTTTCGTTTTTACGGGCACCATGGCCGACGTTAGCGCGTCCTAGCAGGAGGAGCACACCATAAATTGACTGTAGTTTCTGTTTCTGCTACTTCTCCCAAACTTTTGTAGCAGCCAGAAACGCGGGTCCATCGCTACGTCACGCACGCATGTTCATCGTGCGTCTGCAGAATCTCGTTCCCCGCCACTATAATGTGAGCCTAGAGAGTGTAAAGGAGAGAGGGCGCAGCGGCTTACACACGCCCAAACGCGCTAACACTTGCCAGCACGTACTGCCCAAGACACCAGTGTCAGATCATCGCGTGTCTGTAGAATCTCCCGACGCCATCACATGATTGCTGAGAGTACAATGGGGTGAAGGGACAGCTTGTTTTCCAGCCCCTTACAGAGACGGGAACGCACTAGCGCGTGAGCGCACTCTTTCAGTACTTTGGCCAGTAGCTGCGCACGTACAGTAAGGGTAGTGCATGTACGCACACTGGATTGAGCTCCATCACAACCTGCTTCACATCTAAGAATGTGGCATAACTCGCAGTGCCCGTACGGGCATCTGGAGGCTAATTCTGTAGTATGAGGTGCAGGAATCAATTATTTCCACTCCACACGTGTTAGTATTGTATTTTCTGACCACGTGCAGCTGCTTAACTTGTCTGCCAGAGTTGACAGCACTGAAAGCTACTAATATTAAGGCGAGGATGTCACGTACTAGTAGCAGATGCCAGTGGCGTGGGCAAAACTTGTTCGGGGTGAGGGGGCTAAAGTGCGGGCGCGCCCTTGATGCGACGTATGGTCTTGGCAAAGTGTCTGGAGCGCCATGTTGCACTCAATATTTGGCCGTAGAAAACAATTCCAAACGGTAGAAGGGGGAGGGCAATGGTCAATGTACCCACCCACCAGTTACGCCACTGGCTGGCAATAGTAGTCAGATTCAAGTAGCTACCGTGACTAGTGAATTAGTCAGGCTTCTGGCAGAAAAGCGTTTGAAACATGGCATGAAACCCGCAGTGCCTAAAACGGTCTCCCGAACGTGCGAAGATGGTATGATAGCGTGCAACAAAGGTGTGACACCAAGATTACTTTCAATATAATCTTCGTACGCCCACAGCGAACGAAATGTACTAAATAGGGCGTATTACAACTAAACAAAAATGCTCTTGCACACTACGAAGCCACTGATGAGCCCTCGTGCTGTGCGCAAATATAGGTAACAGAACATATGAATTTTGCAGAAAAACGAGTTTTGACACGTGAATTTTACACTGTCTTAACTGGTAGCCTTTTAAACAATGATACCTATTTGAGTGTTTTGAGACTGATCAGTGTTTATTTGCAAGAATATGCACAATAGGTTTGCTTCGCTAAACGCTGTTCTTGCTTGAATTTAATGATCCGTTCCAGATATAGGAGAGGATTAAGCTGTGCGCAGCGCTGGACACTGGGTTGTGAAGCTTAGACAAACAGGGCTTTGAACTAACAACCCCTTAGTATTGATAGATTATGGTTATATTAATGTATCCATCTAAATTGGAGACGACGATGCGCAAGAAATTGTTATGGCTGATCGTATTTATTCATTTTCTGTGCGACAGTTGCAATCATGAGCTGCGAATATTAGCTCTGCACTGGTTCACACGTACGCCTCAGGGGGTGGCACCATGCTGCAAGCAAACATAACAAAATAATAAGCAAGAGTAACAAGGTGGTTACTGTTGATTTAGGCTGTGCAGGCATCATAATTTTTAATAATGTACGGACAGTGAACCGAAAGATTAGGCAGCTTCTGGCAATGACCCTCGGCAGTTAAGAACGCCCAAAGTTAAGAACACCCAAATCGAAGGAACGTATGTTTTGCTTGACGATTAGCGCTGATTCGTTTTAAAACTAGAATACTGGTACAGAAGCATAGGTGAACGTTGGGAGCTAAAATAGCATCAGAACAGGAAGATATGCTTATGGCGGCAGTGTGTATATGCAAGTTGGCCCTTTGATTGTCACAAAATTTACCACTTCATTTATGGTGTTTTACTGTCTTTATAACGTTTTTTCATATTCACTTGATGAAACTCTGGCGCCGCGATCATACTGCCACCATTATAATGATGCGTAGTACACGGATTTACCAAGTCTTCATGCCAGCGGCCCTAGAAAGTACTTGCGTCTTCGTTTATTGTTGTATTTCGGTTTTACTTCAAAGAACGAACCGTCGATCTGTGAAACAACGTTGTTCTCTTGAGAGGCTGAAAGCCGAGTTTGAGCGGTTTGGCGTGCATAGGAACGCGGGCGACAGCGTCAAGGGAATATTCGTTTGTCGGTAGCGCGGGAAACGGTATTGGTGTATCGAGGGGCACCATTGGTTCTTGGCCGAACATCAGAAAAAAATAGGGAATAACGAGAAGTGTAATGGTTGAAAACGTGTGCAAGTGTCACCTACGGCAAACAAGGAGCCAATCAGAGTGGCCTAAAGAAACAGATTTCGCCGACATGTCTGTAAGTATTTTATTAAAATGCTCCGGGAGTCCATTCGCCTGTTGATGGTACGACGTAGTGAGCTTGTACTCGTTTGACATGACTGCAAGACGTCGGCTATGACCTTCGATAGAAGTGTGTGGCCGCGGTATGCAAGTAACTGTCGTGGAGCTTCATGCAGCAAAACCACATCGTATAAAAGGAACTCGGTGACATCTGTGGCGCAGCTTGTTCGAATAGATGGTGTGATGGTGCATATGAAGACGATTCAGGAAGCTTATGAACAGACACACATCGAAGAGCTGCACTATGTACGTGACTGCGCAATAAACGTTGCAGAGAAAAAAACTATATTTCGCACGTATTCCGCCAGGAGGAGCGGATGCTGTGAGCAGCAGCACACTGTGCGCACCTCTCAGACTTCCTTTTTCCGTAAGAGCGAGGAAGACCTAGATGCCAGACAACTCCATTATCCCTCCTCCTTTCTCCACAAAGCGGTACGACGTGATATGCGTTTTGTACGCACCGAAGAGCACAGGCAAGCACCGGAATCAACGCCAGCACATGGTGAACGCTGCGTGAGGAGGGAGCATGATATATACTCCATGCGTTCTACGAAAAAAAAATGGTTGCTCATATTGCTCCTATATATATCACAGTTTAGTATTAACACGAAAGTGTTTTGTCTCGGGGTCCGCCAAAGTTTTAGTGACGTATTTCTGTCACAAAATAGATGTCGAATAGATACGCACATTCAGAATACAAAAATTCCATCGGCGGGAGTCAAACCCGTGACCTCTGGATCAGCGACAACAGATTCCGGGCGCGCTGTCAGATGTGCCAAGGTCACATTCTTCGTAGGCCTACCACGGTCCTCTCACATTTGTCTTCGTAAAGTGCCGTAATCAAACAAGACTGCCACTACCACGATTAGTTCCTTGAACACGTCGTTTTGAAGGGGGTGTCCCATTAGGGGCGTTCGTATTAGGAGAAGTGCAGTTGATTCAGCGCCCTAACACACGAACTGGTGGCGACCTTACCTCAAGTGTTGGCGGCGCTGATGGCATCCATCTATGTGAACAATTCCTTAGAGACCCCTGTCGGTGTCACCTGGCTTTAACTTCGTGTACCCCACTCTCTCGGCAAACAATCGCGGCTGGCCAAAGGGACATCATGAGACGCGTTGCGTTTCCCTCTGCTTGGGTAGTGGTGTGCAATCTCTCAAACAAGCTGCAACTAAGCGACCTTAACCGAAGATGGGCGTCCAATTTGTCACGTTCTTCTGGATGTCACACTTTTTTTAACAGGAATGTGCTAATGGCGGGGCCCAGCACAGCACCACGACATGTTCCCATCATGGATAAACCATTCATTATCCGCCTGCAAAGAAAAAAATCATGGCATGTCGAAGGAGTGGATGATGATGAGTGGGCGAAGCTCCAGAGGTACATCAGTAAAAAACGGCGAGCAAGCGCTGCACCCGTTTTCCGAGCCCTCCACTCCACCCCCCCCCCCCTTTTTTTGATAGAGGCGAAAATCCTGTTGACTCGTGTGCTCAGACTTGGGTGCGCAATAAAGAATTCGAGGTGGTCGGAATATCCAGAGCCCTAAAGAACGGCGTCTCTTATATTCATATCGTAGTTTTGGGACGTTAGACCCCACATAAAAATCAATCAACTCCACCCCCTTGTCGTCGTCGCTCATACTCGACGCACACAGACTGCCGGTGCAAGATGAAGCGCGCAAAGAGCGAGCGCATTTTGCTTAAGAATGAACGCGGTCTTCTATCTCACGAGAGCACGCATCGGAGTGGAGCGAGTGTCGCAGCGTTATATATATCGAGTAAACTGAGTAGTAGCAGTTCGAGCGCCATAGCGCCATCCAATAGGCACTCCGAATACTAGCGGTGGCTACGATGAGGTGACGTCGGACAAGCTCACATCATATGAAACTTCGCTTCATAACAAGAAGGGAATGTCCCACTGCGGGGCGTTCAACCAGCGACCTCGCACTCCTCAGAACACAACGCTAACCTCCAAGCCACACAACACCAATTCTACAACTCCTTAACAGCGAGACATTCTAAGGAGCTTCGCCCCACAACGAGAAGGGAAGGTCCCACTGCGGGGCGTCCAGCCATCGACGTGGCACCCTTTAGAGTTCAACGCTAACCACTAAGCCACAGAACGGCACTTCTCGATCCCGGTACAGCGAGCCTTTATGTACACCAAGTACCGCTGGTGATCTTTACAGGCCTCAAACTGAAGCATGATCGAGTAATCAGTTGGAAGATGGCACGACGGGCGCGTTGGGCGAGCACCCTCTGAAGGTAGTCGTGCCGTGCCACCCTGTAATACGTGTGCCTCTACAGATCACGGTCAAAGTGCGTATAGATGTTCTCTAGCGTGGTAGCTGACTCGCGAGCGCGCCTATCTTCCTCTTGATTCGGGTGATTCGCACTTGTTCTACTTCAACTGAATGTTTGCTTTAAAATTATAGTAGTTAAAGAGAGCACGAACGTCAATTTGCTGATTGGCGCGGCCGTGCTTACGAAAGTAGCACACTGCTCACACGCCACGTAAGAATTGTCTCAGTTATTTGACCACGCTGATCCGGTGTGTGCTCACTTCGTGCCTGTTTTCGGCGTGAGGTGTGAGCTGCAAGTTTCGAGCGGCGTGTCGTTTTTTGCACGACATGGCAAGTTGTTACCACAGCATTCATTCTTCGCCCTTGTAGCGAAACAATGCCCAAAGAATGCCAACTACCTTTGCGAGGACACGTTTCTCTTTCGTGTTATCATGATCATCAGCTTGACTACGCCCAATGCAGAGAAAATGCATCTCCCATGATCCACCAATTGACCAGGTCTCGTGCTTTCTAGTGCCACGTCGTACCTGTGATCTTTTAATTCTCATGAACCCCCTTACTTTCTGTCTCCCCTTCATGCGTTTGCCTTCTCTGCGAATCCAGTCAGTTACCTTTAATGACTAGCGGTTATCCTGCTTATGTGCAACGGGCCCATCCTATTCCCATTTCGTCTTCTTGATTTCAACTATGATATTCCTAACCACTGTTCAACTGGGTGTTTTTTGCTGCTTTCTTACCGTTAAGTAGTACAGCTGCCGAAGGCACACATGACCACAAAGAACGTTTAGCCATCAATCAATCATTAATCATGGATGGCAGTCATCGGCATGACGAAGTATCACTAAGCGTCAACGTGAATGCATCCTCCCTATCACTGCTATAATACACAGCTGTCAGACACCAATATACATAGCGTAAGGTATCTTATATAACTATACAGTAAACAATAAACCGCTTCTGCAAGGACACGTTTTGCTTTCATGTTTTACCGATTCTTATGACGGAGGGATCCACAACGCTCTTCCGAATGCATTTTCTCAAGCCGTTATTTATTTATTGACAAGGCTATACTGCTACATTGGTGCCTTCTTCAGCCATCAAGAGAGGTTGTTCTTAATGAATTCGCCATGATGTGTTCTTCAAACTTTCAAAGAAAATGAGTCGACTGGCAAATTTGTTTGCAGAGTGCCTGGGACACTGTGGCAGTTGGCAAATACTACAGCAATGATGAATCATACTAGCGTGCTATGTATTCTTGCTTTGCTTTAAAGAAGCGTATGTCCCTCACCTACTGTCTCCCTTCGTTTTTCAGTGCCCTAGAAATCAAGGGAATGCACAGGCAGCTAATACCGATTGAAATCGTCATCTATAGGCTAAGGATACGTGGATAGCGGGGCGAAATCGCATGTGCCGCAAAGCAGACATGTTATCGTGGAATGGACTGTGTTATCGTATCGAAATCGTAGTAACCACAGCGTGTGCGTTCAAAATTACACTGTATGGAAGTTATTCATTTTAGAGTTAACGCATTGACTCTACTGACATGATATCTGTGGTACGTAAGTGCCAATTACAACAAAAATATAAACAAGCTACAACAGCTCCGCAACTTCTGCTCTAAGAAAGCAGAGTACTCCGCAGAAGCTGCTAATGATTCAGCTTACCTCCAGGTCTGCATGGGCAGTAATGTGGATAAATGTTTCGGTAAAGTAACACGGTGCAGCCATCACCGATTCTCGGAGATGGTAGGCAAAAGGGATAGTGGCGACCCCTCCTGACGCAGCATGATCCTTGGGGACATTGACTGGTGGAAGAACACAGCCCACCTAGTGGCTGCAGTAAAATGGTTCCGTATCTTTCCATTATTACTCTTTTATTGCAAAACAATTGTCCATGAAATTTTTTGAAAAGAATTTTATTACATAACCTTAATATTGTAGACCCCGCGTCCAATTTTTCTGCCCTAAATGTACCAGTAGCATAATCTTACACTTCTGTGAATATTTGCAGTACACTACCCTTCTACCAACTCTGCTATCTAAATTGGCCAAAGAAAGGCTTCAACAGAATTCATCGGTCATTGCCACCGTATGTATTTTGCCCATTACCAAACGTAAAAAAGGCGATTTGTAGCATATCTGCGTATAACCTTGACATTTTCACTTCTGTGGTGTTATACGACATTGGCGTATCCGAAACTTTCATGGGCATTAAGCAGGCTGGGCAAGGGTCATCACTCGTCAGAAAACTTGCATTTGCGATATCACAATCATAAAGTACTCCCCACCCTTTTAACATTGAAGTGCGGAATCAACTGTTGCAGTATTTGATATACATATTCCTTGGGGGTACCTATATTCTTAACACAAAATGATAGCTTTGTCGCTGTGCTGAATTGCGAAAGCCAGTTTGAAATTACCGAGTTTTAAGCAACAGACATGGGAAATGATCTGTGCTGAAATGCCTATCTGGCAAAGCTCATCAATACGTTCAAGTTAGCTTTCGCAATGCTCCGCTGACTGTGTTGATAACATAGAAGCCATTTTCACCATAATAGGCATGATATACGCCCCATGCTACCGAGGCACCTGCGTTATTCTTATACGAGCTTTGGTGGGAACATAGAGGCAGTGGCAATAATGTTTCCCCAGGCAAGGTTAGCCTTGATTTTCCTTGCATTCATTTCCTAACCGACTCTTTTCAAGTAATATGTCGTCAGTACTTAACCAGAGAAAAGAAACGCTCAACACAGTTTTAGAAGATTGTTTGAAGATCTTGGGCATACAATGTCCTAACTACCGTCGCACACTTACCACAATTGCTTCGTATGATCCGAAAGCCTCCCTGTTCGAAGGTGAAATCTTTGTGGTACTAGGTCCAATGATTTGACCGAGTAATTTCAATGCAGCGTATGAACTGTGATGAACGGCGATGCCCGACGTTTAGGACCATGCCGAAGGGCTGAGAAATTCTTTTTTTCTTTCTGAGGCAGACGGCTGAGTTCCGAGGACCGCAAAATACAGGCACGTGGCCTGTGCGCCCGGTGTTGTTGCCCTGTACAATATAGAACAGCGCTGCACCTGTGCAACTATGCTTTCTTGCGAAACAAGGCTTATGTAGTCAGCCTATTAAAAAAGTGGAAATTGCATTACATTGCCTTGTTTTATAGTCGCTAATTACCATGATCTTTTACAGTTTGCCTGAAAGATGATTTGTTTGAAGGGAATCTGCTCCAGCGTTGTGTCAACATTCCAACGTATTGATTAAAATGTTATCTTCATTCTTTTGTTATACCTTCTTCTGGTGCCCCGCCGCGGTGGTCTAGTGGCTAAGGTACTCGGCTGCTGACCCGCAGGACGCGGGTTCAAATCCCGGCTGCAGCGGCTGCATTTCCGATGGAGGCGGAAATGTTGTAGGCCCGTGTGCTCAGATTTGGGTGCACGTTAAAGAACCCCAGGAGGTCTAAATTTCCGGAGCTCTCCACTACGGCGTCTTTCATAATCATATAGTGGTTTTGGGACGTTAACCCCACATATCAATCAACCTTCTTCTGGTGATGCCATTTGCGTTCGGTTGAACATTTCTGAAAGATTCCTGTTTAAAAGTCGTGACACGCCCGAGAAATCATGGAGTGTAGAAGCCTTCAAAAATTTGAAAATGTGTTTGAAAGTGTTGCTAGACAGGTCGCTTGAGTTCCTTAAGGTGGTACGTTTTATTTTTGAAAAGTGTCACTGACGCATAGTATCAGCTATGACTTGCAAGCTGCATGACAGTAACTGTTGTCCTGGTAAAGCACTAATCTTGTGTACTTCCACTCGTAACTGCCCTTTTAACTTGGTCTGCGAATGATTGACTGGTAAACCCACTGACTATGAAAACAATGTGGCTGTCCCAACAACATTACGAACTTTCTGCCGTGATGACGTTATTTTGCACACCCTGCGGAGGCACATCCTCATAAGCGTTTTTTTCCTTAATAAAGAACGTTCCACTTGTTCGGCTACCCCAATGCCAGTTTATCTTGTTCAAATAAAATGCAATATTCCTGCAAGCTCCAATTTTGCACTGCGATTTACGAAAATTAGGTGTGCTCTACTTACCAGAATTCTGAAGCCGGAAACAACGTACGGAAGCATGGCTGAATCAAACTGCAAAAAAAATTGAGCAGTATTGTAAAACAAAACTTGTATGTCGCATTGTTTCATTTCACAAATGTTGTTGACTTCGAGTACCCGCATATATTATTCGACGGAAAGGTGAATAAATTACATGTTTGTGGCTAACTTTACCTCTTAATTTTTATTGAAAGCAGGGAAAGCATTCTTTCACTGCTGTTGCTTTTTTTGGAGACTTACTGCACAAAAAGAGACTTACTCCAAGAAAAGGAGACACTGCAGTTAGTCTCCTTTTTTTCAGGCGACAATTGTAGGCATTTATTTTGTGTGAATGGCACAGTCACAGGAAATAAACTGCAACGAATTTAATGTGAGTACTAAGTGCTTGAGTACAAATGCCACATTGAAAGCCACTTCCACAGACTGCTGTTATGCTCGGGATTAAATGTGCGGCATTTCTTATTGTTGTCAGTCCATTTAGCGATCCTCGTAGCGTCCCGCTTCCCCATCTAAAGCTTTACGCACGTCACAAGGTTCCACACAGCCACCAGTGTTGGGAATATTTCAAGACTTCTAGATCTTGCCTGGTGTTTCAATTGCTCTGTAGTCTAGGAAACTCTGACTGTGCGATGCATACACGTGTAACGAGGTTGCACTGACATTCCATGATTAGGCCATGAGGCCATGATCTCTGATTGTGCGACTTTTCATATCACTCGTACTAGTGCCACCACTGCCGACGTGTAGTTTACACTAAAGTCAAGATCAAAATGTAACGCTTGCGAAAGTTGGAGCGGAAAAGTGCTCGAAAGCCCATTGCGACAGACATAAGGGCATGCTGAGCGATTGAAGCGGGACATGCTGACGAGAGGCCAAATAACAAAAACCTGCAACTCGAACGTATTTTTCGAATATTCCTAATTTAATGCGTGGTGATGTAGGCTAGATATTGGCGTTGCAGCTTTTACGGCACTGCACCAATAGGGTAATACTCAATCTTTTGTTTGAGAGCCAAAAACGAGGAGGGGGGCGTGCGCAAGTGGTCCTCTATTTGGGCTTGCATTTAGTGCCACATGCACATCAACATTACAGTATTCATAGCTACCCCGGTACCAGTGCAGTTGTAAGTTCGGTGAAGCTGTAATTTCAAGGTGTATTAAAGTTAGTTTACGGCTTCAGCTCTATTAAGTGCGTTCCCTGAGATTGTACGTCGCCAAATTGCGATATAATTTACTTACACCTTGAGGTACTACGATTGTAAAATTTGTCAACAGCACGACAATGCAGATATGATGCTCAGAGCAACTGAAGAACTTCATGATTTCTTGCCGTTCGTTTCTGAAACTTTGCCAAATCCAATGACTTGCACATAGGCCACGTCTGAAATGCTATAGAAACGTCATGAGTGATAGGCTTGTTTCAAATGTCAAGGGGCTGACATCATTGCTGTGCCGATTTCATTGTTGTGTACTGCTGATCACCAATATTACGATTAGAGAGGTATTAGAACGATTCCCGCTCCATACATTACGCGCAATAGATCTGCCGTACTAGGTACCTTTAAGCAATTGGCGTAGCCAAGAGGAAGGGGAGGGGGGTAGGTAGGGATTCCAAGTTTCCTAAAACTTTCTGGTTTCGCTTGTGTACCAATAGACGCGGGAATGCAAACGAAAGCGCGTACATATATCTTGTGTGGTCGACCCCTCCAACCACTAAAACAAAATTTATGGCTATGCGCTTGCTCCTAACTATCATCCATTCTTTAGCATGATAGCAAAGATTCATATTTCATGGTATCTTTGAAAAGCTGTCATGCTTTCTCATTCTGCATACCAACGATTCCTAAAATACGGTCTCCTTGCGAGGTTTCAGATAATCTCTGCTGTTAAGCTAAGTGCTCAGTAATGAAAACGTTCCAGGAATATTGTTGTACCCTTGTAATTACTCTGATGAGTAACAAGCGCTAGTATTTGCTGACGTTGCATTTCTTCTCTTTCCATGAATAGCTGCGATTCATTAACGTATGGTTGGTTTTGTACAGAGTGGCAGCTAATGGCCACGTTGCGAACAATGAGGTGTCCAAAGATAGTGCTACTGTAACGCGACGTCGAACCAATGTACGTAATACAGTATGCTAGCGCACGTTTCATCAGGAGCGTCAATACCCACCTACCAGTTGGTATATTGTAACATCAGTGCACTGGTGCCAATTCCTTGTTAGCACGCAAGCGAGGTTGTTAATTCATGTAAAAAGAGAATAGTGAACCTTACAACGTTCTGGCAATTATTAGTTGTGTCTAGGCACGTTTTATTACCAACACGTTACTCTTGCAAACGATTGATTGATTGATATGTGTGGTTTAAGGTCCTAAAACCACCATATGATTGTGAGAGACGCCGTAGTGGAGGGCTCCGGAAATTTCGACCACCTGGGGTTCTTTAACGTGCACCCAAGTCTGAGCACACGGGCCTACAGCATTTACGACTCCATCGCAAATGCAGCCGCCACAGCCGGGATTCGAACCTGCGACCTGCGGGTCAGCAGCCGAGTATCTTAGTCAGTAGACCACCGCGGCGGGGCACTCTTGCAAACGAGAAGTACCCACTTCTAGCAAAGATCAGTTCTCAGTTCTCGCTCGGCAAGAGTAACTCACAGATGACTTGACGATCAGTCAGCCGTCACTATCTAACGAAAATAAGCATTGAGCAATACTACCCAACTACAGTTGTATGTTATGTTTTATTAGTCAAATATGATTATTCACGAAAAAAAGCAGAAAACACAGATCAACTAACTTGTTTCTCGCTAACGAACAAAAAACAGATCGGCACTATATGCACATGGATAGCTGCACCCCGTCATAAATTAAAGGAAGAACAGTTATAAATTCAGATGCGAAAAAACAGTTTTTTGTTAAAAATTTTGGGTGATGAAGGAAGGGCAGCCAAGGAATTGTGACAGTTAGGTGGGGTCTGTGATGTTGGGCAACAGCAGTTTGCCAACGCTGGTGACAGCAGCTGTCCTTTGCAGCGGCCGATGCAGCTCTCCTGCCTTCAGCGCTCAAGCCACACCTTTCGTTTGCGTAGTGGAGAACACGCGAACCACCGCGAATTCGCAGCACCCGTGGCTATCGCAAGATGGTGTGCCTGGTTCTCACATCTAGCATACAATGGACAGGAACAGACGACAGCAAATCAATATAAGACTGCCCTTGCCAGAATAAACTACGCCTTGCGCAGCAGAATTTCAGAACCAGCATATTAGCGAAAGATCGAGAGCCTGGTCCTGAGAAAGAAAATTGACGCAGCTAATGTACTATCAACCGCAAAAGTTTGCGCAAATGCGAATTTTTCCTATATTAGTGCCTAATGCTAGTAGTGAAGCTGATGACTGTATAGGCCAGAATTCTAAGTGCAGTACGGAACATTTGTTTCAAAATGACATACCCAGATAAAGCAGCAATTTAATTTTATTGGGCATTTCGCGTCCCGGAAACGATTGCTGCTGATGGTACGTACATGTGACGACGACCCTTGAATTGATCAGGGTGTAAAACTAAATGGCTGTTTCGCCAGCACCTGGTCACGAAGTCTGACTGTAGTCGGAGTGCTATCTGGAATGTTGGCGCAACCGGGCAATCTTTATCATCTAGTAGACATGATGATTAGCTGCGAACTCAAGAGCACAGGTTAAATTTGGCTACTGAAGCTCCAGAACAAAGGGAGTGTGGATTGATTCAATAAACGGGAGTCAAAGTTCCTTCATAGCTAAGGCCTTCAAGGACCAAAGGCCGTCTTTGCCAGTATTAAATAAACACACTATGTGCCATTACATTTGCGGTAACGCCAAATTTTAGGAGAATACTGTGGTCATATTCTTTTGTGAAGCAAACCCAAATACGTTCACACGTGATCCTTATAGCCCATCTCAGTACTACTGCTGAGCTCCGCCAAAATTACACGGTGTAAGCGAGTCAGGTGCTTGCGCAGCGGAATATAGTTCCGGAGAAAATTGTCTTACAACTGATCAAGTTCAGATATTTGCCCTTATTTAGAGTCTGCTGATGCATATTAATAAGAAATCTGTTTATTTTCAGCACATACCCCGCCATGGTGTTTTAGTAGCTAAGTTACTCGGCTGCTGACCCGCAGGTTGCGGGATCGAATGCCGGCTGCGGTGGCTGCATTTCCAATAGAAGCGGAAATGTTTTAGGCCCGTGTGCTGAGAATTGGGTGCAGGTTAAAGAACTACAGGTGGTCGAAATTTCCGGAGCCTTCCACTACAGCATCTCTGATAATCATACGGTTGTTTTGGGATGTTTAACCCCACATATACCTTAATAAATAAATAAATCAATCAAATATTTTCATCACATTTACGCGCTATTTCGCTAACAGCTTTATCAGTAATCTCCAGGAACTGAGCTTACAAATCAACATGGCAGCACCCATGCATGAATGATGTTGCAAAATATTTGCTTGAAGTGGGCCAGACTGTCGAAGAAGATGAAGTGGTGACAGACACAATCTAGAAAAGGGAAAGCATAGGCTCTATGCTGAATAAACGAGTTGTATCTGTCTGACGTCTGCAGACCAGTTATCTGTTACGTTAAGTGCACAAAACCCGGGATCCGCCCCTTCAGAGACTTCCCTGAACGTCACGGTCATGACGACCGCTTACCTTTTACGGAAGAAGCGTGGTTCGATCAGAGGTGGTGTCACCCGAGCCCTAGCACTGTTATCGGACCTGCTGTAACAAGCGGATCCTGATGCTTCCCAGATTACTGGCTACATCGAATTGCTGAAGGAGAAAGAAGCAGCACTTTCGAAACTCGACGACGTCATTCTGGCTGCAACGG
Organism: Rhipicephalus annulatus; assembly: GCA_013436015.1. Taxonomy (NCBI): domain Eukaryota; kingdom Metazoa; phylum Arthropoda; class Arachnida; order Ixodida; family Ixodidae; genus Rhipicephalus; species Rhipicephalus annulatus. The sequence goes on along the minus strand of WOVY01002560.1, from coordinate 436,737 downwards.
ACGAAGAAAACATGGATCATGATGTGTAAACAGCAGGCTAGTACAACGCAAAAATTTTTTACGCCATGCCACGTGCCGAGTTCTGGCTACAGGGACGTAAGAATGGAGACACAACGTGTTCATGAGCCACTGGTCCTGGGCCAAGTAACCTAGAACTTTCGAGCTCCGGCGAAGCAGCAGGGCAGGTGACATTGAACCGTCCACTTGCAGCTCAACTGCCCAAGCTCTACATACCAGGATTTGATGGTAGTCTTTGTGAATGGCAGTCCTTTTGGGATCATTTCGACGCTACGATCCACAAGAATATTGGGCTACCGCGCATCGAAAATATCAAGTACCTCCTCACTTTCTTAACTGGAAACGCGAAGCGAGCTGTCGAAGGTATTCATTCAGCGGAGGTAAATTATGAACTTGCAATCAAGGCCCTCACAGATCGCTTTGGACGCCAGGATCTCCTTGTGAACGAGCATGTTGATAATTTCTTTGCACTAAGCCCTGTTAGAAGCTCGTAAGACGTCCGAAAACTTCACCTGCTGCACGATAGTGTGCAGTTCCACGTTAGTGCAATGGATGGCCAAAGGGTAGCCACTGACCAGTACACTGTGGTTTTAAACCGTGTTATAATGCAATGTCTCTCGGAGTACCCTGCCATTATGTACAGGCCGAAATCGAGAAAAATCAAACTGCGCCTCTAGCATCGCCGAAATGCCTGAAGATCGAACGCAGCTAGCCAAGGAGTTACTAACGTTTCTCTGCATTCATGCTGAAATCCAGGAGGAGGGCGGGTTACAGTCTCGTCGTTTGTCGCAAGACGAGGCGAGAAGTCACATATCCGAAGAAATGTATGGTAGAAAAATTATACCTTCAGCGTCCACCCTAACGGGGTGTACTTTACCCGTTAGACTGGCGTGCCCACCCTGCCACAGCAAGGATCACATGATTGCCGCCTGCATTGCCAACCTAACGGCTGAAGAGAAGCGGGCAAGGCTACAGTACCCCAATTGTTGCTTCCGCTGTGGAACACGAAACCACATCTCCAGCGCCTGTCTAGCGCACTGTTTGTCGTGATCCGGAATCCTTATACAACGCACACTGACAGACTTTCAATGTGGGGTTTTGGTACTTTCAGGAGAGATAAAGTGCCTTCATGAACCTCAAACAAGCGCCACAATCTATCTATATGGGAGCGAGGTATCTCCACAGAAAAGAAGTTCGATGAACCTAACTACTAAGTCTCTAGCTGCAGGAACTCGGAAGAGGTTGATACGCCAGGCAAGCAAGTCAATGCGCACCACTGCCGCGTGCATCAGCGTCGTCAGCGCCAGCGTGTTGGTGACGCCGGGCTTGAACAACTCGTCCGAGACCAGCCGCCTTTTGGGCGACCACCACGACAGGCATCCCGTCATCGTAATTCTGCACTCCGAGTTCGTCAGCCTAACACATGTCAAGAACAGCCTGCACCTCATCAGCATCGGTTACACAGACGGCAAGGGCTGAGACAGACGCAAATCAAAAGCCGTAGTGCAGAGACACTTCTTGTAGCAAAGCAATTTCATTTCAACACGTATTGTGCCCTCGGTGGGTACAATTCTTCTTGGCGCCACCGGGATGATGTCGAATAATCTAGATTGGAGCGACCTGGATGGTGTAGACTTCATCGATGCGTGCGAGTCATCCTATGCAGATGGAGGATGTTGCAAAATATTCTCTTGAAGCGGGCCAGACTGTCGAAGAGGACGAAGTGGGGAAAGCCACGCTCTAGAAAAGGGACAGCCATGGCTCCATGCTGAATAAACGGGTCATCTCTTCCTAACATCTGCGGACCGGCTATTTGTTACAGATGATATCCCGCTTCGATCCGAACTTGCCCTTAAGGCAACAAAAAACGCTCACAACAAAAAAAAAAAACGAACAAATGGTGTCATCTCACAATCAGGACAAAGCAGCTGTTAGGATGGGTGGTTATTGGCAAGATGAGCTGTCTTCAAAGCTCGTCTGCTAAGACCTACACGCCCAAAAGTCGTTAGTGGTTCATGGAATTAGCGCAATGCAGTCACGAATACATTACTGCCGAAACGCCATGGCATGAATGTTGACCAAATACAATTGAAAGCTATGAATGTACAAGCACAGTGTGCGTGAAGACGACGTGCTACCTCGAGGTGGAGGGCACCAGCGTCGTTAGGTGCAGCCATGTCGTATTTTTAAGTGCTGCTCTCTCCTTCTCGAACATATGCACACAGCAGCCGTGAGACAGAGGGACGCTTGGCATACGACGTGGCACAGATGAGTACATGTGGAGAGGCTGATCACCTTTCTTACTGGTTGAGAGGCCCTGTAATAACGCAGTGCTGAAGGGAACTCCCGAGATACAGTGTAGGTTGTCAAGGCTTAAATCAGGGTGGAAGCTCCCTATACATTCCATCTATTTGCCTTCTCATGCCAACCCAAATTGACAGCGCCGCTTTTTCTACATAGTTAATTACCTACTGGTAATGAATCTTGAACGTAACATTTTTTCATCACGTCACTGGCCAGTTCATCGAGTAGAAGGAAAGAACATAAAACCGAGGGGAGGAGGGTCCCTACGGAAGCTTCTCTTTCCCGATTCGCACGCAAGCGGAATGCGCTCGTTCCTTCATTCAGGTCCACTGGCCGCTTGAGTGATGCTGCTATTTGTGAAATTAGGTTACCCATTTGTAATTTTGTTTGTGTCCAAGAAGCAAAAGTTAAGCTAACTCATATTTCAGTTAGACAAAACTCAATCGACACAAGCAAAATGAATTTTTATATGCACGTGTGGTATAAAAAAGAGCATATCACGTAGTGTGAAAGTGTCAATATGTAAAAGAAGCTTTATTTTACAACTGGCATATTGACATAATGAGTCATCATTGAACTCAAAATAATCAAACCAATGCAAAAATATGAGCAATCACGAGTAAGACACATCGTATTTTACTCAATGTCTTTTGTTATGACGGTGCACATAGTTTTCTTACATAACTTGAGCACCAAATGAAACGAAGTTCAAATACGTGAAGAAGCTTGAAGCGACCTGGAATTTTTCAAGAGAGAACATCACGAAAACAATGTTTCAAGACGTTCACTTGTCCGGGTCAGGGCAACAGCGCTGTCTTGCGAAGAAAGAAAGCGTCATATTTGGCAAAGCGTTGAACCAAGCGACATTTCCTGTAATGATTACTAGAACAAGTTAATCTATCACATGTATTTCTGTGACAGCTTTAGACGTAACGACTCACAAAGTTTTGAAACAGTGGCGTAGGAACACTTTCGCGAGTGGGGTGGCAAGGCTATCAGTCTGATTGATTGATATGCGGAGTTTACGTTTAAAAACCACCATATGATTGCGAGAGACGCCGTAGTGGAGGGCTCCGGGAATTTTGACTGCCTGGGGTTCTTTAACGTGCGCCCGAATCTGAGCACACGGGCCTACAACATTTCCACTTTCTTCGGAAGTCAGCTACCTGTCATATATATATATATATATATATATATATATATATATATATACGGGGAAAAGGGGAAAAGACGTCGGAGAGATATGGTTACTCTTGAGAAAACAAGCACGCATACAAGATGGAACCCAGTCTGCGCGAGAACTGTGACATCGTCCTCTTCCTTATCGAGTTTCGAGTTATCCGTGGCGCCACGTAGCATCACCCCCCGGCGGCGAAGGCACCGTCTCGGTGCTCGGCTGGTCCGAGTGGTATCGCTTCAGCCTAGAGACGTGCATAACGTCAGAACACGAGCGGGCGCCGATGCTGTGAAATGGTTCAATTTCATAGGTAATGCTGATAACTTGGCGCACGACACGGTATGGACTCAAGTATGGCAAAGTCAGCTTTTTGCGCAGGCCAACTCGCCGTGATGGCGTGCTGAGAAGGACCGTGTCACCACGCTGGAAGTTGACATCGTGGTGGCGGGCACTGTACAGAAGTCGTTGGCGGTCTTGTGAATCATCAGGACGCAGGCGAGCAATTTCACGTGCCCGTAGAGCTCTAGAGATAACATCGCGGGCGTAGTCGGATGTGTGGGTAACGGTAGGAAAGAGCGTGTCAGAAGGTAGCATGGGTTCTCGTGCATAGAAAAGAAAAAAAAAAGGCGAGAAACCTGCAGTCCCTATTGGAAAAATTAGCGTGATGCCAGTACGTTTTTTGGCACTGGTACACACTAGAGACGCTGGTACACGCTTGTAATCACTGGCCCTTCGCTGGGCGCACTGGGAAAAGGCTGTGTTCCCACCGGTAGGGGCACTTTGCTTAACTGCTGTGATGCTGGTGCGCACTGCAAAGCGCTGGAAGCGCTGGCATTTTCACTGGCAAGCGCTGGTGAGTACTGGAGCACGCACTGTTTCTACCAGCGCAGCTGCAGCGTGCATGTTAGTGTAGCGTGCGGCGTGGTTTGTTTCAGTGTCGTTGAATATAAAACGCTTGATTCAACGTCAGGGAGAGAAGCTACGCTAACAGATGCCGAGCATACGTAAGCGGTCTTACCCAGCACCCGGCCCAGCGAGCATTAAATCGGTCATGTCAGCCGCGTGGGTATATATGTTACCGGCGCTTCTTGCTTCGTGTACACACGATTTTAAAGTGTTAAAATAACTGTAGAATATAGTTTAGACATCCATGAACCTAAATCATCTATGTTGTCTTGTGTAGATGTTCGCACAAAGAGCGCTGACGATCGAACGTCGCGCTTTCAGCTACGCAGGCTGTCACCGAAAGCTGCCGGCCGCACTTACCCGGTACTTCTGCGACTGATGTGTAACATCACACAATTTTCAGTTGGTAATTTAGTACGTCTTCGTGAACTGACTCCCTGGCTTACGTTTGCATTGGTATTTTTATGGGTGTTTTTATTAATTGTCGGTATTGATATAACTGCATATATCTGTACACTGGCACGCCCACTGTTTACTGCCAGCGGAGGCCAGAAAAACGGTTGTCGTTCGCCATCGCCACTCCGTAAATGCATATCTGGTATTGATTGACCTTCCACTTACTTCAGGTACAGTTTAGGTAACAGTTAGAAATATTGCGAAGCACAAATGCAGAAACTTCAAGCATCGCAACTCAGCTGCTTTGCAAAGAGCTTTACCCAGTGCCCCGTCCTAGCGAGGCCTATATCGTGCCGCCCTCGTTGGTGTACCTGTTGCCGGCGCTTTTTACTTTAAGTAGGCATAATTCTTAAGTAGAATGACTGTAAAGAACAGTTTAGACATCTTTGAGCCTAAATCGATCATTTATCCACGTGTTCGGGTCCGTAGAAGAAGCAGCGACGATCGATGTGTCATGCTTTCAGCAACGTAGGCTGTCAGCGAAAGCTTCCTTCTGAGCACAGGAGCCTATACGTCTCTGACTCGTACGTAAGAACACGCAATTTTGAGTGTGTAATTTGGTACGCGTTAGTGAACTATTATACCGGCATACTTTTTCAGCGAATTGCATTAGTCATTTCTTCGGTGGTTTCTTAGTTGCAGGCATCGATATAACTGCAAATATGTAATACGGCCCGCCAAGTGTGTACTGCTACATCGTCGATTGCGCGAAAGAAAAATACTCAATGTTCAATCATGTGCGTGAATATCTACCAAGCAAGATATGTAATCATCTGCCCTTGTTGAGCAGTAGCAAGTGCTAGAAACGACTATCAAAGGAAAAAAGACTATTGGCAGCAACAGCTGACAATCTGGGGCTGCTACTCCCGTCAATTTGAGAGTTTTCAAAGTTAAGATGTAGATGCTTCAAAAAACTTGGCGCTCTTGCTAATATCTGCTCATCATTCTGTGCCCGGAAACCGTTCGTCACTGTCGAATCAAGACGCAATTGTTATTAGGAAAGGAATATCGTGTGAATGTTAACTGTGCGACTTATAAACATGAAGGTCACTGTCGAATCAAGACGCAATTGTTATTAGGAAAGGAATATCGTGTGAATGTTAACTGTGCGACTTATAAACATGAAGTTGAACGGCGCGTTCTTCGCGTAAATAATCGTTTTACACCCTCCCCCCACCATAAGCACGTTCTGGCGTGGCGTAATGTGTAGCGTACTCGATTAACGATCAGAAGGTAGCAAGTTTGAATCCCGTCAAGCGAGTTTTTTTTCAAATTTTATTTTTTAATTTTTCTTGTGAATGCGCGTTATTTTACTTATATATTTATTTATGGCGAATGGTCGCCCCCGTTTTATTCCTGGGAAGCGATTTTGCACAGAGTACTGGGACGCTGCTGCTCCAGCGAGCCACTACCTACGCTGGGACGCGCTGGTACCAGCGCCATACTGGGCTCATAATCAGGCATGGCACTGGATGGTGGTACCCAGTGGCGCTGGTTTTTGCAATAGAGGTATCATGCCAGGACGTATTATAGGCAAATGTCACAACTGGCAGGACCGCGTTCCAGTCACGATGGTCGGTGGAAACGTACATGGTGAGTACTTCTGTGGCAGTTTGATTTAGCCATTCTGTGAGCCCGCTGGTTTGAGGGCAATAGGCTGTTGTGCACTTGTGTCTTGTAGCGCAAGAATGAAATACGTCTTGTATAACATGGGATAGAAAGTAGCGACGCCGATCGGTAAGTAGTTGTCGACAACGCCCGATTTAGTATGACGTATTATAAGAGAAAGTCAGGGACGTCGGTTGGACAACTGGTAGGAAGGGCCCGCATGATGGCATATCGAGTGGCGTAGTCCGTGGTGACTGCTATCCACTTGTTCCCACTGACCGATAAAGGGAAAGGTTCAAGTAGGTCAAGACCTACCCTTTAAAATGGTTCCGATGGTATCTGAATGGGCTGAAGGCGTCCAGCTGGAAGGGTTGCGGGCTTTTTGCGGTGTTGACAGGATTTAGAAGAAGCGACGTAACGATGGACGGGTCGGTACGTACCACGCCAGAAGAAGCGACGTCGAACACGGTGATAAGTTCTTGAGACTCCTAAGTGACCAGCCATTGGGATGTCATGTAACAGCGCGAGGACAGTCTGACGCATAGCTGAGGTCCATCAGGATGCATGCTGTAGCGATATATTACGCTGTGTCGGAGCAGGAACATACGGAGAGACGGAGGAGGTGTGGGACCAGTCAGCCGAAGGATAATATCTCTCAAATGAGAATCACGACGTTGCTCATCTCCGATGTTGCTGAAGGCGGAAAGTGCCAGCACGCAAGTAGACTCGCCGTTCTCAGGAACGTCCGGTGGGTCGACTTGATGACGCGACAAGCAGTCGGCATCTTCATGGTGGCGGCCCAATTTGAAAATGACTGTGTATGAATATTGTTGTAGCCGTAAAGCGCACCAGCCAAGAAGTCGAGTAGGATCTTTTCAGGATGACAGCCAGCATAAGGCGTGATGGTCAGTGGCAACTGTGAAAGGCCGTCCGTACAATTATGGTCAAAAGTTACCCACTGCACAAACGAGCGCAAGACATTCACGTTCAGTGCTTGAGTAACTTAGTTACGCTGGCAATAAGAGACGGCTAACGTATGCAATGACGTGCTCGCAGCCATGCTGTCTTTGTGCCAAAACTGCTCAAATTTCATGGCCACTTGCGTCGGTGCGCACTTCGGTTGGAGCAGACATATCAAAGTGGCTGAGAATCGGTGGTGTCGTAAGTCTGGCGGTCAGCACTGCAAATGCTCTGGCTTGTACAGGTCCCCACCCAAAAGTCACATCATTCTTCAGTAGTTCCGCGAGTGGGTGCGCGACGTGAGCAAAATTTTGCACAAATCTGCGAAAGTAGGAGCAGAGGCCTAGAAAGCTCCGAACGTCACTCTAGGAGGTCGGCAAGAAAAATCTTTGATGCGCGAATTTTCTCAGTGTCGGAACGAACACCAGAAGAATAAGCAACGTGACCGAGGACAGTGAGTTGCCGGCAGCCTAAGTGACATTTGGACGAGTTTAACTGAAGCTCTGCCTTGCGGAAAGCAGAAAGAATTCATAGTCGAGAGACGCTCTAGGTGCATTTCAAAAGTCGGTGAGAAGCCAATGACGTCATCAAGATAGCACGAGCAGATTGACCATTTAAAACTGTGAAGGAGGGCGCCCATCATTCGTTCGAATGGAGCTGGAGCAGTGCATAACCCGAACGACATTACATTAAACTGATAGAGTCCGTCTGGAGTTATGAATGCTGTATTTTGACTGTCGATGCCATCAACTGCTATCTACCAGTACCCGGAATGGATGTCGATGGAAGAAAAATAATTTGCTCCGCTAAGGCATTCAAGGGCGTCATCTATCCGCGGCAGGGGATACACGTCTTTTTTGTTACCTTGTTAAGATTCCGATAGTTGACACAGAAACGCCAGCTGTTATCTTTGTATTGACGAGGGCAGCAGGTGAAGCGCAGGGGCTAGAAGAAGGCTCAGTGATGTTCCGAGCAAGCGTCTTGTCGACTTCTTTCTGGATCACGTGGCGTTCGGTGGAGGATATCCAAGAGGGCCGCCGATGTACCAGATTAGCATCGCTGGTGTTAATCCGATGCTTTACGATGGTCGTTTGGCGTAGTGGTTGGTCGTGGAGATCAAAGATGTCTTCATACGACGCAAGAAGGCCACGAAGCGCGTGCAAATGCTCGAAGGGAGATCAGATGTGATCATTTTTGTTATGCCACCTCGGGTAGTGCCCAACTCAAGACTGGGAGGTGACGGTGTATCCTCTGTTAAAGCGGAAATGTTGTAGCCGCTGGCTGAGGCAAGTGTTGCTAGGCATATTCCTCGGAGCAGTACTTGCGCGCACATTCCAAATTGACAATAGAGAGACGTGCCACGGTGTCCTTCATAGTGATAATCGTGTGCGCGAACGTTACATCGAACGAAAAGAGGATGGTAGCATTAGGTGATACCACATAATCTCCGTCGACCACAGGCGGATCGGAAGAGACGTCCATATACGTCACAGCTCGATTTAATAGGCGACTGTGCACGACGAAGATAGCGCCGGAGCAGGATGGTCCACGGCGTGTGGTGAAGCAAGTTGAACAACACCCGCAGAACATCAATTAAGGTGGAATGCTCCGACAGAAAATCTAATCCAAGAATTACTTCATGTGGGCAGTGGTTAATGACGTAAAACAAAACAGAAGTATGACATCCAGCTATAGTGACGCGGGCTGCACAGATCCCAGTGACAGTACGTTACTCCATCAGCTACTCGGACTACAGTGATAGGAGCAGGTGTAAGCATTTTCTTTAGCCGAGCACGAAGACTAGAGTTTATTACAGATATGTGAGCGCCGGTGTCAATGAGTGCTATTGCATGTGTGCCGTCTACATTTACGTTCATCAAGTTCTTGTGTCCGGGTAGCATGCGCAGAGAAATTTCGGGTCGGGTCGTCCAGGCAGGCTCTCCTCTAGGAGCCACGCCCGCTAGTTTTCCGAAGACTGGTGGCGGTAGGAGAGAGAGTGAGAGCAGCGATGGTTAGGTGAGTAGGACAGGCGTCCGGATGGCGACGGCGAGCGGTTTGGTCAAGCGGGCATGGGTAGCGAAGCATTGCCGTGAAGGACGTATATTGGCATGCGGGAACCATTAGGTGGGTGCCGGGTGTTAGCGTAGTGCGGCCATAGCTGCCTATTCCAGGAATTACGGTAATGACGTGAAATGTGGCCGACTCGTCCGCAGTGGAAGCAGATAGGTCTATCATTGGAGGTTCGCCATTCAGCGGAGTTCCGGTAACGTGGATGTTTGTACAGACCGCGGGGCATATCAGGTACACTAGGTAATTGGTCAGGTCTGTTAACTGGGCAGAGCGTGTGTTGTCCAGCGTTGGCGAGCTCCTGGCGGACAATGGTCTGTAATAAAAAATTGTTGCACGAGACTTGTCAGTGGCACGGGCATGATAAACAATAGGAGATGTGGCCTCGACTTCACGGCAGACGATGCGCACAATATTGTCGGTAGTAGCAGCGGCTGAAGGGAGACGGGCGTCTTCGCAGGTAGACGTGGCAGCCGTGTTGGGAAGATGGGAAATTTGGGGAGAAATACGAGGACTTTTCGCTTCTTCAAAACGTCGGCATTTGTAAATGACGTCGTCCACTGTCGAAGAGTTGCGGAACACAAGAAGAGTGAAGGCATCATCCACGACTTCTTTGAGAATGTGCGTGACATTTTCGGATTTTGGCATTTTGTCATCTACCGTGCGGCAGAGGGCGAGCACATCCTGAATGTATGTTACGTATGACTTGGTGTAGGACTGCAGTCGGCACGCGAGTTCTTTGTGCGCCGTACGACGACGTGCAATGGGCTTGCCAAAGAGGTCAATCAGTTTGTCTTTGCAAATATCCGAACTCCTGATTTCTTCCTCATGGTTGGAAAACCAGACTTTGGCCTTGCCCTCAAGGTAAAATATAATATTGGCCAACTTGAGCGTCGGGTCCCAGTTGTATAGTGCACCACCCGTTCGAATAGCTGAAGCCATTTTTCGATATCCTTGTCGTCGTTGCCGGTATAGGTGCCTGGGTCATGTGGAGTCGTCTGAACGACGGTGCGGTTCTTGACGGCTGGATGCGACGCTGTTGGATGCTGCGTAGTATGACGAGGCACGCTTTGGGAGGGTACCGACGAATCCTTGTTCTAGTCGTGATCAGTCATCGTAGAGGCAGCCAAGGAACGCCCGCTTCGTAGAATCGTCGTGGTTGTTGAATCTGGGAGGACCCGAACTCTCCACCAAAATGTTACGGGAAAAGGCGCCGTAGAAATATGTTTACTATCGAGAAAACAAGCAGGCATACCAGATTGAACCCAGTCTGCAAGAGAGCTCCGACATCGTCTTCTTCCTTAACGAGTTTGGAGTTATCCATGGCGCGACGTAGCAATATATATATATATATGTATATATATATATATATATATATGAAAGTACAGGAATTTAGAGTGTCGCTGCAGAACAGGTACTCGGCTCTTAGTGAGGAAACCAACCTTAGCGTAGATACAATGAATAATATTCTGACGAGTATCGTTACGGAGTGTGCAGTGGAAGTTGGAGGCAGGGTAGTTAGACAGGACACTGGCAGGCTTTCCCAGGAAACGAAGAACCTAATTAAGAAGCGTCATAGCATAAAAGTGCCAAGTACAACAGACAAAGTAGAACTGGCAGAGCTTTCGAAGCTGATTATTAGACGTAAAGTATGAGATGTAAGAAGGTATAACTTGGAGAGAATTGAACACGCTCTTAAAAACGGAGGAAGCGTCAAAGCAGTGAAGAGGAAACTTGGGATAGGCAAAAGACGGATGTATGCACTAAGGGACAAAGAAGGCAAAATAACTACCAATATGGATAGGATAGTTAAAATAGCGGAGGCGTTTTACAGAGATCTGTACAGTACCCGAGACAACCACGACCTTAATGCTATAAGAACTAGCTGAAACCCAGATGACACTCCACCAGTAATGATAGAAGAAGTCAGAAAAGCTTTGAAGAGCATGCAAAGAGGCAAAGCTGCTGGTGAGGATCAGGTAACATCAGATCTGGTGAAAGATGGAGGACAGATTGTGTTAGAAAAACTAGCAACCCTGTTTACGAGGTGTCTCCTGACGGGAAGGGTACCAGAGTCTTGGAAGAACGCTAAAATCCTCTTAATACATAAGAAAGGAGATGACAAGGACTTGAAGAATTACAGGCCGATCAGCTTGCTCTCTGTAGTATACAAGCTATATACAAAGGTAATTGCTAACAGAGTAAAGAAAACATTAGAATTCAATCAACCAAAGGAACAAGCAGGATTTGGAACAGGCTACTCAACAATTGACCACATTCATACTATCAATAAGGTAATAGAGAAATGCTCAGAGTATAACCAACCACTATACATAGCCTTCATAGATTACGAGAAGGCGTTTGATTCAGTAGAAATATCAGCGGTCATGCAGACACTGCGGAATAAGGGCGTAGATGAAGTATATATAAACATTCTGGAAGAAATCTACAGGGGATCAACTGCTACCATAGTGCTTCATAAAGAAAGCAACAGAATACCAATCAAGAAGGGTGTAAGGCAGGGGGACACAATCTCCCCAATGCTATTTACCGCGTGCTTACAGGAGGTTTTAAGAAGCCTAGAAGGGGAACAGTTAGGAATAAGAGTTAATGGAGAATACCTTAGTAATCTGCGCTTCGGCGATGACATTGCATTGCTGAGTAACTCAGGGGACGAATTGCAACTCATGATTACGGAGTTAGACAAGGAGAGCAGAAAGGTGGGTCTTAAAATTAATCTGCAGAAAACGAATGTATAGTACAACAACCTCGGAAAGGAGCAGCGCTTCGAAATAGGTAATAGTGCACTTGAAGTTGTAAATGACTATGTCTACTTAAGGCAGGTAATACCCGCAGAGCCTAACCACGAGATTGAAGTATCTATAAGAATAAGAATGGGGTGGAGCACATTCGGCAAGCACTCTCAAATTATGACAGGTAGATTGCCACTATCCTTCAAGAGGAAGGTATATAAGAGCTGTATATTGCTCGAACTTAGCTACGGAGCAGAAACCTGGAGACTTACAAAGAGGGTTCAGCTTAAATTGAGGACGATGCAGCGAGCAATGGAAAGAAAAATGGTAGGTGAGAGACAAGAACAGACAAGAAGAGAGCAGAGTGCATTAGGGAACAAACGGGGGTTAAGGATATCATAGCTAAAATCAAGAAGAAGAAATGGACATGGGCAGGGCATGTAGCGCGTAGACAGGATAACCGCTGGTCATTAAGGGTAACTGACTGGATTCCCAGAGAAGGGAAGCGGGTTAGGAGGAGACAGAAGGTTAGGTGGGCAGACGAGATTAAGAAGTTTGCGGGTATAAATTGGCAGCAGCAAGCACAGGACCGGGTTAACTGGCGGAACAAGGGAGAGGCATTTGTCCTGCAGTGGATGTAGTCAGGCTGATGATGATAATGATATATATATATATATATATACATATATATATATATATTGTAGTGGGGAATTCACAAGGCACTGCCCACTGACTAGTAGGACCATCTCTCTCTGAGTGCGAAGCACGAGTGTGTGCACGAGCTGACGAGCTGTAGACGCTGGACTGCTCGAGCATTTCTGTTCGTACCGGCTGCCTGCCTACTACCTGGCGTCGCTATTAAACTCCCTTGCAAAGTGGTGGAAGTGTGCTAGGCACGCGAACCTGGAACTTCGAAGCCGGAAGCTGCCCACTGCATCAGCAATGCCTGATCAGACGACTGGTCATCGTACCTACCACCCTGCGCCAACGCGATTCCCCCTTCTTCAGCGGCACCGAGGACCAAGATGTGGAAGACTGGTTGCAGCTGTTTAAAAAAGTGAGCGCCGCCAACAAGTGGGACGACCCCTCGAAATTGGAGTACGTCCCATTTTATCCCAAAGACGTCGCCAGCATGTGGTTCACAAACCACCGTATTGAATTTACCACTTGGGCCGCTTTCAAGACCACCTTTGCAACTGTGTTCGATCGCCCTGCAGTGCGCAAGCTGCGTGCTGAACAGCGCCTAAGCGGACGTGCACAAAGGCAGGGCGAAAACTTCACTAGCTACAATGAAGATGTTATCAATTTATGCCGGCGCTTTAACCCTGAGATGACCGAACAAGACTAGGTCAGGCACATCTTGAAAGGAATAGACAATGATGCCTTTCAAATGTTGCTTGCAAAGAGCGCAAGTACCGTATCCGAACTTGTGACCTTGTGCCAGAGCTTGAAGAGATTCGCAAGCAACGTGCATCAGTTCGGAGGTCAACGACCGCAGACGACTCTCTCGCTTCCCTGGCCGTCGGTGCTAACCACACCCTGCTGGAGCAGAAAAAAGAATATGTACGTGCAGAGGTCGCACGACAGCTTTCGTGTCTCTCGTATCTGCCGACCACCGAAGCACCAGCGAACCACCTATCGCCGACAATCAGACAGGCTATTTAGGAGCAGGTCTCCGAGGCGTTGCCATTACCTTCGCCCGCTTCACCATCAACACCTGCTGCCGCGCCACTGACTTATGCGGCCGTCGCGGCAATGCCTCCGCCTCGTCCGCCATTGTATACGTCACAACCTCTGTGACCTTCCATTGCGCCGTTTTCAGTTACACAGCAGTACGCTGGAAATTCTTGGCGCACTGCTGACAACTGGCCGATATGTTACTTTTGCGGGATTCCAGGTCCCGTTGCACGTCTATGTCGTCGATGCTTTGCTGCTAATGAACCAAGATACCCTGACTACTCATTTCGGCCTCCATACCACGCACCTCACGTGCCACCTGAAGTTCACAAAGTGATGCGCAAGCTGCTTCCGGCTCTTGAACCTCCGCTTCTCGACGTTCTACTTCTGCCTCGCCTTCCACTTCAACAAGTCGTTGTTCTGTGTCACCTATGCGTCGACGACTCACCTCCATTGAGACGGAAAACTAACTGCCGCAGCTCCGGAGGCACGAGCTGCGTCATCGTCTAATCGTTTGTGTCCTCGCCTGTCTCCCGCCAATCTTATCGATGTAATCGTTGAAGTTGTACGAACACTTGCACTCATCGATACCGGTGCCGCGATATCTGTGATTAGTCAAAGACTCTCCCGCTTTCTTCGTAAAGTGATGGTACTTTCTCCTATAGTTTCTCTTAGCACTGTGAGCACCCAACAAATTGAGCCTGTCGCGGCATGTACGGCAAAAGTGGTTATTCGAAACGTGTTGTACATCATTGAATTTCACGTGTTGGCTTCATGTGCTCACGATGTCATCCTACAATGGGATTTCTTATCACGTCATCACGCTGTCGTGGACTGCGCTCGGGCCGAAGTGGAGCTGTTACCGTTTCGTGATACGCCTTCTGTTGATGCGGCCGTATCTATTGTGGCTAACCTTGTTGTCGCAACGGACATTGATCTTCTTCCTTTCAGTGCCCAGTTTGTTCCTCCTTTCTGGGCTTCACTTTATGTCACTTTACCGTCCTAATCACGCCATCTGAAATCTTCCATAGCCGCCACCACACATCGCTGCCACTCGTTGTTCTTGCGTTTTGTCAAGACACTACCGGAAGATTTATTTCCAATCCGAACTCGTGCCCCCTCAGTTTGCGCAGCAACAAGACCCTCGGCCACATTCAGCTTATCGATGAAGGTATTATCGTGCCTGCCAATTTCTGCGACACTAAGCATAATATGGGGCTGAACGCGTTGGTTTCCCACTTTGCCTCGAACAGTGTGTCGTCCGATGCATTTCGTCGTTCTATCGACTGCCATCCAGCCCCGGCTCAACGAGAGCAGCTTGTTACCCTATTGCACGAATTCAGGCGTTCGTTTGACTTTTCCCAAGTGGTGCTAAGAAAACGAACACCGTTGTGCACACAATTGACACAGGGAAGAGTACTCCTTTTTGCCAGCGCCCCTATCATGTATGTGTCCGCGGCGGAGCGTCGTGTGATTGCAGAACAAGTTGACGACATGCTATATCATGGAGTCATAAAGCCTTCTCGTAGTCTTTGGTCTTCACCAGTTGTACTCGTCAAAAAAAAGGATGGTTCAATCCGGTTCTGCGTAGACTACAGGCGCCTAAACAACATTACGAGGAAAGATAAACATCTTTTTACCCTCTTCCCCGCCTGTACAACGCTCTCATATGGTCTCCAAGGTGCAGAATTCTTTTCCTTGCTTGACCTTCGCTCAGGTTATTGGCAGGTCCCAATGGCTAAGTCTGATCGTCCAAAAACGGAGTTTGTAACACCAGATGGTCTCTATGAATTTACCGTAAAGCTATTCGGTCTTTGCAATGCGCTTGCCACATTCGAGCGAATGATGGACAATACTTTATGCGGTCTCCAATGGGACATTTGCTTGTGCTTTCTTGATGACGTTGCGATCTTTTCGCCTGATTTCCCTTCGCATCTCACTCGTCTGCATAAACTTCTACAGTTCCTTACAAGCGCCAGGTTTCAGCTTAACCTGACGAAAGAAATGTCACTTCGGGGCTAAACAACTCACCATACTTGGTCATGTCATCTCGAAAGCCGGCATCCTTCCCGACCCTGACAAGCTCGTGCTGTTGCCGAATTTCCTAAGCCGACTACAGTTAAAGAACTAAGGAGCTTTGTGAGCCTGTGCTCCTAATTTCGTCAGTTTGTCCGGAACTTTGCTTCCATCATCGCTCCGCTCATCAAACTCCTTGCTTGCCTTGCAGATATTTCGAATTGGACAGCATCCTGTGACTAATCTTCCGCAACACTGCGCCAACTGTTTACCTCACCACCCGTACTGCGTCATTACGATACCGCTTTGCCGACCAAAGTACACACGGATGCAAGTGGCGTCGGCCTTGGTGCAGTACTCGCGCAACTAAAACCAGGTTTTACGGAGTATTTGGTCGCCTATGCCGGCCGCGCCCTCACTAAGACAGAAGCCAACTATTTTGTTACGAAAAAAGAGTCCCTGGCGATTGTGTGGGCGTTAAACAGGTTCCGTCCCTATTTGTACGGCCAAACTTTTGATGTGGTAACTGACCATCGCGCACTCTGTTGGTTGGCTTCACTGAAAGATCATTCTGGTGGCCTCGGACGTTGCGCACTACGCCTCCAGGAATTCGACATACGCGTCGTCTACCGATCGGGGCGAAAGCACTCTGACGCAGATGCGCTTTCACGATCACCCGTGAAATCGGATGATACGGAAATATCAGCCCTTGACCTTCCCCTCCCTGCCGTCAGCGTCACAGACATGTCATTCGAACAGCGGAAAGACCCTTGGATTGTCTCGCTCTTGAATATGCTTTCTGAAGCATCAACTTCCGGTTACCCGCGTACTCTTCGCCGCCAAGCAACGCATTTGGCCATACGGGATGGCCTGTTATACCGTCGCAACTATCACGTGGTGGGTCGTAAATGGCTGCTAGTCATACTCAGCCAGATGCGGTCTGAAATATGCGAATATCTTCATGCTGAGCCGCAACACGAACACGCCGGTGTGCTAAAGACGTATGAACGAATCCGCCAACGTTACTACTGGCGGAGTGTGTACACGTTTTGTACGCAAACGCATTCGCTAATGTTCCCTGTGTCAGCAGCGCAAGACGTTTCCTTATTCACCCGATAAACTGCAGCCTTTACCATGTCCTGCACGACCATTTGACCGTGTTGGAATTGATCTATATGGCCCGCTATCGTGCTGTGTTGGTGGTAATCGATGGGTGGTTGTGGCTGCGGACCATCTGACAAGGTACGCCTAAACGGCAGCGCTACCTTCGGCTGGTGCTCGTGACATTGCAACCTTCATCTTGCATCAGTTTGTTCTTCGTCATTGTGCACCACAGGAACTCCTGAGTGACAGGGGCCGCGTATTTTTGTACGAAGTTCTGCAGCAGCTGTTACATTCTTGCCGTATGGTACACCGCACATCAACAGCCTACCACCCTCAGACGAACGGCCTAACAAAACGTTTCAATAGAACCCTCGGAGACATGCTCGCGATTTGTATTGATTCTGACCATTCCAATTGGGGCGTTGTCTTTACTTTCGTGACGTAAGCCTACAATACGGCATTTCAATCAACAACGGGTTTTTCTTCATTTTTTCTTTCATATGATCGTGACCCATGCAGCACACTCGACACGATTTTGTTATACAATCGTGATGTCTCCGAGTTCAGCCCGATTTCTGAAATAGCCGAACATGCCGAAGAGTGTCGTCAGCTTGCACGGTCCTTCACAGCCGATAATCAAGCCCTCCAAAAAGATCGCCACGACCGTGTTCTTGTTCAGGACACTTTCCCCGTCGGTTTTCTCGTGTGGCTCCGACTGCCTTTTCACTCTCCTGGACCGACTCCAAAGTTGGCACCGAAGTATACTGGCCTTTACCTTGTCATACAGCACCCTTCTGTCACCTATGTGATTGAACCGCTCAAGCTGTCCACGGACAAGTGCCGCCTTGGTTGTGAGACGGTTCACGTCAGTCGCCTCAGGCCCTGCTACGAGCCTCCTGTTCTCTCGTCACCTTGAGTCGCCAGGATGGCTCGTCTTTGTCACCGGGGTATTGTAGTGGGGAATTCGCAAGGCACTGACTAGTGGGACCATCTATCTCTGAGTGCGAAGCGCGACTGTGTGCACAAGCTGTAGACGCTGGACTGCTCGAGCATTTTTGTCTGTACCGGCTGCCTGCCTACTACCTGGCATCGCTATTAAACTCCCCCCCAATATATATATATATATATATATATATATATATATATATATATATATATATATATATATATAAAGATGGATCGGAGCTCCATACTGTTTGCCAGGGGGTTCTCAGAGAAGTCGGGTCGCAGGCGGATTGACTGCAAGGTATCAAGCCGCTGGCATACCGAGACGACGTCGGAAACCGTCGAAGGGTTTTGTGCGACGAGGGCGTTCAAAGCGGTAGGTCCGATACCCTTCAGAAGGTGCCGGACACGATCACCTTCTGGCATGGTGTCGTCGATACGGTGGCAAAGTGCAAGCACAACCTCAATATAGAAAGTGTAGGACTCACCGCAATGCTGAACGCGTTCTGCCAGTTTCTTGCGAGCAACTTCTGAACGGATGGTCGGTGTGCCGAAAATGCGTCGGAGCTGGTCTTTGAAGGAAGACCAATCGCGGAAGTCACTCTCATGATTCAGGAACCACGTCTTGGCAACCTGAGAGACGTAAAACTGGACGCGTGCTAATTTCGATGACTCGTTCCAGTTGTTGTAGACACCTACGCGGTCATAGTTGTCGAGCCAGTCTTCGATATCTTCGCCAGGCAGACCGCAGAAGATTGGAGGCTCCCGAGGGGAGTTGTTGACCGGGCTAGGGTTGGCAGCTGGTGGTTGCGCCTGCGGGTGGTTCGGTTGGGCTTGCTCTGGCGCCATGGTGCTCTGCTGGCGTAGGCGACGTCCCGAACGGAGCTCCAGGAGCTGGCTTTGGATGGAGAGAGGTCAAAGAGATCGGGAAGCACCTTCCACCACTTGAAATTCAATGGTGCAGCTGACACTTTATTCAAGCAACAGCAAGATGGCGCCGATGATGAAGAGGAACGAGCCGAAGACTGATGGTGGTTATTGATAGATCAGGAAGATGACGTACAATGAATTCCCACAATATATATATATATATATATATATATATTGTCACGAGTGATTGCGTCTATTTTTGGATGAGTTGAAATTGGCGTTGGGAAAGAGCAGCGTACTTCTTGAACAGGCCAAGTCCGGTTCACCTAACCACACAGTTCAAGCGCTGCTCCACTACTCTTCTTCTTCAGCGCCCCGTACACTCGCGTATTTTCGTTACATTTACCCAGCCGGCAGACGAAGCTCACCGAGCGAGTTAAATATGGCTATGATGGTACTGTTGAGGCGGGCTACGTGAAATATTTTGCGTAGTGCGCGAACGCCGGTTGTTTGCTGTGACTCGAGCGACAACGTAATTCACGTCTCTGAGACGAGTGACTATTCCGAATGGGCGGGATAGTTTGCTAGAAACTTCTGGTACAATCCTTTTCTGCGAAGAGGAGTCCACAGCCAGACGTAGTCACCAGAAGAAAACTCTACGGGGATATGCCTGGCATCGTAGCGACTCTTCCTTTGTTCTTGAGAAGGCATTGTTCGAAGGCGCGCTAGTTGACGTGCTTCTTCAGCACGACAAAACGTTTGAGGGATGGACAGATCATCCTGATACGAGAAAGGTAATACAGTTTTTAGAAAACTCCGTGGGCTTCGTGCGTAAAGCAGAAAGAAGGGCGAATGTCCAGTAACTTCATGCTTGTCGGTGTTTTATGCGTAAGTAACAAACAGTAAGATGGCGTCCCAGTTCTTGTGGTCGGTATAAACGTACATTGATAGCTTATTCGTAAGAGTTCGATTAGTTCTCTCAGTGAGACCGTTATTTTGCGGATGGTAAGGGTTGGAGTGGTATTAAGAGGAGCCACATAGGCGCAAAATTTTTTAAACCACATCGGTGATAAATTGCCGTCCACGGTCATTGAAGACAACCCGTGGACCACTGTGACGCCGTATGACCCGTTGTACCTGAAAAGGAACAGCAGCTGCTGTGGCCGATGTCACTGCGTCTGTTTCCATATAACGAGTTAAATATTCCACGCACACTATAACATATCGTTCACCGGATGGAGTCTTAGAAACGGGTCCGAGCAAGTAGATGCCGACTTTTTAAAAAGCGATTGTCGCTGGAGGGATGGGCTGCAAATAACCTGCCGGGGCAGTCGTGGATCGCTTGTGGGGCTGACATATAGCGCCGCTGGCGACGTACTATTTTGTGGTCTTCCACATTTTCGGCCAGTAGAACCTCTCACGTAGTCGATATAGCGTACGTGCGAAACCAAGAGGAACAGGTGTTATGTCATCGTGCATAGAATGAAGGACGACTGGCGCACGCTTTCCGGCACCAGTAGAAGCAACCGGAGGACGTCAGCTGAATAGTTTCTTTTATACAGCAAGCCATTTGAAGTTGTAAAGTGCTTGTCAGCAGAGTTATGTGCAGCTTCGAGTAAGAGTTTCAGGGTAGGGTCGCGCTGTTGCTCACGTTTGAAGCTGCTGGTATTTGGGAAGTCGGACGAGACAGAAGCTAAATAGTCATCAATGTCGTCGTCGTCAGCATTGGCGTGTACTGAAGGAAGGCGGGATAAGCAGTCGGCATCCGTGTGACATCGTCCGCTCTTATATGTAACAGAAAACCTGTACTCTTGGCGGCGCAACACCCAACGAGCCAGCCGGCCAGATGGGTCGCGAAGTCCCACAAGCCAGCATATTGAGTAATGATCGGTCACTATTGTGAACTCGCGGCCATGTAGATACGGTCGGAACTTCTATATGGCGAAGACGACTGCTAAGCACTCGAGCTCCATGACGGTGTAGTTCTTCTCTGCTCTGGTGAGTGTCCGACTGGCATATGCTACGACGTGCTGACGGCTGTTGCAGAGTTGGACCAGCACAGCACGCACACCTAGCTCCTGAAGTTCAGTCAAACCGTCAGGATCAAAATGCTTCAGGATGGGTCCTGAAGTCAATAGAAGCTTCAGCTGTTGAAACGCAACCTCACATTCGTCATCCCACAAGTACGGTGTGTCTTTATGAAGAAGGAACGTCAGTGGGGAGGCAATTTGTGCGAAGTTTTCAATAATTCGGCGGAAATATATGCACAGACCAAGAAAACATCTCAAATAATTCAATGTTCAAGGTTGTTCAAAGTTGCGAACCACTGTGGTCTTCTGTGGGTCTGGTCGTACGCCTTCTTTATCCACGAGAAAGCCTAATACGAGGGCTTGATGTTCTTCAAAATGGCACATCTTTGAGTTTAAAACAAGTCCAGCGTTGCGCAAGCATTCAAACACAAGTGGCAAGCGGAGGTTATGCTCTTGAAAAGTCTTTCCGTAGATAATCACGCCATCTAAATAGCACATGCAAATTTCCCACTTTAGTCCACGAAGTACTGTATCCATAAATCTCTCGAATGTCACTAGAGCATTGCAGAAACCAAAGGGCATAACGTTGAACTCAAAAAGACAGTCTGGTGTTACGAAGGCCGTCTTCTCTTTATCTGAGGGATGCATAAGAATCAGCCAGTACCCAGAACGAAAGTCAACAAAGAAAAATAGGAGACAGAATGCAGGTAGTCCACGGCGTCATCTATACGTGACAAAGGGTAGACGTCTTTTTTTGTGATGACATTTAGGCGACGATAGTCTACGCAGAATCTCTATGATTTATCCTTCTTCCTCAGTAGAAGAACAGGAGCTGCCCACGGACTACACTATTCTTATATGACGCCCCTCTTTAGCATGTCTTCAACCCACTCAGCGGTGACTTTCTTTTCTGAAGGCGATAGGCGATAGGGCTTGTGGCGTATTGGTGGTGCTTGGCCTGTATAGATACGGTGCTCGTACGTGAAGGCGGTGGCGTAACGGTGGACGTCTCGTCTTGGGCAAAAACAAAGACTGAGGCATAGCCTGCGATCACCTTCTGCAGGAGCGACCAATCAGTTGAAGGAAGTGACTTGTTGATCATACGGTCAATGCTGGCAGAATAGTCGGGGTACGAATTGGCATGGGGTTTCTTTACAACCACCGAAAGTTGAAGTGACCGTATGGCGAGAGTACTTTGCTCTTGAAAGCTTTCCAATTTATGTCCTGCAGGCAGAGATATGGGCTGCGCAGAAACATTCACAGTCCACAAATCGGCACAAACATCGACGGTGAGCATGAGGCAACGAGGCACAATAACGTTTTTCTTATGTTCGTTACTGAAGTTCAGCTCGGCTGAACCGTAGTAGGAACCCGCACAGAACGTGAACAGTTTACGCGCAAAAACATTGCTGTATGCGGGGCCAAGCAGACGTCTTTAGACACCGAAAACACGTCCAAGCTGTCATCAACAGTATTTTCCGTCAATAAAGAGGGCAACATTCGAAGAAAAATAATCCCACAACTACGAGAATCTAGAGTGGCACTACACTCACGCAAAAAATCTATCCTAGAGTGACGTCGTGGTTCCCACGTGCACGTACCGTTAGTTAAGCTCTAAACGTTTGATTTAATGCAGAAAGTAAAACAGAACAAACCCCAACTGGGCTCAACGTTTCTCCCCCTACGCCGCGGAATGCAGCACTCCGATTTCAAGCAAACATTTATTTCATTCCAAGGGGATTTTTTAAAGACATGCTCAATATGAAAACGGCAGCACCATTATCAACTAATGCAACAGTACTCACGTTGTCTACAAAAACACTTTGATCTCAACCGTTATCACACAAGGGGTCTTGCGGAAGATGATTTTGTGGCCTCACTCCCATCGGTCACACCAGTTAGTTTCCCAGAGGTGGTGGTGTCCCCGAGTGGCGACGCGGGGACGGGGATGGCTGTTGGCGGGCGGGTGGTGGGGTAACACTGCGGTCGGAGCAAGGTGAGTAAGCACGTGCTGTGCGCTGCCGTTGGAAAGTGCCCTGATATGGTCGAGACTCGCCAGCAGGTACATAGGGCGTGTACATTTTGAATTGTGGAGCTCGCTTCTGGTAACGGTAGCAGTACCTAGCGCGGTGTTCAGGTAGCCGGCCGTTGTAGCATGTACGGGTGTCGCGTCCATTCGTCCCCGGCGTAGTACACCTCGTTGGTTAAAAAAAGCCGGGCGATGGCGGCTGAGGAGTAAATCGCCATGATGCAATTCGCCTGCGATCCTGGTTTTTGAGTGGCCGTTTACTTCTTCGTTTGAACCCATTGGTGTAGTTCGGGCGAGGCTCAATGTAGCTCTGACGACGCATTCGAGGTCCGGGGGTTCACGGGGCCGTTGGTCGAATGCACGCTGATGGCAGACACTGGTGGTATTTACAGCTTGGTGTTCACTTAACCACTTGCCTTATAATCGAATAGATGTCGTCCTGCGATGGAAGGTTGACACTTGCAATCGTGGGCATATTGTCAAGACGTCCAAATTTTGGTAGGATTATCCTCTTCTTTAGCGCTTCAAATCCGGCATTGTTTCCGTAGATCGGAAGGTGTGTGCAGGTCTTCTTTAGCGATAAGAAAGTTGTACACGTCTTCCGCAATTCCCTTGAGCAGATGACCTACCTTATCTTCGCAGACATGGTCGCACTCACGATTCCGCAAAGCTTCAAGACGGCCTCGATGTAGGTGGTGCATATTTCGCCAGGTAACGGAGCTCTGCGTGAAAGTGTTTGCTCCGCCTGGTTCACTTTAAAAGTCGAGTCACCAAAGCACCTCTTCAGCTCGTCCACAAAAATGTCCCATGTGGTCAATGCACTCTCGTGGTTGTCGAACCAAAGAGACGCGGTGCCAACGAGAAAATATACACCACGTTTTTGAGCTGCTTAGCAGTGCTCCAGCGGTTGCTGCGACTCACTCTTTGGTAGTGCTTAAGCCGATCCTCAACATCGTCATCTGGCTACCCCGAAAAGGTGCTTGGTTGACGTTCTGGCGTGCCGCAGTGAGCTTGTCTTGGCGCGTGAGCAGTTGCTCATCAACAGCGAGGTTGTTATGGCCTGCTCCGGCGTCCTCCATGTCTGGTTGCTGTGGTGGCAAGCTTGCCAAGCGCCTGCTTCGTTGCAAAATCAGATGAGGTGAAATGGCGTTAGGAAAGAACAGCGTCTTGTTGTTGTTGTTGTTGTTGTTGTTTTCCTTGTGCAAATGGCTCGTACCCAAAGATGGGGATTGGCCGATTATAAGGTGAATTTGCCCTAAACTTTCAGCATTGCCTACAATTTTTTTTGTAACTTAATTTTGATTTGAAATACCGGTACCAAGTTTGCAGAAAAAAAGAAGAAAAATAGTGAGACAGCAATTTAGCAAGAGAATCGTTTAGTCGCAGTGATGTATTCTCGAACGGCGAATAAAACATCCCTGTGGCTGAAACCCAGTGTAGAGGCCCCCAATGAAAGCAGATCAGGTTGTGATAGTTGCAAGCCCAGTCTTTGAAGAGGTGGTGTTAGTATGCTTTGCCTGAGTAAATCGAAACGGCGACAATGTAATAAAAAATGACTGATCGTTTCCTCTTGATTACAGTAAATGCACATAGGGGAATTCAATATGCCTGATCTATGCAAGTAAAAATTGAGGGAGGTAACGCGGCAACGAAATTTCGTGATGACTACTTCCATCATCCTTGAATTAGTCAGTTCACTGCGCCAGGGAAATAACAAGTGTTTGTACTCTGGAGTAGCTGTCAGTGCAGGGTCAGATAAATTTTGCCTGATTTTAAGTGTGCGAAATCGCGCCACCGTAATGTATACTGTATGAGGGAAAATAGGAATAATTGGTGTCGAAAGGGATGCCTTCGCAAGAGAATCAGCTATTTCGTTGAACAACAAACCTTTGTGCCCTGGTGTCCAGACTAAATGAATACTTTGGAGATGACAGGGGATCAACGATTTAAAAAGTTTCACTATAGGTGAGTGACCAGATGCGGACAGAGAAGAGCACACTGATAATGAATCAGTTATGACTGCTACGACTGGAATGGAAATATTTACCTTTCGCAAAGTAAACATTATTGCCATGAATTCAGCCAGAAAGACAGGAAGAAAGTCCGGTAAGCGAAGTGAAAATGACCAATCAAGTACGGGGCAATATATTCCAACGCCTGATTTTTCATGTGATTGAGATGCGTCCGTTGCTATAATGACATTTGTTGGCAGAGTACTTAAATGGTCCTGCAATAAACCATTTAAAATGCCTGTAGGTAATAGCTTAGCGTGAGTTGGGAAGATATCATGGTAAACAATTTCTGGTGAATTTTGTTGCTCAGTTAAAGGAATCAGATCACGAACGTGTACATTTAGGGGCTCAAGTAACGATTGAACAAATACTATTTGTGGTTTGGTAAATCTGGGCCAATGCACGGAGAAGAATAGGTCAGGATTGGAAATAAAAATAATTTGTTCAGGGTTAAACGGTGCTTCATATAGTC
This sequence comes from Rhipicephalus annulatus, assembly GCA_013436015.1. Taxonomy (NCBI): domain Eukaryota; kingdom Metazoa; phylum Arthropoda; class Arachnida; order Ixodida; family Ixodidae; genus Rhipicephalus; species Rhipicephalus annulatus. The sequence goes on along the minus strand of WOVY01002560.1, from coordinate 411,333 downwards.
GTAAAAAGGTCTGCACAGTAAGAATATTAAAGCGACATAATAAGGTTGGTATTCGTGCTTCAAGGTATAACACTGCATTTGCAGTATACTTTGGAAGTCCTAAGCAGAGCCGTAAAGCCTCTCTTTCCAACAGAACGAGCGGCCGAAGTTTGTAGGCTGGCGCACCAGAAAAAAGAATGCAGCCAAACTCCAACACAGGTCGAACATACATTTTATATATAATCAAAAGTGCCTTTCTTCTCATACCTGATCTACAATTGCTCAACCTCCGCAATACGCCCATCGCACGTACTGCTTTTGTCGCGATGTATTCAATGTGAGGGCGCCAATTTAGATGTTCATTATACATAACTCCAAGATATTTCAATGATTGTACTTGTGGGATATCTTGAAGCTTGTAATTAATAGATATGTGAACGGGATCTTTGATTGGAAAAACGAGAATAGCACATTTACTGGTATTCAGGTTCAACATCAATCCATCCAGCCAATGTTCTATTTTATTAAGATATGCTTGCAAGATAGTGTAGAGACAGCGGATGTCATGTGCCATAGCAAAAAAAGCAATGTCATCGGCATAAACATAGGTTTTCACATCTGGATGAACGGGGATGGTACTAAGCAATATATTGAATAAAACCGGGGAAAGTACTGACCCCTGAGGTACACCTCGGGTTTGCTTGTGCTTACAGGAAGAGAAACCGCCTTGATAACAATAGAATTCTCTTCTACTTAAAAATTCCGTCACCCATGCTACTATATAAGGTGGAAGTCCATGACTCCATAACTGATTAGTCAAGATAGAATACTCTACACTATCATATGCTTTACATATGTCTAACGTTACTAAAGCCGCAAAGTGCTTTTTGTGACGGGCAATATGAATACGACTTTCCAGATCTACATGTGCATGCCATATGGAATATCCAGATCTAAAGCCAATTTGGGAAGAACTCAACAGTTGTTTCTCGTTAATAAACCTAATTATACGACCATGAAGTACCCTTTCAATAAGTTTCACTACATTAGATGTTAAGGCTATCGGTCGTATGTTGTCAAAATTATAGCCTGCCCCCTGTTTCTTAAGCAATGGTATAATTTTCGCAATCTTCCATTCAGGAGGGATCCATGCTCTTTTAAGGGAATAATTGACGAGACTTAACAGATCATTCGGATATTCCCTGTGAAGTATTTTTAGCATTGTATTTGTTATTCCATCGGGGCCTGGTGCTGCATTTGGCAATCTTTCCATGGCCTGATTTAATTCGGAAGTCGATATTTCTGTGTAGTCGTAGATGGTTGTTGTGTAAGCCGAATTAGGAAGATGCGTTGAGAACCTGTTTTCTAATTCTTTAGCCAACTGATTCAATGATTCCTGTAGTTCCTGTGAGGTGTAAACTACTGAGTCAACGTTTCCTGGTATAGGGGTCTTCTTCCTACCTCGAAGGAAGTTGAATAAAGCACGTTTGTTATTTGATTTAGACAGGTATTCGAAATGTTCTTGGTCATATTGCTCTTTCGCTCGCGATACAGTGTGTTTAAATGTTGCCGCAATGAACTGATAATCCTTCCAATTTTTTGGACTCTGATTACATATAAGTCTTTTCCATGCAGCTTTTCTTCTTCTATAATCTCGTGTGCACTCATCATTCCACCATTTACTAGGTCGGGCACTTTTCGATGACGACGAAGCAATTACAAATTCTGAAGTGTTCTTGGAGATTTTTAAAGCAGAACAGAGATTTCTGCCGAGGTCTTCATTTTGACCACTGGACACTGCCCTAATGTTGGAACGCAAGCAGTCTTTAAATTTTTTGTAATTGATCAATGTTTTCTCTGCCCTTTCAATAGATTTCACAGCACATGAGATTTCAAAGTATACAGGAAGATGGTCACTGTTTGAAGAGAAATCAATTGTTTTCCAAGACTTTATTGAAACATTTGGGCTGCAAAACGTGAGATCTAATACCGATCGTGTCCGTCCGCGAATAAATGTAGGCTGTCTATCATTTAGGCAGGTAAGATTTTTATTAATCATCCAATCCCAGAGAAGAGTACCAGAAGGATCTGTTCGAAATCCCCATGAAACATGATGTGAGTTGAAATCACCAGTCAGAAGGAAATCATTCTTGCAATTAGCTAAGGCAGTATCTAATTGTTGAGTACTATGCAAACCCGTTGGAAAATATGCGTTTATAAGTGAAAAAGAGTGGTGCCCTGGCAGACAGAGGTCTATTGCCTAAATTTCACAGTCTGTGGACATAAGCTGAAAAGCTATGCTCGCTGTGCGGCAAAATTTATTCGAGACTAGTATAATTAGACCACCTCCTAGTGATGGACGGTCTAACCGAAATGCTCTAAAATTGTTTAAATGATAATTCTTAACGGGGTTAAGCCACGTTTCTTGTAATAAGATTATATCCGGATATAACTGATTAATTAGGCAAAGTAAGTCAGTAGAAGCAGAAATCAAAGACCTACAATTCCACTGTAGTACTTTCAAGGTATCTATGTTGACGAGCGAAACACTTCAGCAACGGCAGCTTCTAAAATACTCTCCTTAAAAAGTGCACTGGCATTTTCGCTGCCCTTTTTGGGTTTTGTGTTTGGGCAAGGAGATTTTAATGGAGATCCAGTGCGCTTCTGACGCCTGAAATCTTGGCATACGTCCATTTCATTCTGATCCTCCACGTGGGTCGACGTAGAAGGAACGGACAAAATTGGGTTTTTCTCCTCTCGGGATTGTCGCTGTGGGGCTAAATTCGGTATCTCATCCACTGCACAAGGTGTCGACTTGGCCATCGGTACTGCTACTGCAGAAGCCAGCTGTGTCATCTGTGAGCAAAACACTTGAGAGATGCACTCACTCACGCTCGTAACTATGTGTTCCAGCGCTTTCGACATCGCCTTTTCTACTGCAGCCTCAATGAGATTAAGAATCTTCGTCTCACTTAGTTGTTCGTGCCTCGACGCGACTCCGGCATATCCAAAGGCTCTATCCTTCACAACTGTTATTGCTTCTCGCCGCGAGCAACGACGTCTGTCCATGATTTCTAGAAGTTGCGTTTCATTAGACCTTGCGGTGCAGTTCAGATAATCGGCCGCGTGATTTTCTGCACAGAGGCAGCACTTTTCGGTATCGGCGTTGCACTCCTTCGATGGGTGGGTATCGCCACAGATGCGGCAACGTGAATTTGATTTACAGCCCCCTGAACTGTGACCGTAACGCCAACAGTTTTGACATTGAAGAGAACGAGAAGCGAGACGTTCTACTCTGAAAATGAGCGGCCATATTTTCAACTCGAATGGACAGGAAGTGCCGGCAAAGGTAGCAATAACCGACTCAGTGGGGACTTTCTCACCGTTAACTAATCGGTTGCATTGGTACACAGCTATGACCCCAGCATCAGACAGCTTTTCCAGAGTCTCAGCGGGCGTTAATGTAGAGTCGACTCCTCGTACAATTCCCTTAGTGCACGCTAAATGAGGCGGGATAAATGCACTTACCGGGACCGAAGCAAATGTCTTGCATTTTAGGATGTCAGAAACGCACGAAGGATCTGACGATCTGCATACCAAACCACCTCTTCCGAACTGACGAACATCACTTATCAGCTGAAAGTGCGGCGTCATGGCCTGCAACCCCACCTGGATTGTCTTCGGGTTGTTGAGCCTAATAAATCCACCACTCGAGGGCACCAGCGCAACAGGGATGCTTCCAACACCACTGCGGAAAAAATATTCCAATGGCAATTCATCATTAGGCAAGGAGGCTGACCAAGGGCTGTGCCCTTGGCCAGGAGACGAATTAGACATTAGCACTAATTCGATTGCTTAAAGAAGTAATATGCAACGTCAGCTAGTTTCAACAGGTCAAATTCACCCAAACCTCAGCCAAACCACCGTCCGAAAAAGACCGAAGGGACCAGCTACTGCAGGAACGCTTGAAGCAGCTCGAGATCTTCGCTCGATCCCGTCTTAGACAGGCCTAGTTTGGTTCACCCAACCCTACAATTCAAGCGCCGATCCACTACTCTTCTTCTTCCGCGCCCCGTACGCTCGCGCATCTTCGTTGCGATATATATCTGCATTAAAAGAGGGACAACTTCCTCGACGCACTCGCACTTTCATGTGATCTTTCATACAACCAGCGATCATTCAATCGCGCAAAAAAAGGACAGCCAGTTTAAAGCAGCATAATTAATATGTGAGGTTTAACAACCCAAAACAACCAGATGATTTGAGAGACGCCGTAGTGGGGTGCTCCGGAAATCGGAAATGCAGCCGCCGCAGCCGGGATTCGATCCCACGACTGGCGGGTCATCAGTCGAGTCAGTTTTCAGCAGCATGTACTGGGACAACACATATGTTTTTCATGCACGTAATAACATTACACGCACCGCCTTTTATGCATCATAATTACCTCACAACTTTATAAATGAATGCAATTAAGTTGATGACGGCCTCATGATTGGTTAATGATATGTTGGGTTTCACGTCCCAAAACCACCATATGATTACGAGAGACGCCGTAGTGAAGGGCTCCGGAAATTTTGAACACCTGGGGTTCTTTAACTTGCAAAGAAATCCGAGCACACAAGCTTACAACATTTTCGCCTCCATCAGAAATGCAGCTGCCGCAGCCGAGATTTGATCCCGCGACCTGCGGGTCAGCAGCCGAGTACCTTAACCTCTTGACCATGGCGGCGGGGCATAACGGCGTTTTCAACAGTGAATATTTCATCATTAAATGAAATCTTTAAATGACTGAAGACAGCTCACAAAGAATTCAGTTTTTAAATGTGAAGCAATCCTTGAGGAGGCAAATGTATATTGAGCATTTTTATCTACTTAGCTTCTCACTGAGCTCTAGTTCACTGCTTTATTCGCCGCCACTTTGCAAGCATGCCGCCGTCACTTCATGTTGCCATAAGCAAGGCTGATCAGATTTTTCGGAGATTAATGTGGAAACGTTTCTTGGCTCTTCTAGTACAGCAAAACTATAATATATAGAAAGATTAGTCGCAATCATTTGCTCACAGCAGCTTCGACAGAGGAGCCGTAATGATAACGCTTTACAATAAAAGAAAATGATTTTCATGAAGCACCAATGCTTTGACCTGTCCATAATAAGTTTTTTCGTTTACATCTATATCAATATAGACCTGCCGAAGCAAAATAAAAACACGAAAAAGTGATGTAATATTACAAGACCCCTGTTCAGCAATAGCCTGCTCTGCAGTTCTGAAGCACAGGGTGGAAAGTGTCGCAAAAAGCCTTCGAGCAAATCGTCACTGCTAAAATATTGAAAAATTATCACTACACTGTAACTTTTTCTCGTAATATTTTAGATGCGGAAGCATCTAATACTCGCGCCTTGTAGTGCGCCATCCGCGCCGTCCGCACCGCTTCTCGAACATTCGACAGCTGACGCGCGCGCATGCGCCGTCGCGCCGTCGCCCACCATCTGTGCCGCGCGCGCTTCTCCTTCGAGAACATTCGACAGCTGACAGCGCATGCGCCGTCGCGCCGTCGCCATCTGTGCCGCGCGCGCGCTTCTCCTTCGAGAACATTCGACAGCTGACAGCGCATGCGCCGTCGCGCTGTATATATACTCAAGGTCGGCGCTCGCTCGCTCAGTTGCCGCTCGTCCGTTGGTTTGTACTCACTTTTTACTTTACCGACCACAAAGCCATTGTCCTCAAAGTTCGTAGCAATAAATAAAACACCGCCCTTTCGCATACGTGCCATACGTGTTCACTCATTTAACACCCCATTTCACAACCACGTTAACCAATTTAGCCATCAACCCAAGTAAGTCGCAATATAACACCCGTTAACCAATTACATGCTTCCGCATCCTCCTCAGTGTTCCCCCGAGGGAAGCTGCGGGCAATTTTTTTTGTTTCCTCGTAGCAAAATCATTGAGTGATTAGAGTAGTCAACAAAAATTTCGCCTTAGTGGTCGTTTTCCCCAACGTTTTGCCGAAAGTGACCACTCTCGAACCGGGGGGGGGGGTGCCTCAGCCCCTAGCCAACCTTTCACAATGAAGAGGCTAGCGCCCTCTTCCCCCCCCGTTTGATAAACCTATAGTTTCTAAGCACGGCTGCATGAAATTCATTAACAGGGGAGCCTATAATTACTTTACATGACTTTTACTGCATGCCAAAATCAAAGAAGCAAAAACTGTGTAGTCAAGCCAACACGAATTCAAGTCTTTCGCTAGACGAAGTTGTCCGAAAGCAACTCGGCTGCCATCTTGACCAATTAGTATAGCGACATTTCATTTCTGTCAGTCCAATCAGACTTTCAGAGAGGTGGGTTAACTCGAGTACTCCTGTAAAATCAATACCTGCTCAAATAATGAGTACAAATGCTTGTGCTCACTAGCTGCCACTAGACAACCTGAAAAACCTTCATGGAACTGAAAATCTCCTGATTAACACACCGCGGAGTCGAGAAAAACCTGTGTTCACTGACTCAGCCCTCTTCGTCGCTCAGAGTAGCTCCCTGTGGGTCCGTTTTCTACCCACCACAGCTTGCCGTCTTTATCTTTCCCGTATTCGGCACGCCCTCTGATTGAGATGACTGAGCGTGGTCTAAATTGTAAAATCACTGAGCGAGTGGCGAGAAGGATCAGATAAAAGCGCGACAAATTCAAGCCAAGAACCCAGGCATGTGTAAATTAGTAGCGTAACTTCCATATAAACACGTGAATACATTATTTGGCAGTTCGTTGTCACCGTCGCCATCTACGTGAGAAGACAACTAACAGCAAAAAATAAGTAAAAATTAAGGAAATATGACATCAGAACCGGAAGTGGCGTAGCGATGTCGCGCATTCTTTATACATGACACAAAATCAAATATTTTCCTCATTGCAGACTTCTATGTGCCTTTATTATTAATTGATTTTATTGCGCCGTGTGCCATTAGCATTGTACACGGCGCAATAACGTTCATCATCACGAGAACACGTGTAAAACGTTCGTCATCACGAGAGATCGGCGTTGAAGCATCACCATTTTTTTCCTCGCAGTGTCACTTTCGATCTACTGACTGTTTGTAAAGCTTCGAAAGTAAATCTCAATACAACTGCAAACATGCGGCTGGATGCTACGTTGAGAAAGGACACATACAAGGCGCTGTGCTCTGTATGGATGTGCATCGCTCTGTATATGTACTTCTTTGTATGGTTTCTCGTTTTTCGCACAGTTTCTTTCCAACATGAATAAAGAACATTTCTTTACAGAACTACAAGCCGACACATGGTTTCTTCGCATACTACTCAGGGTTCCTTCTTACGGAAAGATGCGTGCGATATGTTTTCTGCTTCAATGAGAACTTGTTAATGCGTCATCTGTTTTGTGATAGACGAGAAAACAATGAAGCGACAGCTGTGGCACACCTATGGGGGAAATTATGTGGTAATAGTTACCAATGGCACCCATGACATATTAACGTAAAAAAACTGCAGCGTGTGGACAATGCATGCCGCACAGTTCGTCGCGTAATGAAGAAAAACAGACAACGACTGGGTGAACGTTCAATATCCCGAAAGATTGACGTTGGAGCACCGCCATCTTCTTCTAGCTGTGTCACTTCCAGTTGAACGACTGTTTGCGTAGCTTAGTAAAAGAAACATCGTTACATTTTATGAATCGTGCTGGGTACTCCGATCGTCAGTGCCCTGGAACTATATTCTAACACATTGCTCAAGGTCATGCCGGTCCACGTTGTTTAACAAACTCCTCTCGCCTCATATGCTTACCCCGGCCTGCTTCGCCAGCGTGACCCCCCTATATATTGCCTGCGCGGAACCTGGAAGTCGAGAACTGCCTGTCGTCCTAAGAAAAAGCCAGTGGACCCAACAGTGAAGATGGCTCTGCTAAACTGGTCACTGTGAACGCTTCATTCACCATTGTAGCGTAGCTGTGGTATTAGAACTACGATTCTAAGTTTAAGGACTGGTATCCTTTCAAGCAGGTAATAAGCACCATTTTTGGACGCCGTTCTGTGTTAAAGTTATGCGCCGAAAAACACCTGCCTACCCAAGCACGTCATCCAAGGCAGACATACACATTATATCGAGAACACCATCACTCTCTGCAGGTGCATCGATGCCTAATGAGCGAAAGGTCTAGAATATAGCATATACTGAAGGGCATTGACGACAATATTTTCGAGGTGCTCCTCGTGGTGTCTCCTAGCGCTGTGTTCGAAGTGGTAACCTTGTGCTAGAATTAGGATGAAGAAATGATGCAACGAACTCTCAAGCGACGTTCATATCGGACGATCAAACCAGCCACTGCACTTGTCATGCCTGACCAGTCATACTTTCTCACACAAACGAAAGACTTCGTGCGGGAAAAAGTGGCTGGCCAGCTTTCTCTTTTTCTCTTCGCTCAGGGCGAAGACCTGCCACAACAGCAGCCACCACGGCAAACGAACGCCGATAGCGCCCGTGCTCCAACAATTGAAGCATATCAAGAATTTCGCACGCTTATGCTTCTAATTTCACAGGTTTGTGTGCAACTTCTCCCCTATATTTGCGCCTTTGACTCGTCTTTTAAGCAGCTCCACTGTCATCTCGTCAATGTCTTCCGAGGGCGAGCAAGCATTATTCATACTTCGCTGTCTTCGGACATGACAACCTATTTTGTGCCACTAAGATCCTTGTACTGCAACCAAGGTTTACTCAGACGCCAAGGGTGTCGTCCTTCGTGCGGTTCTCGCACAACAATAGCCTGATTTCCCTGAGTATGTCGTCGCACGCGCCTGCAGAACACTCACCAAGGCTGAGAAAAAAAGGTAGCTTGGTCATACGTTGGGTGTTTTAGAAGTTTTGTTCATTTACAAGGCCACAAGTTGGACGCAGTGCCTGAGCACCATACATCATGTTGGTTGTATTCGGTGAAGCATCCATCAGGTCGCCTTGCTCGTTGGGTCTTCGACATCAGGAGTATGACACCCGCGTTGTTTACCGTTTCGGCCGCAAGCAAGCCGATCTAATAAACTGTCGCGGTTCCTCTGTAAACTGAGACGGCATTCATACTTGATGTAGATTACACCGTGTCAGCTCTCTAAGATGACGCCGCCTCCTCCGTACATCGCAACGATGCACGGACGGCTTCCCCTTTCGATGTCTTTTCTGAGACGCCCTCACTTTCGACCACTAGAGCAGTGTGACGTTAGGCTTCGCACTTTAGCATTCACGATGGTCTCTTGTACAGGCGCAACTACTCATCAGATGGCAGCACGTGTCCACGAACGTCGTTCTATAAAATCTGTGCGTCCTTTCACAACAACCCGGATGTGCTGAAGCCAGCGTCTTCATCAGCTATGAACGCTTCGTCAGTTTATTCGAGTATGCCACAGCTGTACTGACAAAAAAAAAAACACCACATTTTGCAGCGTGTCAACTAGAGTCACTCTCATTCCTAGACTACCCATTCAAACACGTCGGAATGGAATTTTATGGGCCACTGCCATTAACCATAGCGAGACAGCGATAGGGTATCGCTGCTATGCACCACGTTAAAAGGCACGTCGAAACTATTGCTCATTCCACAGCCAAATTTCTCCTCGATCGCTTTGCGCTACGTCACGGACTTCTTCCCGAACTTCTCAATTATCGTGGTTGTCTATTTTTTTCCGACGTCGGTCAAGTACTTCTACGTCAGTGCCATACTGTACACCAGACCGGTACTGCTTACGACCCCCACACAATAGGATGTATACTGAGCGGTGTAATCAGACCCCGGGCGACATGCTCACGACGCATGTTGCATCTGATCAAACCAAGTACGATCCAAGTCCTTCATTTGCGACCAACGCGCATAACACCGCTAAACAAGGCACAATTGATTTCTCTTCATTCTTCGTTCTGTGCAGTCACCTCTCTTCACTCAGTATCGACACATCACTGACATAAGAATGCACCGGCTGTTATCAGGGTGCATGACCGAGTCGAAAGCTGCCCGTCGCGCTGAAGAATGCTGCCGACTAGCCAAACACTTTACTACGGCCGAAAGACAACGCCAGAGAAAGGCGCGATGCCGACTATCCTCTTGTGAAAAAATTTGCAGCGTTAACACTTGTATGACTGCATATACTAGTCTGCGTTTTTGTTTTATTTATTATCAAACTACATTAAAATTACTTCAGTCCCTTCCGCGTAGTCGAACATACTTCACTAGTAAATGACATCGTTGGACCTATAGCGCTGCTGAGCGACCAACGTCGGCATGGACGTGATTTTCACGTACAGTGCCTGAAGCCGTAATTTGACCGGTATGTTCATATAGCTGTCAAATCGCCAGGATAGCTCAGATTCCTCTCACTCGATCGAGGCAATTATAATGAGCACAAGAAGACGACGACAGGGAACAACGTCCATCATTACGAGAGATCGGCATCGGAGCATCACCATTTTTTTCTCGCTGTGTCACTTTCGATCTTCCGACAACTTGTAAAGCTTCGAAAGTAAACCTCATTTTAACTCTAAACATGCGGCTGGATGCTACGTTCAACAGGAATAGGTACGAACAAGAGTTAGCAAATGCATATCATTGAGGATTGCTCTATTGTATTTATTATTATTTATTATTTATTTACAGATACTGCAATCACCATTTGGTGATTTTAGCAGGGTGGTACATGAAGTTAGTCATGAACAAATGGCAAGTACAATGACGTATAATATATACAGGTTATACAATGTGCATAGGGCAAATACAAACTTCAACTGGCAATAGCATACAATAAAAAAATAGAAGACTACAATTATAAAGCATGTACAGTGGTATGTAATACAATTCAACAATTCAACTGGTTAGTGCACTTTCTAATTCCGAGGAAAACAATGCCAATGAGGGTGCTGAAACAATTGCATTAGTTAGTTTGTTCCACTCGACTATGGTGCGAGGAAAAAATGAATACTTAAAGCAATTATTGTGTGTGGGAAAGGGGGTTATGGTGAGGTCATGTCTCTGCCTGGTAGAGTAGCCAGAAGAAAAAGAAAAAATATCGGCTATGTCTACTTGATATTGGCCATTAATTAGTTGGTACAGAAACTTAAGCCTTGAGTTACGGTATCTTAATGATAAAGGTGAAAGTTGAGCTCTGCTTAATAGGTCAGTAACAGAAGTCCTCGAAAAATTATTGTAGACAAAACGAACTGCTCTTTTTTGCACTTTTTCTAATTTGTTAATGTTAGTCTTAGTAAAAGGATCCCATATAATAGCGGCGTAATCTAATATTGGTAAAACAATTGATTTGTACGCTAAAAGGCGGACAGAAGGAGTGGATAGTTTGAGAGCACGACATAGAAAAAACAGTTTGTAAGTTGCATTCGCCGGTACATGTGTAATGTGTTTGTTCCAGCAGAGATCATTCGATATGTAAAGCCCCAAGTACTTATAATTAGTGACTTCAGTCAAAAAGGTGTTGTTAGCATTGTATCTGAAATGCAAAGGTTTTTTCATGTGTGTAATTCGCATAAAAACAGTTTTATCAAAGTTAATGACCATCTGTCATTCCTCGCACCAGGAGACTACTTTTTGAAATGCCTGATTTAACAGAAGTTGGTCGGATGTGCTATGAACCTCAGAGTACAAAACACAGTCATCTGCGTAAAGTTTCACTTTAACAGGAATTTGTTCTACAATATCATTAATGAACAAAAGAAACAGTAGAGGCCCTAGAACTGAGCCCTGGGGAACGCCAGAACCAACCATTACATATTTTGAGTTGCAATCGTGAAAAGAAACAAGTTGGTGTCGTTTAGTTAGGTAGAAAGAGAGCCAGCCCATTAACTTTTTGTTTTTAAGTATTTTCTCTAATTTAAAAAGTAATTTTTTGTGGGAAACCTTATCGAAGGCTTTGGCGAAGTCCATAAAAATTGCATCTAATTGTTTGCCGTGGTTAATACTTTTCGCAAAGTCATGTACGGTGAGGTCATGTCTCTGCCTGGTAGAGTAGCCAGAAGAAAAAGAAAAAATATCGGCTATGTCTACTTGATATTGGCAATTAATTAGTTGGTACAGAAATTTAAGCCTTGAGTTACGGTATCTTAATGATAAAGGTGAAAGTTGAGCTCTGCTTAATAGGTCAGTAACAGAAGTCCTCGAAAAATTATTGTAGACAAAACGAACTGCTCTTTTTTGCATTTTTTCTAATTTGTTAATGTTAGTCCTAGTAAAAGGATCCCATATAATAGCGGCGTAATCTAATATTGGTAAAACAATTGATTTGTACGCTAAAAGGCGGACAGAAGGAGTGGATAGTTTGAGAGCATTTCAAGTGAATTATTCCTCAAACAGTAGTATGAAATCCTTGCTCTCGCTTAGTGGCTCAAAAATTTTCGAGGCTCATCTCTAAAAGATTGAAGGTCGAAGTAAACGGTGAATACGTAGCACCATATGCATAAATGTCTGACGTTGCACCGATTAGGCGCGGTCACGAAAGAAAGAGATGGCACACTTTCACGTGTCCCACAAGAGGGGAAAAAATAAGAAGAACGTGGAATCTCCTAATATGTCTACAACAGTATATACGTCTAAAATAACAGTTTTGCTCTAATTTAGGATTACATTGTTTTCTTTACCTGAATAATTAAATGCATTAGATCACACAACGATTTCATAGATCACCGGTAATTTTTCTATGATATAATCTCTACTATTCTAAAAGTGCACAATATTTTATAACACCACCCAGTTCTTGACCAATCCCCCACTCTGGATACGCGCCACCGGCAGATACGTGGACAACAAGAATATTCGGAACACAGCCACGCTGGGGTTCCATTAGAGAGGTGGCTTCAAAACAATTTATTCGGAGAACAGCAAGATTCTTTCATGTATTTACAGTAGACATTATGCAACTCTTCCCCACGAGAATGTATGCACTAACCATCAAAACAAAACAGGAAAGCTGCTAGACAAAGAATATTAAGATCACCTGGCCTGCGCGCAAAGCGCAGCCTGGTCAACACGAACGTTGAGAGAGCGGACTTTCTTGAACCTTCTTTAAACACTCTCGGGGCAATTGTTACAGGTACACTCGCATAGAACCCAATAGCCAAAAAGTCATCATCATTTTTGAGCAGTGGGTGTTGCAACCATTACGCCATTATAGTTTCTTTGTTCGGAAGTGCGCTAACCGCTACACACTTGTGAGACATTATGTGCCATTTGTTGACGCTGTGGCTGACGATGAAGACATCGGCCTGGTGGTATCTTAATGCGTTGCCTTTCAACCGCACAGTATATCATATGACCTAAACAATATCGGTGGCTCTTCATACAAAATGTTACACCTGATTAATAGACAAAGTGATAAAAATTATTTACAGTCTCATGTGCAATGCATCAGGATGTACGCTGCCAGTATGAAACGTGCTCTCAGAGGTTTAAGATAAACTTTCTGCCCATCGTCACAGTAATCAATGCAGCCGCACGACTGACCTTCTACCCATACTCTTCTTCACGCAATATATAAATCCTCTTGGTAGAGTGCCTATATGTTTGAATGAGCCCAGTACATTGTTCTCCACGGTGATAAGCTTACAGAAAACTCATCGACGAGTTTTACCCTCAACGCAAGGCACAAAGTTACCTGCAGTAACTGTCAAAGAAGTGACTCGGAAAGGCCGGTAACGCGTCTAAGTTCTTACACAATTACTTAACAATTTTGGTCGCGAAGTATTAGCAATATCAGCTACGAGCAAGGTGTTACAGCCACGAGTGCAGTATGACCTATACAAAAGCCTTGAACATGGCACCGCATCGATAGATATGTAGAACTTCTGACATATAATAGCATTCTCGCACACGGGGTTAGTAGTGCCTATTGTTAGCACCGTTTCGTGCCCCTACCCACTGATTTCTTTGGGCCAGCATGAACGTATTATGACGCAAAGACTCTTCAACAAATAACTTAGTTGCGACTGACTAAACATGGCTGAGGGTAGGCTGATTTTTAGTTCTTGACAAGAACTAGTGAGGGAGAAGCTACGCTATGGCCGAAATACGTGTACCTCACTATTTTGGTAAATAATAATGAACTTGCGCTGAACCCCCTCATGTTCAAGCATCTCGCGATGAAAGCAATGTGCTTTTGCACAAGATACATATCAAGCGTGAGCACCCATCTATAAACCTATTTTTAATACAATTAGAATATTTTGATGGGTTGTGGGATAATGTTTGTTTGAGCTATTGCCAGAAGCTTAACTGCATCGAATAGTATATGCTGTCAGAGGCCGGTAATGTACAAGCAGATGCTGTCCTGTTCTTGGTTTGGGCGGCTTACTTGAATGCTGTGAGCATAGAAAAGTGGGCATCAACCACTCGATGTACAAGAAGATACTTTCAAAAAAAGGGAAATGTTAGGTCTGGTACATTGTAAGAGTTCCACGCAGGATCGCCTAAGAATAACTCCACTCGATAACCACACCATCGTGTTCTTGCTACATTCACGACTCACTGAAATATGAATGGGCTTTTTCTGTGGCTTTTGCCTAACGAAACGAAGGAATGTACCCGTGTTTCTCGAGAGCAATACCTGGTTACGCCAGTCCGCAGTGTCTATTGGGATCGAATGTAATGGGGAAACGCTACGTGTGACTATCACTGAATATACACCTTGCCGGAGTACAGACAGGCACAGAACAGTGTGGAGCGCATCCTTACTGTTCCAACAAGAATTTATCTCTATGATAGGCATGCAAGCAATGACAGGGTGAAATATTAAACCCAGATCTGATAGAGCTTGGAATGTTTATTACTTTTGGGTTCTAGAGAAATGCGTGCCCCGGTCTACTATAAATTCAACTGCTGTACACAAATACGTCTCATAGGATGGCAACGCGCTGAAAGATAACAAAAAGAAACCATAGGCCACATGGAGAATTTGATCGTGCAATGTCTGTCAGATACTATATGCCATGTGTGCAATTGCAATGTATGTCAGACACTGCAAGCCATGAAGTATATTACGCAATGCCTGCATTATTTAAGAAGTAAAATTGTGAAGATCGCAGGGATTAAAACAATTCTGCTTACAGATTAATTGAAACTTGCAGGAACCACATCAGAGTAGTATTTATCTGAACAGAGCGTTTGCTTGGACTCGTTCTTTCATTTTTGAAAAATCGAGTAAGATCCCGGAAGAAGAGACAAACTAATGCGTGGCAGAAGAAGTTCAGGAGCACATCGTATATACCAACATGCATTTTACGTCCAACAGGACATTGAAAATGATGAGTCGCTGTCTCCTGTCTACCCTGACTACACAAAACGACAAAAAGGACAAAAAAGACAACAAACGAACTACAAGAACTACTCAGAATCTTGTTATATACCAGGTAGTTTCAACATATTGCCCATTTATTGAGACAAAGAATTACCGCTACCAAAATGTTGGTATATGGTTTGAGTTACGTGGTATCCTAGCAGGCAGGCTTCTATGCGCCACTGAATGAGAAGCATGACAAGATGGCCGGCTGGATTCTAGGTTTCGGTGTGCCCACTCTACAACATTACACATGACACTATGTATGAGGTATACAATTACACATGAATTTTAGTCGTGTTTGCAAAGAGATAATGACGAGCACTTAAAGGACAAATATTAGTAATTTTCTAATTCCCCGAATGTGAGATTAGTCGGTCGAATTGTCTTACTTGCAAAGGTAAAATTATTGACATAGTCGCTGTGGTAGTACACATAAACATTTTTTACTTAACACATTTCTTTTCATGTAAATCGACCACAGGAACTCTATTTGTGTGTCTGAGAACGTTCCACTACGTATAATTGAGAACGCTGCCAATATAAAAATGGAAGCCAGCATCAGTTTTTCACTGAGTATTCTCTGTAGTGGAACTGAATCGTGGGACTCCTCTGCCCTCCTCGGTTCCTGCGTTTCGTCAGCTGCTAAAACGGATGTTTTACGTATGCTAGTTACGGTGACACTTGTTTGACCCGTATAGCTTACGTAGACTTATGCGTCCACTATCACTATTAACTTGTACCTTGGCAATCGCCGACATATGAGCTTTTCTTTTCAGAAGAATAGTTTATAGCAAAATAAAACGAAAACAGACCTGCATGGCCAGGGAAAATTCCGTGCATCTCCGCGAAATGATGGACCACGAGAGGGCGAAGCTTGGTCCTAAGGTGTATATTGTATGCGTTAAAGTCACCGACTAGCAGAAAGGATTCGCTCTTGATGGAATTCTGAAATATTTGGTGACGAGTAGTGAAGTTGTTCATCCATTGTGAATCTTGTTTTTATTCACATTAGAACATGCTTCGACTATAGCATAGGTTTTCTATATACTTTGACAGGTGACAGTAAGAATCAAAGACAGAGAGATTCTAAGTAGTTAGCGATTTGTCTCAGGCCGCTGAGAAGCTTGTTGGTGGACACGTCTTGCAACAAGAAAGGTGGACTTCCACAACAATAGAGTTTATTAAAAGCAGGAAGCAGAAGTAAATGCTGATCAGGTTAACACATATTAATGCCAAATGGCACCCGACTCCCGGCTCGAGCTTCCCTACCTTCACATACGCACTCGTGTGTAAAGATCCGCGATATGGAGCGCTACCACTGTTCGGACCCCTCACCTCATTTCCACCAATGACTGTCTCAGTCATGAGGACACGAAAACAGGTGGGGCTATTACAAACTACTTCGTAGCCGCATTCTTCCGCAACTGCCTAATAAAATACATAGTTGAAGCAACACAGTGCCACAACTACAGTGGTGTCTCTTGGCTCTAGTTTTCATTACATTCTGCCTTTTAACTTTTGAGTCTGTTGACATTTTTTGTGGAGGTACTTTTACAGTGCACAGACGCACCGCACAGACACACCACAATGTGTATATTGTCTCTTTCTGGTGTGTCTGTGTTTGCGTTTTAAAAGTACCTCCATGATCATGAATCAACCAGGACTAGAAGAAGTTTCAATGAACATCACTTGTGAGTCAATGAGCTGATTAGGATGTCGTCAAACCCGAGCAAGTTGACCTTGCCCTCCACTCTGGGCAAAGTTGAATCTCTTCTAACTGTTATCCTTTCGAAGCCACATACGCAGATGCGCACCGCCGTGGGGTGACAATTGTCTTCCATCAGGCTTCCCCTAATTCAACGATGTGGTCCCTCATTTTAACGCCCATTCACCCAAGATGAAACGAGCATTCTCCTCTGGCTGAAAACTTTACATGATTTTGGGCTGGTGGGGTGACATTCCTCGCAAAACCAAAAATCGCCTCCAAGGGTCTTTTACCGTATACATACAAAACTTTGCCTTCCGTTCCATGCCATCTGCGGCCCACATCTCTATTATTTTTTTGAAGTCGCATACGACGAGCACTTATGTGAAGGCTCTTTGTGAATACGTGGGCTCTTCCCGATGCACACACAGGGCGGCAGGACTGTACGGCCTTCAAGGAAATGGTTCTGTTGTCGGAGCACCGTGAAACTACCGCAGTGAGTGATTATTGGTGCCAAATTGGGAGCGACGAAACCATTAAACAATCTGAATACGTGTTCTACGCGCTGCTCGCTGACTCAGCCGCGTAAAGCCCGTTTCACATGCGAGCGATTTTGGTCCAAGAGCGGAGTGACAGCCGCCGCGCAAGGCTAAAACAGGTTTTTACCGCGGCGACTAGACGCCCTTGTGAAATTCGCCCGAGTTTGAAAAATTCGCTAGCTGCACAAGCGGCAGAGCTACCAGTGACGTCGTTTGACACGTGATGTCGGGGGTGGAGTCGAGAAGTTGACGCGCGCGCTGCGAGGAACTGGTTCCACAGAACAACTCGCTCCGACTGAGTAGCAGACGACATCCGTCCTCTCCCCAGCCCACAAATGTCTCACGCTCTTTTCAATGAGTTGTTGATTGCTGAAGTTGCTAAACGACCTATTCTTTGGGACGTAAAGAGTAAACATTTCCGGAATAAGCAGGAGAAGATGATCTTCTGGGAAGAAGTTGCCGAGATTCCTAAAGAAGTCGATGAAGCTGGTAAGTAAACAATGTCTTTTTGCGTGTATACGACCATGTGTGCGTGTGTGCATAACTGAAGAACCAAGCATGGAGCTATGGGGTGGCACTAAAGTCCATCAATTCATCATTTTGAATGCTCACACACGTTCCCATTTGCTTTTATAAAATTTAGGAACGAGATGCGTCACGTGTCACATGGGATTATTTCTCTACCATTCGTGAACATTTTCTTTTCGTACACGTTGTTCATGTAAAGATTTATTTTTTAACTTATAATTTCAAAACATATGTGCCAGACATATATTATTCTAAAAGATTTGCTCTATTGTGAAAATTTTCTTATTCAGTGACAGCAGACGAACTTCAAGCACGTTGGAAGAACCTCAAGGGCACATTCAGAAAAAAAGAAGAGAAAAAAATCAAAAAGAGCGGTGCTGCAGCTCCTTCGAAGACAGCATATTGGCCGCACACTGAACAGATGACTTTCCTCAGAGACGTATTGGAACCTAGGCGGTACGTGACGTAATCGTAAATATCAGGTGGCAATAATAAGCACGAGTTTTAAATAGCCAATGTAACATAGTACTCGTATGCTTGGTGTCGTCTTTATAATGAATAGTCATTTATTTACTGAATTATACATTGCTTTCAGGAGCATCAGTAACATGGATGCCAGCGAGGAAACAGTAGTTCCACATCCTTGCCTGTGGAGCCACTCGACCTCCCATCGCAAGCTTTCCGGAATGGTTCAGATGTTGATAGCAGCCCCGCCACAAGGAATGCGTTTGAAATTATATTCCAAGAGCCTAGCGTACCAGAACGGGTTACAGCACCACCTAATTCGCCACCCCACCATCCGCCTCCCGGCAATCCACCGCCTTCCAATCAACCACTTTCCAATCCATTACAGGGTGCCAGCTGCCCAAGAGAAAGTGAGGAAGTTTCGTAGACGCCACAACAAAGGTCAAAGCGGCAGCGAAAAAGAGAATTGGAAACTGTCGACGACGAACTGAACGCAGTGCGCAACGTCATTGCGGCTCACAAGGCGATGGACGCTAACGGGTTATTTCTTTTGTCTTTGAAACCATACCTGCAAAGCACGCCACAAGAAATGCTTGCAGATTTGATGATGGATCTACTCCATATTTTCTCCACCTATAGCGAGGGGCGCCGTCTTCTTTCACTGCGTTCATACGATTGGTGAGTGCAGATTGAAAATAAAATAGAAATAGGCAGTGAACTTCATGCGTCAGTATCTGTATTTATTGAATGGCCAATTCAAGCACATTGGTGTTCAAACTCGCGTCCCCACGTCCCCTACTGCGCTGCACAGCGCTCAAGCGGCACTGGCCAGTTTCTAGTGCCGGATTGCGTGGCTGGCCAGCAACCATACGTTGGGTAGCGAGCACAATGTACAATGCACAGATTACGAGGAACAGCCGTTGATTTCAGGCGCCAGTACAGCGACACATGCCTAGGAGCATGCATTTAAGTTACACGGCCGAAGGCTACCAATTGAATGTTAAATCGTTGAAAGCAAAAGCAATGAATCGGAGAAACATGGGAAGTGCTGCGCAAAACACGCTCGCAGTTCCTAAGCAGTCGCCTACCCGGAACAGCTGAATAATAAACCCATACAAGCAAACACTTTCTTTTTTTTGCTTCTCCATGGTCGGTTATATGAGCGCGCAACACGAATCATACCTGAAAAAGACAGTACAAAAAAAAGCTACTGCAAAAGTTGCTTATTTGTTGTAAGATTCGTGTTACAAATAGTTCAATCAGTGTACAGACGCGTAAAAGTCGAGCGGCTATTGATGATGTACCTCGTAGCATGGGGCGCCAAAGGAAGGACACTTGGAGGAGAGCGCGGCTTTCAGATACCACTGAAAACAGCGGTCAACCGGCGGATTCCGCGGACAACACTGCCCGCTAGAGCGGCGGCCGTCGCGGAAGAGCAGCGGTAGCAGCGGCGCATGTGAAACGAACGCGCGTCCGCGCGTTTCCCGCCGCTAATCGCGGTGACCGCCGCCGCTCGTTCGCTCGCATGTGAAACAGGCTTAAGGGTGTTGCTCACAAAACTTAAGGTCAGCAATGTATACGTTGAAGCTGCCGACTAGCATATAAGTTGTGCGTTTTCAAGGGTTTCATATTGTTCCGCCACAAGTGTGGTTCTCATTAGCCCATATATAAATGAGAACTTATTTATGTGTTGCTGAAACTTTTATTATCTATTCCATTTCATCCATCTATCTATCCATTATACCAACCGTCCATCTATCCGTTCATACATCCATCCATCCGTCCATCCATCCATCCATCCATCCATCCATCCATCCATCCATCCATCCATCCATCCATCCATCCATCCATCCATCCATCCATCCATCCATCCATCCATCCATCCATCCATCCATCCATCCATCCATCCATCCATCCATCCATCCGCCCGCATGTTCCGCCCGCCCACCCGCCTGTCTGCCCGCTTGTCTGTCTCTCTGTCTGTCTGTCTGTCTGTCTGTCTGTCTGTCTGTCTGTCTGTCTGTCTGTCTGTTTAGCCCCCTACGCTTCTTTGACCTCGCAGTCACTCTTTGGTTGGTTGTGAACCAAAATTAGTATAAGAGGATAAGGTGCCTACACGAGTATCGCTCACTTGTTATGACATCAGAATGCTAGAAACCGTTTTCGCCAGACAAGCGTGGCACATAGCCGTATAATACGGGTGGGTATATGTCACAGATGAGCTGCTATGTGTGACAAAGGATTCAGTTCCACACGCACGCATTCCTGAACTCTACTTCAACTACATTACATTCGGCCACGGTGGGAAAGATGACAAGGGGCTCCAGAAAGGCGTCTAGGTTGACGACATTGGCTGTGCCGCTGTGGTAGTCGATGATCCAGAGATCTTGTCTCTGGTGGCCGATGCTGACTGTGTCACTGTGGTTGCTCAAAACAATGCACGGGTTTGACTTGGTGCGTTTGTGATGACGCCACTGGTGCCTGCGACTAAATATATCTTGGTGGTCTGTCTTGGCCATGCTGCGATTTCGTTTGCAAAGACAGAACAGTGTCTGAAGGACAAAACCAGCTACGCTGCCATGGTTGGACTGAGTCATGCTGGTAGTTTTTGCTGAAAGCTAGCAAAGACAACGCGCGGTGAGCCTTGGCTGTACCATGGAGTGAGTGCCAGACGCTGCACGCCAGAAGAAAGTTGAAGCTTATTCGCCATACGTCAATGGATGGCTCTTGCTTTGCGACAGGCAGGCCGTATACGAGAGGCAAAAGTGGACGTGGTCTTGGTCATAGGAAACTTCACGGAGTTTGAGATCATTGCCGGAGAATCCTGCTCCTGGCTTCCGGCGTCATCTGCCCCACATCTTTCTGCGTTGTTCGCGCTGAAGTGGCGGCTGTGGGTAGGTTGAGCACAAAGGTTGTTCCCTTCATGAAATTCATCATGGACTTCAGCAATAGGTACCTTTGCCTTTTCTGGTGTCGTCACTGTAGGCGCGTCAAACCTGAGAGGAGCTGGTGTCTGTGGGTGTTTTAGTGAAGGTAAATTTGGGGCCCACTCCTCAGACAGCTCCAGATGAGGAGTGGTCTCAACCTCCTCTGGTGATATACTGACGTCTGATACAGGAACAGAGAAGTAGATGAGCGGAGAAGTGTCCACGCGTACAACATTTTGAGTTTAGCTGCCAGAAATGCTATCTGTTATAGGTCTCGAAGGCACCGATAGGCAATCAAGGCAGTGTCTTTGAAGAGCTCCCTTACCGATGGAGGGCAGGTTGGCGGATGCCCGGGGTGCAGCTTGATTGTGGTGTGTTTTGCGTGCGTCATGTGTAGGAGAGACTTTGCTGGCAGGCACTTGTTCACCGAAGAAGAAATGTGGGCGAAACGTCCTAGTCAGCTTAGAGCACCACTACAAACATGAACGCTGCCGGATGCCTTCGTAGGCATGCCATGCCTTTGCGGCACCGCGAAGGTGGCCAATGGCAATCGGTCTTCTGGCCAAGCCATTAAAGCGCCGAGCGAGTTGACTTGACTGTCAGAATCCACCGAAAGGTGGAATCTTGAATACCGTCAAACTCTGGTATCGCCCAAAGAGCTGGCGATGAAGGGACGGTGGGGAAGAATCCAGATTGTGGCCTAGCCAAGCTGCCCCGCTGCTCTGAGAACTCCGTGAATGAAAGGCGAAGCTGGCGATGATAGTCGGGTGACTTGCCTCAGGGTTTCGCGACGCGGCCGCAGCCAATATGGCCTTGAGTGCACACAAAGTTGGCAATACAGGCTGGTTACAGCATGGAACTGGACGCTAGACAGGTGTCAGTCGTGAGACAGAGTGGTGCGATGGTGAGCTGCAGCTCCATGGCACTGTCGTATGATTCGAATGTAGAGACAGGGCCGGAATCACCGGAAAATACAGGTACTCAGGTGCTCATGGTGGTAGAATGTAGGGCCAAAAACGCGTGAACGGCGTCCCTTGGAAAACCAGTATTTTTAATGCTCGTAGCGATGGGATCCATACCAATGGAAGCGCCAACAATGTTCTCCGGTAACCGGACCCCGTGTGATGTCGTCCCGGGACCTGGAACTGTGGCTTGAATGAAATGGTGTTGAGCCACCGATGCCGGCCACGGACGGTGTTCGAAACTCCGGCAGGTTGCCAGGTGTGGAGGAAGCATGTACTCTGTTCCTAGGCAATAGGAGGCCGTTTTCAAGGTGGGTGTGAATTATCGCGTCGCCGAACAGGTTTCTGGGAACGACACTCGAAGCCTGGATGCCGTACGCTGGTGGTGGAACTGACACTTGCCGTGGTGGTCAACTTGCGGGTTCCACCAGCGAGAAAGCGTGATGGTGTTTCTCAGGAAGACGTGGGACCTCAAGTTGGCAGCTGAGGTTCACCAAAGCATTTCGACGACTGCGCAATTGTAGTGGCAGCACTCTTGCTGCAGACCGACCGTTCCTATTCTGCTTCGTCTTTTTGTACTTCGCGCTGGCCGAGCGTGACAGACCAAAAGCTCCGTTGTCGCTTTTCATCATTACACTCGGCCTTGACTGGGAGTGTGCGCAGCTGCCGAAATTGTCTCTGGAGGGCAGCACTGGAAATGTCGTGATGATTTGTCACTCGTACATCATGAGCCGTTTGGTTGGAATGTCGTATACTCAGGTGGTCGACATTAGCTGCATCATTCTGGTCGCAGCCCTTGGCGACGCGGAGATTTGGTCTGAATGTCAGCCAGCAGTATATCTGTAGAGCGAGACTGACTACATCGCAGAGGTCGGCCTCGGCCAAGCTGCGGCTGGGTGTGGGGGTCAGCCACATGTGTACCATTTGGTCGAGAATGAGTGAATCGATGTAGGTGGTCTAAAGTCACGCAGGGGCTTTTTGTGGGCAGCTGCTAAAAATACACAACACAGTGGGCTTTGATTGTGCCACAGACTTTGCAGTGGACGTGAAACACTTGACGAAGTTTGCCATAACAGAATTCTAGAAAGCACACTGAACGCCTTGGCTGGGTTTGGGAGTAGCCACGCAGCTTGTGTAGTGTTAAAGCGGAAAACGTTGCTCACGGCCCGTATTGGTATCTGCAGCGAGACATTCCGGGGCGCTTTCGTTATAGTCATCCATTCATCGTTATCCATCGTTATCCATCCATCCATCCATCCATTGATCTATCCATCCATTGATCCATCCATCCATCCATCCATCCATCCATCCATCCATCCATCCATCCATCCATCCATCCATCCATCCATCCATCCATCCATTCATCATCCATCTATCTATCTATCTATCTATCTATCTATCTATCTATCTATCTATCTATCTATCTATCTATCTATCTATCTATCTATCTATCTATCTATCTATCTATCTATCTATCTACCTATCCGCCTACGATATTTAGTTCTCCTAGCCACTTCGATAATGGTATCGATACCACACTTGGTATGACATATCATGACTGTATGAATAACATATCTGACTAGTCATGAAATGAAAATCATGAAATGTATGTCATGAATGTCATGATTTACATTTTATTTCAAAATCCGGCAGCTCTTGCAGTGGATTCGTTCCCATAGCATGTTGGAAAACTGGTACGGTACGATATGATTGCATGCCGAACACAAGTGACCGACCCTATAACATGAAAAACAACATAACTACACTGTACGCTCATGATGCGCTCGCGGCCGTTTTGCTAGCTTCGCATTTACCAAATTCGGTGTTACGGGAAGTGAGGGGATGACGAAGGCATGATACTGGTGCGAACATCATAATTATGAGATGCGTGTGATGTGACAACACGACCACATACCGCAGTCAAGGCGCCAGTATGTTTCGACATTACACGGGGCGCGTGCTAACCGGCGTTCATTTCGTCGCGTCACTCCGGCATTGCCACGCCAGGCACCCGTCTTGCCATATACTCGGAGGCGGGCCGCGCTGCGTTGCTCTGACGCATGCGCGTTTAAGTGCGTCTGACGTCTCTCCGTCATGAAAAGAGAGAGACGCAGTGTTTTCTGGATAACGCATCGGCACGAAATGCAGCATGTTACGTTTCGCGCCGGTTGTCAGCGGGCCGCGCTGGCGTCACACTGTATAATGCTCACGTTTCACTAACGTAGCGTCACTGTGCCCAGTGTGCGCGCGCGTCAGCACTACATTCGAGTATATTGGGCCCTTCATGGTGTACTCATGACAGTTTTTGTTACCCCTCATATAACAAACTTGGTGTTAGCTGACGTCGATGGATGACGAAAGTATATGACTGTTGCAAACATGATAATGCTGACAAGCGTGTCATTTAGGAAAATTACAACATACCACGCTCATAGTGTTTCGCTAGATCCCTATATACTAACTTTGGTATCAGGTGACGAGGATAGATGACAAAGGTAAACGACACACCCAAACAAGATACTCATGACACGTAAGGCATGTACGGCATCATTTACCTCCACCTCGTAAAATTGTGCTGATTTTATAGTTAAATATCAAACTTCCTCATTTGTGCTTTGCGTTTCATCGATTCCCACTGTACGTGAGATCTGCCAAATTTTTCGCATAAACATGCTATGTGCAAATTTGTGCTGTCTTACAGCTTCTCTATATAATATACTTTGCAGTTAATAATCGAAGAAGTTATGCATTTTGTAGTTTACTGACTTCAATATAGGTTTAGGTACGACAAAGCATTTGCTACTCGGTGTTGAGTTCGTTTATGGAGACTACATAGACCCTGTAGAAATTTGAGGACCCTGGACACCACGTATAAGTAATAACTGCAAGAAAACAATTGATGCAGTGAGGAGTCCTTTTTTGAATTGTTCAAGTTTAACCTGTCACAGTTTCTGTAAAAATTTCGATAGCTTGCATCAATGAGTTTGTCGCCGAACTTTAGCACAATTTACAAAAACATTACAACGGACACAGCGCCTTCCGCGAAACGTTTGATATGATATATTTTATCACATGCGCCACGGCCATTAAATTAGAGGATCCTACATGTCGAGGATATTTTTTTAACTGGGGCGCATCACATGAGGAACTCTTACACAAAGTCCGACAGTGAATCACACATGGTGTAAACAGTAGCTTAAATTCGCAAATTACCATTACGTCTACAGGGACAAGAACCTAATACACCCCATTATAAGGTTGCTGGCTGCACGTCTGGCTGATTCTCGTGCGTGGTTTTTATCGGCGATGGTAGAGACCTCTGTCTAAGCAACTTAATCCGTCCCGAAACTCTTCATTGAAAGAACAGACAGAATGCGTGGTCTAGAGAGAAAAATCGAATGGAAATTTATCGGTATTTATTTGTACCACTACCTACATGCACCACTATAAAATACATTACTACATGGTTGTACATAGTACGTGTTACTGAAAAGCTGCAGGTTCAGCCCCATACGGCAGAAAGTTGTCTTTTGCGAGATCCGGCTATCTGCGATATATCGCGTATTCTGTACTTGAAATATTAGAATTTACGACGTTGATGAAACAGGCAGACAGATGTCAATGAAGTGACATCAGAAACTGAGAATTTAATCTGGAGTAGCTTATGGCATCATTCATTGGCGGATTCGGAGAAACCAACGAACTCTTCGTCAAAGCACTCCACTGTGCCGGAGGGCAACAGAAGGAAATTCATCAATGAAACACACGTTCTCGCTCCAGATACCAACTTATTCTATGAATGAAAAAAAATGTGTTTTCCCGAAAAGGCAAAGTAGTTGAAGTGATAGCTGGTTGTCTTAATGTTTTGATTTACAAATACTGTCATTTCAGTTTTTTTCGAGACACAGGGAAGGTGTAAATACAAATGTTCACTATATTCAAAATACGAGTTCAAAAATACAGGTTCATACAATAATCTTTTCCAATTCCGCAGAAGCTGTTCTGCACTGGCGCCCATCAAGCTCATTCTGAAAATGCTCGTCCCACTCAAAACCAAAGAACAAACAAAAGAAAAAAAGCCAATTTGAACTGATCAAACGGGCACAATATTTGGACAATCAAATCACCGCATACGGTGTGCAGAAGATGTAACGAAATATATGAATGCTATAACTATGGAACCATTGCGAATCATTTTTTACGCAGGAGAAATACACGCTTGCAAGTGCGCCGATGTTCGAGAGGGGCTGCAGCGATAAAACATGCGCATTCGAAATTTATACAAGCAACGCTGGTCATGGCGAATAATTTAAACCTTATCACTTTTTTGTTGAACCAGACACACAGGCATTAATCAAGTTTGCCTAAGATATTATGCTCTGTCAGTGCGCATATTTTTGTCTAGTTGCTTAACGTCTGTCGGAGATACCAATGTTTTTGAAGATTGTGTACTGTTCCGAAATACTATGCAATTTTAAATTTCTTGGAAGAGTTACACCCATGTAAATAAACTTCGTGACGCATACTTGGCTTACACCATCATTATTATGTGTAAAATAAGGAAGCCATTTTTTTATTTGAAAATGTCGGGACTACCGTATTTTCATAGTTACTTGACAATGGCCATCTTTCACTCTTGTTAAAAAACGGCAAAAAACAGAGTAACCAGTGCATCTTTATTTTGAGTATCAGAGCTGAATTTACAGATAATGCAGTCGTCTGGATACATCTCGAATATAATTTGGATGGCATTGATAATCTCGGCTTTGCCATTATTACAAATTAAATAAAGTGGCCGAAGCATTGAGTCTCTAGGCAGACTTGATGTTATCTGTATGTCAGATGACTTCGCGTAGTTGAACGTAATAAATTCTGAGCGCGATCGTAGGTAATATGCTATCCATTTAATCACCTTGTTGTCGCCTAAAATCTTTAGAAGCTCGAAGTTTGGTAGGCCAAGTTATGTCGAAATGTTCAGAATGTTCTATAAATATGGAATAGATCTGTCTTTGATCGTTAAAAGAAGCATCAATGTTATGCGTGAATTCAACCGGCGGTGCATTCATTGGGAAAATACTTTGCGTACGTTGAAGTATTCTACTTAGCATTTGTTGATTATATGCTCAAAATTTGTGGAGCTGGTACAGTAAGCAAAGATATTGGCCTATACGTTGCTATTTACTTGTTTCTGGGCTTGAGGACACAACGTTTATAAATTTCCGCAGTTGGGAAACTGTTGCAGAGATTTACTTTTTCTAAATAATACAGTAAGAGAATCACCACGTCATACTTATTACAATTTTGCAAATATATTTGACATACCGTCTGCGCCAGTGCATCATAACTTCAAAATTAATATTACGTTAGCCGCTTCAGAGGAGCTCAATTCGAGATTAGGAATGGCAGGAAGTTTGCTGCATGCGAAAAATGAAGTGATGCCGTCATTGGTATAGAAAAACAGATTTGAAGTAATTATTAAAGACCTCTGCTATAGCTTCCGCATTTAAGGAGGATTAGCCTTCAAGAATAAACATTGAGGGCACACATAATGAAGGGCTTACCAACCTCTAGAAATTGGATGATTTTTTTCGCAAGTGTGGCGAAGGCATTGCCAAAATTGTGATTCTTAGACTCTTGATTTTAGTTTCTATTTACTTTTGAATTCATTAAGTCAAAAATAATTATCTATAAGTTGGAAAGATGAATCTTACGCGAGCATTTTATGCGACGAGCGAGATGGGTGGATGGAAAGCCCTGTATTAAAAAAAAACATGCACAGGACCTCTGTGGAGACAAGCAGGACTTTTTAACTACACTACTAGTTAACATTGTCACGGGTTTTAGACTTATTATATTCACCATCGCTGGTACGGAGGCGGTATAGGGTCAGTGCGCGATTTGTCGGTCGCCCTAAACCACTCTGATCAGGCCGCTCTGACTTCCATATTGGGCAAACAATAACTGCGTGTCCGGGTTCGTAATGAGCTCTTCACAATAACTTGTGATTTGCAAAGCTTGTATGGCCGTTCGCCCTTTTTCAAATGCGGAATACTGCCACGGTAAGTGGTGAAGGTCTGCGCGGCAGCGCAGCCTGCACTGATTGCACGTCACTGTCGCAATGTCCGGTTGTCGCCATTTTGCTAGAGAGTATGGTGTGTATGCAGAATTTGCGTAGACCTTATCAATGAAGACTTCTTGGGAGCGTGAAAGTGGACATTTGCTGGAAATTAGGACTGGTGGGGTAACCTGCGCAATGCGTTTTTTACTTGCGTGACGCAGGGACGTGCGTACATAGTGCATTGTGGCTACCGAGGGAGCCAGTTGACTTAAGAGCTCATACGGGTTCCCCCTGAGGGGGGGGGGGCGAGAAAAATTGGTCGACCCACCTGCGGAAGCAGCAGCGGCGTGTGCTGCCGTATTGCCCCCGGGCACACCCGCATGACCTGGCGTCCTGATAATTTCTATTGGCCTTTCGGCTTTTTGATGCCTGCGAATGATGCTTTGAATAGCAGCAGCTGTAGCATCCTCCGATGCTGGACGAAATATTTTCGAGTAGGCAGCGTGCGAGTCGGTAAAGATACGAAGTGGCAGTCTGTATAGTCTATGGGATGCTTGCAGTCGCTCCCCATATGGCAAGTAGTTCGGCATGCATAGGGGTACCGTTCGGTAAATGACACCTGTAGGCCCCAGTGTGCTCGGTGGTCTGCGCGCAGATCCACGTCATACAAGCTTCACCATCGAAAAGGGCAGCGTCCATGCATTGAAGATTACTTGTCCTGTCATCTGTTTCCAACAGCTGGTTTCTAGCATCAGCCTACATCACCAGCGCCTGCTCACTATCGGTCACCAAGCCTTCGACGATCTAGTTCACCTTCCCTCCCTTCAACCTCAACACTCCGTCGTTCAAGCAGTTCCTATCAGGAAAACTTAAGCCTGTGACCTGTGGAGGCAAGGCCGCTGATGTCCGACCAACTGAGGATCCTCAGTCAAGGTCTCAGTGCAGCAACGTTAAGCGGAACACTACAACTAAGTTAGGTAAAGAGAAAACTACTTCAGACTTACGTGTGACTGTAGAAGATTGTGAATTTAACGTTTTAGTCGACACGGGCGCTGAATGTTCAGTGGTTATTTATGCTGCTGCAAAGGATTTGAAGAAAGTTGTGAGGCCTTGAAGTGGACCCCAAATACGTACTGCTGGGGGTCATCTCATTACACCTCTTGGAAGATGTACCGCAAGAATTGGAATTTAAGGCGCTACTTACGTTGCTGACTTTGTCGTGTTCCAGAATGCTCAATGTAATTCTCGTAATGAATTTTCTGCTTGCAAACAGTGCTATAATCAAGCTGCTGAATTATAGTGTCTATTTCGCAACGAAACTGGCTATATACACATATAAACCAGAGCACACGGCATTACGTGTTATGATTGTGATGTTGCCGTGCCGCCACAATGCAGCGTAATGGTTACTGTAACAAATGAAGCATTCATTAATTCTGAAGGTATAGCGGATGCAAACATCGAACTACTGCTCAAGAAAGGTGTTTGTGTAGCTTGAGGCTTTATTCAATTACGTGGTGGATGTGCCGATGTATTCCTCACGAATTTCAGAAACGACATTCAAAATGTTGCAAAAAACACTGCTTTCGCCTTCCTGCACGGTTTGAAACGCGTCATGCGGGTAGCTTCAGTTCCCAGAGTAGCAACTGCGGTAATGTGTTGGTTGCTATAGGCTGTCTTCCGCAGAGGACTCGCTCGCTGGATTCCGTGCCGAACGGTTGCACCCCCGCGATCTTCGACGATAGCGCAGCTCTTGCCAACCGGCTCGCCCTCCGCCATCTCTTGACGTCATGAAGCTCTCGCTGAGTGGTGCCCGGTCCTCGGACTCCTTCGACCATGTCCGCATCTTTCTCTATCTGCTCTTCGTTTGTGTATGTGAGTTCCCTCACCTTTATCCCCATTACATTTCATCCTCCCTATTCTTTTATAATCTCTCCTTACACCCATCCCCAGTGAGCCACTGTTGAGGTGTCACAATCAAATGCAGACAGTTACGGGGCTCACCTTTATCTTCTTTTCTCTCATTTATCAACCACTTAAGCGGCGAACTGGTGCTGCCACGTTTCAACACGTAATCTAATGGCCTTTTGCTTTCGACCGTCGCCGACGACCAGCCGATTTGCCGCCGCCACTCCCGTGTTGAAGGCCAGCAAAGCGGGCGCACGCACAGCGGTCAGAGTTGGGTGTTGACATGGCAGACAGTGCAGTGAGCACCGGTGTTTCACATACTCTCACATCGGCGCCCGGCACCGCACTGGGCTCGCCAAATGCTAACAAATAGGAACGCAGCCGTGTCCCCGATATGGGAGACTGAAAGAAGGTTCTTCTCTTACATTTTTTTCTTCATCTTCTAATAAAAAGGCACCTATAAACAAGACGTTATTGTCGGGGTGAAGCTCCTTATGTCGTGGGTCGTACGTCTGTGATGGATGTAGTTGTAGTAGTAGTAGTCCTAGTAGTAGTAAGTAATCCTCTCTCGTTTAGTCCTTAGAATGTCTGATGAATGGCGGTACTCCTATATGATGAATATATTATGAAAAAATTGCACGATGGTGGTACTTTGTTCACTAGATGGACGGATGGACGCAAGGAAAGATAGAGAGACAAGCAGACAGACGGATGAATGGACGTACGGACGGACAGACGGACAGATGCCCAGACGGACAGACGGACACACGGAAGTTCGAAGGGATAGACGCACGGGAGGACGCAAAGA
Organism: Rhipicephalus annulatus; assembly: GCA_013436015.1. Taxonomy (NCBI): domain Eukaryota; kingdom Metazoa; phylum Arthropoda; class Arachnida; order Ixodida; family Ixodidae; genus Rhipicephalus; species Rhipicephalus annulatus. Next base: position 380,132 of record WOVY01002560.1, on the reverse strand, counting down.
CGGGCGGACGGAAGCAAGAACGAATGAATGGACAGAAGCGTGGACGGGATGACGGACGCTGCGCCCCACACATCATCTTTAAGTCCGTGTATACTCTGTGAGTTTCTCGCTGCGCTCACCCACGCCCGCATAGTCGCCCGTAGGCTGCAGGGAAACGTCCGGAAAACGCCACATCACGACCGCGTCACCGAAGAGCAAGCCATGGTGCATCGGTGCGGTGGCGCTAGCTAGTTTTGCCTAAAGAACTAGCTGCGGAAAAGCATAGCCACCAAATTGGTGGACGCGCGGCGCGCCCGCCGTCTTGGCGGTTAGGGGAAAAGCGTCAATAACAGCACCTATTTCTGTCCTAAACTTGTGTCGTTCCCACGACAGATGTCCGCTGCTCTCACACCATTAGCTCGAGGGTATTGTTACTTTATTCAGTAGTTTTTGTCTGCCAAGCCGCTTTTTTGCATTGTGATGTCGTACATGTCTTACTAGGGTCCTCACGCTAAAAACGTATATACTTTAGAGCGTGTCTGACGGGCTTACTTCTTTTTGTACTGCGCGCAGAGCGTAGAAGACCACAGCCAACTCGTAGAGTTTGGCAAGTTAGCGACTTGCCAGCGAACAGGCAGATTGCACGTGACGTTGACCATATGTGCATGTCTATGATGTAAAATGTTTTTTACGAAAGGCACTTAGGATAGAAGCAATGTAAACTTGTGCGGCATTATCGTTAGGTCATATATGAAATGTATCATTTTAGTATAGCACAGTGACATTGCTCTGGATATTGCGAAGATAATACATGCGAAGCATTTCTTAGCGAACTTCGGTGACAATAAGCGTATCTATCTATCTAGCTGCCTACGAGTTTTAGCTTTCCTGGCCGTTTCGATAATGGTATCAATACCAAACGTGGGATGGCATAACGTGACTGTAAGAAGAACATATATGGCAAGTCATGGCATGAAAATGATGACATGTATGTCACAAATGTCATGATTTACATTTCTTGGTCCTGCGGCTCTTGCGGTGGTTTCGTTCACATGGCATGTTGCAAAACTGGTATGGTATGACATGATTGCATGGCGAACACAAACGACAGATCCTAACATGAAAATAATCATATGCGTGTTATGTAATGACATTACTACAAACACGCTGTAAGGAAAGGACATAAAAGTGCTGTGTTTAGGTACGATTTGTGGCTAAAAGGACTTAAAGGCGCCGAGGAACGTCAAACCAAAACTGAAGAAGATGAGCGGAGGGCAGGTGGCACGAAGGCGATAACAAGAAATGAAAATGAAAAAGAGGAGAAGAAGGAACGTGCGGAAAAGAGCTTGATGATGGAGGCCACGAAGGCAGACGAAGCGGTGCGCCGCTCGAGAGTACGAGTTCCTGGCAGCGTTCCTGAGCCCGACGTGGGACCCGTACGCGTCGGCCAGGTCGAGCTCCGGTATGCCTGTTCGGGGTCGAGACTGTCGGCCTGTACAAGGTCCAAGGCCGAGACCTGCTGAACGGCTCCTGCCTGGGTGCAGTGGCCGGGAGCAGGTTCGTGGGCGAGGCCTACCGGGTGTGGTCCTTGTGAGCCGTGGCCTGAACCTGGTCTTCAGGAGTTGCGACCCTGACTGCTGGGTTGGCCGCGACGTCCGACTCAACGGCGCTGCACACGGTAGCGCATCCGTGTGCCGTCAGCCGTTCCAGCCGTGCCACCATTGCCCTCGCGCACGTCGACGACCGCATCATGTCGGGACGACGGGGACCCAAACTGTGAGACAGTGGTTTCTTCTTACGAACCGAGAACTATATGCGCTGGACACTGAGTCAGCGTAGCCGCGAAGTCTGCGCATATTATTGGCGGTCTGACTCTCGTGCATGTTGCGTGATGCTTGGCGTATAGGGTTGGACATAAAGTTTTATTTTCTCCTGTCACTTCCTTCTCTACTGTACAATATAAATCTTCTTTTGTTCGCTTAAATTGTTCATGTTAATTCTTTCTCGTCCGCAATAAGCAAACATAGTGACGAACGTCCTTAACCATCACAATTTCTGGCGTCCGCGAGACAGGGCTAAGCTCTCGCGTTACATCTGAGAGCCTCACGTTGTTTGTGTGTGGCGAAAGAGAATGGAACGACAAGAGAAAGCTAGTTGAGCTAGGGAAGGAGATAGGGCTGAGTGGTGAGGCTTTGCTGGCATGGGTGAGCGCTGAGGAAAAAGAAATGAGGAACCAGAGAGCGAAAGATCGAGAGGAGGCACGTCTAGTAGCACAGGTGGAGCATGAGCGTGAAATAGCTCGCATGGAGGCTGAAAGGCTCCTGCTCGAGAGGCGACGTCGCGTCGCAGAAGCGCAGCGTCCGAGCACGAGTTCTGCGGACGATAGTATGGGTGGTGGTCAGAGTTTCCGCAGCCCAAACAAAATGATTCTGCCCTACAATGAGAGTAGGGACGAACTGGAATGCGTACATCCAGAGATTTGAGAGGGTTGCCATGAACCAAGGCTGGCCAACCGACAAGTGGGCCCTGTCACTGAGCTTGTGTCTAACAGGGAGAAGCTTTGACCGTGGTAGGACGGATGTCTGCAGAAGACTCTACGGACTACGCAAAGCTCAAGCAGACGCTCCTCCAGCGGTTCCGTTATACAGAGGAGGGATACCGCACGATGTTTAGGTATGCCTGGCCCGAGAATACTGAGACAGGTCGACAGTTCACGGGACGTCTCTGTGGATACTTCGACCATTGGCAGGAGCTGGCGAAGACTCCCAAAACATATGATGCACTGCGAAACAAGATGGTGTCCGAGCAATTCCTCAGGCAGTGCGACGTGAAGTTGGCTGTCTTCCTGAAGGAGCGAGGATGTCATAACCTGGACACGTTGGCAACGACGGCTGTTCAATATTTGGAAGCTCAGGGAATTGTGATTCTCGCTAGAGGAAAAGACAAAAAAGGGAAACCGATGGCTACAGCTAAAGTTGACACTGTCAGCGAAAGCAAAGGAAAACCGCTTTGTTTTTTGTGCAACAAGCCGGGTCATCGAGCTTCCGATTGCTGGACAAAGTCTCGAGCGCCAAAGTCGACGTCGTGCTGGATCTGTAAGAAGTCAGGGCACAGATCCGATAGTTGTCCCTCAAGCTCGGAAAAACGTAGAGAGACATCATGTTACGTCTTGGGATACCAGAAAGCGCAGCATGAGAAATCAATGGAAGATGCGCCTGACAATCAGGATGAGAAACATTGTCATGACCTGTGTGATGGGACCCAGAGCAACGCAACTTGCGACAACGGGTCAAAACAGATGCCAACTGTAAAGGGCTATCTCGAAGGGAAGTTGGTTACCGTATTGCGGGATACCGGTTGCAATACAGTAGTGGTGAAACGATCACTACGGGGCAAAAAGAGGTCAGGTGCTTGCTGTTTGTATGTAGAATCCATCGTATGAAGTCGGGCTTGGCAACAATGCGGGTGTACTGTCAGCTTCCCAACCAGCTCCAAAGCAGCCAGCAGGACGTCTAAAACTAGCACAGATTCACCGTTATCCAGTATGCACTGAAGGAGAACCTGAAGATGCAACCTTATCACATAGAAGATGACAAGATGACATGTCGGCGGCTGCAGGAAAAGAGAGGAAAAAGCCCAGTGAACTGACTGTTCCTCGGATCCAACCCCTGGATATCAGCCGGGAAGCGCTAAAGAATTTACAGCACGCAGATTCCATGCTGGAAACCTGCTTTGCCGCATATGGGAAGATCATATCTAAGAAGCCAGCAGTCACTGAGTTTGTGCTGGTACGCGACATTCTTTTCCGGCGCCACCGCACGACAGAAAGGTGAGACTTGGAGCAACTTGTAGTACCCAAGGAATCTTCGGATCACCGTAATGAAGATGGCTCATGGAAGGCCTTCTGTCTGGTCACCAAGGGCAAAGAAGGACAACAGGACCGTGTCCTTACAGAGTTTTATTGGCCGGGTGTACAGGCTGATGTGATACGGTTCGTGAAGTCGTGTGACATATGTCAGAGGACCGTGCCTAAACACCTCGTCGGAAGAAGTTTCCATTGGAAAATATGCCTATAATAGACACACCTTTTCAGCGGGTCGCCATCGATATTACTGGCCCTCTGTCACCAACGTCATCCAACGGCAACAAGTATGTCTTAACGATGGTAGACTTCGCTACGCGTTACTCAGATGCGGTGGTACTACCGAGCATCGAGACAGAGCGCATAGCGGAAGCACTAGTAGAGATGTTCTCCCACGTTGGAGTGCCCCTTGAGATAGTGAGCGACCGTGGAAAGTCGTTCACCTCGAGTCCCATGCAGGAACTCGGTCGGCTACTTTCATTTCGTCAGCTACCCACAACGCCTTATCCCCCCATGGCCAACGGACTTGTGGAGAGATTTAATGGCACTCTCAAACAAATGGTTCGCCGCATGTGTCGAGAACAGCCGCAACATTGGGACAGATACTTGGCTCCCCTGCTCTTTGCATAGCCGTGAAGTTCCCCAAACGAGCCTTGGATTCGCGCCGTTCGATCTCCTCTACGGCAGTTTTGTACGCGGGCCAATGTCGATCCTTAAGGAGCTGTTGACAGGGGCCAACATCGATCCTGAAACGAAAACAACATACGAATATGTTATAGATCTCCAGGAGCGACTGCAAGACACCTGCAAGGTAGCACACGAAGAACTCCCGAAGGCGAAAATGACACAGAAAAATACTACGATAGGAAAGCAAGAGTTCGACAACTATTACCCGGAGACAAAGTATTGCTGTTGCTACCATCAGATAAGAATAAATTGATCTTGACATGAAAGAGGCCCTTCACAGTGCTTGAAAAACGCAGTGACTATGACTACGAGATAGATCTCGGAACACGGAGAAGTCTTTTTCACATTAACCTTCTCAAGAAATACCACGAAAGGGAGCCCGAAAATGAAGCACAACAAGCTGCCGTTCCTGTGTAGTCAGACACTGTGGACGAGCGAGAAATTCCCTTTGTTACCCTGCACCAAAGGGAAACATATAAAATGTGTTAGTAGCGACTAACTTGAACAGCCCGCAGACAGACCAAATTAATGAACTCCTGAGAGAGTTCCATCATGTATTTTCTGACGTGCCAAGGGAAGACGGACCTCGTCGAGTGCAAGTTATGCCTTACCACTAAAACACCGGTAAAGGTACGCCCGTACCCTATACCATTCGCCATCGAAGAAACTTTATAAAAAGAAGTACAGGACATGCTATCACAAGGTATCATTGAGCCCTCGGAGTCCCCGTATCAAGCTCCCATCGTCGTGGTCAAGAAGAAAGACGGGAACACCCGACTTAGCATTGATTTCAGAAAGCTGAATCGAGTCGTCGTTACAGACAACGAACCGATACGGCGAGTGGACATGTTTGCCAAACTAGGTCCGAGACACTTCTTGTTGAAGTTAGACTTCACCAAAGGTGCCGATGCACGAAGCATCGAAGGTCCTCACCGCTTTTCAGTCCTCTTCTGGCCTTTACCAATTCAGATTCATGCATTTCGGCAGAAAAACAGCGCCTGCTGTGTTCACCCGACTATAGAGACGAGTGGTAGATGGAATACCGAACATCTATCACTATTTTGACGATGCGCTCATAGCCACACAAACTTGGGACAAGCACATAACAACTCTCACCAAGTTTCTGCAACGTGTCAGGGCAGCTCATCTCACAATAAAGCCATAGAAAAGTGAGGTGGCTTTTGCCGAAGTGAAATTCTTGGGACACATTCTCGGGAACAATCTTCTGCCGACCCCAGATTGAGACATTGGAGAAGATTCAGGCCGCAAAGAGACCGAAGACGAAGAAAGAAGTTCGCTCCTTTCTAGGTTTAACCGGTTATTATCGGAATTTCGTCCCCAATTACTCCGCTGTAGTGTCACCTCTAACAGAACTCACTAGGAAGCGAGGTCCAAATAAGGTCATCTGGGAATAATGCCATGAACAAGCGTTTGTAACACTACAGCGTCTACTATCGTCTGGTCAGGTACTGCGATCACCGGACTTACAAGAGCCATTCATAATGCGCACGGATGCATCTTCATCCAGCATTGGAGCCGTTCTAATGCAGCGTCACGACGGCATGTTGCATCTAGTAGCCTACGCAAGCCGTAAACTGCTCGAACGGGAGTCACGGTACTCAACAATCGAAAAAGAGGCGCTGGCTTTTCTGAGGGCTATCCAAAAGTTTCATGTGTACCTTTTCGGAAACCGATTCGTGCTGCAAACTGACCACCAGCCTCTTGCTTACATAAATTCCGCAAAACAAATCAACAGCCGAGTACTCCGCTGGAGCCTATTGCTTACTGAGTATGACTTTGTGGTTGAGTACATTAAGGGCTCCGACAACATAGGTGCCGACTACCTCAGCCGCATTTGACTTCTCCGCTGGTTAGCGTTTAGTGGTGACACAATTTCTTTTCATGTTAATTCACCCTTTCCCTAACGGAATAAACTTCTTCAAATAATGTTGTTTTTTTGCTATGTTTTCGCTTTTGGGTACTCCACCTCATGCGCTTGTAAAAATTCGTTTTCCCCCTGAACAGCTTTCTTGAGCAGGGAGATATTGTATGGAAAGGACACAAAAGTGCTGTGTTTAGGTACGATTTGTGGCTAAAAGGACTTGAAAGCGCCGAGGAACGTCAAACCAAAAATTGAAGAAGGACGAGCGGAGGGCAGGGGGCCACGAAGGCGATAACAAGAAATGAAAAAGAAGAAGAGGAGAAGAAGGAACGTGCGGAAAAGAGCTCGATGGTGGAGGCCACGAAGGCAGACGAAGCGGTGCGCCGCTCGAGAGTAGAAGTTCCTGGCAACGTTCCTGAGCCCGACGTGGGACCCGTACGTGTCGGCGAGGTCGAGCTCCGGTGTGCCTGTTCGGGGTCGAGTCCGTCGGCCTGTACAAGGTCCAAGGCCGAGACCTGCTGAACGGCTCCTGTCTGGGTGCAGTGGCCGTGAGCAGGTTCGTGCGCGAAGCCTACCGGGTGTGGTCCTTGTGAGCCGTGGCCTGAACCTGGACCTCAGGAGTTGCGACCCTGACTGCCGGGTTGGCCGCAATGTCTGACTCAACGGCGCTGCACACGGTAGCGCATCCGTGTGCCGTCAGCCGTCCCAGCCGTGCCACTGTTGGCCTCGCGCACGTCGACGACCGCATCATGTCGGGACGACGGGGACCCAAACTGTGAGACAGTGGTTTCTTCTTACGAACCGAGAACTATACGCGCTGGACACTGAGTCAGCGTAGCCGCGAAGTCTGCGCATATTAATGGCGGTCTGATTCTCGTGCATGTTGCGTGATGCTTGGCGTATAGGGTTGGACATATAGTTTTATTTTCTCCTGTCACTTCCTTCTCTAGTGTACAATATAAAGCTTCTTTTGTTCGCTTAAATTGTTCCTGTTAATTCTTTCTAGTCCGCTATAAGCAAACATAGTGACGAACGTCCTTAACCATCACAAACGGCTATGTTGCGCTCACGGTTGTTTCGATGGCTTTACATATGACAAATTTGGTATTAGGTGACGTCAAGGAAGGACGAAGGCATGTGATTGGTGCAAACATGATAATCCTGAAATGTGTGTCATGCGAAAACATAACTACCTGCCGCAGTCAAGGCGTGAATACATTTCGACGTGACGCGGTGCGCGTGCTCGCCGGCTTTCATTTTGGCGCGTCAATCCGGCGTTGCCACGCCAGGCGCCGGTCCTGCCATATACTCGAAAGTGCGTGCCGCGCTGCGTTGCTTTGACGAATGTGCGTTTCAGCGAGTCCGGTGTCCCTCTGTCAACAAAAGAAGGAGACGCAGTGTTGTCTGGGTAACGTGCGGCGCGAATTTCACGCCGGTTTCTTTCGGGCTGCTGACGACGGACGCTGGTAATGCCGGAGACGCGGCTGGAGTGAGATGCTGTGCGGACGTGTTTTGCATGAGCTCCGGCCCGATGACTGACTATCAGCGGACGCGCTTTTTTCTGGACTTGTTCTCAGTGGGCCTGTCTGGCGAAGGTTGCCCTGTACCTACGGACACTACTCGTTTAGACAAGTTTGTCCCCGTTTTTGGAGTTTCCGAGATTTTCCTATCAACCCCGCGGTGACAAGGCTAGGCCTATCTCCAAGGCCAAGCCTGGGCTGCGTCGCCGGGCGTCTGACTTGCGCCGGGGACCGTGGGCCTTGTTGGGCTGAAGATGGAATAATACGTCGAAGGGGAGACTATAACACCCGAAGATTTTGAAGTGGGAGAGTGGGCTCCAATGCTGAAGGCAAAGGACAGATTTATGAAGACTCTGCATGGCGACAACGCCAAGAGTAAGCCTTGCGAGAGGCAGGCCGGCAGCGACGGGCGCAAGACGCATGGAGCGCAGCAAGTCAGGCGGAGGAAAGCGCCGGTATGGAAGAAACGTGGTCCGTTTCTCAAGTTGCCAGCCACGGATTTCAAGATTGTGTACAGGCCCCAGAACGGGGACTTGACTGTTGTGACAGCGAGAGAACTCGGATGTGCACTGAGAGCAGCAGCGCGTCTAACGAGTGTGATTGCTGCGGAAGAAAACATTGTGCGGGTTAATGGCACAAACAACGCGTTGATGGTGAGCACACCGTGCATAAATCGCAGTGAGGCATATGCGACTGTGAAGACGCTCAAGCTGGGTTATCGTGACCTGCCGGTTTCGGCGTTCGTGGCAACGTTGGAGAATTCCATGCGGGGAGTGATTTACAACGCTTTTGATGGATGCCGAGTGGAAGAAGTTCAGGCGGGATTCCTGAAGAAGAATGAAGGCATAGACATTCTGGATGCGAGACCTGTGGGAGAGTCAAAGGCGATTCAGACTACGTTCGAAGGAAAACGCATACCCCGGCTGATTACTTACTGGAACTGTCTGTACGCTGTGATCCCGTACAGAATTTTAGTCGAGGCCTGCTACAACTGCAGACGAGTTAGACATCGAGAGGACGTTTGCTATCGTGCGAAGAGCAACCTATGTCACCGTTGCGGGAAAGACCATCCTGCCCCGCCAGAAGGAGAGCCACCTACGTGCACGCCGGACTGCATCGTGTGCCATGGTTCGCATCACATAGGGAGCCGGAACTGCAAGTTTCGCCTGGCTCGCAAGCCATCGACAGGCCAGCAGCAGAGCATCGAAAGAGAGAGAGCGAAGCTGGCAATGATAAGCGGTCCTTGAGGGCTACGGAGCGGTCACCGAGGGGTAAAGAAGGCACAAGCAAAAGCAGGAACCGGTCGAGTTCCTTCCCGCCATTGCCAGGGCGCGGGGGCGGCCAAGATGGTGGACGAGCATCCAGTACCAACAGCTGTGCACGTGACACAACAAAAAGGTGAGCTTGTCAAGCACGGCCTCCCAGAACAAAACCGCTCGAGAGAGGGAGTTAGCAGCGCTGGTTCAGTGACAGGGACACTTGATTAAAAGAATGGGAAACAGAATTGCAGAGATGAAACGCGCACTTAGAAACGACCAAAGGCAGGGGACACAGGCACCAGCAGTGCAAGGCCTACAGAAAGCGACGCAAGAGGCGTCGTCTGCTCGCGTACAGGAGAGTGCAGCTATGGAAGTGGAGAATCAGGGGGACAGTGAAGAGACCACTGCCGGGGGATGAGGTAGCTAACGCAAAACGATTAGCCGAAACGTCAACAGTAGACATGCCACAGCCTGTTTTTAAGGTCATTAGTCTTAAGTCGGATGTAACAACACTTGCGGATAAAGTAGGCAAACAAGGGAAAAGACAGGATAGGTTGGAGGCTCGAGTCGAAAAGATCGAAGCCAGATTAGACACAATAGAGGAGCGTCTCGGCATGCTCTCCATTGAAGTTAGGGATTCCCAAACCCAGGTCATGGGCATGTTTCAGCAGCTTCATACTCTATTGGAGGCAAGACTGCCTCCCGTGGGTGGCCAAGTGCCATTAGTCAACCTGGTGCCTCATCATGGCGCCTCACCAGCAAATTGAGGTTTGGCAGTGGAACCGCAGGGGCTTTCGTCAAAAGCGGGGTAACCTGCAGTTGCACGTACAAAATCTGGACAGTAAACCAGACATAATAGCCTTACAGGAGGCTAGTGGTTCCGTAAAATTACCAGGATTTAATGCATTCACAGAGCCAGGAATTGATTTAAGGGGCGTATCACGCGTCTTCACAGCCGTGCAAGTCCACCGCAACATCGCTGCCATTCAGCATTTCGTAGATAGCAGCAGGGAAGACTATGTACTGCTAGAGATTTTGCCTAAACGAAAGTATGAGAAGAGTCTGTTTTTATATAATGTGTATAGTTCTCCAAAAATAAAGGATTGGGCTTGCCACAACTCCTGATTTAAACTCAACGGTTAGCAGCTCGCGCTCCGCTTATAGTGGTAGGAGATTTCAATGCGCCTCACCCGGAGTGGGGTTATATTCAAGCCAGCCCAAAGGGCAATCGGCTTTGGCAAGTTGCCCGGGATCTGCGATGGACGCTGTTAAACAATCCACAAGATCATACGAGGATAGGCCACAGCATAAGCATGGATACCTCCCCAGACCTTACGTTTTTTAGAGGCATCAGTAATGCAATGTGGATTAACACGGGACAAGCCCTAGGAAGTGATTACTATATCCTTTCCGCGACGTTTAGCGCTGCGAAGCATAAACACAAAGTGACGGGCATAGAATTACAGATTGGGACAGATTTAGGAAAAACAGAGCAGACACTGTAAACGGGAAAATAATGACCTGGTTGCATGGGTAGAGGCGCTCAAGGAGGATGTAAATATTACCATGGTAGAAGTGCCAGTCGAGCAAGAGGAGTTTACTGCTGACTCGAGACTATTACACATGTGGGAAGCGCACGTGAGTCTCTAAAGAAGGCGGAAGAAGCAAAAAATAATGGCGTCCTTAGCAGAAGGACGGCCAAGTTAGAACGTAAAATCGAAAATTATACAATTGAGTTGCAAGCCAAGCAGTGGGGCCAGATTTGTGATCGCATGAATGGACAGTTTGGATGCAAAAAGACATGGCAGCTGTTAAGGCATCTTTTGGATCCGGCAGCAACAAAATCGGCGCAACACGGACAAATGACTCGGTTAATGCATCAATAAGAAGACACAATTGGAGAGTTTTACAGGAACTGCGGAATCGGTACATAACTGATGGAGAAGACGATTGCTTACCACACTACTCGGGGGTGGAAAACTCAGACCTAGATGAAGAGTTCACAATTTCGGAGGTGGAGTTTGCCATGGGGCAGCTGCGTACTACCTCTGCCGCAGGTCCGGATGGGGTTACTAATAAAATGTTAAGAAACCTAGATTTCACATCGGTCGGGGCGATCACTGACTTGATAAACGAGTATTGGGTGGCCGGGGAGATCCCAGCACAATGGAAGCATGCTAGGATTATATTTATTTCGAAGCTAGGCAACAAACTCTGCTTGGAAAACCTGCGCCCCATATCGCTGACATCATGCGTGGGCAAATTGATGAAGCACGTGGTTCTCAACAGGCTTCAAAATTATGCAGAGGACAAGGTTATCTTTTCCCCAACTATGATAGGTTTCAGGGCCAATTTGTCCACACAGGATGTCATGATACAGTTAAAACATGGTTTAGTCAATCTCGGGCATGGCACGGCACCAAAGCTGTATTGGGGCTTGACCTGAGTAAAGCTTTCGACAATGTTTCGCATAAGGCAATATTGAATAACCTATCAGAAATTGGCCCAGAGGTCAGGACACTTCGCTACATCAGATTATTCTTGAAGGGCCGAACCACAGAAATTTCAATAGGAGATATCAAATCAGACTCATTCGCGTTGTGAGGCAAAGGGACGCCGCAGAATTCAGTTTTGTCACCGTTCCTGTTTAACATCGCCTTAATTAAAATACCGCCGTGGCTGGAGGAGATACCAGGACTCGAACAGACATTTTATGCAGAGGATATCACTCTATGGATAACCAGTGGTAGTGATGCACATCTGGAAGAAACACTGCAACAGGCAGTAATTATTGTCGAAGGGTTGGCAGGGGAGGCGGGACTTTCATGCTCTCAGCAAGTCCGAGCTTTTTGTGGTTCAGGACAAACCAAGAGGGCTACATGCAAGACACTATATTCCGCCACCGCCGTTAGAGGTAAAGGTAGGGGGTAGGCCGGTAGCTGAAGCTCAAACGATTAGAATTCTTGGCCTATATCTGAAAACTAACAGGAAGAATAGGGTGGCCCTTGAAAAACTTAAGACCACGGTCAATGCTACTGTCAGGCTAATCAGAAGAATCGCTAACCGTAAGAGCGGGGTTAAAGAAAAAGAACTCTGTAAGCTGGTACAGGCGTTTGTGCTCAGCAGGAATACTTACGCGACACCTTATATGAAGTTGGATGCCGCAAAGTAGTAAGGTCGAGGCTATGATCCGGCAAGCTTACAAGGCAGCGCTTGGGTTGCCTAACAACGCGCCTACAGAAAGGCTGTTAAAACTAGGGGTACACAACAGCCTGGATGAATTATGGGAGGCACATATGGTGTTGCAGCACGCTAGGCTTTCGACAACCAAGGCGGGCAGGATCATATTAGAAAGGATTGGCATTGGAGCAGAGGCTCCCACTGGGGACACTAAAATTCAGGCGCGGCGAGAGTTACATAAGGCCCTGTACATAAAACATTTGCCCAAAAATATGCATCCGATTCACCATACGCAGCACAGGCAGGCAAGAGCCAGAGCTTTACACGTTGAGCACGGCGAATACAAAGCGGCAGTCTAAACATATGTTGCGGAATATAAGGACAAAGACGCTTTTGCGATTGTGGTGGTGGACCGGCGGGGGCGCTTGGTCGCCTCTGAATTGGCCAAACCCGCTCCTCGGAAACTGCAGAGGAAGCGGCAATAGCGCTAGCTATAAATAATTCGCAGTCAGATTTGCTTTTCAGTGATTCAAAGACAGCCATCCAAAATCTGGCAAGGGGCAGAATATCAGTGACCGCCGCACAATTTCTGCATGGGGCCACGAGAAATTAGAGAAATAGAAATTGTCTGGGTACCAGCACACTCTGGGAACCCTGGGAACGAGGCGGCTCACCTTAATAGTCGAGGTTTCGTCAGCCGGGTAAGTGAGCCACCAGTTCCTGGGGAGTCCGTGAGAGATGGGCTGGTGTCGTTTCATGACATAACAAATCATTAAAAACTAGAGCGGAGATTTTATCCGCCCCCGCACAAGCGGTTGACTAAGGCACAGAAATGCGTCTGGAGGAAACTGCAGACGCGATCTTTTCCCAACCTTTACGTGTGGAACAAAATGTACCCGGAGGAGATTGAGCCGCAATGCAAGTGGTGTCAGGCTGTGGCAGCATATGATCATATAATTTGGGAATGTGGCATAGTGCCACCGCCAGTGGATATTATGCGTGATCCCTCTTTTGAGCACTGGGAGGCCGTGTTGACCAGCTCAGACCCAGTCGTCCAGTTAAGGGTTGTGGAGTGGGCCACACAGGACGCCGCCAACTTTGGGTTGATGGCCATCTAACACGGAATTATCCCAGTTGCTTTCTGACGAAATAAAGTTTTTCCATCCATCCATGGTCATGCCGGATGCGCCTGACGACAGACTATAGAGTGCTGGCGTTTTGCTAACGCAGTGTTGCTGTGCCCAGCGTGCGCGTGCTTCAACGCTGCATCGGTGTATATAACTGGGCCCTTCATGATGTGTTCACGGCCATTTGGCTAGCTCCACATATACCAAATTTGGTGTTACGTGACGTCAATGGATGAAGAACTATATAACAGGTGCAAACATTATAATCCTGACATGCGTGTCTTGTAAGAACATGACAACATACCACGCTAATAGCGTGCTCACGGTCGTTTCACTAGCTCCACATATACGAAACTTGGTATTAAGGAACGAGAATAGATGACGAAGGTAAACAACACATCAAAAAGTGATAATCATGACACCAAGTAATGTACGGCATCATTTACCTCCACCTCGTAATGTTGTGCTAATTTTAATGTGACATATCAACCTTTATATTCGTGCTTTTCTTATAATTGATTCCCACTGTACGAGGAATCTGCCAATGTTTTTGTGACGTTTGGCTGGGGAAACAGCCTTGCTTAAAATTTTTGAAATACCAAGCGTTATACCCACATAAATTACAACGTTGTGCGTCCTAAAAATGCTCGCAAAAAACGTCTGCCTTAGGCTTGCATTTAATCAACACTCGTGCAAAAGGTGAACATTGCAGTTTTATTATTTCAGTATTTCACAGAAGCATATGTCATGGTCGAAGGTCAGCTCTAAAGCGGTACACAAATACGGCTCCTCGGATCGCACATTGCTGAAAGAGAAAAATGAAATGTCTATGAAGGATTTCGCGAGAACATTTTAGTTGGTCTATCTCAAGCATCGGCCACCATTTCTAATACATGCCATCTGGAGGTAGTTTAAAGAGAAAATTGAGCATATTGCCGAACTTTCGATAACAAGACGTTTTCATCAATTAGGACTGCAACGTGGTGAGCGAGTGCACGTGAAGCTTGTAATATTGGCGCTGCCTATAATCAACGTATACGCGAGCGAGAAACAAACATGCACTGAGTGCTGCTTTTCAACCCTTAAAACTTGGCAGGGCGAACAATTGTGATGTTTGCTGGCCCAATGTGTCCCAGCAGCATTCAATATAATAAGTAACTCAGCTGGGCTAGTTGGTTGACATTTCAAGAAAAATGAATATTAGCCGGAAAGATCGGAATGAAAGTTCGAGAGACGAAGTACTTAAGAAGAGCACTTCGTCTAGACTAGTATGGAAACTCGCCCTTAAAAATTATTGAGAAGACGAATTGAGTGATTTAACTACAATATACTATTGAAGGTAACCACAAAATTCTAGAAAGAAAAGAGCTGCTTTTCATAATTGGGCTGATTTCTATTCTGGATTAGCTTTCATACTCTAGCAACAGATGGAAGCTGCCGAGAGACATGGTCTTTCGGATGGTTCCAAGGCGGTAACCTAGCCTGCAAACCTGCTGGAACATAATATAGTCATTCACTGACTCACTCGTCAAGCGCAATTGAAGTCGCAAGCTTTGGGCGATTGTTTCTTTTCTTTCGTACCAGCGAGCATGCTGAAAACTATAAAGAAAGAAAGGTCGCAGTGGGGTCAAAAAGAAACGCCTCTTCGTCAGAACACGCTATAATTTCAGCACATTCTTTGTTATCTTCGAAAGCACTGCTTGGTGGCATACCAGGTACGCTGCAATACTTATGCAGGTCACGAAGCTCAAATCAGGCAAAAGCTGTGGGCTTTGGTTTTATAGCCGCGTCGTTTGGGTTTATGTTATTGTTTGTCGAGAAAAAAAAGAGAACGGCTTGAAGCTGATTTCGTCATTTACCAGTGAATTTTAGAACGCGTGTTTTGCTATAATGCTTAGGTCACCTCTTTTTTAGATGCCTGCTTTACCGTTATGCGTCGCCTTGTGACTATACAGAAAAAGTGTTTGAGGGCGATTTTAAGAAGTAGTAATGTTGCCACTTGTATGAAACTGCCACTGTCGATATTGCAAGGGTTATTTCGTTAGCAAGGATCTGGGAGTCATGGAATTTCTACGTAACAGCCGCCCTACGCAAGGCAACTGGACAGCAGTCTCGCTCATTCAAGCCTTCATGCGTCATCAAGAGTTTGCTCACACGGACGTACGGGCTACCCTGACCAGAAGCCACACATTTCAGCCCTTGTCTTCTCCCGTCCACATGAGCTGCCCATGTGTCGCCCATGTGTCGCAGCCGTAGCTTCGGCTCCTCTGTTTCCACCATGCTAGCGAAATCTATATGAGTGGCATGTGCAGGACAATCGACCTATCTGCTTCTATTTTTCTCGTATTGGGCACATGTCCGGCAATTGTCGCAGCAGATGGCATTCCCGGCTAAGCTTTTCTAATGACCCTAGCCAGGATCACGGCCAGTTTTACTATCCGAAGTTTTCGGAGTACCACCTTCAGGAGCTTTCACCTCGTCATTCATCTATACGCTCCAAACCGTCCTCCGCTAACGTCGACACCTGCGAAAATTGAATTTTCATCCTACAAGTTGCACCCCGCTATGATTTGAGGAGGCAACCGCCCCAGGCTTCTATGTACATCCCCATGTCGCTGTTTTTATCAGTTCCTGGTGGAGGCTATCTGGTGGTTTCTATGATCGATTTCACTCTTACAACATCGCATGACCTTAGGCATGTTTTCCGGCATAAAAAAATATGTGATTTCTTCATTAACACATGGAACCACGACCATAGTGAAACCTGTTATGACTCCGCAAAATGAGGCATTCCTTGACAAAATAGTAAGCAGTGACTTATTATTTTTCCAAGTTTAAACACTCCGTAGTGTTATGTTTTTTCTTGAATTGGTTTTTACATCAGGTTTGTGGGGTTTAACGTCCCAAAACCACCATATTTACATCGATGACCACACTTTTGACCCCAAAAGCAACGTAGCCCCCGTAGGGACACCGGTGACGGCAGTCCACTTGACAAAAGCTCTTAAAATATGTCGTGCAGATTGTCAAGTTATACAAGAGGTCAAGAAAATAATAAGAAAAGATGTAATTAAGCCATCCCCTTGGCATTGGGCATTCCTTCTGGTCTTAGTTAAAAGAAGGACAACAGCTGGCACTTTTGCCTCGACTATCGCCACTAAGGACGTCTATCCTCTACATTGAATTGATGATGTGTTTTTCTGTCTCTATGTGCCAAGTATGTTTCGCCACTTTCCCTTCAAACAGGATGCTCTAAAATTCTGGTGGATGACCATGATCACGATACGACAGCATTCATCCCGCCCGACGACCTTTACTAATTTAAGGTCATTCCTTTTGAGATGTGCAATGCTCCAACTACTTTTGTACGAATAATAGAATCTCTTCTGCATGTTTTCAAATTATCGACCAGCCTCGTTTTTCTGGACGATAACATCATTTCGCCGCCCATCTTTGAAAGCCATCGTCCTCATCTCTTGACCATTCTTGACGTTCGTCGCGTACCTGACCTCGAACTAATGTCGCAAAAGTGCGAATATTTGGACACCAGTAGTTTAGCCATTCCTCCAACTTGTTGATGCCTCTGGTATCTAACCGAACGCTGACAAAGTACACGCTGTGCATGAAATCCCGGCTCCACGTTCCACAAAAATTTGAAGTATTATTGTGTTCTGTTCGTACTTGCGCCTCTTTGCCACCAACTTCACGGACAGTGCTCAACTGCACACGGAACTCTTAAAAAATGTGGCTTTTCTCTGGAGTGATGATCAAGAATATTTTTTCGCAACAGTGATTTCCGCCCTGACATCACGACTTGGGTTAACGTATTGTGATCCAGCTTCTCGAACAGATCTTGTGGCCATGGCACTGGTGCTACACTTGCACAGATACAGAATGGCACAAGCCATCTCATAGCCTAGACTCGTCGTCTTCTGTCGCAGACAGAAAAAGAGATAATTCCATTACTGAGCGCGGATACCTATTCCTCGTGTGGGCTACCCCGAAATTCCGCCAGTGCTTTTACGTACCTCCGTTCGAAGTCATGACCGACCATCCGCTTCGCTTACTGTCAACACTTATGTTGAATTCTAATGGCGGAGTCGGAGCAAGTTTTTCTGCTCCTTTCAGAGCAAGTGTGTTCCAATGACAGAGTGAGAGCGAGAGTCAAGAGTTCCAATGAGAGAGCCGGAGGGGATTCAGAGCGGGAGTCCCTCCGTGGAGCAGGAAAAACTGCTCCGCCGAAATCGGTGGAGTGGACCGGAACTTCACGTGACGTATTTCCTTTAACACGTTTGCCTGCTTGGGGGCGTGGCTGGCGCGGCGCGAGTTGTGTTGATAATGGCGGACGGCTCGGCTACCTCGGCAAAGCGTGCGGAAATGCTTCTGCTTCTCGATAGCGACAGCAGACATCGTGGACAATAGCTGTTGCACGCTTGGCTTGATATCCATTCCACACAGGTGAATAGCGCTGAACAAACAAACAAACGATGCAGCGATGCTGGTAAACCACGTGGGAAACAGACAGCGGAAAAGACAGCGCAAGGTATCCTGGGTAACGCGGCAGCTTCCGCCTTGCTCCAGCATGGCGGGTTGAGTTCCGATGGCGGATTTGGAGGATTTGCTCTACGCCAGAGTCGAGTGCTCGCTCGCGGAGTCGGTCGGCTGCACCGACTCCGCCATTGGAATTCAACATTAGAGATCCTACAGAAAGACTCGGCCGTTCGGTACTACGAGTACAGAACTACAATTTCTTGGTTGTGTACAAGTCTGGCAAGCTGCACAGTGATCCCGACTGTTTATCCCGACACCGCAATGATCCGCCTGATTTCACCGACAGACATCTTGCATCTTAGCTATTCCTGACTTTCTGTACGCGGCTGACGAGCAACGCCAAGGCCCATCACTGCTCTTCATCATTTACCGCCTTCAATCGGGCAGTTTCGGTCCTTCACTTCGCAGGCTCCTGCTTCGAAACAAGGTTTCGTACCACTGAACGTTACACTACAACGGCGTG
Organism: Rhipicephalus annulatus; assembly: GCA_013436015.1. Classification (NCBI taxonomy): domain Eukaryota; kingdom Metazoa; phylum Arthropoda; class Arachnida; order Ixodida; family Ixodidae; genus Rhipicephalus; species Rhipicephalus annulatus. The sequence goes on along the minus strand of WOVY01002560.1, from coordinate 361,622 downwards.
GTACTGTGATCGTCATGCCGCGTCCGCTATTCAAGACTGTTCTGCACAATTTCTTGACGTCCCAATTTTTAGACATTTAGCGCCTCCAGATGCTACGACCTTGTTTGATGACGCGTACATTGCAAGGATATTTATCACTCCGTTCGCCGTTACATTGCAGCGGGTGACCTATGACAGCACCGATAAAACCTACGACTCCCTCTGCCCTTTTCCTTCAGCCTATATAGGTTGCAACTGAGCCGTTTTATGAAGAGAAGTTGGACTTGCTAGGTCCTTTTTTACTTCGACAAATGGAAATAGGTTGGATGCAGTAGCCGTGCAATTTGACACTCCGTATGCAATCACTATAGCGCCACCGACCTACTTTGAAGCTTACGTTGTCGACTTTCTGCTCTACGACACCGTTATGTAGTATGACGTTCTTTTTTACTCACGCACCGTGGTCACTGTTTTCTATTTCGTGTGGTTGATGATCAATCTCAGTCTTGTGCTACGCCTCATAACCTCATAAATTTGTACCACACTCAAAGTAACGGCCTTACCTCAGCTACACAATGACAGACATGCCCTTTGTGTATATATTCTTGCGGCCTAACTGACTTGGACATTGCTCCGACATTCACCATGTTCACCTGTAACTCGTCGTTTCATGAAAAATATGGCTTATCTTAGGCCATCATCACTTACACTATGCTACGACAGTCGGCTTTCGTCTGAGCAACCACTCTCCACTTTGTACGCTCAAGATGTCGTCCAACATTCTCTAGTGACCTTCGCTTGGTCATCAACGTCACAGAATGCACAAAGGTCATTCTATAATCGTCGGCATAGGGGTGCCGAATTCTTTGCGGGCTCTTTTGTTCAACTAAGCTCCCATCTGGACGTGTAGGGCTATGCGAGAAACTCTTATTACGCTACAATGGTCCCTTCGGAGAGCCATGTGACACCTGTCACCTGTGTGATATCCACGACAACCGACACATCAGCTGCTACACCCGGAACACAAGTAGTCCCTGATTCTCGGCTGAAGACCTATAATCGTGACTCGCCCGTTTAACAGGCACGGATGCCGTGCCATACCGGACAAGGTAATGTCACACTTATGGAACTGTAACTCAGGCGCAGGCACTGAAATAACATTCAAAGGAGGAAGACGACGACGTTCTTGTTGTGGGCTGAAATCTGAAACTGTTCTGCTTTCCTGTAATACAGTGCGCTCTTCATGGCGTGAGCTAGGTCTGCTGTGACCAAATAACTCTATCCGTAATGTTCTGTATGTCGCATATACTCTGCCGTCATAAAAATATTCGCGTGTGTATATAAGGTACAACAGATGACAATATTACAGCATGACATCCCTTTGTCGTCATCCTTACCTTTCTGCAGTGCTTATTTCAGTGGTTTCTTTAGTCGGGACAATCACACCCGTCTTTAACCACGACTATCACCACGACGTGAATAATATAAAAACTAGCAGTAATCCAGATGACATTCCACCAGTAATGACAGAAGAAGTCACAAAAGTTTTGGAGAGCATGCAAAGAGGCAAAACTGCTGGTGAGGATCAGGTAACATCCGATCTGCTCAAAAGGTGGAGGACAAATTGTGTTAGAAAAACTAGCCACCCTGTTTACGAGGTGTCTCCTGAAGGGAAGGGTACCAGAGTCTTGGAATAACGCTAACATCATCCTAATACATAAGAAAGGAGATAACAAGAACTTGAAGAATTAAAGGCCGATTAGCTTGCTCTCTGTAGTATACAAGCTATTTACAAAGGTAATTGCTAACAGAGTAAAGAAAACATTAGAATTCAACCAACCAAAGGAAAAAGCAGGATTTCGAACAGGCTACTCAACAATCGACCACATTCATACTATCAATCAGGTAATAGAGAAATCCTCAGAATATAATCAACCACTATACATAGCCTTCAATGATTACCAGAAGGCGTTTGATTCAGTAGAAATATCAGCCGTCATGCAGACACTGCGGAATCAGGGCGTCGATGAAGCATATAAAACATCCTGGAAGAAATCTACAGGGTATCAACTGCTACCATAGTGGTTCATAATGAAAGCAACGGAATACCAATCAAGAAGGGTGTAAGGCAGGGGAACACAATCTCCCCAATGCTATTTACCGCGTGCTTACAGGAGGTTTTCAGAAGCATAGAATGAGAACAGACAGGAATAAGAGTTAATGGAGAGTACCTTAGTAACCTGTGCTTCGTCGATGACATTGCATTGCTGAGTAACTCAGGGGACGACTTGCAACTCATCATTACGGAGTTAGACAAGGAGTGCAGAAAGGTGGGTCTTAAAATGAATCTGCAGAAAACGAAAGTAATGTACAACAATCTTGGAAAAGAGCAGCGCTTCGAGATAGGTAATATTGCACTTCAAGTTGTAAAAGACTATGTCTACTTAGGGCAGGTAATAACTGCGGACCCGAACCACGAGATTGAAGTAACTAGAAGAATAAGAATGGGGTGGAGCACATTTTGCAAGCACTCTCAAATTATGACAGGTAGATTGCCTTTATCCCTCAAGAGGAAGGTATATAATAGCTGTATCTTGCCAGTACTTAGCTACGGAGCAGAAACCTGGAGACTTACAAAGAGGGTTCAGCCTAAATTGAGGACGACGCAGTGAGCAATGGAAAAAAATGGTAGGTGTAACTTTAAGAGACAAGAAGAGAGCATAGTGGATTAGGGAACAAACGGGGGTTAACGATATCATAGCTGAAATCAAGAAGAAGAAATGGACATGGGCCGGGCATGTAGCGCGTAGACAGGAATAAGAGCTGGTCGTCAAGGGTAACTAACTGGATTCCAAGAGAAGGCAAGTAGGTTAGAGGAGACAGAAAGTTAGGTGGGCAGATGAGATTGAGAAGTTTGCGGGTATAAATTGGCAGCAGCAAGCACAGGACTGGGTTAACTGGCGGAACATGGGAGAAGCCTTTGCCCTGCAGTGGACGTGGTTAGGCTGATGATGATGATCACACTCGTAGCAGTAGGCGGCGGAGAAATACCAATGGTACATCTGGACCCTGCAAAACTTCGACAACGAACCATCGTAAGTTAACACATATTGAAAGGCAAATAGCGTAGCTAAGTAACTGCGTTTAGGGCGAACCCAAGATGTCAGCATGGTTAGTGTTTGTTGCTAGTATCTAGATACTTTAATCATCACTTTTAGGGTTAAAAAGAAAGTAAGCCAGTACCTGTGGTTCAAAACTTAAGAACACTAGTTGGGCGTCTTTAGGGACAAGTATTTCAAGTGGATCATGTACGACTCAATCATATGCCGACATTGCTTATAGCGCTAATTAAAAAGTTACGCCATCTCCCGCTAATGGAAATCATATGTAGATGTTAAGCAGTGGGCGTTATCACCTACAAAGCTGATTACATTGACGCTGGCGCTCATAGCGGCATTGCGCAGAAGCGAAAGTGGGAGAGGCGCAAAACACGCAGTGAGAGACTGATGTTCGGATTCAGTGTCCGTATATACGGGGTGGGCAGTGAACAATCACACCGCGCGAAAAGTCGGTTTTGTCAACGAAAAAAAAAGTGGACACGCATGCGCTATGCTTAGCATCTAAAACGTTCTCACTGCCATGGCCACTGGATGAACTGGATGAGTCATCCTTTTAATTCCAGATGAGGCAAGCAGGTAGCATTTGTGGAGATTATTGAGGCCTATGCCCTACGAAAGATTAGCTCTCTTAAGGCAAACTGCTCTCACATGTGGTGTAATAGGTACTTCTAATAACGATTCAGGATTGAACATGTACAAATACGAACCACATTATTTGCGGTCTACCATCGCACGTACCAATGCACGTGAAAGCGGTCCTCTTGGGAGGAGTGTAGGCGCCACAGCGGGCGCGAGGTGATCTAGATTAGAGACGTTACTCCGGCGGCACGCAAAAGGCCGCACCTTTTTTATCCCGTAGCGCTTTCACCGCTAGGTAGTCTTGTAGCAAAACACACGACAATGGTAGAACGTCTTTATTCTAGGGGTGAAACTGGAGTCAGTCACGCTACCGATGCACCACCGGGTCACGCTAGGGGTGAAACTCAACACAAAGAAATACAGTACAGAAAATAATGCCTCCTTTCATACTCTCTGCAGTATATGTATGTATGCTATCGCTTGGCGCATACGCAGCCAGCAGGTGGCTAACCAGCACGCAAATAGGCCACGCGTCTGACGTTACAACACTTCCTTGACCCACAATTTTGGGAACTAATGGGTCTGGTGCTCAGGTGGGCGCCGTTGTCTTGTGTTCCGTCGTAAGGGAACCGTCGACTCATGATTGTCGAAACGTGGGAGTGCTGTTGGTTACAAAGGCACTGGGCTTTGGTTGGTCGTCAGTGTAGCAATGGTGATGCCAGATGCATGCCGCAGTTACACTTCTGGTGATGGGTTTCGTTGTATGGTTGATTCGTTTTCCAATGGTTGCAGGTGGTCTGCGTGCAGAAACCGCACTGTGTTTTGCACACAAAATAAATATGTTGAAGTAGATTTCACTCGCGTCACTTCTCTAGGCAACCAGTTCTCAACTTCTTTGGGGATAGAACGCATCAGTACACGAACACCACCAGCAAGTACTCCCTGTGAACCTCGGCGCCTGTCGGCAAACTTTTTCATTTTGTGTCTTAGCGCTCATCGCAATTGTTACGTGTGGGTGCAGCAGTTAACGTTGGGTCCCCACCTTCGTAAAATAATTCAGCAGGTGTTGTTACCTGTGTAAGTGTGAGGTTGTGATGGAGTTCTATCTAATAGGTGGACGTTGAGTCTGGGACAGCAACGCTATCAATAAAAAAGCGAGGCAGTGTTCATTTTCTTTCCACTTCAAGGATACACATAAAAAAGACACATAACAAGGGCACTATATAACGTAGACAAAACTGCAGAAGCGGCACACGAGCCTAATTCGAGTTCAAACACGTGAACGTCTAACCAGCGACAACTTGGAATATGCGGGGCATGCCTGCCTAGGCACGATGCAACCGTAGGATGGCGGCGCTGCAGGAGTTCGGTGAAGAGCAGGACAACGCTGAAGCAGATGCGCCGACAGAGCAGGTCGGTGCCAAAAACCATGGTCGACAAAGCCACAAAGACTTCTCGAACGCGTAGACTAGACACCGTCGGCACTAGAGTCCAAGCGAAGCAATCCACTCGGCCCTTAAGCCTTGCCAGGCACTTGGGATGAGACCACCACCGTGATCCTGGCGGACCGTCGTCTTCACTGCCGCCCCAACCAACGCCACCTGGCTCGCTCGCCTTCGTCTTCCTTCCCCCTGCCTTGGCTCGTGCACACTATGGGGGATAGGCCATGCTGTTCGCGTCAGTCTTGCCATAGTGATCCTACCAGACAACTTCACCCGCAATGTCTATGTCAGCGTTCTCACCGCACCAAACACTATACCAGTGCACTTCTGCCATCCCACAAGTCCCCCTTTCAACAGGTTTTTTCCAGAAACAACACTTCAGGGAAGTGCGCGCTATAGGTTTCACTATTACACACTTCAAAGTGACAGCACGATTGAACGCTACATACAAATGTGAATACCTCGACCTCATTTCTTACACGTCCTCCAGTAGGTAAAACGAGAGTATGAAGAGTACACACTACCTTCTTAGTTTTCTTTTCCTAGAGCTTTTCTATGATTTTAACACTAAAGAGCACCCTCACAAAGAACACCGGTCTACAAAGGTGAACGCCGGCCTACTTTTCCTTTGTGCTTAGTTACCTGGCAGATGTTACAAGACCACACAAACAGCTTCGTTTCGGCCTGTATCTCTGGCCAGTAAACTACATCCTACACGCGTACCCCCGTGCGCTTCATTTCTTAAGGGCCGCTCACGTCAGCCAAGGGTCTCACGTGAGCGGCTCTTAAAACATATGCTCGAAGCTCTGGGGCAGAGTAACTTCTCTGAACTTTCTTTGCGAAGCCTGCGGTCTCTGAAGAGTAATCCATTTTACATATTGAAGACTTTGCGGGTGCCCCAAATATAGCGAATCACATCAACTTGTTCCAAACAAGAACTAAGTGACAAATCGTCATTCTGAGCAGTACGAAGATCTTCTGTTGTGACGGGAGAGCACTTCGTACTTTTTCCAAACCGGCAATCCGATTTCCTGCACCTGGATGTTGCAAGCCTCGCTCTACGTAGCGTCGCATTCGGGTCCTTTCAGAGCGTGTCCCTCCTGATCTCCCTTATGTGATTAATCCGGGTCAGGGTCATCAGGTGGTCGGGCCTTTGGTATACATCTTATGATCAATTCATATAGGAGACGGGCTTACATTTTGCCAGCAGATGTCTCGTGAAATACGGTGAGGAGAGGTCTACCCATACTTCGGAAAGTTCTTGGAATGTTCCGTCTGCAACGGTGGCGTGGCCTCTTCTTCCTCTTAAAGCCACGTCAGACACCACGTTTCGCTAAACAATTGTTTTGTTGTTGCCCGAGTCATGCAATATTTTTACTTGTTTCCCGAACACCCTTCCGACTGATACCGGCACAAACGTATCATTCAAGGACCCGTAGTCTGTCTTCTTCTGGTCTCTTTTACACACATCAGTGACCTTCTTTACGGCGCAGCTCGAAACCATTCTTGTGCCTTGAGTTTCTTCCCGTTCAAAGGAAACCATTGCGCATGTAACTCATGACCCCCACCCCTCTGTTCTTGTTGCAGTTATTGCTCATTTGGTGGCTGGCTTTCTCAAAAGCGTTACAGAAGAGCTGTTTGTTTTGAGGCCGACAGGAAGAAGCTTCGTGCCCAACATGGTCAAACAGGAAGCCTACCTGGGAAGACTTAGACTACTCTTTGCCCTGCCGACTCTCGCCCGCTGAAGAAGAAATTCCAAAGGCTTCCCGGTAATGGCCGAGATTTTGTTGATGTTGTGCCTCTATGATGTGGTCGCACACCTTCAACATCCGCTTCAGAATATTAGAGTTTCTTTCCTTCAGGAATACTGGTAGTCTGGCGTGCCAGTTCTTAAGAAACTGTTCTGAGACGAGAAGGTTTTGCATACCCTCGTAGGAGATTGTTGTATGGGACATTTTGGCCCACTAGTCAAAATAGCCCTTCAGCCGAACGGCAAGTGTTGTTCAGTTTCAAGGTCCTCCGGCTTGCTAGAACGGAATGTTTCCTTGTATCCCTCAGGAGTAAATCGAAACCTTTGCATTTGGGCCGCCTTTGCCTTTTTCAAAGTAGAGCGAATCTTCTGGAGCCAGCTGGCCAAACACATTAAGGGCTTCTCCTACCTAAAGCATGCTGAGAGCAGTAGCCCAATTGTCTTTCGGCCAATCTTGACCTTTTGCGATCACCTCAAATCCTCAAAAAAGACGCATATAGGTCATTTCTTTACTCATCGAAGAGTGGAAGAAAGTTACGAGGGCATATTGGTGACTTAGGCAAAACTCGGTCCATAAAATTTTCAACATCTATGGGCGCGTATTCCTGGGCAGCGTTCTGAGGTTCAATCAGACGTATGCGAAGCAGCAACTTTCTGGCCTCCAGAGATTTCCCATGCCAACGTCAACTCTGTCTCACGCGCACGTTGCTTGCGCTCATGCTGCTTTCACCATGTCTTCTGCTCACGCTCGTGCTGCTCGCGCAGCGCGTCGCGTTCCTCAGCACGAATAGCCTCATAGCGCGCCTTCTGCACTTCAATCCACGTCCGAAGTGCGTCTCCCGATAAACCAACCTTTTCTCCCAGACTAATCTGCTCTCTCAGATTCATATCGTGGTTGTTATGTCTCTTCTGCAAGAATATAAATAAGCCTCGCCCCACATTGGGCACTATTGTGATGGGTCTCTTTGTAATAACTAGACATTGCGTCTAAGACAGCAAACGCTCTCAATAAAAAACAAAGGCAAGGCTGTTTCCGTTTTCTTCTTGCTTTAAGAAGACATACAAAAAGGACACACAACAAGGGCGTTATATAACGAAGACAAAACTGCAGAATCAGCAAACCAGCCTAAACGAGAACGTCTCACCGGCGAGAACTTAGAATATTTGCTGGGCACGTCAGCGTAGGTACGATGCAACTGTGGGATTCCGGCGCTGCAGGTGTTCGGTGAGGAGCAGCTGAAGCAGATGCACCGACGGAGCAGGTCAATGAAGAAAACCGTGATCAACGAAGCCACGCAGACTTCTCGAGCGTGTAGGTCAGGGACTGTTGACCTTTGAGGCCAAGAGAAGCAATCCACTCGGACTCTTGAGCCCTGCCAGGTACTTGGGACGAGACCATGACCATGACCCCGGAGGACCGTCGTCTTTACTGCCGCCCCAACCGACCCCACCTGGTTCGCTCACCTTCTTCTTTCGTCTCCCTGCATTAGCTCGTACCCACTATAGAGTATAGGTCATCCTCTTCGCGTCAGTCTTTCATAGTGATCGTACCTGACAACTTCATCCACTTTGTCCATGCCGGTGTTCTCTCCCCACCAAACACAACGCCAGCACACTCATTTCTCCCATCACAGACGTGTAGTTGAAAAGCAGAAGGCAAAGTAGGCTATTCTGTGTTGCAGCATTATGTTGGTGCTTTTTCCCGAGTCCTCTAGCACTTGTTTGAGCGGTGCATTTTTTGTTTTCCGAACTGCGCACTCCACGGCATCGTTGGACTGCGTGAAATACTGGGGCGTTAGTGTGTGCGTCACACCACTTGCTTAAATAACATTTTTGAACTCAGCCACTCGAAACTACGGCCCGTTGTCAGTCACTACCTCCAGAAGAAAGCCATGCATCGCGAAACAAACAGCAGTACTTCGATGGTCTTTGGCGTGGTTGTTACACTCGATATGTTCATGTCAAGGCATTTGAAATATGTGTGGATAGCGGAAAGAAACACTTTTCTTATTTCTTCAGTGAGATCTACGTGTACGTGTTCCCACAAATTTTCACATACCTATCACGAAGACAAGGGTACAGGTGGCGATGCAGGGAGAAGCATGTGACACAGTACATACTTTCTCACTTTGTTTTCGAGGGCTATGTTCATTCCGGTGACTACACAGTAAAAAATTTTTTACACCCAAAAAGTGTAAAAAGGGTGCTATTACGAGAAAGCACCCTTTGCAACACGCTTTAACACTCATGAATGGTCGATTGAAAAAAAAATCACCCATTTGTTTGGGTGCTTGCCTCGATAGCACCCTAAAATAGGCTTTAAGGGTGCTTTTGTGCTTGAGAAGGATGTAGGTGATGATTCTTCAGATGGAATATGCAGCATAGGAAGAACACATTATTATAATATTTGGGATTTTACGCCACAAAAACCTCGATATGATTATGAGGGTCGTCGTAGTGGAAAGCTCTAGAGATTTTGACCATTTGGTGTTCTTTAATGGCGCTGATATCGCACAGTGCACAGGCTTCTACCTTTTCGCCTCCGTCTGAATTCGACTGCCACGGCCGGCACCGAACCCGCAACCTTCAGATTGGTGGGCCGAGCAGTGTGGCTACTGCACGAATATGTGGACCTTGCGTTAAATGACGGCCTAGACTTAGAATGTGTGAAGGTGCTTTCCGAACACAGCAGAATGCAAGCAGAAGCAAATCGCGTTTCATCTATAATGGCAATTAACTGCAATCCACGTTACGAAAGCTCACCTTAGCGTTGGTTATAAGCTACATGTTTGCTGTGGATTATATACAGGAACATAATGTTCACCCGAGTATGGGTGTGTGTGCGTGAGCCTGCACATCTGTTCGCGTGTAAGCGCGATTGTGTGTACACCCGTGCATGTGTGCGTGCGCGTGTATGTGCGAGTACGTGCTTGTGTTAAGCGTGCCTGTGCACATGTGTACGCCCATGCATGCGTGCGTTTACGGTCGCGTGTGTGTGTTGCCCTATGTGTGTATACGTGTATGTGTGTGCGCCTGTGAATAAGTATGCGTGTGTATCAGCCCGTGTGCCCTCAAATTTCGTGCGTGTATGTGTGCGCGGGAAGGGGCACTGCTTCTTAGTGTTTAAGGTCCCACACCTGTTAAGACTGGGAGTCTATATGGGAGGTGGCTTAAGAAATGGCGGTGGTCAACACGCTGTACACGGACTATTCAGTACATGGAAAACAGCTGCACATTTTCGTACCTCATCATTGCTTACGAACTTGCTGTGGTAGCTGTTTAGGTCCGCTGAGGCGCTTCCACGCTCGAAAACGTGGGTTATGACCAATTCACACGGAAAGCTGTCACTGCACTTAGGCGCAACCATCGTTTACATTAACAACGTTTAACAAGAACGTGCCCTGCCTTTGCTACAGGTGTTTAGCTAGCTCATTGGGCAACCATATGGAATTATGTGCTGATCATGTGGTCAGCAAAAAGTTTGTTATGACAACCTTGGCACGTTTCGTGGTGCGTGACAAGCCTTCTAAACATCCGCGACTGTGGATTATTTTTTCCAGCTTCTACTACGCATTCAGTGTTTGCGGCACCATACGCGGAATTGCCAGACACAGACAATGCGAAAAGAAATTCCTCTGGAAAAAGGTGTAGCGATGGTCTCCCGCTAATGCCACCGAGGACGAAATAATTATTGTTTCTGGCCATGCCATGGTGCACTTTGTTTTTCGCAAGTTTTGCTTCACTATTTTTCGCCCACTGCAATCGCATTCCGTCAAAATACTCGAAGAACCCGGGGCTGGTAAAGAACCTGCGTCGCTGTGCGACAGGCTGGAAGGAGAGTTGCCATTTACAAGGAGTCATTCCGTGTCGAACGGCCGTCCGCCGTATGCGCCATAGCGTGTGCCTTTCGGCGCCGTCTTGGCGGGTTTTCCGCTCCTCCCCTCCCCCCCCCGCTCACCCCAGCCAGCGTTGCTCCCACAACGGTGGCGTAGATAAGCGAATAGTTGCGTCATAGAACACCTGCGTCGACAGCTGCGGCGCCGCTGCCAGTTCCTCCTCCTTCTCTCTCTCAACGTTGCTCTCTCTGTCTCATCGTCTTTCAAATGCGTTGCGTTGGTCTGGGGTCTTGGTCGCTGTGTGTGTTCTAGCGAACAGGCGCATATTCAATGGTGGTCACGCATGACACCGTGTTCGAAGTGACGCTCGGATTAAGGAATATTCATGTAGTGGCGGACACGGACAACATGGGCCTGTTAACGGTGAGTGTACTGTTTTCGTAGGTAGTAATCATACAGCACTAGCTGGGCGCCTGCAGCAGCTCTGCCGAAGTAGGCTACCAGCCATTTACAACAGCATGCGTTCGCGGGCCTGTTGGAGATGCCCGATTAAACGTGTGACTTAACGAGTTCACACTGCTATGTGCGATGTTGTGTAAGTGCCCGCATCACTCATACAGTGAGTGATGTGATCACTTAACAAGGGCGGGATTAGTTGCTGATCGCACGTTGTCTCTACACTGCACAAAGTGATTGATATTGTTTTAAGTTGTGCTTTGGGCTACATCGTAATAACATTTCTATTATTACTCAAATGTGCAACGTGCTTCTGTAGGAGTAAGCGTAAAAAAAGAAAGAAAAAGAAAAAATTATGTAAGAGGCGCACTGCACGAAATGGCTTTTTTTGCTTAATGACGGTATAGTTGGAGGTGCTGATATGCCGCGATGCTCCCAGCACGTGCGCATCGGTCTTTTAAGCTATTTAGGACAAGTGTCACCAGCAACAAGGAAAGATCTAGCCGACTTCCAAAGACGCGTTGTTGTGGCCATCGCCGTGCGTTGTTTTCCCTCGTTTCTGTTTGCTGTTTTTGTGCTTTGCCTTCATCTGCGATAACGTTCGGCGTTATAACAGAAGCGAGAGGGTATACGTGACTGTGGGCGCTATGTGCGGTAGCTCTAGCATAAGCCATGGCGTCTGCATCGTAGACGGCGTCCGCGCGCGTTGGTGTCGTTCGAGCGCTCCTACTTGCTTGATTGTGTTTAACTGAGTATTTAGGCACGGGTTACGTTTGTAAACTCCGTGGTCAATAGTCGCTAATAGCGTGCCCCTTATTGCCATCAGAGGATGGGCTTGGTTGTCGAAATATGCCAGACGGTTTTTCTGAAAGCAAGGTTTGAAAAAAATTTTTTAAAGAAATACTTTTACACGTGCTAGGCAGTGCCTATTGCAGACCCGCAACTCTTTAAAAACTGGACGAGCTATCACATCTTTCATCAAATTACAATGAATTAAGATGATTGAATTATAGATGACGAATTTCTGTGCTAGGTTAGGTGCACAAAACACACGTTCGCAGCCCTACGTCTAGAAAGCAGGCAATTAGGAAGCACAGCGCCAAATTCGGATTAGATTCCATTGATGCCATTATAAAGGCAATCAGAATTGCACTGATTGATGTCTTGTAACAATTCCTCAGATTGTTAGAGGCGTGATTAAAGTCAGTAAATCTTTTACTTTTTTTGCGGACCTCTTCGCTAGTGCCACGCTTAAGATCATTTGTTCTCATGTAAAAGAGAAAGCAGAGATGTCTTCACCGTTTGTACATAGAGAGGTAAGTTTCTTGTGCGTTCTGTATAATGCTACATGTTCTGAACGTTGTACTTTAAGAACTGTTTTTCACACTGGCTCACTACCCTAGAAGGAATTTGATTCTTAGGTGAGTTCAGGCTTTCGTAAGTGCCATTTTTGAGCTGTAGTCTTACACTTCACCTCATTCGGGAATTTGCTGTATGCTGGAAAACTTTTATCTTTATCATACGAAATTATTGGAATGTATGGGGTGTGTGCTTCGAGTTCAGTCTAATGTCAATTACACGCCTTTTTGAAGGATACACACTACACATTGTTTATATATGGTGCTGCCAGAACAGCATGAACATCCTTTTATGAGAAGTCATATTTGCTCTTATTACAGGATGAGAGGGTGCCGCTGACATCCTGCGTAGTCTACCTAGATCAAGCCTGCTCAAGCCTGCTTCCTGAACCTCCACATGGATAACCGAAAAATCTTCCGTGTCAGTAATGACGAAGAAGGAGTGACAGCACTGATGAGTTGATTTTTTTTATTTTCAACATTGTCTACGGCTGCAAGGCCTTTAACAACCACCGTGATTCAGCGGCTTTTTCTCGGCGTGAGTTTGGAGTTTATCAAAAGGGTTGTTCAGGCAGTACGACGCTGAAAATTTTAGTGTCACAATGCCTGAACAACGTTTTCTAGTGTGGTCTTGGTAGATGAACAAATATTGTTATTTGTGCAAGTTATTTTGCTTAAATATAGCTGGACCATTTCATGCTAAACGTCCCAGCCACTTTCGCCACCGTCTGAGTTTTATTTGAAAAAAAATGTGCTGACTTACTACGTTGAAAACAGTGAACTGCTAGAATATTTAAGCGAGAAAAAAAGTTTTGTTCATGTGGCTGGCTTATAACTTCCCGGCATAATGCCATCTGTGCACTGTTCGTGAAAAATTTTGTTTTAAAACTACCGCTTATTTTTTCTAAAGAAAACTCGGTCTACCTGTTAAGTAAATGTGCTTCTGCAAGGTATTTGAAGTTAAATAATAATAATAGTGCGAATTTTTTGCCACATTCTCTTCGAAGATTGAAGCCAAAATGTGTTATGTTTGCATTTTTATTGCAATATTGCACTTTGCATGAATATCTGAGCAGTGAATACTTACTCCACAGAAGGTATATTTTGAGGAAAAAATATCTTTATTCCTATTAAGCTGCTGAAATATACGAGAAAGTATCACGAATTTCACAAAATTGTGATTTTTGTCCGTAATGAGATGCAATTTGCTCCATGTTGTGATACAATGAAAACTCATCATTATACCTAAACTGTGAGAAAATGAAATTCTTTCTGTAATAAAAGTATCATCGCAAAAAGGACAGGAAAGAGCGCTGTCAACTGAATTTTATTGAAGGTGCTTTGAGCGTTGTTATACTGAGCACAAGACCAGGGCTCATCTGCAACAGCACATGTGTGACCATGACAAAATAATTTTAACCGAGAAAACAATACTTTTTTTCGGAAAAGATAAGTGAAGGTGTACTGATGCATTGGTCCTTGGCCTTCCTGATAAAGAGTTCTAAAATCTCTCATTTTTCTGCTTGCTTTTTTTTCAAAAACCGTGTTTTATGAAACCTAGGACTACACTTACATTCTTTACGGTGTCCGGCCATGAGACTACTATAGCTCTTTTTAACATTTAAAACATGCTGTATTGCTTGATCATTGAAGCATTGCCCAGTTTGTCCTATGTTTACTTTTCCACGTGTTAGTGGTATCTCATACACATTAGATTGGCATTCAGTAAACCTATTCTAGTGACGAATGGTGCAAGATTGACTATTCCTGTTGCTGTAAGTATATGCACTTTTGAAAGCTTGCAAGGGGTGGAAAACAACAATGTCATATCTGCTGGCTCTTTTTCTAAACTTGTGAGACACCTTATGTACGTAGTACCGTGTGACATGCAAAGGTGAGTGGTCACTCTCTTTTTCTTTTGGTCCTGTTTCCTTTAACTTTACTTTCGGCAGGAGGGTTTCACAAACAAGTGTGATGATGCTGTTGGGGTATTGGCTGCTGCTATCAGCCCAGGAGTGCTAAGAATGCTCTGCCTTTTGACAGTGGGCATTCAAAATTAGTAGAAAGAGGAATTGATACCACATGAATTTAGGCCACCCTTCAGAAGCCATGTTAGCACAAGGGTGAGGTCAGGCTTAAAAACCAGATTAAAAGACTAAAAGTTGCTGGGTATTCCAACATAATCATCACACCCGTTTGCAAAACCCTCTTGCAGAAAAAAAAGTTAAAGAAGACAGGACCAACAAAAAACAATGACCAAAACCTTTGCATGTTATACCACATCACGTGTCTCACAATTAAAAAAGTCGCCAGCAGATATGATTTTGCGTGTTGTTTTCCACCCCTTGCAAGCTTTCAAAAGTGTGTACTAAACAGCAACCGGAATAGTCAATCTTGCCCCATTCGTCACAAGAATAGGTTTACTTAATGCCAATTTAACGTTTGTAGAAGTATTTTTATCAGGTAAACCAATGATCAGTGCATCACTACACGTTCACTTATCCTCTGAGAGGGAGTATTCTTTTCAAAGTTAAGATTATTTTGTAGTGCTCACACGTGTCATCGCGCATGAACACGGTTCTTGTACTCCGTATAAAAGCGCTCGTAGCACATTCATTAAATTCAGTTGAGAGTCCGTGCTCTTTCCTGTCCTTTCTGTCTCTTCCTAAAGTTGTCGCGCTGTGACTAGCACACAACCACGACGAACCAACTCTCCCAAATTAAGCTCTTGTTACGTAACACGTAGACCGAGTTAGGTATAGAAAGAAGGAGGGGTGCTTTTAAAATAAAGTTTTTCACATACAACACTTAGACGGCATTCCAGGTAGTTCAGAAGGCAGCCACGTGACCGAATATTTTTCCTCTCCTAAATATTCCAGAAGTTCACTATTTTCAATGCAGCACAAGTTTTTCGAATACATTTGAAATGGTTGCCAAAATGGCTGGGACATTTGGCATAAAGTGACCCAGCTGTGTCATTACCCATAATTATGCATCATCTCTTTTGTTTTTTGTGTGTCCTGATTCAGTTTTGTGTTCGTTTTTAGCTTAATGTGTTTCTCATCATTGTATTGATTTCTTAAGTATTCGCTAAAGTTATATGTGCGAAAACCTGTATATGTTTGCATGTACATTATTTCTCATAACCAATTGTTATACATCCAGGAAGACAAAGCTTAAACCACTGTGATTGTATACATTTGAAAACACTATCCATATATATTTTTGTTTGCATCACTTCTTGGGGACGATTGTGTACGTGAAGGCGTATATAGTGAAATCATGGTGATTGTATATATTTGAAAGAATCATAAGTATATATTTGCCTGTATTTCATTCCTACTAACCGATTGTGTACATGAAGGAGTATTAAACTGGAAACCACTGGGATTGTAGATACTTGAAAGAATTATAGGGATATATTGGCGTGTATTTCATTTGTAGCCTCTATGTACTTGAAGCAATATACTAAACTGAAACAAGTGTAATTGTATGTTGCAAAGAATTGTCAATAAAGTGAAACTGAAAAAGTATAATAAACATTTGAGGTGTTGCATGTGTAGTGTACGTATACGTGAACGTATACGTGTTTACGTATACGGTGAAACGTATACGTAAACACCGTACGTTTTCACCGTATACATGAACGTATGCGGTGAAAAGGTTGTGTGGCAGAAGAAAAGTTTATGTTTTATTTGCCTATTAAATAAATGCAATATGCAAGGGAAGCAAGGCTTCATTTTCTGTAACGCGCATTATGCATATACTGTGAAGTATATATAGATCCAGCACAAGTTCATACACGATTGTACGCGTTTATATTTTTGCCCACACGCAATGAATAGAGCTCGACAGGTTGCGCACCATCGATAATCAGGACCACTTTCTTCAAGTAGTGTGTAATCTGTGCATGCTGATATCTATTAGTGCAGTCTAAAAGAATACTGCCACTCCTGCCATGGGCACTCAGCACCCTTGTGCACCCTTTTTGCACCCTCCTCAGAGGGTGCTAAAAAAGTGAAGGACATCGAAGGCACCGTTTCTTAAGGGTGTTTTTGTAACACCCTACAGTTTTTTTACTAGTACACCCAATTCGAAGGGTGCATAGTAAAGCACCCTTTTTTGAAGGTGCTGAATTAACAACTTTAGGGTGTCGTCCACGGGACAAGCTCAATTACACCCTTTCTGGGTGTAAAAATTTTTACTGTGTGCCAAACTATCGAACTGAGCAATGCTTTCATTCGGGTTATGCACAATGCTACCATGCCGCAACTGCAAAATATTATTGAAGAATGCCTTCGGTACTACTACTCTCTTAGTCCTTATAACGCACACTAAGGCCTAGCCGGAATACCCAGATTGGTTTCAGCTTTTCAGACACGGTTTGAGACCATCCATGCCAAGTCATGTTGCGCAGAGACCTCAGCACTTCATCGCGTTCAGTTTCTCGGCTGATATTATTAAAGACGATATTCTTTCTTGGGGACCTTCGATGCAAAAATTTTGGTCCGTCTGTCTGTCTGACTGTACATTTGTCTGCTTGTACACCCTTAATGGCACTCGAAACGGCACCACAGTGACCAAACGATACTCCGAACGGCCTACTCATCCGCAGAACCCACCATTATTGCTCTAGGTTTAGCGTTCGTACTTGTGGGTATATGAATTGATAAGCAATTATTGCGCATATCTGAGGCACCATAACAGCACGTCCATATGCTGTATGTGTATTTTTCGCTAGAAAAGGCATACATAAGTAACTTTAAGGACCGTAGCCTTTATAACGCTGCGCTGGCTATGCAACGCTTGCACGAAACAGCGTTTCCAACACTTCGGTAAGACGGCACGGTGATGGCACCTACCCGTCGCCTTGTGTTTTACACCTTATCAACTAAGAGACGGGCGCGCACAGTGCGCGCACTGTTTTCCAGGATAACTGCCAGATATAGCGCTCATGTCTCACGTGTGACGTGAAAGGATGCGCACGTTCGCCACCGCTGCACGCTCGAGGCACTCTAACGCAGCGCCTCCAGTATACCACTCACCGATTTTCTTCCAAAGAACATGGAATAAACGCTTTGTTCACACTCTGCAGATGCAAGACTATCGTCTTTCGACGACATTTGCGGTGTCACATGCTGATATGGGGTCATTTTTTTCATGTTAAAGACATGCAATTCAGGACTCAAAATTAAGATTTCTTCACACGTGCTATCTCTGCGTGGTAACGGTAAGCGAGACAATGCATCTACATGCTGGATAGCCGATCCCGCTTTGTGTTTCATTCTATAGCTGTAGTTGGCCCAAAATAAACAAAACCAGAGTTCTTAACAGTTCAATCAAATTTGTCAATTAGTTGAAAATAAATATAAACATGCACGTTATTCTTACTTTATTAAAGCAGATGTTATTTTGTCCGGCAACCACAGCGAGCGCACATGTTCCCTGAAAGCAACACTAGCGCTCTGTTTCCAGGGCCTGCTGGGGCATCCCGTCTCAAAGTTGTTGCACCTTTTACTTCCAGTGTTCTCGGTGATCGTAATTTGAACCATGCTCTTCTTGAACGCCTAGTTGAGGCCGAGAAGCTTTGTCGTGTTGCGCGGGTCATTTGCAATTTGAGCCGATGTGAGGCACCACCGACGCCTTTGCCTCCATGTTGCATCGGTGGGCGGCTGTTTATATGTTTAGTTTGGTGAGTGGCTGTTTACGCGGCTGTTTATTGCAGCCAGAGCTGTGAAGCGAAACGATGAACCGCTGTCGTGTGAGTAAAAAATCAGCCTCGGACTGATTTTTTGGGCGTCGGCCTTAGGGCGTGGTTTTGCAGCTGCATAGACGGCGGAGCTAGCGAGTTTCCGCTAAGTTTTGCTGCTTTTGCTCCTTTCAAGGGGAAGAGTGAACGCGCTTTTACATAACTCGGGTATTACGTTCGAATCTTATACAGGATTTCAATTAAACGTTTGCGTTTAAATGAACTGAACTTCTTTAAAAATTGAGGCGCCCTCTCACCGAGATAACTGAAGTGATCACTCGCTGTCATTATTCACTGCAGTAGAAAGTGGTTTAGGAGTGTAAAAAACTACACAGTACGTACATGCTCCGAAAATCAACTTGGGCGCGTAACCAGATATTCTGAACTATCCATGCTCCTTAAAAATCAGTTCAAAATGAAGATATTTTGCATCTTGCCCAGGGAAGATATGGTAGGAACGAAGTTTTAGGAGCATTTTGGCTAACCTCTGTAACCCTGTCACTTTGTACGAACGCACCACGCACCGCAGGTGTTTGCGTGGTGCCAAGTAGGTCATGCCACGCTTACGCGTTCACGTCATGCTCCCATCAAAGTGTGTGCTGATGCCACTCTCTGCCTTGCCTGCCTCGCGCTCACCGTGGCAATCACAGCTGCCACCCCACCCGCTGGCCCGCCACACATGCCGCGACCACCGCTCGCTACACCGCCGATTGGTTGCTTCATGGGCAACAAGCGTCATGCACGCTTAACGTACGCGTTGAAACATGTTTGTGCGTGTCACCTGAAAGTCATACGCCAGCCATTGCTTTAAATTAATCTTCGAGCACTCACCGTACACCCACGTTAGCACCCTTGAATTTGTGACGCCACCCGTACGCAACGATGCTGCTGCGAATCTTATTAGGGTCGCCTTCAAGAAGATATTCGAAGTTTTTGCTAGCGTTAACGTAGAAAACACAGATGCAAAGACTCCAATTACCATGATTTCTGCAAGGGCAATGACCATAATATACTCCGTAGTAGTTTTGCAGGCTGCAGCTTTGGCCAATGCTTGAAAGATATCGGCAGGTACGACTGGCGAGCCCTCTGTCCAAGCAGCAGGTTCCGGGTCGGCACTGATCGTCGGATGAACACACATCACCTACTCCCTGTAAATATTTATTGAGCCACAATTTCAGAGTTACCTTCATGCCGCTTTTTGAACCTTAGGTTACCTTCGTAAATAACTGTTTTATCACAGCATGCTGTAATACATTGTAGCGCATCACTTGTCCTGTAAACAAGTAGGCAATAAACTCCGCATAAGTTGGCTCGTAATGACACTTTCCAACAAAAAGAATGCAACTATATTTAATTTCTGCATTTTCATATAGCCAACACATTATTCCCATTTGTTGAAGATTAAGAACACGATAATTAAGTTGCATCAACAAATTTATCGTAATGGTTTAGGTATCCTACAAAACCTAAAACTCGTTAGGTGTTTGCAATTGTATTCCACCGTACTAGTAGGTTGCTGACATTCTGAAGTATTTAATTATTCAGGCATTGTCTTTTCATTACGTATTAAAAACAAGAAGGTTGCCGTGTCCAATACCCCTTGCGATGTTCGAGTACATCGCAACGTTTGAGCAGATGTGTGGCAATTTAATCTTAAAATACAACACGTGTCTTATGTGTCTTTTGAGGTGTTCTGACCTTTGCAATGATGGTTTACAAGACAGAATATTGATTCATAATATCTTGTAAGAGGCTACTTTCTACTAAAATGCAAGTACTAACTGGAGCTGCAAATGCAATACTCTTAAGACTATGTAGGTGTGTATTTTTGAAAGAGGCAGATGCATCTTAAATCTAACTTGGAGAAACACTTTTTTTCAGCTGACAACATGATCGCGCCCGCTCGAACCACTTTTAGCCGGTAAGAATATTTTGCCTAAATACCACAATTCTGCATTCTGGATAAAATATTCATAGCCCCGTATCTGCAGTATTTAAGGGTAAAACTTGCATTTGGCTCATATAGATTGGTAATTTTATTTAAACATATATTAGTACGTAAAATAAGTCATAAAAGATTCAAATGTAAGGAATATCAATGTTTTACATCGAATTAGCATCATTCTTGTGCTTCTGTGAGTGCTGTGATTCGTCGCACGTGCGTATTGGCGACTTCTAGACGTGAAGAGCGAGTGGACCTTCCCGGCAAAAACAGCACTATTGCGGACTGTAATCAGTGTTTTATTGTTCTTTCAATTATTTGATGGCTTTGAAATCTGTTCCGGTTCGTTTCATGCCATGCCCTTTTGGACCACTTCTTCAGGTGACTGTTTAAAGGCCCAATATCTTCGTTTAATGGATATTTCGATTCAAATTTTTCTTGGTTAAGCGAACGGAGCACATAAGATTATTACGCAAAATGAGACGAGCCGTGAATATTTTCAAGTGTGTTGCCACCAATCAAGACGGAGCACAGCACACACAGTGGGCAAGCAGGTCTTCTTCGTCATCTTCTGTACGCAGAATGGTTCACCCTTCATGGGCTAGCTACGTATCATTGTCCTCCGGCTGTAAAAGCACTGTCTCAGTGCACTTTATACGTGGTCTTCAGAAGGAGGATAGTATAGTTTCGACCTACTGATGTGGACTACGTCACTGGGGGTGTTCGCAGACAGGTTAGTCTAGGAGGCTATAACGGCCTCTTGGGTGCAGTCGTTACCTGTCTCATGATACGGTAAGTTCTCTTGTACTGAGAGAACAACTTCTTCGAAAACATGACAAACTGGGCACCAGAGAAAAACTAAGGAACCAGGTTAGAGGTTAATATCCACATGCTTGCTGTTGTAGAGAGCCTTCAGGGTTGCTTGGGAAGCCAACAGCCTAGAGCGGGCTATCTCACGTGCGTTGTCGGTGCGATCGATAGTGTCACGTGCTCCAGTATGCGCCACCTTTCCCTACAAAAAATCTAATTGTGGAAGGTGAACACAATAATAAAGTAACTGGGACACAAATGAAACATTTTGGGTGAAAGCATGTTCGTTGTTTGGTGAATATTGTAGGCGTAGTGTTTATTTAATGAATGTGGTTCAGTTTGATTGAAACAGTTGGAGTGCTTGGCTCATTTTCGACAGGAAACTGTGCTTTTGGGATGATGTTACCATAAAGAATTAACAAACCTATTAAATGTTAAAGATACTTAGGCGTACTTATCTTCCTGTGAAGCTTAGGGTAGTTTCGGTTTGTGCATTTGGCTATATTTTTTTTAACTAAACGTCTCATCTTCTTTTATGATATAGACCGCGTCACAAATACGTAAGAAGATGACGTCGCACGAAAGTTTGACTGCAATAACGTGCTCTGTACTTTCCTTGGCTCCATTGTTTGTTGGTTGTCATTATTCTTGCGTGCAACAAAAGATTTTGACCATATATTCCCCTTACTTCGTGCAATTGTAGCGATGGTGTTGTTCTGGCAGAGTTGATGCGAGTGATTATTTTTCAGGTGGCAACTGTTGAGAAGTTCATGCGCTAATTTAGGCAAGCAGGGCTAATAAATGTGCGCATATACTCGAGGAAGTGTATGAGGCTATGACCTACACCATGGCTCACTGATAGAGCTTGGGAAGTGTCATGTAAAGAATGCAGGTTTTGCCCCTGCCTGCGAGAAAATGTGTGTTTGTGAACGTTTTGTCCTTTACATTTTTAACGCAAGTACTATCAGAGTTTCGTGCATCTTGCTAAATGTGCAAGTCAATGTTAGGCGAAGAGGTATGGGATTAGTTGCCTCTGCTGCGTTATTTCATTACCGTAAGTGAGGCATCGCTTGTATTAACGACTTTTTGTATTTTGAGTAATTATTGGTATATCGTTCGCGAGTGCGTAGCGAGTAACTTATTTCTAAGCGTGGTAGGAGGAGGCCTTTGATGAAGGCCTTGACTATCGAGAAAGTGAATAATACACGAAATATTATACTTGACATTACCGCAGTTTAACGTCGCAAAACTACCATTTGTTCATGATAGATTCCTTAATAGAGGACTCCTGAAAATTCGACCACCCGGGGTTCTTCACCGAAATTTAGGTTGAAATTTAAGCACACCGGTCTCAAGCAGTTTCGCCTCCACCCGAAGTGAAGCCGCCGCGGCCGGGATTCTATCCTGTCACCCGCGGGTCAGCGGCTGAATGCCTTTGCCAGTATACCACCGTGGCGGGTAAACAATATGCTTGAAAAAGCAACAATATCGGGGAAAAGTGCTCTTATGCACGTGCTCTTGCAAATGCGGATATAATCGCGAACTACCAAGGTACGTCGAGCACACTGAAACCCAAAGCGTATATGATGGTCTGGCGTATCAACAATACTCGTTTTAGACAAACAGGTATCAGTTTTCTCGAACAGAAGTGCACGCAACAGTGCGATGATTTATAATATTACTGTACAGTGTCAATTTTTATGAAAGGGAACACGGGAGCAAGTGGCCTGCGCACTCCTGTGGCTGTTGGTAGTGCGTTGAAGCGGGAGCGAGAGCAACTGCACTTTTTATGTGGCATCTCGCGGCGAGCAAAACAACCTTTCGTTGCTATATAGAACCGGCGGTAAGATTTCCACCCCCTCCCCTTTCAAGGCGATTTCGCGAGAGCTGGTAATCACCTTGAAGTGGAGGGTTTGCAAGCTTGCCATTCTATATCAGCAACGAATGGTCGTTTTGCCGGTCACGAGATGTCGCGAGAAGAGACTGCGGTTGCTATTGCTACCGCTTGAACGCGCTGCCAGCAGCCGCCGGAGCGCGCAGGCCCCGTGTCGCCGTGTTCCCTGTCATAAAAATTGATACTGTACATTTCGAAATGATTGTCTTGGCATAGTGATCCTGCCGTGCCCCAAACGGTGCTGTATCAATGCTTATATTTGTGTGTTTACACTCACGCTGATCTTGTGTGGCGATGTGGATGTGAACGCGGGACCCACACAAACAGAAATATTTCAAAGCTGCTCCAAGACCGGACGGCCTCGAAATGTTGCCTAAATGAGATAGAAGCAGAAATAGTGGACATTCGCCGATTTCCTTGCAAACAACATGAAATAAACGTTTTGTTCACTCTCTGCAGACGCAAAACTATCGTTTTTTGACGACATTTGCGGTGTAACAAGCAGATATAGGGCCATTATTTTTCATTTTGAAGACATGTCAGTAAGGGCTGAAAGTTAAAATATTTCTTCACACATGCTATCTGTGCGTCGTAACATTAAGCGAGACGATGCACCTGCATGCCGGATAGCCGATCCCAGTTTGTGTTCCATTCCATAGTTGTATTATGCAAAAAATAAACAAAACATGAGTTCCTAACAGTTCAATGAAATTTATTATTTTCTTCACAATGAAAGTGAACATGCACGCTTACCTTACTTTATTCAATAAGATTTTATTATACCCGGCAGCCACATCGAGCGCACATGTTCCCTGAAACCGACACCAGTGCTCAGTTTCCAGGGCCTACTGGGGCATCCCGTCTCAAAGTTGTCGCACCTTTTACTTTCAGCGTTCTCGGTGATCGTAATTTAAACCACGCTCTCTATGAACGCGTCCATGTTGAGGCCGTGATGCTTTGTCGTGTTGCCCGGGTCATTTGCAATTTGAGCCGTTGTGAGCCACCACCAACGCCTTTTCCGCTATCTTGCATCGGTGAGCGGTTGTTTAGATGTTTAGTTTGGTGAGCGGCTGTTTACGTGGCTGTTTAGTGCAGTCAGAGCCGTGAAGCGTAAAGATGATCCGATTTCGCGTGAGTAAGATATCGGCCTCGGACCAATTAGTTCGCGTTGGCCTCATGGCGTTGTTTTCCAGCCGCACAGACGGCGGAGCTAGTGAGTTTTGGCTAAGTTTTGCCGCTTTCAATCGCTTCAAGTTGAAGAGTGAACGTAACTTTACATAAATTTGGTATTACGTGCGAATCTTATACAGGACTTCATTTAGGCGTTTTCGTTTGAATGGACTGAACGTCTTTAAAAAATGGGGCTTTCTCTCACAGAGATAATTGAAGTGATGACTCGCAGTCATTAATATTAACGCGTGCGTCATTTCAGTAGAAACTAGTATTGCAGTGTACATAAACTAAACACTACGTACATGCTCCAAAAATCAACTTTGACACGAACCCAGATCTTCTAACTTATCATCGATTATTGAAAATCAGCTCAAAATGGAGACATATTGCATCATGCCCAGGAAAAATATGGTAGGAACGAAGTTTTAGAAGCATTGTTGCTAGCCTGTGTAACCCTGTCACTCTGTACGAACGTGCCACGTGCCGCAGGTGTTTGCGCGGTGCCAAGTAGGTCACGCCGCTGCTACGCATTCCCGTCATGCTCCCATCACAGTGTGGGCTGATGTCACTCTCTCCCTTGCCAGCCTCGCGCTCACCATGGCACCCGCAGCGGCCACCTTGCGCGCTCCCCCGCAACACTTGCCGCGACCACCGCTCGCTACACCACCGATTGGTCGATTCACGGGCAATAAACGTCATGCGCGCCTTACGTACGCGTTGAAAAATGTCTGCACATGTCACCTGGAAGACATACGCCAGCCATTGCTTTAAATGAATCTTCCTGCACTCACCGCACACCTGCGTTCATCATGATCATCATCATTCTTAGCCTGACTACGTCCACTGCAGGACAAAGGCCTCTCCTATGTTCCGCCAGTTAACCCGGTCCTGTGCTTTGCTGCTGCCAATTTATACCCGCAAACTTCTTAATCTCATCTGCCCACCTAACCTTCTGTCTCTCCCTAACCCGCTTCCCTTCTCTGGGAATCCAGTTAGTTACCTTTAATGACCAGCGGTTATCCTGTCTACGCGCTACATGCCCGGCCCATGTCCATTTCCTCTTCTTTATTTACACTATGATATCTTTAACCTCCGTTTGTCCCCTAATCCACTCTGCTCTCTTCTTGTCCGCGTTAGCACCCTTGAAACCGATACGGCACCCGTACTCAACGATGCTGCTGCGCATCCAATTAGGGTCACCTTCAAGAAGATAGTCGAAACTTTTGCTAGTTGGTAGTCCAAGTTTTTGAGACACCGCCCCATCGGAAAAAAAGTAATGGTGGGCATGGTGGGAACCACCACCCACCATTATAGTGGATTAATGTAGTGGGTGAATGGTGGGAAAGCACCCACCATGGCGCATGGTGGGATATGGTGGGTGCTGCAGTGCCGGCAACGCTTGAGCGCGAAATGGCGTCAGAATCACCGTGACGAGCTGCCACAAAAAATAAAAAAGAATTCTGTAAAAACGGTATGGAAAAAGAACACCCGTCCCGTAAAAAAAAGGTGCCACGGAGAAGTTGAACGTGCAACCTACAGGTTCCCATTTAGCGACACTAACCCCTACGCCATACCAACATGGGGTTGGTCGTGTGTTAAATAGTTAATTGTCATACAAATTTACGGTTCCACTTCAGTTATGTTTGTCGTGTACGCGACATAGACGAGATCTGCATCTGCTACTAAAAATTGCACATTTATTAAACCCAAGCAAGTGCTGCCTGTAACGATTGCCACTGTGTTAATGGCACCAGTGCTATTTTGTTTACAATTCACAACTGCAAGAACAAAACCAAGTGGCCTGGGGAGCAGCAACAGTTTACCGGTGGGGTCTGCCAAGTTTAATATCCGCTTCGCGCTCGTTCTAAAGGGTGACATCTGCTCACGCGTTATGACGCTTCTAGGCTCATTCCATAGGTACGCCTGCCTAAGTTATTTGATTGAGTATTGGAATGCTTTTCGCGCAATGTAGGGGGCGGTCGTGCCAGCGCAATGCTGTAGCTTTTTCGCTAAAGCAACAACGAATAAACGGCTTGGCCAAAACTCATGCAGTGCTGCCGGAAACATTACGCTATCATATTGGTTCCCCCAGCATACGAATTTCCACGTCTGAGTTCTCGCACAAAAGCTAGAGAAGTGCCGGCGAGTGCGACCGGTGGCTGTCGCTGAGTATTAAGAGACGTAGTACCGTCCTCTGGGAGTGCTTGAATCGCGTCGCATTGATGTTTGTTGCTTCTTGAACGGACACCATACACAATGAAAAATGCTTCATTTAGGTTAATTGATGCCACGGCTGCGCTGTATTGTCAATTCTTAATCGTCGAAATTATGTATTTTCAAATCCGGAAGCACCGATAACACAATAGTAAGGGTTTGGTCGGTAGGCCTAACCTTTGGTGGAAATCATGGTGGTAGAACATGTAGCGTAGAGATCCCAGCTTGGTGCACTATATAAATTGCCCGCCATTATAAGCTCACCCATCATCTGCATACTGCTTCCCAGCATTATCGCAATGGTGGGCAGAGCTTCTCAGCTTGGTACACCATGTGGCCCACCATAACAAGCAGCACCAATCATCTGCTTAGTGCTTCCCAGCATTACCGCAATGGTGGAAAGAGTTTCTCAGCTTGGTAAACCATGTGGCCCACCATAATAAGCACCACCACCATATGCTTAGGGCTTCCCAGCATCATCGCAATGGTGGGCAGAGTGTTCCATGATTGCCCACTATCTAGCCTCTGCTTTCCACCATCAATTCCACTTTATCCATCATCTGTACACCATACCACCCAGTATGTCCCGGAATATCCACCATATTTTCCACTACGTCCCACCATATCCATCATAATTTCCACCATGCCCACTATTCTTTCCACTACGCCCATTATGTCTTTCAGTATCCACCGTGGCAATTTTTCCAATAGGGCGAGTGAACACGATGACGTCATTCTCGATATGACACGTCATCTAAAAAGGACGCTGTGATGAAGTGTGGTCTCTTCGATAAGTTCCAGCAACGGCGCATCATGGGTTAGTCACGGAGGCCACGGTTGAAGATAAGAAAAAATACTTGCTCCGGGCTAGAGAAAACGAAGATGACGTATGTTTTCACGCTCACACTTTCAGCGTGCTCGTAGGGGCGAAGAAAGACAAACTTTTATTTCGCCTGTTCTAAAAGCCCCGCTGCTGCAACCATGAAATCAATTAGGACATCACCAACAATAATGTCGGTCCTTCCTGAACGAATTTTAAAATCCCTTCAGCTTCTTTTAGGCAAACGAAAACTACGCTGGGAAAGTGCAAATAGTGAAAAGCAATTCGGAAAGAAAGTCTCTCTTATTCACGACAGACTAAGAATAGATAAAAATACTTTCACTAAGATGAAACACTGAACAAACAAGTTAAAGCCACAAAAATTGCACAGTCCACGCACGTGGAAGGTCAGCGCGATAATACATCGACATTATCTTGCGTCTCACCCAGTGTCTACAAAGTTCTAATCATGTCGGAATATTGAATGTAAACGCACGCAGTATGGGAAACAAAACGAATACCTGAGAAATTTTGTTGCTACAGAAGGATCCTCGTCGCCTGTTTTCGACAGAAACGTGGGTAAATGAGGAGATATGGGACAACGACACATTCCCCCCTTCTTACACACTATTTCGTTAAGATCGGCAGGCTAGGGTTGCTTGTATGGTTATCTTAGTTAGTGTTCAGGTGGTTTTATCAGATGACGTATTAGGCATCGGGTGCCACAATGGATGTACAAGCGACGCTGCATAATGAACTTTCAATGCCCAAAAATAATAAATTGGTTATGCTAGGTAATCTATCTGGCCGAAAGTAGACTGTCAAGACATTATTTTTAGTAGCTCACATAATGAACACGTTAAAGTTATGTTAAGGAATAATTTGAAGCAGGTATTCGAAGAACCAACGTGTGTGCAGAATATATCTAGCACTGTGTTGGACGTGGCACTCCTCAGCCGTGATTTTTCTGATTACAGTGTAGACGTCAGCTCAGGGCTCTCTGTTCACCATTTCGTAAGCATATTGCTACTGCTTCAACGGCTACTAAAGTATAAGCACGTCTCATTACGTTATTTTAGAGACTTTTCTCAAGGCAACGATCCAGGAATTATCGATTACATGAAAAACCGTTTGATTTATTTCGAGAGCAGGAACGCTCCCTTATTATGAAACAAGTTCCAAGAGATGTATCACAATTGCCTAGATAATTTTTCCCAGATAAACCATACAAAGTTGAAAAGGAAAAGCCTCGGATGAATCGAAAAATTAATAAAGTCAAATGCTGAATAAAGAGATATAAAAAGAAGCATGCGCAGAATGACAAAATAAGGCAGGTGCAAGATGACCTCGCACGAGCACTTCACGCAGATAAAGATTATTATTTCAAGTATCGTTACCTAACTTCATAATAAATGATCCTGACAAGTTTTG
Organism: Rhipicephalus annulatus; assembly: GCA_013436015.1. NCBI lineage: Eukaryota > Metazoa > Arthropoda > Arachnida > Ixodida > Ixodidae > Rhipicephalus > Rhipicephalus annulatus. The sequence goes on along the minus strand of WOVY01002560.1, from coordinate 333,070 downwards.
GTAGTACTTAAAAGATAGCAAGAAACTATTTTTTAGAATATCAGTTGACGGGAAGCTGGTGACAGATCAGTGTGACATCGCTCAACACTTCAACAACCACTTTGAAGTGTATTCTCTAGTGCAATTGTAAGTGCTTGTTCCGGCACATTGCCCGAAATATCAGAGGCGAGTTTTCTATCGTATGCTTGGGTATTTAATATGCTACGTAACTTGAAAACCTAGAGTTCTTGTAGTGCCCTGACATATATCTCAAATATTGTGCCTAGCTTCTTGCCAACTTTCTTGTAATCTTGTTTTGTGTCTCAGTCATTACTGCTCAACTGCTTCATGACTGAAGACAGCCCGGGTGATTCCTGTGTTCAGAAAAGGTGACAGGACACTTATACAAGATTATCGTCCAATTTTACTGGTGTCCTAATGCTGCAAACTCGTGGATCATACTATAGCAAATTCTGTCCGCGAGTTTCTGGAAAACAATAATAAACTAGCAGAACATCAGCATGGCTTTCGAAAAGCGTATTCAATAATAACCCAACTAATAACTGGAGTTCATGCGTTCGCTACATCTTTTGATTCTAACGGCGAAGTAGTAATGTTTCTTGATTTTAGCAAAGCTTTTGAGAAAGTTCGCGTGATAAACTATTCATAAAGCTTAGAACTCTTGGCGTCCCTGAACACTTCATCAGATAGATTTCTGCTTACCTCATTAGCAGGAAGCAATATACTGATATTGAAGGTCAACTTTTTGCAAGTTTGGCAGTCACTTCAGGGGTGCTACAAGGCAGTGTACTAGGTCCCCCGATTTTTCGGTTTGTAATGTTGATATTGTTAACATAGTAAGCCCTGCTCTTAAAATAAGATAATTTGCAGAAGACTGTGTATTGTTCAAGGAAACTTTTCATCTCGATGATCAAGTTGGGTTTAATAGCAATGGAAATAACGCGTTGCAGTGGTGCGAAAAAAATGGGGAATGGTTATGAACACCGACCAAACTGTACGCCTTCCTACAACGCGTAAAAAACACACCTGCTTTTTACTCACCCGCTTGTTTCTTCGCCACTTGCACAAGTAGACAGCTATAAATACTTAGGTAATACAATAACAATACCTTATTGTGAAATTGACATTCAATTATCATTTCATTTTCTGCATTCAGAAAGTTCTGCTTTCCAAAGCATAAGCTTCATGATGAACCAGGCAATTTTAAATTACTCTCCCATTATTCTTCAAAAAGGTCTAAATTAGAATATGCAAGTGCATCATACCACTGATGCATTCAAACTAACAATAATAGCCTGGAATGAATACAGAGGAGAGCAGTCCGGTTCTTTTTTAACAAGCTCTCTCGAGTCGACAGTCCTTCTAATATAATGAAAGCCAATAGCACTTCCCTATTTAGCGCACGTCGAAAACAGATAAGAGTTTGCCTTCTTTCTCTTCGCAACCGCAAACTTGTGATTGACCCATCGCCGTACCTGACATCCTTATCAACTTGACCCACAAAGGGTCATCACGCTAAATTAGTAACACCTTATTAATTATTTATTTATTTATTCATTTATTTATTTATTTACAGTATACTGTGGTCACAAAGGACCATGCAGGTGGGAAAATATACAGTTTCAAATTTACAAGCACAAATGAAGCCGTAAGGCACACAAGCTCACAGAAAATGGAAACAAAACTATCTTACGGCAAAACAATCCTATTTCTGCAGAACAGATGCTTCTTATTACTAATATTTTTCATGGATGGTCTCAGTTTAGAATGAAACAACTCAGGCATCATAATAGTATCTATTATTTTTGTTGCAGCAAAATTGCATTCTCTTGAAAATTGAGGCTCCCGACCTCTATAACAGTGTTCTTTTTTTTCTTTTTCTTCGTTTGTATTTATCGTTTTTATTGTACACACATGTATTTATTACTTTCTTGGCATGAACATTGAAAATAATTGTGCTTAATGTTTTTCCTTTACTATGTATTTAATTTCACGATAACAGCACAACGTATGAAGTGTAGGTTTGCAGTATACTTTTTATTTTTGTTCAGTACATGCGTTATAAAGAAATCATTTTCAATGTCGCTCTTTGTGTTTTCCATGATTGTATGAAACACCCACCTCAAGCAATCTAGTATATAAATTATTGTAACAAATGTGTCCTCTTGAAACTGCCTACCTGCTCGGATATAAGAGTTTGCAGCATGTAAATATAAAAAAATACCTAACAAAAAGTTATCTTGAGACAGGTGATCACTCTGTTCCTCCGGTTTCAGCACTGCTTACAATAGCCTGGCGAGCCTTAAGATTTGATATGTAATGCCCATTTTTTTCATATAGAGGCCAAAAGCTTCCACTTCAACCAAGGGTAATGTTGCCGTGATATGACACAGCTATAGTGTCTCTCTCGTAAACTGTTTTGGGGAGTGGCGTCACTTGGTGGTGGATTTCATGACCTGGACTAGAATGCGTTCGTTCTATTTCGGCACTAAGCGCTATTTTCTATATTCACGTCCCCGGAAGATTTGCACCTGTCTAGCATTTTCTAATTAACAAGCTAAATAACGTTATCACCGAACATTGTCTAAAACACAGGCATCGCTGTTTTAGCTTTGACAGAAAACGTCAAAGACCAATGGTGCACACACGCATTCTGCGGGCTGCGCTTTGCATGAATTGTGCCACACGTGACGAGAGGAAAAAAGTTCCATGACGTACGCCACAAATATCCACGTCTATTGATGCTATGACCTTTTTCTTGCATTCGTCATGCAATATCATCATTTCACACAAATTTTGGCATGTGTCAAGTTAAAGAGACGATCACGTTAGCACACAGACGCAGGTATCTAAACATACATACATACATACAGACAGACAGACAAATAGACAGATAGACAGATAGACAGACAGATAGACAGAAAAATAGATAGATAGATAGAATGATAGATAGATAGAATAGTAGATAGATAGATAGATAGCGCCCAAGTGTTCTAGGTTTGCTAAATGTGCTAAATGTGATACTGTGGTGTCAGGAACAAGTAACACTATTCTAAATGTTTACCATTTGATCCCCGCAAATTGACTGTACCCTGAAGAAAATTCAACTGAACATCTGTACGTGAGACTATGCCGTGATAATCTAGAGTAGAAATTAGCGAAATCAGCTTCCTCCCCAGGTGCCTCATCTCTGTGAAAAAAGCACAAAGGCACGTGGGCTGAGATGTCTGTTCTATGATTAGACCATGTAGTTGAGTATTCGATGGCCTATTTGATTATTGTGACGTCTAAGTATGTTTCCAAAGCATATAGAATGATTCGCAAGCATCGTGCTCTGTTGTGGAATAACGCATAAGTGAAAACGTAAAGAAGAACAAAGCTTTATACGATTGCCTTTCGTCTCCGTGTCAAGAAAAAGAGGGGTTAAATTTCATCCTTTTTATTTTTTGAAAAGCAGAAGGAGGAATTCGAGACAACACTAGTAGTTTCACACAATAGGCGTTAAACAAAGTTGTACAGTACAGTCAGCCAAAATTAGAACTATCGTGCATATCGGGCAGTTTTTGTGTAATATTTGCCATACGACTAATTTATCTTTCAAAAAGATGTGGACAAGTGGAAGCCCACAAAGCACACGTCAACGAAGCACTTTTTTACAACTTCGTTCCAGATTATGGCTCTGAGTGACAAAAAAGTGGTCACTGCGCACAATTGTTAGTTTTGGCCGACTTAGGTTGCTTACGAAAAGATTGATTATTATGTAGGGTTTAACGTCCCAAAACCACCCCATGCTTATGAGAGACGCCGTAGTGGAGGGCTTCGGTAATTTTGACCACCGGGCGGTTCCTTAACGTGCGCCCAAATCTGAGCACACCAGCCTACAAAATTTTCGCCGCAATCGAAAATGCAACCACTGCAGTTGCGGTCCAATACTGCGACCGGCGGGTTAGCAGCCGAGTACCTCAACCACTTTCGAGAATATCGAATATTGTGGTACATTCAAAAGCTAATGCAATCTACTTGGTTGCCTTATGAGGGCATGACGCCTGATTTTGATCTATTGGAAATGTATAACAATCTCGTCGTTTCATCCACCCACCAGTTCTTCCCTGGCATCGAATAAGTGTTTTGAGACGCAACATGCATGGTATTATTGTAGCGTGATGTGAGCTTTCCTAAATATGAGAATTACCGAAAGCCACCAGGAGACCCAGTTTTTGTGCTGCTGCTTATTTCATATATTACGTCCTAAATCACCTTTATCTTTTAATAGGATAGTGTTTCATTGAGGGGTTCACTAAGACATCAGTGACGTATTTCTGTCATGCATAAGATGTTGTCAAATTAACGCCACCAATGAGAAAGAAAAGAGTCACAGCTTTGTCGCAAAGGCGAAGCAATGAACGCGATAGCAAGAAAGAGGAAGGTCACGCGCAGAATGGCAAGCAGATCGAAACGTGCGCCATGTTTCTCACGCACAAAAGACGTACGAAAAGTACTCACAGGTAAACTATATCGTGAATAAGCGTCTCAGTTGTTACTCCGCTATGCCTGAAAAGCAAACGAAGGCTGTGCAACGATTGCAGTGACCTTTGTGCGCCCTGTAACTACAACAGAATCGTTCCAACAAAACTAAAAGGCTAGACAAGACGTATGTTCCTCCCCACTGCAAGATAAGGGCACGCGATCGAGCATACGCTCTTTGTTCTCTTCACGGGCCTAAGTACGCGTGAGAGATGAGAGCCACCGTGCGCTCACTGCACCATCTGGCTGATAATTCTGAACACACCACAGTTCCCCCCAAGATGCCCACCAACAGAGGCAAATGGTAGGTATGAATAGATTGCCGTTTGAACGTTGAAGGAGGTACCTCTCGGTGTGTCATTGGTTAACGCCTTGCATTCACGACGCGGAGGTATCCCGTTGGATTCCCCACGCTGAAGTTTTATTTTCGAATTTTTCTTTTTTTTGCATTTTCATAAGTGTAGATACTTATACATATACGATGCATGACATCGAAGCCAACGTCCACGTAAACGTGATGCCCACGCCGATGCCAGTGGCGATATCCAGCTGAAAGGGTTCATATAATTACTGTCGCATTAAAATAAATGGAATCGGTTCGCGCTACGCCGTGACAGCCAGCGAGTGGGCCCGTCGCGAACGGATTAGAAAACAGGGAGGATTGGCAAAGGCAAAGAAACACGTGACCATGAGCACTTCTTTCTTCTTTTTTCTTTGAATGCGCGGCTTTTTAGTGTCATAACGCGCGCACGCATGGACAAGTAGCGGTTTCCCGCGGCAATTTCTTTAAGGAGCTTTTAGCTCATGGACGATTTTTCGCTCACAAACAATGGGGCCGACGCACACGGCGGAATTTCTGCGACACGAGCTTTCTAACGCTATCCCTTTAAAATAATGCAGAATAACATCTTTCGTTGAGTATCGAACCTATGAATGCTTGGGCAACTACGAACAGCGCCCGTTGCATACCGAATGAGCTGAAAATACTTCGTCGATGTGGTATGAACGAGCCTTGTATTTTTCCCACAATCTCTCTCGCTCTGTGCTCTCGGTTGGTGAAGCAGGATGGTGCCGCCGTCTGTAAGAGCCCATCAGAAGCATCCCGTAGTGTTTGAAAAAAATCATTTTCGTGTTGTCTTCCACATTAGGTGCAGGTGCTTAAACAATCATATTTTCTTAAATTTTAATACTGTCTACCACATTATGGGCAGGTATTTAAACGATCATGTTTTCTTAACTTACCCGCCACCGCCTGGCACCGGGCGTTAGAAATGCCAATGTTGTTGGGTCAAACTGTAATGCAAAATACATGAAACTAATGCATTATTTTACTTCGTTCATACTGTATCACTCTAATGGGCCCACATCTAGTAAATGAAGCAAGTCTTAATTAAACTGATCTTGCCGACTTCTATCACATCGGTGAATTATCGGTGAGGAACAGTTTAGCTGAAGGTGATACTTTCTAGCTTGCTTCTAGTGCGCCTCCGAGAATGACCGTGCATTATCTCAAAGGCCGTATTAGATTCGGAAGTTCTCCATTTATTCTGAGCTGAGAACAATGTACCCCCAACATTGCAGCCAAGTAATGTCCAAGCTAATTGACGTATGCATATGGGAGGTAGTGGCCAGATACAGCACCTCGGTGGCCAATCCTTCTCCGGTGAGGGAGTGCGTTGCCTGCGGTGATAACCGGTTAGGCCGCACCCTAAGTCTGGAGACTTACAAAGAGGGTTCAGCTTAAATTGAGGACGATGCGGCGAGCAATGGAAAGAAAAATGATAGGTGGAATTTTAAGAGACAAGAAGAGAGCAGAGTAGATTAGGGAATAAGCGGGGGTTAAGGATATCATAGTTGAAATCAAGAAGAAGAAATGGACGTGGACCGGGCAAGTAGCGCGTAGACAGGATAACCGCTGGTCATTAAGAGTAACTAACTGGATTCCCAGAGAAGGCCATAGGGTTAGGGGGAGACAGAAGGTTAGGTGGGCAGATGAGATTAAGAAGTTGGTGGGTATAAATTGGCAGCAGCAAGCACAAGACGGGTGAACGGGTGGAACGTGGTAGAGGCCCTTGTGCTGCAGTGTACGTAGTCAGGCTGATGATGATGATGATGATGAATGTCCAGGTGCCTAAACGCAGAAAAGAAATGCTCTGAGGCACGTACGAGTGTGCTTGGTATTATATACTCATTACTGGCAATGTTGATCGTCACGAAAGCGGTAAAAATAAGACTCCTTCAATTCATCAATAACATTTTGCGTCTCCTGAATTTGCAGTCAAGTGCAATATTCGTAAACACCATGACAGCCAGCTTCTGCGGTTAAACATTAACAAAAACATACTCTATATAAAGTTATATATGCAATATTAGACAACACAAATTCTTTTGTAAATACAATGTAATCAGTGGCATGCATTACGGTTTTCAGAAAAAGAAATCTTGTGAAGAAGCTTTTCCTAATAGTTAAACAAGAAATTATATCAAGTATTGAAAATCAAATGTATACGTTAGGTCTATTTGTTAATCTCAAAAAAGCATTTGGCTCGGTTCGCCGCAGCTTATTATTTAACAAACTTGAAAAGTATGGTATACGGCGTAACGCACTCAAGCTATTGTGCAATTATCTAACAAAACGATATCAGTACGTCAGCAAAAATATTGATGTTTCATGATACGTAAGAATCACTACGGGTGTCCCACAAGGATCCATACTTGGACCTCTGATGTTCATCATGTATATCAAGGACTTGTGTGATATCCCCGAGTCGCCAAAATTAGTTATGTACGCAGACGATACTAAAATTTTCTTTAAAGCAGCCACAATACCAGATCTCGAGTCAAAGGTGAACATTTCGATTCAAAGGAGATCTCGAGTCAAAGGTGAACGAGTCAAAGGTGAACAAATTGTTCTTCGTGGTTACGATAGAACAATTTACAATTGAAAACTTTTAAATTAAAATACATGATATTTGCCACGACTAATAAACCCCAAAACTGCAACGCGACTTTTGTTTTGTGATGAAAGAAAATTCGAGAAGGTTAAAGGTAAAAAATTTCTAGGAGTGTGGTTTCAGGAAGATCTGGCTTGGAACACACATGTAGACGAAATTGTAACAGAATTAAGGAAAACTGTTGGGTGCTTATACAGATTGAGTACTCTGGTTCCTTCTTGTCTGAAAATTTTGTTGTATTACGCACTATTTTACTCCCGACAAACTTACTGAATATTAATCTGGAGCACAACAACACAAAAACTTATAAGACTCTGTTTGTGCTGCAAAAAAGTCGTACGGGAATTTGAAGGGTTATCTTGAATCTTTACAGAATTTCATAGCACAGCCTGTTTTTATCAAGCAATTTATGTTGAAGGCAAATCATGTTTACTATTGAAGTTAATGCAATATATCAAACAAAATAGGACAGACTATATCACGGATGCACCCACCAACCCGCATTAAAGCTTTATGCAACACTATCTGAAAACACCAAAAGTAAGAAGAAATTATGGAAAATAGTTACAAAGGTACCAATCACCTTCCCTACTCAATGGAGTACAAGATTTTTACGACGAAATTATGGAAGCGTCAAGTGAATCATGTAAAACAATGCTAATTTCACAAAATATTGAGTTTGTGTGACAAAGCTGCTGTATGTATTTTCAATTTCCGTGTCTTGATTGCAAACTTAAGTTGTTGACTTCGACAAAATGACCTATCAGTAGCCTTTTTTGTTGTTTCTTTGCAGACATAACGTGTTTATTCTCGCTTTTCCACTTTTTTGTACACAGGTTTGTTTAACTTCGTGACTATTCAGTGCAATCAGTGACTATTCTGTACAGTATACTTTGTAATGACTTGCTCTATGTATGGCCTGGGCGCTGAACTGTCGTAGGAGCAGAAGCATTTGTCAGGCCACATAACCTTTTGCTTGTGCTAACTTTCTGTTATAAACAGAAAAAAAGTGCTTGCAACTCAACTCAATTCAATTCAATTCAAAAGATGAGTTTCCCGTAGTGAACTACGCAGGTCATAGTAAAAAACAGCCCCTAATCAACTTCTGTTCCATATTACGTAGAATTATGTGCATCCATGCCGCTATGTTTGCATCCCAAACATAATCTGATAGCATACTCACTATTGCTTCGTGCTTGTAAGCCGCCTTTTTGTCGAAATAATCTGCGAGTATTATGAGATAAACCGTTCCTGCCTCTATATTTCATGTTGACGCTGTAGACGTAGTTATTTATATGTCTAGAGAAGTTTTATTTACCCGAGGATGATGGTGTGTGCATAAACTTTAGTGAAAGTAATTTCTATTAGATGCCAACTTTAGCGTCCAAACAGAGATATAAGGACGAAATTGAAACAGCTACCTTGTAGAAAAGGTGTAGCTTTCCTGAAATTTGAATAATAAAATGTTGAACTAGTGCCAAGCTTCGCGGAAGTTTGCAATCGGAAAACCTTTTCTTTTTCTGAAGTATTGTATTTGACCCTCTCGTTCTTAATTTTTTGTATTTTCGCGCTTTTGCTATAGTTTATCTCATTTTGGTTTCGTTAATTTTTTCCTCAGTTTTTTCATCAGTTGCTCCCGGCATTTTTTTTCAATTTTTTTTCACACTGTAGTTGCGTTTGGCCAAGCATACCCCAGCTGGGGGCCCTAAATCGTTCAGCCCTAATATTAAGTAGGCGCTCGAAGGACAAGAAGCAAAATACTTCTTGGCGCGAGCGAGGGCTCAACAAGCAACAAATGGCTTGTGCCTGCATTACGCCAAAAGACTCCGACAGCATACGATTGCAGCACAAGACCACAGCATACAACATCATACGGCAGCCCGGCCCACTAAAGTGGTCCCCACTAATAAATGAAACATTACTCGCACTTCACCGTCTTTAGTAATGTTTTGCGGCCGAGCTATTACAACGCTTTTCGCCTAACAACGCAGGCATCACAAAAGCTGAAATACAATTTACTTACTCCTGGTGGAACTGTGAGTGCTAAGTTTACGAAGAGGACCAGAAGGCAGGCAAGAAGTAAATGTCGACTTCCCCTATCCATGTTTCTTCAAGTACTTCGTTGTTAAAGCATTCAAAGCGAGACACAGTTTCTAAGTTTCACTCGTCAAGAGAGACAAGGTAGAGGAAGAGATTCTGTTTTTGAGGCTGCTTCATGGAAATTAGTGACAAGAACATCTGCGGCGCCCTCTGCGAATTGCTGCGTGACACAAGGAGATTACCTAGCTGAGTCATTGATCAAAAGTATTTCTTATCCAAGCTCAAATTTAGCATTTCATGCCTACTGCAGTTTCATAGTGTAGCATTTCACACACTGCGTTACTGTAACCTACTAAGAAATTATGCATTATGAGTATTTCTGTCATATGAAATTTAGTTTATTTCTCTTCTTTCTTTTCGGTTGGTGTGAACATCACTCTGTTCTATTGAACAGAAAATGTAACCACTTATCCTTTTGCCCTGCATAGTCCCTAATTGGTCACTTACAATAACCACCAGCTGCTTGGCTATTCTCCCTTTCTGGGTAAGAGTGAGAACAAAGGAACACGAAATGAAGCAGGGTGTTTTTGCCGGTGGCAGTATATTACTGGGATGTTGCAAATTGAGAGCTGAATAACACCCTACGTATATAAATGGATAAAGTTGCTATACATCACAGGTGATTGATCTCTCTTTTGTTTTTATGCAGGCTCTCCTAATGCGCAGTTTTTTACGTATGCAGGAATAGCAAAGGCTAATAATGGCAATCACTAGTTATGACCCTGTAAAAGGAACTATTTCAGTGAAGGAGCACTGACGTGTAGCCAGCTAATGTCTAGAATGTCTACGAAATTGCCGATTCCATATATGCGCTTCCTATGCAAAAGCTCATATCCTCGCATCTACACGCAGACACACACCCATAACACACACACAAATTGCTAAATGTCATAACGTCGGGCTCAATTTTAACGTTAAGGAGATCACTGTTGTGCCAGTATGGCAGTCAAAATTTGCGTAACGCGACACTGGTTGACATTTAGTCAAGGTCAATGAGTTAGAGCTCGTGACGTCAAAAAACTCGCAGATAATACGTGATGAAGCTGTGTATGAACAGACGACGGTGGTTGCAAGGCCTACAGCAGCACATGTTTGTACATGATAATCCCTTTCTCCATGACCATGTAAACACCCAGTCGTTCTACCCCCGCGTTCATGTGTTTTCTGCGCTTTTTTTCTGATTGTAAGTTGCACCGAACGGGAACCAGTATTGGTACAATGAGGGATGGGGCTTCGTACCCGCGCCGGTGGCGGAAACATAAAGCATCGCTCTACGTCACCGTAAACTTGTTTTCGAAGAGAAAACGGCTCGAAAATCCTCTTTCGCAACAAAAAGTGATGGCGTCACGGTGATGGGATGGGGTGTGTGACGACTGTGTGAACGGGCCCTTCGCCTCTTGTAAAGACACGTATGTTCACACAGAGCACAGATCTGTAAAGCGGACGAGAATATTCCGCAAAAGCGCAAAATCCGTGGCCGCTTCTCGAAATCGTGCCATGACTGATTTTCTCTGCACGGAAAAGCTGGTCGCTCTGGTTGCAGCCAATCAGTGCCTGAGGAGCATGCGCGCAGCATCGCGATGTCCCGCAAGATGGTGACAATCCCACCATAGATTGACGGATTTCCTCGTGCCCGCGGTAGAGCAGGGAGAAGGTAGCACGATCGGTCTGAACAGCCGCGTACGCGCTGCAACTCTGCTTCGAAAATCCTCTTGCCCGTTTGCTTGTTCCGCGCTTGGTGTGAACAGGCCTTTACTGGGGATATTGAATAGCTGCGTGCAGATTGTGAGCGTGCCAGACACGCCAACTACAGCGAAAAGCCGAAACAGTAGTGAGAGCCCGACTTAGCATTCACGTTTCGGTACACGAGTGTGTTCACTGTGATTGATGCCGTCAATAGTTGTTTTTCTCCACAATACGACCAGTCAAAATATTCTTTTCTGGTAAATCGACGCTGGACTAAATGTCTTAGAGTCATGGTAGAGTGAATATTTTTTTTACGTTTTTAGAGGAGTGGTTCTTCTACAGTATGCCACTGTAGCTGATTTAACCCAGGACAATAAGTGGCAGGGTGACGCACGTGTATGAGATAATAGCGTGAAAGCTTCAGGTGCGTCAATAAATGCGAGAACTCGCCACAGGCGTCCGCTTCGACCACATGTATATAAATGTAATGCGAGATTACGTTACCATATGACGTAGTCGAAAGGCTAAAAGTATCTTATTTCTCTTCTAAGTGACCTTATCGTTCTCGTTCCACTCCCCTTCATAACGCTTGTGCACTCAACGTGGTCTAGCACTGCCTCTATTATCCGAGAAATTGCAAGCTTTCCTTTCCTCACCTTGCATTTGCATTGGATCTTTGAGGAAACATTTATTATGTGCGAATACACTTTATAAGCGACCCCAAACCATCCACCGTCGTCGGCGGCGTCCACAGTCTTCTCTCTATCTTTAAAAGAAAGAGGACATGGCGGGCCGCAGCGCGACGCTCTACCAAATAAGCCACGGACGGGACGCTGATATCGGTGTAAGTAACGCGTCTTATACCCCCTCCCTCTTCGCTCGCTCCTCCGCTTTCCTCGCTCGTTGCAGCTGCGCGCGCACCCCTCTCTCGCGCGCGCCCGCCTTCTCTCTCAGTCTCCCGTCGAGAGCGGGTCGTGTGATGGATGTCCCGGAGGCAACGCTACCATCAACAATGAATGCAGTACAACCGAATGCCAGCACTGCACCCGTCGTTGGAGGTGACGGTACCGCGGTGGTTTCGCCGACGTTTGGAAGACAAGGCGGCGCTGCGAAGGGCTCGTGAGACCGAACGTAAGCGGGCGAAGCGTGCAGCGAATGCCGAACTGCATGCTCGCGAGGCCGAGTGCAAGCGGGCGAAGCGTGCAGCGGATGCCGAACTGCGCGCTCGCGAGGCCGAGGAAAAGCGGGCGAAGAGTGCAGCGGATGGTGAACTGCGCGCTCGCGAAGCCGAGATGAGGCGTCAACATCGAGCCGCGAACGCAGCCCAAGAAGCGGAACGACAACGCAAGCGTCAGGAGGAGAAGGGCGATGAAGGCCAGCGTCAAGACGTCGCTCACAATCGTCAACGGCGAGTGGACGTTCCCGAAGCCGTTCCAGCCAGTGAATGTGCCGCACGGGAGAGGGTGCGAGCCCTGGACTTTTCTCGTCCGGACGCGTCGTGAAGTGTAAATAAATAATACTTCGTATATAATGTATCTGTGTACAAATGCTTCATGACAAACAACACTTAAGTTCATTATTGACACTTTAATCATCATCATCAGTAATAAAACTTCCAAGTATTTCCCCGAGGGTGAACATGGTTAAGTGCGAATGCACGGGGTGATGCTATGAGGGGGAGTAAAGTTAAAATCCGTTGGCATTCGCCAGTGAGTTAACGTAAACTCCCCCGTGTGATGAAATTGCGATTCCCAGGAACCATTACACCATAAAGGCACCATAAAGTGATTAATAACTATAATATTGCGAAATAATAACTACCCATCATAACATCACCCCGTGCATTTGCACTTAACCATGTTCACCCTCGGGGAAATGCTTGGAATTTTTTCGTTTACTTTATTTCAACATAGGAAAAATTTGGCAGATCCCCCACGTGCCTGGGAATGACGTTATGCGAAGCTTGCGGAGGAAAGGTGACCGTGTCGCAGTTTTTTTATTGTGCGAGACGTCATGAAGTTACACCAAATATATATACTGTGGTGAAGCCTTCGAACAGTAGGTCGTCCTCTCCAGCGCCTTCTAGTGGGTTGCCCTTTTTAGCAAGAAGAAGAGCAGCTCGTGCAGAGAGTCGGTACCCGCATTGACTGTCGCTGTCAAGCATCGTCGACAAGCGTCCGCCAATAAACGTCTCAACAATTTGGTGGAGAGTGCTGTGCCCTTCTAACACCTTCGGTTAGCATTTGATGCCGCTGGAGCTACGATCCCGCACCGTGCCTTCTACTATGCACCAAGACGCCGCAAAGCAAACGCTTCCTCCTGCGCCGACGCCATGTTCCGGTGTTCCCCGCATCCGCGACCTTCCTGTCTTCACCGGCGCGGATGGCACCGACGTCGAGGACTGACTTGCTACGTACGAACGCGTCAGCGGCCCCAATCATTGGGACGAGGCAGGTAAACTCGGCAACCTGGTTTTCTACCTCGCGGGTGTGGCCGGCATGTGGTACAACAACCACGCATCCGATTTCCCACTTGGTCCGCTTTTAAAACCGCCGTCGTCGACGTGTTCGGCCGTCCTGCCGTTCGTAAGCTCCAAGCCGAACAGCGGTTACGTGAACGAGCACAGCAGACCGGTGAGTCCTTCACAAGCTACATAGAGGACATCCTTGACTTGTGCAAGAAAGTGGACGCGAGCATGTCAGAGGCCGACAGAATTACCCATGTTCTAAAAGGCATCGCCTGACGATGCCTTCACCATGCTCCTGTCCAAGAACCCTCGCACTGTGGCAGAGATCATTACACTTTGCCAAAGTTACGAGGAGCTGCGACGGCAGTGCTCGATGCCCCGTCGACCACCTTCACGTGACGCTGATCTCTCGGCCTTGTCAACACTTCCTGACCACACCGCCTTGCTTGCTGAAATCAAGTCATTCGTGCGTGAGGAAGTTGCCCACCAGGTCTCTTTACTGGCCTTTGCTTCCCCGCAACGTGCTGAACAGTCGTCAAGCACACTTCTGCCTCTCCTCCGCCGAGCCATTCAGCAGGAAATCGCGGAGGTCGTTCCAGAATATCACCAGCTGCCTCCAGTATCTACACCAATCAGTTACGCCCAAGTTGTCGCCAGGCCACCCCCACCGATTCCTGTGACTGGCCCTCTTGGTTACACCGAAACCATCGCCAGACCCCAGGCCTTCGGAGAAACTGTGCCGCCTACATATACCGACGTCATCCACGTGCCCCGTGTGCCGCCCACTATGCAGTTATATCAGCAGCCGGCTCGCCCATCGCGTTCTTCGACATGAATGGGACCCGCGAACCGATGACGCACTGCGGACAATCGCCCCATCTGCTTTGCTTGTGGTTGCGTCGGGCACGTAGCACGCTACTGCAATCGTGTGCAGCGACCGCAAGTCGCCTCCAATTTTCCCAGCCAATCGAGCTGCTTTTATGACCAACCGTCACCTACGTCACCGTCGTCCCGCCCCGCTCCATCTACCCGCCGCTCACATTCTCCGCGACGTCGCTCACTGTCGCCGATGCGGCCACGTCCACTAGAGGGTGACCAGGAAAACTAGTCGTCGCAGTATACGAGGCAAGGGCTGCGACGCTGTCGAACTGCGGAGGCCCTCAGGAAAGACCATCGAACGTGATAGACGTGCTTGTGGATGGTGTTCGTGCATCTGCCCTTGTAAATACTGGAGCCGCCGTATCCGTGATGGACGCAAAGCTTAGCCGATTACTGCGCAAAGTGACCACGCCACTTTCCGGGCTCTCCCTCCGTACAGCCAGCGCCCAAAGCATTCACCCTACAGCGATGTGTACAGCCCGCCTCATGATTCAGGACGTGATGTATGCCGTCGAATTCATCATAATTCCTTCATGCTCCCATGACGTCATCCTAGGATGGGAATTTTCTCTCCCGCCACGACGCCGTCATTCATTGCGCACCAGCAGAAATAGAGCTGACACCATTCTCTTCTTTGACGCCGGCCGACAGTCCATCTACTGCAAGCAAATTACTCGTCAGGGACGACACGCAAGTGCCTGAAAACTCGTCCGCGGCGGTGTCGGTCTACTGTGCAAGTCTTTCAGACACTGTTTCACTCCTCTCACCATTTCATCGTGTTTTCACCAGAAAAGGTTTGCTGGTTCCTTTCGCGACCGTGCAAGTAGCTCGCGGCAGCACCACTATTTTTGTTCTGAACTCATCCCCGTACAGTGTTACGTTGGTGCGAGGGGAATGTCTCGGCAGCGTGGAACCCATCGAAGACGCACAAGTCATGGATCAACCTGATGACACGCACTGCTGAAGCTTCCAATACGCTTAGTGCTGTTTCTACATCTGTTCATCATCCGCTGATGTATTTGGTCCTTCCATTGCCGACAACCTTACGCCGGTCCAGCGCTCCCAGCTTCTGGCCCTGTTGGAAGAATTCCTATCTTCTTTCGATGTCTCTCAACCTTCTCTCGGCCGCACATCCACTTTTACGCATCGCATTGACACAGGCGCACAACCACCACTATGGCAACGTCCATATCGCGTATCTCCCACAGAACGCCGTGTAATCAACGAGCAAGTGGACGACATGCTACGCCGCGATGTTATTCGACTCTCTAACAGCCCCTGGGCATCTACTGTCGTTCTCGTCGCGAAGAAGGACGGTTCTGTGCGGTTCTGTGTGGACTACCGACGTCTCAACAAGATCACTCGTAAGGACGTGTACCCACTACCACATGTGGACTGACGCGATTGACAGCCTGCAAGGAGCCGAATTTTTTCATCTCTAGATTTGCGCTCAGGGTACTGGCAAGTACCTATGGCTGAGGACGCTCGACCGAAGACCGCTTTCGTCAATCCCGACGGCTTGTACGAATTCAACGTCATGCCGTTTGGGCTGTGCAATGCGCCTGCCACCTTTGAGCGCATGATGGATACCGTTCTGCGTGACCTGAAATGGCACACGTGCCTGTGCTACCTCGATGACGTCGTCGTTTTTGCTCCGGACTTCTCCACGCACCTTCAACGCCTGCGGCATGTTTTAACGCGTCTGAGTGACGCCAGTCTGCAACTGAACCTAAAGAAGTGCCGATTTGCAGCTCAGCAGTTGACAATACTCGGCTACGTTGTGTCCAAGGACGGAATTCTCCCCGATCCAGCCAAGCTTGGGGCCATGACCGAGTTCCCCAAGCCGACATCCATCAAGGAACTGCGCAGTTTCTTAGGACTGTGTTCCTACTTTCGGCGCTTCATCCGAAACTTCGCGTCTATCGTATCGCCGCTGACAAAGCTCCTCGGTAGTAACAGGCCTCTCCATTCGTGGTCATCACAGTGTGACGACGCATTCACAATGCTCCGTCGTTTACTGACGTCACCTCCCATACTCCTCCACTACGACCCTACTGCCCCTACAGAGGTACACAGGGACGCCAGTGGTGTCGGTCTCGGCGCTGTCCTTGCGCTGCGCAAACCAGGGTTCTCGGAATATGTCGTGGCGTATGCAAGCCGTACGCTTACAAAAGCCAAGACTAATTACACCGTCACTGAGAAAGAATGTCTGGCAATCGTCTGGGCCCTTACCAAGTTCCGACCTTATTTATATGGTCGCCCATTTGATGTAGTCACCGACCATCACGCACTATGCTGGTTGTCATCATTGAAAGATCCCTCAGGCCGTCTTGCCCGGTGGGCACTTCGCCTGCAAGACTACGACATCCGCGTGCTGTACGGCAACGGAAGGCAACATGCTGACGCCGCCGCCCTGTCGCGCTCTTCCTTGCCTGACGACAATGCCCACGACTCAGCGTCTCAACTTGCCGTTTCTTCCATTAGCATTTATGCCGTTGCTACTGAACAGCGCAAGGATCAATGGATTGCCTAACTGATAGACTTGCTGACTGATCCATCCACTCCATCCACTCGCGCGTTGCGTCGTCAAGCCCACCATTTCGCCGTTCGCGACGACCTTCTCCACCGACGCAATTACAGCGGTGACGGCCGCCAGTGGCTACTAGTCATACCCCGTAGTCTGCGCTCTGACATATGCGAATTCTTTCATACTGATCCGCAATGTGCGCACTCCGGCGTATCGAAGACTTACCAGCGCATTCGCCAACGGTACTTTTGGCGCGGCATGTACCGCTATGTGCAGAAATTCGTTCGCTCCTGCATAGAATGTCAGCGCTGCAAAACTTCAAGGCACCTGTCGCCGGTAGGTCTGCAACCTCTACCTTGCCCTGCCAGGCCGTTTGGGCGCGTTGGCATCGATTTGTATGGGCCACTTTCACTAACGTCGGCCGGTAACTGCTGGTCCATTGTTGCTGTGGACCAACTCACGCGATACGCCGAAACTGCCGCTCTCCCCGCGGCTACAGCGAGCGATGTGGCCTCCTTCCTGCTCCAACGATTCATGCTGCGACACGGTCCACCTCAGGAACTGCTCAGTGATCGAGGCCGCGTCTTCCTGTCTGAATTCATCGAAGCCATTCTCAAAGAGTGCAACGTTGTTCACCGCAAAACTGCTGCTTACCACCCGCAGACGAATGGCCTCACTGAACGCTTCAACCGTACGCTCGGCGACATGCTCTCCAAGTACGTCGCCGCCGATCACACAAATTGGGATTCCATTCTAGCCTTCGTCACCTACGCATATAACACCACCCCTCAGAGCACTACTGGCTTTTCACCTTTCTTTTTATTATATGGAAGGCACCCGTCGCACACCATCAACACTATACTTCCGTACAAGCCAGATCCGTCAGAGTGGGCGCCTATTTCTGCTACAGCCAAGCTTGCCGAAGAGTGTCGAGAGCTTGCAAGGACCTTTACAGCGCATGATCAAGAGCGGCAAAAAGGCATTCGCGCTGACACCAGCACTACTGCGCCCATGTTCCTCCCTGGAGCGCTCGTCTGGCTCTCGATCCCTACCACTTCAACTGGCCTATCTTCAAAACTATTGCCCAAATACGAAGGCCCCTACCGTGTCGTCGAACGCACTTTCCCTGTAAATTACTTGATCGAACCCATCGAACCATCTTCGGACATGCGCCGTCGAGGGCGCGACATTGTCAACGTGGAGCGCCTCAAAGCCTACCACGACCCACTCATAGTAACCAGCTGCTAGGTCGCCAGGCGGCTCCCTCTTTGTACCCGGGGTAGTTGTGGTGAAGCCTTCGAACAGTGGGTCGTCCTCTCCAGCACCTTCTAGTGGGTTGCCCTTTTTAGCAAGAAGAAGAGCAGCTCGTGCAGAGAGTCGGTACCCGCATTGACTGTCGCTGTCAAGCATCGTCGACAAGAGTCCGCCAATAAACGTCTCAACACTACAAACGTTGCACGCACAGACATGAGTTGAAGAGTTGCAGATGTTGACATAACCAGCTGTATGAACTTGCGTAACGATGCCAACAGGAACATGCACATTAGTAACACCAGAAGCTGATGTGAAGCTATACTGCTCGCGAGGATGCTGGCCCTGGACAGTGCTACATAAATAAACTCCAGCGCATGACAACTAACCAAAATTGACGTTAACCCGACCTGACGGCTGTATCAAAGGATTACATATGCAATGTTTATAAAAATGGGTGGGCCGCATTGCAACAACAATTGACGTTTCACGAAGGTTAGCTTCGACTTGAAAAGTAGTTCCGAGACCTTGCGCAGCTCTGTCGTAAAATGCTTCATTGTGGCGCAGAATGCTTGGACTATATTCTACCTGGGACCTTGACATTTATTCTTTGCATTACTCGGGTCGACGCTGCTCATGAATGCTCATGTGTGTTCTCGCCTATCTTGGCCACATATTAATCAGCTGTGGCACATACACGAATACCAGTGGCACTTACCTGCCCATGAATGTATGCCACTGCCTGGCGGGAAGTGTTTGACGACATACGTGACGGGATCGTGACAGGAATCATGTCTTGACCAGCGCGTAATATTTGCCAAACTATCTTACCCTCCCATGTGTCAGTGGCACTCGGGTTTGCACAGCTGAATTCTCCGGCAGCGTCTCCGTGCTTGCACGGGAAACGCTGCACTGCGTTAACGTGGGCTCCGAGCCATGAGCGCGTCCACTCGGCGCGGTTTCCCATTGGTTCAACGAACATTCAAAAAACAAAAGTGAGCCTTCGAGCCGGGACCGCATAGCAACGCATCGCCAGAGAGAGGAGAACGAGCCGAGATTCGAGCCGGGACCGCAGAGCAACGCATCGCAGAACGAGCCGAGACGCGAGTGGTGTCGGACATAGCCGATCGAGCTCCTGTACTGAGTCCAGTTTCCTTTACATGTAACCACTGCCGATTCACCTGTCTCTTAGCACAACACAGTTTTTCTTAAAATTTGAACCTTGCCTTGACTACATTCATTCGGACATCGCTGACATGGCGCAGCCGACAGGAGGTGAATTGACCGAGCTGCATGCGGAGGAGGAAACGACGCCACAAGAAGGAGCGACGCCACGCCGTACATCGTCTCGGGACTCCGAAACGACCATCGTCGAAAGCGTGTTCACGACCCTCGACCACAGCACGATGGCCAAAGCAACGAAAAAGCAACTCGTCGACGAGCTGGGAGGTCTACGGTGCTCCGGACGAAAGGACGAGCTCATCGCAAGAATCATCGGCGACAACATCATTCGCCAAGCCCTAGAGCCGACGGACTCGTCCACGAAGGACCAAGCAGCCTACGACGACGACAGACAGGCGCACCTGGAGACACTGTCCGCCGACAACACGAGGCTTTGCGCTGAACTGAGCAGCCTGCGAGCCCAGCTTAACCGAGCGACCACGAGTTAACGTGAGACATTGCACGAAGCCTATCAGAACGCTTCACTGCCAACGGAACGGGTGACAACTTCAACCCTCGGGCTGCACCATTCCGTCCCTGCTGACATAACGATGTCCTCGGGCTTGACGCGGCCACCGTCACTTAACGACGGCACCAACTAAGACGCGGCACGCCCCGCCGCGCCGACCCTTTGAGCGCACGAGGGAGAACCTTTCATGGAGCAGATCCTCGCCGCGCTCGTGAACACACAAGCCCTGCTCGCCAACACGCTGTCGAGAGGTCCACCGATGACGAGCCCGATCCATATTCATTTCACAAGTGACACGTCATCCTCAATCCCCTTGTTCGATGGGACGCCACAACAAAGTGCTCACGAATGGATTACGCAAGTGGAGAGAATCGCAGCGCTCGCCCACTGGACGCCATCGCTGACGTTGGTGACAGCAGCAAGCTGCTTGAAGGGATCTGCCAAGGATTGGCACAGCGCCTACGGCTCACAGTATGACACCTGGGAGCAATGGAAAGAAGCGCTCATTCTCCGATTCAAACGAAAGCTGACAATGCAGGAGTTCCTCGAACTGCAGACGAAGCGACGCCTTCAGAGCCACGAGACCATCGTCGAGTACATGTACTCGAAGAACGCCATTCTGAACAAGGCGCCGTACCGTTTAGAAGTGGAAGAACGAATTTCCCTCATTCTCAGCGGCATCGAGGATGACACATGGGCCAACCCACTCGCAGCGCAGCTGTGTGGCACAGTAACCAAACTCATTGACAGAGCGGCTTTGCTCGACGCGAGGCGTCGCACGACCGTGTGTGCCGAGAACGACAAGAAACCGTCATCGTCTACACCGAGCCGTGGTCAGGGTTCGAACCAGCGGGTGCCAGCCAGCAGCTCTGCCAACTTGCCGAAGGCCAACCCGCGCAGCGATTTCTCGGGAGCTCCACACCCGCGGCCCATTTGTGCTCGTTCGTGCTTCAACTGTAGCGACATCGGTCACCTTTCCCGTGATATTAGAAAGCCGAAAACGCCAGGAACGATCAGAGCGGACGAGAAACGAGCGAAGAGGGACAATAGCAGCCACGAAACAGGGACTACGTCACATAGGAAAGTGAATTGTTTTTTGCATTCGACGGGCGGCACATTAACAATAGTGTCCGGTACTGCTAACAACCGACCCATCCACGTGTGCATTGACAGTGGCGCCAACTTATCCATCATGAGTGCCAATGCCTTGACGGTCGACATTCCCACGCACGCATGGGTATCGCTCGAGAACATTGAAGATCTCAACCGCAGCATATGCCCAACTCTCGCTGCAACGCTTGATGTGACACTGGGCACCACGAATGTGCGACTCGAAGACGTCGTGGTAATGGAACTGCCCAGCGGCATTGACCAGATTATGTGATCGGACTGGCGACGAGTCGCGAACGTCGACGTAACGTTTCACACGTCAAACGATGTGACCATCGTTCCAGTCGAGTCCTCCGAAAAATTTTCATCGTCCGAAGTGCCACCCCCGAAACAAGGCATACCAAACCGCACCGGGGAAACGCTTATTGCGACGTTCTGCCGGCAAGCAGACGAAAGTGTTTCCAAAGACGAACGGTACGTGCGCATCAACACGAAATGTCCCGCACCCGACGAAGATTTCACGAGTCTAGTCGAAGACGCCACACGGAAGATAACTAAGGATGCCGCCGAGGCAGGGATGGAAACTCTTACTGCAACTTCTGTTAAGGCATCACCAAGCGTTCACTTCCAAAGGCGACACTTTGGGCATGTGTCCTCACACTGAACACAGCATCGAACTCAGAGACAATATACCAGTGTCATCGAGGCCGTACAGGTGCTCACCGGCTGATCGCAAGTTCATCCGAGAACAGGTGAATGACTACCTCTCCAAGGGCATCATAGGGCCGAGCGAAAGCGAGTACGGTGCTCCTAACGATAGTCGTCGACCAACCGCACTACCCGACGACTTCACCAAGAATGGTACACGACTATCGCAAGCTCAACGAGAAACCATCAACCCTTCTTATCCAATGCCTGTCGTAGAAGACGTTATTGACGATGTCATGCGCGACGGATCGGCTCACTTCACTGTGTTGGACGTGAAGGCGAAATTTCTGACTATACGAATGAAGCCGGACGACTGTACACAAGACTGCATTCGTCACTCCAGACGGAAAGTACGAATACCTTCGAATGGCCTTTGGGTTTTGCAAGGCCCCTCAGACCATGCAAAGAGTAATGCGTCGCACGTTCGATGGCTTACCTAGCACAGCTACGTAAAAGGACGATGTCGGGCAGGGAGCCACAACAGAGAGGGAGGCTTTGGATTTGCTTAACGAAAGCACTCAGGAGAGCCATGATCAACGGCTTGAAGATGGAATCTCCGGAAATGCCAGTTGATTCAAGACAAAGTATATTTCCTGGGTTACGTGATCTTCGCCGAAGGACAAACACTGGACGAATCCAGAGTTGCCGCTGTGAAGAAGTTTGAGCCGCATCGCAACGTAAAGAAGCTGTACTCCTGCCTGCAGTTCGCTGACCACTACTGAAAGTTCATACCGGAGTTTGCAAAGGTCACGCACAAGCTACGGCACCTTCTGGCGAAGGACGTTCCTTTCGTATGGACTGACGCTCATGAAGCAACCGTCAACGCCATGAAAGACGCCTTGAAGAACCCGCCGATTTTGGCGAGCTTCCACCCAGACTGCCCGACTAACGTTCACGTCGACGCTTCGCAAACCGGGCTGGGCGCGGTGCTTTCTCAAACTCAAGACGGAAAGGAGCGAATCATAGAGTACGCAAGCAGATCACTAAACCAGCACGATCGTGGTCTACACTCTAATATGCTCGAGTGCATGGTGCTCTACTGGGCGATCACTGAGAAGTTTTCGGTCTACCTGAGAGGAGGCCCTTGTTTTACAGTGTTCACGGACAACTTCAGCTTGTCATACCTCGTCCAGAAGGGAGCCAGCAACGGCAGATTTGCGAGGTAGACGCTCAACTTAGCAGAGTACACCTTCGACGTCAAGCACAAGCCAGGACGCCCGAACTCCGCTGCCGACGCACTCTCGAGGCAGTTCGGAATCTGCAGAGGCTTTCGACCAGGGCGTTTTGACCCGAGACCTCCACTGCTACGAAGTAGTGGTCGGCAAACACAGTCGCCTACGCGAGTTTCAGGAGAGGGATACTGACTGCAAAAAATTTCGGGAGGAGGCCAAGCACAAATCTTCAGACTACGAGATCGAAAAACGACATACTGGTGAAGAAATCTCTTGAGGGAGGACGGGTCCGTCGGAGGGTGATCATTCCGCTGCCCTTCTAAGCAGTGTGATGATCGTTTTCTACGACAACAAAGGCCACCTAGGCGTCGAGAAGACAAGAGACCTGATCGAGCGAAAGTACTGGTGGCCATCGATGAGAAAAGACATACGCGAGTATGTTAACTCCTGCACACGTGCCATACTATCAACGACCGCACGACACGGAATGAAGGTTGCCTCATCCCACGCGATATTCCTACTGAGCCAAACGTGGTGATATCCCTGGATCACATGGGTCCACTAAACGAGAAGGGAGACCACATCCTTGTGTGTATCGACCACACCACGAGATACATGGACGCCGTGACCGTACCGAGCACTTCGTCGACACACTACCTTGACTTCATGACAAACCAGTGGATTCCGCGATTTGGAGTTCCCAGCGTCATTATTACGCACCAAGACAAGGAATCCGTGAACAAGAAAACCAACCAATTTCATCACAGACTGGGAATTGTTCATCAGAACTCCCCACCATACTGGCCACAATCAAACGGACTGATTGAGGGAATGGTAGGAACATTGAAACAGGTGCTACGCAAAATGCTAAACAACAAGGACAAATGGCAGAAGGAACTACCCCGAGCAACGCTAGCAATCAACGCCACGAAGCATCGTCACTATCGTTCTTGAATGAGAGTATGATTGCATGCTAGGGCGCACAGCAAAGTCCTGTGCGTTCTTTAAAGACAGGGGCTGACATGAGGCTACATTCAGTTAACGAGGGTGCTAGTATGTGAGGGTAATTTGCTTTTGTTATTTTAGTGAGTGCTCACAGTTCAAGTGATCTGTTGAGCTGATGAGGGTAGCGTTCACCAAAATTCGAGGCTAGATATACATTTTGCTGATGTATAAAAATGTAGTTCGATCTGATGAGTGAGTGAGTTTTCTTTGGCGTCAGGGTGTCCTACAGGTAGGCACTCCCGACTACGTTTTAAGTTTCTAATGAGAGGATAGAGAATGCGCACAGTTACTTTGTGTAGGTACAGGCAGCATTCCTGTGAAACGATTGTAGATGGTTGTCTTTCATGAAATTAGTAGATGTAATAGTTACAAATGAGTAGGGCGGATGGTAGGAGAAAGCTAGTTTTGAAAGAATGGGATTACGGTTATATTGGGCCAAATTGTGTATGCCTTTGTGTGCTTTTCTCGCACGGCAATTTGCTCCATCTTTAGTAAGCATCTCCGCATCCATGATTGTTGTAACTTTGGCGGCATGAAATTCTGTCAAAATTTCAGAGTAGAATTGGTTTGCGTTCTTGAGAAGCCTGGAGGGTTTTAAGCGGGTTCAATGTGCTTGAC
This sequence comes from Rhipicephalus annulatus, assembly GCA_013436015.1. NCBI lineage: Eukaryota > Metazoa > Arthropoda > Arachnida > Ixodida > Ixodidae > Rhipicephalus > Rhipicephalus annulatus. Next base: position 308,379 of record WOVY01002560.1, on the reverse strand, counting down.
TTCAGCATGGTATTGTGTTGTGTGGTTCGCCTTGCTGCTGTAAATCATTGTGAGCTGGTTTGGGAGTTGGTTTTGAGTTCGCAGCTGGAGGGAGAAAGCCAGGCCATCGTCCCCGTCACCAACCATTCTCTTCGTGCCCAGTGGTTGGGAGCGCTGGCCAGCCAAGATTTTCCGGGCGGCGGAGGAGCTGTTAAGTTTGGCCTGGAAATTCATCTGGGCAGACGCCATTGTGCATAAGCCGGTCCACCGGGGAGGCTCTCAATCCCTTCGGCGCCCAGTCTGACAGACGCTGTCAAATATTTGAGCAATTATCCAGACCATGCGGCAAGCAAAGGCGAGGTCCTGACTTTCAACTACGGACCCTTTTGTCGTCTCTTCGAGCAGAAGCGGTAACTGATGGCCTCGGCGACTCATCGGGTGACGGGGAAGCTGGCGTGACCGACGCCAGAACTGATGGCGGAGCGGCGCTCTTTTAATCCTCAGTCAAGTAGCCGACCGGCCAACTGCCTATGCCCGCCAGGCATTGTCCCTGCTGGCCGGAGGATGAGACGTCGTGTCGCCGCGACGTCACGACGAAAGTGGACAACAGGGACGGCGTCTTCCTGGAAGAGACCGCGCCGGCCACCGCAGACCTCCCTGCTAATTGTGCGAGCTGTGCGGCGGACCCTTTGAAGTATGCTGCCAGGATCGTGGGAACTCTCGACTAGCGGCACACACACGACGACGAAGAGCCCTGCTGGCGCTACCTTGCAGTGCAGTGTTCACAACTCAAAATTGGCCGTTCACGTGGACCGTGCATGCTCGTCCTCCTCACTTGTTGTGTGTGTGTGATTGGTGTTCCACTCAGAGAGGAGGAACCCGACAGGGCTTAAACGACGCCGCAGAGTGCTGGACGTCGCTCTGAACTATGTAACCTTCAACCACCACGCTCGTGGTTTGTGAAACCACTAACCTTTCTTTTCTGTAAATATGTGTAAATAGTGCCATAAACCTGTTTGTTTTTCGTATCCTCCAGCGAACTTCCTCCTCCGACCCTTAACAAAATGCATATTTGAAGGTTTACCGCTATACTACTGTATCGCGATTGTATGTACGTAGGTTACTTCATTTCTGTTCAATATTTAGTTTGCACAGTAACAACATACACTATATCGTACACTTACACTATTGAGCAAAATCGCAGTAGGATGAATTTCAGTCGAGCTATGATAAACAATTTGTGAAGACTTCTATTTAGTACTTAAAAGTGATACTATTACCGATATCTTAAGCGTCATATGAATTACGCCATAGTTTAAATCATTATATAATATGCCGACAATAAGTAATGTACGAAATCTTTGCAGTAAGTAATCAGTCGCAATCTTACGATCGATACTTGTTTTATAATAAAGTTCCAGTTTTCGTTTATTACGCTATGAGATATTTCGACGACCGAAAATTAAAAACGAGCTAGCCATCTGCCCTCAGTGGTAACAGCAATAAGAAAACGGTGAAAGGTCATCGCTTTCCGGCATCTGACGCCGTACCTGTGCACCAACTCGTCACTCCAAGGCCCACGCCAATCTTGACGTCACCGCTATGCGCCACAGCTAAAGTAACAAGATTGATTGCTATTGGCGCGATGCATTAAAAAAGCAGGTTTTACGTGCCATAAATAGCCATACAAAACAATTCCGGCGACAATAATAGGCAGGCAAACGATTTTGAAGTCTCCAATGACGTAAGTGTAGGTGTAATAGATTTTCACATAAACGTAAAACTGCCAAAGCCTTTTTAATTAAGGTTCGGAGCGTGTAGCTCCATAAATTTCGCAGTAATTTTATTCGCGTATATTTTAAAGGGTTTCACAGATATAAAGTACTAGGTTGCCGACCCGCAATTCGCGAGATTGAATCCCGGCTTTGGCGGCTACATTTTTGATTGGGACGAAAATGCTGAAGGCCAGTGTGCTCAGATATGGCTGCACGGTAAAGAACCCCAGCTAGTAAAAATTTCTGAAGCCATCCACTACGGCGTCTGTCTTAGTCATGTGGTGGTTTTGGGACGTTCAATCCCACATATCAATCAATCAAGGGTTTCACAGATAATGGTGATTTCACCTGGTGTGTATTTCTGAATTTTGCAAAAGCCATCAACACCACTAGGCTTATCATCTACAGGACGAAACTTGAGTAATTTGGGCATAACTAATCCATCCTCGACCTTTCTAGATATGAGCACTTTATCACGAACTATTAGTGTGCGAAGGGGGTATTCATTTTATTTATTGGTAAAATAATTACTAAAGCGGTACAACATAACTACATTTTGGGTCTTTACTATTTTGTATTTACATAACTGATTTACCTAAATGCCTTAACGATTCCGAACTTCTTCACGCCGCCTATAGGACCATTACCATGCCGCATAAATCACTATTAGCACCGATCACCCATCTAAACAGTAATTCAGCAACTGTTGTAGAGTTGTGTATTTAAGCAAACTAACATTATTACTTAATATCGGCTGATGGTGTTGAAAGCATTTAAAAATGTGCTCCCTTCTTTGCCCCAAGCAGTTGATGATCATAAGATCACGCTAGCATGTAACTGTGTGTGTTTTTCTAGCGTGAAATTAGAACTTTATTTGACCCTTATAACCAGCACTGTTTCAATTACGCAAAAAATGACCTTCGGTATCAGAGCACTGATTGATTTGCCTTCAGTTTTTTCACCTGAAACCTCATTGTATTTATATTTTGCCATTATACATATTCACATCACCCATGGCACTACTTCTACAAGAAATGCGTATAACAATATTGTTTCACCTATTCACCACACCCAGAATCAGTTTATTTGCATTATTATCAATAGTTTTTTACACCAATATTATTCCATGCCTCGTTCTGTGCTTTATTTTTACTGTGTTTGGCTTGTTTACTTTCGCTTGAACGCATTGGTATGTAAAAACTTAGCATAAAGCTGGCGTGTAAATTTTAGACCTAGATTTCTATTAAAGTTTATCAGCACTAGGCTTGCTCATTACCACCTTTTTTACTGAAATATTAGGACAGCTTTGAGAAAATGACATCCTTTTTCGTGGTGTTTTAATACGAAAATACCTTGCCAGACACACTCAAATCATCGTAATCATTGCTCAAGTTAGAGCGTGAAGACCAAGATTTCATATCGCATAACTAGTTTGTCAACAATAACTTCCCACGTAAAAATGTGTTGTCAACTTCAAAATGTTTGTAACTTTTATTTGTAATATATTACTTACATATACATCTAAATAATTTTCATGCACTCTTTGTTGAGCACCGAAAGGCGTTTTTTGCTGCGTTTTCTAGTATACGTTCGCTGTTCAATGCCGTTTGTCTTGTGTACTTTCGACATACTGTATAAATTATTTCTACGGAATTATTGACACAGGGTCCAGCTTCAGTCGCTTTACTTTGGGATACTCGTATGAATACTACTTACGATGAACCCTTTCATCTTGAATGAATAATTGACTGCAACTGTAAGTGAAACCTGTATCTAAGACTAAAAAAAGAAAAATAATTTATTTTTTTCCAATGACACAAGGGTTCACCAATTTCTGTGCCACCACGCAGTAAAATCGGTGACATGCCGTTCATCTTGACATTTGTGCGAACGTGCAATCTGGAAATTAATTACATTACTTCGTCTTGAGGTTGTACCGATTCTTTCTTGCAAATGTTTCGCGCGTATTGCCCAACGCAGCCGCAGTCCTCCAGCAGCTCCATAACAGGTGACATAACGAACTTTAGTTAGACACTGAAAGTTGTCGCGTGCCCATTACAGATAATCATGGCGCAAGAATTTTATATTAGCTTTAATAGAAATTGATAAAACCAATGTTTAATAGAAGCTGAGAAAACCGTTATGCAAGGAGACGAGTTTGACACGCTTGCCGCTGGCCCCATGGAGCCTTCGCAAGACGAATCTCTTCATTGCCCCCTTTCGCACGTGAGGGGGAGGAAACATGACACATACGTATGAACAGGTGAACAGGTCATGCACACATGACATCGTGTGTGCATGACGCATTTGAACATATCTATGTACCGATAACAAACTATATTACCGTACAAGCCAAGGCCTCGGAGACGTGAGCGGGATTGTGGCGACGTTCTGTTCGCTTCTTTCCTTCAAGCTACGCAAATTCCACCATTCAGACGAGTTCATAATATATATATATATATATATATATATATATATATATATATGGTATATATATATATATATATATATATATATATATTTCTGCTCACGACTGGTTATTTTTTCTACAACTTTTTTTTCTTATTTTACATTCCAGTGGTTCTAATAAATTCCCCAATACACTCCTTGGCATTACTGTTTGTTATATCTCATTAATATTGTGTGAAAACACGGAAAAACGAGCCCTTAGGTATACACTTCGTTCCCATATATATATATATATATATATATATATATATATTTATATATATATAGTCTAGTAGATCCTCTGTGAGCGGTCACAACGTGGTTTATTTCGACGTTTCGGCCTAGAGTCTGGCCTTCATCAGGATTAAAGATACAGTTTGTTGGTGCTCAGCTTTATACAATCTCAAATTGGAGGGCAAGGAAAGAGGAAAAAAAGACATTAAAGAAAAAAGGAAAAAAGAAAAAGAAGAAAAAAAGATGAAGAAGAGAAAAAATAATATACGGTGGATATATATATATATATATATATATATATATACATATATATATATATATATATATATATATATATATATATATATATATGTACATAGTCCAGTACAACCTCCGTGATCGGTCAGAACGCCGTTTATTTCGACGTTGAGGCCTAGAATCTGGCCTTCATCAGGATTGAAGGTACAGTTTGTTGGGGCTCATCTTTATACAATCTCTAACCAGAGTGTAAGGAAAGAGGAAAATACAAAAAAAAGAAAAAAAGAAGAAAAGGAAAAGAAGAGAAAAAGGGAAAAAAAGAGAAAAAGAATATAAGGTGGACTCCCCTTGGGCGCCCCCCTTCCATTCTTCCTTCCACTTCCCCCTTCATCTCTCTCCCCTTTCTCCCCTTCACCTGTCTGATGTCAGCGCTCTGTGTATGCTTCCTTTCACTAACGCATTCCTCCCGACCAGACGGTGCCTCCTGGCTCTGGCGGTTCGGTGTGGGGCAAAAAAGGGCTTTTTAGGAAGTATTAAGCCTTTGACTACTCGGCGCCCTCTCAACATTTCGTCGTAGAAAGAGGTGTGCCGCGTATTGCGGCAGAGGCTGGTAAGCGCGCACAAAGCGAATTCCTTGCCCGCTTCAGGATTACGCGTGCAGTAGGACCTCCCGGCTGTGCACAGGGTTGCTGTTGGGCATGTCGTGCATGGCACATTTGATTGGGTAGTAAAATAAAACAGAAAATAGACGACAGATGTACTTGGAAAGAGTAGTTTCACTTGGAATTGTTTTGAGTTATCCAGTGCCCTTCGCAGCTGCAGAGCCGTGAACTCAGTTACTATTTTCATTTTTGCCGTTATTGTTTTCTAATGCTTTAATTGCTGCAAGTGTACCAGGATTTTCATTTATTCCACTATTGAGGTTGGTAAATTGGTGGATAAGGTATGACTCTCGCTGTTCACGTTCTCGATTTGATTTAAATCCCGTCTCTAAGAGCGTTACCGATAGTTCGTCGAATGCATGGCCGAGAAGATTGAGATGTTTTGATAGAGGTAGACTTGGGGCTGATTTCACATGGGCTCTGTGATTATTGAAGCGAATCCTAAATGGTGTTTCTGTTTGTCCGATGTACTGCATACCACACACGTTGCATTCGAGTAGGTATACCACATTAGAGGAATCGCATGTTAGGTTTCCTCGTATGTTAATCGAAAAATTGGATTGTGTGCTGGTTGCTTTGTGTTTTTCTCGCATGGCCTTGCATGCAAGACATCGTGGCTTTAAACAAGGTCGGCACGAATTATTGGGGGGGGGTGATGTGTTAACTTGAGAGTGGACAAGTGTGTCTTTAAGGTTACGTGGTCGTCGGTAAACGACGCCTGGAGCGGATGGGAATGCGCGTTTCAGACGTTCATTACGTTCCAGAATGTTGTAATGTCGTTTAGAGTTTTTGTGTACATTGGGGAAGTTTGTGCTGTAAGTCAAGCAGAGGTTTGTTCGTTGTGGGTCTTCTTGCGCTGGTCGCTTCATAAGTAAGTCTTCACGCGTTAGTTTTCTCGCTTTTTGAACAGCGTCATAAATGACATGTGGGGGGTATATTTGTTTCTCGAGCATAAGTTTTAGTCTCTGTGAGCTCGTTTCAATGAGAGCGTCTCTAGAGCAGATTCGCTTAAACCGTTGAGCCTCGCTGTATGGAATAATGTTTTTACAGTGGCGTGGGTGATCGCTTTGGTAATGGAGGTATTTTTGTCAATCCGTTGGTTTGTGATATAGGGTTGTAGAGAGCTTCTCTTCTTCTATCGTTATGGAAACATCAGGAAAATTTACGGTTACTTGCGAGTATCTGTGTGTGAAGTGTATGTTCGGATGTACAGCATTGTAAGTGTCGATAAAGCTGAGAAGTTCATCCTCGCTCTGAATCCAAATAAGAAAGATGTCGTCTATGTATCTTCTGTATAGCATTGGTTTCAAGAAACATTGTGCAAGAAGTTTCAATTCTGGCTTCTCCATAAATATGTTGGCATAATTAGGTGCCATTTTGGTGCCCATAGTGGTCCCGCTGATTTGTCGAAATTACCCTTCGTTAAATTCGAATGAATTTATTTCGAGGATCATCCTCGTCAAAGTTGCGATGGCAGAGAAATGTGGGGTGTTAGACTGTCTATGGTTTGTGTACATGTTTTTTAATGCAGCTATGCCGTCATCGTCAGGGTTATCTGTATACAATGAAGAGACATTAAGAGTAATCAAGTACGAGTTTTTCGGCACACACAGGCCTGCAATGTCTCGAAGAAAATGCGTGGTGCCTTTTATGGACGACGCGAGGGTGCATAAAATGTAGCTCATTAGTTTTTCCACGTACCCTGATATGGGTTCAGTTATTGTGCCGATGCTTGATACGATTGGTCGACCTGGGTTACCGGGTTTATGAATTTTTGGGAGGATGTAGAAGCGACCTGGACGATGGTATGCTGCTCGCATCAGTTTGTGGTCAGTGTTGGTTATCTTTTCTGCATCCAATAGTTTCTTTAGTTCTGTTGATACGATACGTTTGTATTCTTCGGTCGGATCACATGGGAGGGGTTCGTAAAATCTTGAGTCTTCTAGTCTCAAGTAAAATCTTGAGACGTATATATATATATATATATATATATATATATATATATATATATATATATATATATATATATATATATAACGCGTTATTCGATAGTAGTAGATTCGATTCCTGCTCAAGGCTGGTTATTTTTTATGCACTTTTCTGTCTTCTTATTTACATTACATTGGTTCTAATAACTTCCCCTGCCACATTCCTTGGCATTACTGTCTGTTAGATCTCATTAATATTGTGTTAAAACACGGGAAAACGAGCCCTTAGGTATACACTTCTTTCCCTTATATATATTATATATATATATAGTATATATAATATATATATATATATATATATGTATATATAGTATATATATATATCTATATATATATTATATATATATATATATATATATATATATATATATTATATATATATATATATATATATTATATATATATATATATATATATATCACTCGAACCTCTTCGGGCGCTTCAGGTCAACCTATTTGTGCTACTTTCGAGGGGCTCGGTTCTCGCTGGTCGCGGCTTGACCAGTCCGCTTTACTCCGACTGGAACAGCTGCTTGAATTATCGGTGATGCTTGTTTCCGAAGTTGATGGTATGTTCTGAAGACACTTCAGGAGGTCATGTAGAGATTTTGTTGAATGTATTTGTACCTGCTTCAAGACTTCAGTGTGCAATCCATGCATTATTAGGACTACTACGGCTGTAGATGGAAGCAGAGTCAGCTAGCTTTTAAAAAGGGCGGTTCTCGAAGAATTACTCGACAAGAGAGCTTTGCTTCGACTTGAAATTAAGTGCTGTACTCCACCTTTGTACCTAATTGCTTCCGAATGCGGTCAAAAGTTTCTGCTTCCACCGACTTTAATAGTCACCACTGTCTTCCTGAATGCACATTTCATACCATTTGAGCGCAACACCAGCATGGGATAAAAACCGGATGTGGGCGTACACCGACATTTGGTTGCGTGCTCAGTGTTCACAGAGGTTTTTCTTTTTTCTTTCTTTTCTTTTTTTCCCTTCTTTTCCTTTGTTTCTTTTTATTTTTTCTTCTTTTCTCTTCACTTTTACTTTCTTTGTTTTTTTAGTTCTCTCTCACTCTCGCAAACATCTTTCAAGACGAGAGGGACGTGGCAGCAACAAAGTCTGGAAGTTCATGTTGGCATTACTCATCCCCTGATGAAGAAAGGACCCCTCTCAAAACTATATAAATATATTTATCCTTGTTTACAACGCTCCCGTTGTGCCATATCTCATATATATATATATATATATATATATATATATATATATATATATATATATATATATGAGATCTAACAGGCAGGAATGCCAAGGAATGTACAGGGGAAGGTATTAGAACCAATGGAATGTAAATAGGAAGAAAGAAAAGTGGATGAAAAAATAACCAGCCGTGCTCACAGCTGGTCAGAATCCTGACGAAGGCCGTGCCACGGCCGAAACGAAGAGTAAACAATTATCAAATTTTCATAATTGTGCTCTTTTATTCTTAATTATATTTGCACCGGACCCACAATATTTCTTTCTTGAATTATATATTTAAATATATATATATATATATATATATATTATATATATATATGTTGCATCGAACGCGTTATTCGAAGGTCGTAAGTTCAATTTCTGCTCACGGCTGGTTATTTTCCCACCAACTTTTCTTTCATCTTATTTACATTATATTTGTTTTATAACTTTTCCTTTACATTTCCTTGGCATCATTGTCTGTTAGATCTCAATAATATTGCAGATTTGGGTGCACGTTAAAGAACCCCAGGTGGTCTAAATTTCCGGAGCCTTCCACTACGGCGTCTCTCATAATCATATAGTGGTTTTGGGACGTTAAACCCCACATATTAATCAATCAATAATATTGTGTCAAACCACGGAAAAACGAGCCCTTAGGTATACACTTCTTTTCCTTATATATATATATATATATATATATATATATATATATATATATATATATATATATATATATATATAAAGAAGAGAAGAATATATATATATATGTATATATATATATATTCCGGGTGTACAACATAGTTTTCCTGGTGCATGGAAGTGTTCTTTGGAAGCCGCCATGAAAAATTACAATCTTATGCAAGTGGCTTGGGGTGCAGCCCACAGTACGCTTCTTCTGGAGAAACCCTTATTCTGCAGGCAGACAGTGTGTTGAGACTCTTGGAAAACATAAAGATCGTCAAGGAGAACGAAGAATAATCACAGGAGGAGAGATGCTAAAAACGAATGAAAAAGAGTTTCGGCAAGAGGCATCTAGCAGACATGCCAGACATTCAAGTCAGCGACCTCGTACTAATGAGGAAAAAAATAATAGATGACAGTCCCGAATTTTACGGTCCTTACTCTGTGACCAAGACAGCCACCCAGAACGGAATTTCGAAAACTGTCTGGTACACTGGTAAACGTGGATCAGTTGAACCTGCTTCAACTGGAAATGTCTCCAAATATTACCTTTGAAGGGTTACTTAAAAGAAACTAGGAAGGGATGAAGCGGTATGAGCCTTGGGACAGGAGAAGAAGAAGCACGAGGGCCGGGGCAGGAAAGAAGAAAAGGATGAAATTACAAATAAAGCAAATTAAGATGAACGCCAGTTCCATACTCGGACTATAATGCTGTTCCGTTCTTTTAAGTAGGAACACTAGATTATTTTAGCGCAGCTGGCCATCGAAGCCAACACGTGCGTGACGTTCTTTGTTAACGAGACCTTCGCGGGCAAGTTCATGTTTTTGAAGTACCAAGTTCAAGATGAAACAGTGGTGGACCTATCTTGTGAGCTCTGCTCGGAAGAACTCGTTAACCTGGTTGTGGGAAAGGCAGCCGTGGACACTACTAAACTACGACGAAAAAGATGCTGTAAAAGTGAACTTGCATGTGGCGACCTTCTACAACCTAGTTCTTGAACCAACGCGTCGAAGAGAATCAGGATCAAGGTGTTCGGCGGAAAAGATGAGCCTCGTTTTGAAAGCTCTTCAGCTGTGACATGAGCAGATTGTGCAACAGAACCAAATTATGACATCCGTTATGAGCTCTCTAAATGCTGAGAAACCGGTGCCTAAACTTCATAGAGCCTGATGCTTTCGACGGTATATCTTGAATTCTAGGAACTTGGCTTGAGTTCTACGAATATGCCGCTGAAGAAACAGGCAGCTCTCTGGCGAGGATAAAACACTAACATGCGCGTTTACTTGAGAGGTGTTGCGCTCAAGTGGTATGAAATATGCATGCAGGAAAACAGTGGTGACTATTAAAGTCGGAGGAAGTAGAAACTTTTGACCGCATTTGGAAGCAGTCCAGTACATAGGTGGAGTACAGCACTTAATTTCAAGTCCAAGCAAAGCTCCGTTGTCGAGTAATTCTTCGAGGAACGCCCTCTTTTAAAGCTAGCTGACTCTTTGCTTCCATCTTACAGCCGTAGTAGCCTTAATAATTCATGGATTACGCACTGAAGTCTTGAAGCAGGTGCAAATACGGTCATCAAAACCTCTACATGACCTCGTGGAGTGTCTTCAGAATGTACCATCAACTTCGGAAACAAGCATTACTGATAATTAAAGCAGCTGTTCCAGTCAGAGTAAAGCGGAATGGTGAAGCCGCGATCAGCGAGAACCGAGCCATCTCGCAAGTAGCACGGATAGCTTGACCTGAAGCGCTCCAAGAGGTCGAGTGAATAATATTGACACTGAAGCTCAGGAGGGATCGACAGACAAAAAAACTAATAATGAAGGCGGCCAGTCTCACCCGATGACTCCAAATAAGACTGTTTCTTCAAGTTGCTCTATCCTACTTCACATTCCCGTCAAAGTAGGAAACAAGCCGATGATGGCTCTCGTAAACAGCGGTGCATCTGTGTCCATTATAAATGCCAAGATGGTGATGCACGTCTTGTGCATAGTGGGCTAGTCCTTCGGGTACAAGGCTATGATGAAAAAGTCGCGTTACATAATCAGTGGGGCTTTGTAAACATCGAGTTCTACGGTCAGAAAATAGATAGCGAATCGTTGGGGTAGAGGGGGTGACGTACGACTTTTTGCTATCAAGACCAGACAGAACAATCTGAAGAAAGACGTCAGTCAGTACGTTCGTTCCTGCCATGTGTGTCAAGAACACAAAGTCAATTATGAACAGCCTACAGATGCTATGATACTACCTTGCCACTCGAACGTGCCTCTGAGTAGTTCACCTAGATTTTGTCGAACTAAATAAGAAACGGGAAGGAGTCCAGAAAATGCAAGCTTTTCTTGTGGTCCATGAATGAATGCACGCGGATGGTCGCAGCACGAGCAGGAAAAGAAGATCAACGTATACTGGGACGATGTGGTTTTAGTGAAGGCTGTAGCAAGGAACGTTACATATGCAGATGCTCTATCTAGTTTGATGGTACGAAGCAACACAGAACAATCTGAAAAAAAAGATCAATGAAGTGAAGCAGTGCGTAGGCTGCCAACAACTGGTTTTTACTGAAGATCGGTATCAAGTACCACCAACACTTGATTCCAGAGTCTTTATTTGTACCACAATAGCCCAGAATCTGGAAGACCCGACGGTTTTTGGCACACTTACAACAACTGTTCAAGAGATTTACATGGCCTCAATTGAAGAAAGACGTCAGTCAGTACGTTCGTTCCTGCCGTGAGTGTCAAGTACACAAAGTCAAGTATAAACAGCCTACAGATGCTATTATACTACTTGCCACTCGAGCGTGCCTCTGAGTAGTTCACCTAGATTTCGTCGAACTAAATAAGAAACGGGAAGGAGTCCAGAAAACGCAAGCCTTTCTTGTGGCCATGAATGAATGCACGAGGATGGTCGCAGCACGAGCAGGAAAAGAAGACGCAAATACCGTCATAGCTCTCCTCGAAAGAAACATGTTTAGGACTACGCGGTCAATCGTGTGCGATAAAGCCCCTGCATTTAAGAGTGAAAAGCTAGCAAGATGCGCTCGTGATCACAATATATCGATCAAGCTCCGTGCTCCATACCATCCCGCAGCGAATGGGTTGGCAGAACGTGCCATACGGGAGGTGAAACAGTACATCAAGATGTACGATAATTTTCCTGGTGGATAGAAATGTTCTTTGGAAGCCGCCGTGAAACATCATAATCGATCCTATACAAGTGGCTTGGGGTAGAGTCCACAGTACGTTTCTTCAGGAGAAACCCCTATTCTGCAGGCAGACCGTGAATTGGGTCTCTTGAAAAATGTCATGGTTGTCGAGGGAGAGGCCAGAAAAACCACAGAAGGAGAGATACCGAAAACGTATGAAAAAGAATTTCGACAAGAGGCATCAAATAGACATGCCAGACATTTAAGTCACTGACCTTGTACTAGTGAAAAAAAGAAATAAGAGATGACATTGCCAAATTTTACGGTCTTAATCTGCGACCAAGACAGTCCACCCAGAAGAGAATTTTGAAGACTGTCTGGTACAATCGGTGAACGTGGATCAGTTGAGGGTGCCTCGATTGGTTAATGTCTTCAAATATTACCCCAAGAGGGGTAATATAAAGAAACCGAGAAGGGTGAAGTGGTATAGGCCTTGTGACAGGAGAAACACGAGGGCCGGGGGCAGGAAAGAAAAGAAGGATGGAGTTTTCAGTAAAGCAAAGTGAGATAGAAGCCAGCTAGACAAACGCTGGACACCGCCATGAGCAAGACCCAGGTCTCATCTCGTGCTGGTTACCGCCTAACACTCGGCCGCCAACGCAATATTCTGGATCTCTCATCAGTGGCTCATCGGAGATCGGCTCAACATCGAGCAGCAGGATCCTTGTAGCTAAGATTTGGTTTGCTTTTCATTCCTCGTATTTCTTGTTAGTTTCTCTGAACTGAAACGTTGTTTGCAGCCCCTTTGGAGGTCAGGCAAGTCAGAATATTCTGATGTCTTGCTCATCACCCAGGCCAAGGGGCACTCCCCTTGGCTGTCCTCACTACCGGTCAAGGATTGGCCGCATGATACCTTGCTACGCAGTGGAGATAGCTACGTCCCTGTGGCTCTGGTTCCTACAAAGGGGGGGTTCCATTCCAATGAAGAATCCGAAGGTGATACAAGTGGAGGCTTTAGAAAGCCTCGTCGCTTTTCTAGAAGATTACTGAGATCCGGCAGTTCGGCCGAGGGGTATCCTGAGCTGCTCTGCAGACAAGAATTGCGTCCGAGAGCTTATAATTTGCTCTGAATTTGCTGCACAGCCGTGAGCCCACTTATTCCACCTTCATCTTGCATGTACAAGGGCATAGTCGGTGGGGTGGATACGAGTCTGGCAACTCAAGAAATTCTTGACTTATTTACTGTAGCTGGGGCAGTTTCAGTCTATCGATGCACCCGAACGACTGATTAAACAAAATCGCCTACTGAATCAGTTATAGTAACTTTTGCAGGAAACGTCAGACCAACAGAAATTAGGCATGGCCACTGATCTACAAAGTAGAACCATTTTCCCCGAAACCTTTGCAGTGCTCAAAATGTTGGCGATTCAGCCACAGCATGAAAGGATGCAGATCACAAGCCAGATGTCGCCTGTGCGGAGAGAGTCATGACTGCTGCGATTGCAAATCTGATGACCAGAAGTGCTGCTTGTGTAATGGAGCCCACCCTGCAGACTCTGCTGAATGTGGCGCAAAAGAAAGAGAAATGGCTGTTCTAGAAATCATAGAACGCAGGCTTTGCTCGAGGAGGGAGGCGGTAGCAGAAATGCATAAAAGATCGAAAGTTTACGCAGGCATAACATCCCGGCACACAAGCGGCAATGAATGCATCGCTCGCAAAGTCGATAACTGAGGCTATTGAAAAGTCTACTGAAAAGGCAATGCAGCGTTTGGCAGCTACTCTTTTTGAAGCCTTGGCTAATATGTTTAACACAACAGCTGACACAAATCATTGGTACAGTTTTCTGTGCGAAATCGGGATTCGCATGCTCTGTTGATTTCAAGGGGTACAGAGGAGGAAAATCAGACAGTCAATCATAGATCTATCTCTCCGGAAGCAGGACCTTTAAAAAATAGAGTTTCATGCTGAGCCAGAACATGTGACAGATGATTCAGGAAACTTTACAGATATGGACACAGAATCTCTAAGAACTTTGAAACGTAACAGATCTCCTCCTTCTAAAAAGTCTTCTCAGAACACAAAATCCGAGAAATACTTGTCAAAGATATACTTCTTTGAGGACCTTTCAAAAATGATTTCTTGAAAAAAATATTCTGGATCAGGCAGTTCCTTCTGCCGGTATAGCATCAAAATAGGTTCCCTAAAAATTCTACAGTGAATCGCCGCTCTAGTTGGTCGGCAACTACAGATTTAAATATATTTCTTCGCAAATTTCTCCCCGACAGCATTGGCCATTCAGGGAAACCTTGCTTGCTAACAGTAAAAAAAATTTACTAAAAAATTATCGATTAATCTGGCTGATCGGCCGAGTAGAGGTGGCGGCCTGGCTTCTTAATATCAACTAAATTAGTCACAGAGCTAAGATATCGTATCAGTGTATGGATACGAATTACGAAATTCTGGTGTTAGACCTAACACTACCAGAACTGGTCGCCTTTCTCTTTTGCAAATGTTGTCCTTTCTGCACGAGTTCAAGACAGGAGATGCCTCGATATTATGGTAGCTTCCAGAAAAAAAAATAGTACTGTGTGGTGATTTCAATTCACACCATGTGTCTTGGGACTTCAACTCTGATGTATGCGGAAGACGTTTGTGGGAATAGACGCTTGATAATAACTTTTGCTGCTTGAACTCACGCGTTGCTACATTTGTAAGAGGTAACTCATAAATCGACTATTGATTTAACATTTTCCAGCTCCACTTTAAGCATATCCTCGTGGACTATATTAGATTGTGCTACAAACAGCGACCACCTTCCATTATGTTTGAAATTAGGTTCTTGAGGTTTAGTTTGGCTGGGAATGTTTGCTCATTCGTAAATTTTGCTAAACTACAAAAAGACCTTAAAATCTACGTTAAATTTTCGCGAGGAAATGCAGGAAGGCCTTAAGTCTATGAGTAAATGTGCGGCGTTGAAACGATCATTAAAAAATTCAACGTTTACTGTAAACTCGAACACAGTAGGATCTTCTAGCCCGTGGTGGAATTTAGAATGTGTCAGGGGGTATAGAAAGCAAAAAACTGCTTGAAAAAAGCTGTTAATTACCAATGCCCCAAAAATTGGAGTTATTATAAATTCATAGCCGCTGATTTTAAGCGTCTAGTGCGCAAAGCAAAGAAGACTATGATATGAATAAATTTATTTATCTGTCTAAGTTCAAAAATAGGAAAATTGCTTTTCACCTTTTTACGTGTGAGAAAAATGATTCCACAGACAGAAAACAGTCATTCTACTATTATGTCTCCTCCGAACTCTCTGATTTCTTGGAAAATATTGCTAAAGGCTTGCAAACCAGGTTTACGACAATTATGCCAACGCCCATGGCGAAATTAATGGTGGATTGTGATTTACAGAAGGTATCTTTAGCTGAACTGGCGGATATGTAGACGAGCTTACCACCCGCTGCTCCTGGACCTGATTGGGTGGCCTCTGCAATGATTAAAGTGCTATACAAATTATTCCCACATGAAATTCCTAATATAGTTAATTATTCACTGAAAAATTCTTGAATTCCGGCAGATTGGAAGCTTTCCAAAATATTTCCGATACGTAAGAAACAGGGAATGGAGTTTACTGTGGATAACATAAGGCCCATTTCATTAACATCTAACCTGGTCAAGCTTGTATAGAGAGTCCTAAATGCCCGTATAATAAACTACATCAATGAACAACAATACTAAACCCCAGACAAATTGGCTTTAGATTGGGATACTCCATTTCGTGTGCACATGTGGATTTGGAAAGTCGCATACAGCTGGCTCGGCATCGCCGCGAATACTGTGCACTATTCACTTTAGACTTAGCTAAAGCGTACGACAAAGTGGAATATCCTATCCTAATCCAGCAGACGCAAGACTATCGCTTCCAAAATATATAACAGCATGGAATACAGAGTTTCTGAAAATCAGAGAATTTTATTGCTTCTTGGATGGATGCTCTTCTAAAATATAAGCAAACACGAGGTGTACCTCAGGGCTCAGTATTATCCCCCGGTGTTATTCAACATAATACTAAGTTCCATTCCAACTCATCAGGATATTCAAATTTACGTATATGGAGATGATATTGCTTTCTTTGCAATAAACAGTGATCTGCACTCATTGTATCACGCATTACAGAATTACATGAACATGCTAGAAGGATGGCTTGACATTATCCATGCGTCATTGAACGTCAAAAAAGTGCGCTTCTGCCATTCTCTTTTAAGGACCGTGTCAACATTTCCCTGATGTATCGTACCGAGCTCATTCCCCAGGTCGATTTCTTTAACTACCTAGGCATCGTATATAATAGGACGCTAAATTGGAAAAGTCATATAGAGGACGCTGGCTGTAAAAGCGTCACGTGCCTTAAGGTGGTTACGCAAATTGGGAAACAAAAAATTAGGATTGCGTAGGAGTTCATTGATAATAATTTACAAGATGTATGTGCGGCCTATTATGGAATTCGGGTGTGTATTATTTCAGGCAGCGCGGCTTACAAGATGAGACAATTTTATTATTATTAGAGAAGCTTGCGCTTGTGTCTTGGACTCCCAAATTTGTGGCAAATAATGTTTTGTATGTGGAAATGTGCCTTCCACCTTTGTTAACTCGGTTTAGAATACTTACAGTTCAAACTTTCTTGAAAATATACAATTCGCCTCTGCGACAAGCTTCTTACGTTTTTTTTTCAAAAAACAACCACATTCTTTGGAACACAATGGTCTAGACTACACTCCTCTCAGATTAGGTTCGGCCAAGCGTTGCTAGAGCCTCTCAATGCAAATATTTATCAGATTGGCATAACGAAGGACGCCTAATTGAAAACTTGAAATAAATTTGATGATCTTTTTTCCTCTAATGCGAAACAACTGCCCCTTTAGTATTTTAAATATTCGGTTAAAAGATTACTTGACTCAACTGTCCATAAACAATATTATTGCGACGAATGCATCCGTATTGAACAAAAAGGCTGCAATAGGCATCTTCTGTACTCTGTTGACTGGTCTTTTTCAGTTCGATTACCAGATCACATGCTTATATTCATCGCTCATATATTTGCTATAATTCTAGCGCTTCGTAAACTTCCTGCAAGCGAATCAGAAGTGGTCACGCTTACCAATTTTCTCTCACTATGCACTGCACTACCTACAGCGAAAAAAATTGACAATATTTAGTATGACTAGCAGTTTATTACTCGCAAACCTGAAAAAATTGCACTTGCTATGGATACCTGGCCACTGCGGCTTTTATCCAAATGAGATGGCAGACTCGTTAGCCAAAGCATCTTTAAGCGGACCACTCTTACCTATTTTACCTGATTTCGCCTACGTAACAGCACGCAGATATAGAAATGCTTGTTTGCACAAATAAATAGAAAAATTATCATTGGATAAAGTTAGAGATTACGTACATCTAAGATATTGCTGGAACAAACAGTAATGTATATCTCGGCAATTAGAAATTACAATCACCAGATTACGATGCAGAATTCCGCATCTGAATTACTACCTACATAAAGCTGAATCAACAGCATCTCCGTTGTGTCTCTTTTGCAAGGAATCGGAATCAATACATCATTTATTTTTATCCTGTCAACTTTATGCTTATCAAAGGAAAAGATACCTGGTCGAACCAATTGAGAAGCTAGGTTTAAAAATAAACGCGGAACTAATTTTATCCATCGGAGGGATTTCATTAGGTTATATCCACAGGGAGGTTTTCTCTGGTGTGTGCGAGTAAACAAGGGCAACAAAGAGATTACCCTGTTAGCCTATTGTTATTATTTACGGCTACGAGACTACCTGAATGCCTGACTTACCACACGATGATCCTGCCGCCCGGTTCTTGGCCGATCCCCCTTTGTGGGCGCGTGCCAGCAAAGCTGAAGGTTCATCAACATCATCATCATCATAGACGCCAGCAGTTCCATACTCAAGCTACAGTGCTCTTCCGTGCTTTTAACTAGGAACACTAATAAATAAATATATATATATATATATATATATATATATATATATATATATATATATATATATACTCATCTGAATGTCGGAATTGGCGTAGCTTGCAGGAAAGAAGCGAAGAGAACGTCGCCACAATCCCGCTCCCGTCTCCGAGGTCCTTGCTTGTAGGTGAATGTAGTTAGTTATGGATACATGGATATGTTCAAGTGCGTCATGCACACGCAATGTCATATGTGCATGACCTGTTCACCTGTTCATAAGTATGTGTCGTGTTTCCTCCCCCTCACGTGCGAAAGGGGGCAATGAAGAGATTCGGCTTGCGAAGGCTCCATGGGGCCAGCGGCAAGCGTGTCAAACTCGTCCTCCTTGCATAACGGTTTTCTCAGCTTCTATTAAACATCGGTTTTATCAATTTTTATTAAAGCTAATATAAAATTCTTGCGCCATGATTATCTGTAATGGGCACGCGACAACTTTCAGTGTCTAACTAAAGTTCGTTATGTCACCTGTTATGGAGCTGCTGGAGAACGCGGCTGCGTTGGGCAATACGCGCGAAACTTTTCCAAGAAGGAATCGGTACAACCTCAAGACGAAGTAATGTAATTAATTTCCAGATTGCACGTTCACACAAATGTCAAGATGAACGGCATGTCACCGGTTTTACTGCGCGGTGGCACAGAAATTGTTGAATCCTTGTGTCATTGGAAAAAATAAATTATTTTTCTTTTTTCAGTCTTAGATACAGGTTTCACTTACAGTTGCAGTCAGTTATTCATTCAAGATGAAAGGGTTCATCGTAAGTAGTATTCATACGAGTATCTCAAAGTAAAACGACTGAAGCTGGACGCTGTGTTACTAATTCCGTAGAAATAATTTATACAGTATGTTGAATGTACACAAGACAAACGGAATTGACTAGCGAACTCTAGAAAACGCAGCAAAAACGCCTTCGGTGCTCAACAATTAGTGCATGAAAATAATTTAGATGTACATGTACGTAATAGAATACAAATAAACATTACAAACATTTTGAAGCTAACAACACATTTTTACGTAGGAAGTTATTGTTGACAAACTAGTTATGCAATATGAAATCTTGGTCTTCACGCTTGAACTTATGCAATGATGATGATGATTTTATAGTGTCTGGCAATCACTGTTGAGATGGGTGATCAGTGCTCATGTTCAGATAGGCTGAATCACTATTTAGATGGGTGATCGTTGCTAATAGTGATTTCTGCGGCATGGTAATTGTTCTTTAGGCGGCGTGAAGAAGTTCTGAATCGTTGAGGCAGTTATGTAGATAAATTATGTAAATACAATATAGAAAAGACCTAAAAATACAATTATGTTGTACCCTTTTAGTAATTATTTTACCAATAAAATGAACGCCCGCTTTGCACACTAAGAAGTCGTGACCAAGTGGCTCATTTTGAGGAAAGTCAAGGATGGATCAGTTATGCCCAAATTACTCTCGTTTTGTCGCTAAGATGATAACACTAGGGCTGTTGATGGCTTTTGAAAAATTCAGAAATACACACCAGGTGAAATCACCATTATCTGTGAAACGCTTGATTGATTGATATGTGGGATTTAACATCTCAAAACCACCACTTGAGTATGACATACGCCGCAGTGGATGGCTTCAGAAATTTTGAGTAGCTGGGGTTCTTCACCGTGCACCCAAATCTGAGCACACTGGTCTTCAGCATTTTCATACCAATCAAAAATGCAGCCGCCAAAGCCGGGATTCCATCCCGTGAACTGCGGGTCGGCAGCCCAGTAGTTTATATCTGTGCAACCCTTTAAAATATAGGCGAATAAAATTACTGCAAAATGCATGGATCCACCTGCTCGGAACCTTAATTAAAAAGGCTTTAGCAACTCAAAGCTTGCGCAGGCATTTTCTCTCGAAGTTTCACATTTATGTGAAAATCTATTACACCTACATTGACGTCATTACAGGCTTCAAGATCGCATGCCTGCCTATTATTGTCGCCTGAAACGTTTTGTCTGCTTTTTTATGGTACCTAAAACAGTCTTCTTTAATGGATCTCGCCGATAGCGATCAATCTTGTTATTTTAGCAGCGGCGCTTTGCTGTGACATCAAGATTGGCGTGGGCCTTAGAGTGACGAGTCGGTGCACAGGTCTAGCGTCAGATGACGGAAAGCGATGACCTTTCACCGTTTTCTTATTCCTGTTACCACTGAGGGAAGTTGGCTAGCTTTATTTTAATTTTTGGCTGTCGAAATATTCCATAGCGTAATAGACGAAAACTGGAACTTCATTATAAAACATGTAGCGATTGTACGATTGCGACCGATTACTTACTGCAAAGATTTCGTACATTACGTATTGTCGGCATTTTATATGACGATTTAAACTATGGCATAAACCATATGACGCTTAAGATATCGGCAATGGTATTGCTTTCAAGTACTAAATAGAAGTCTTTCACAAATTGTTTATCATAGCTCGACTGAAAGTCATCGTACTTCGATTGTGCTCGATAGTGTAATAAGTGTACGGTAGTGTATGTTACTGTGCAAACTAAATAATGAACAGAAATGAATTAGCCTACGTACATACAATCGTGATACAGTAGTATAGTGATAAACCTTCAAATATGCTTCTGAGTACCTGTATGTCTATATTCAAATGCATTTAAAGCTATATATTGTAGCGATGCTGAGGCAGACAGGCTAAAAAACAAGCAACTTTATTAGGGCGAACTTGTGCCCACAAGCCTAATGACTTTCGTCGTCGAGTCCGAGTAGACGAGAGGCACAGATTCAACTAACTTCCTCTTCCTCGTTGTTGGAGCGCCCGAACGCGTGACGCATGCCAGCTTGGTCTTGCTGGTGCTCTTGCCATGATGATTGCGGCGGCTACTTGGACGTGGCTAACCTGTCGCGGCATTATCCCCCTCCTCAGACGCATCGTCCCGATGCTTGAGAGAGTAAAATCATACATGCGCCCTCTCACTCGTTTTCCGACGATCTGTCGTGATAGGGCTTCATGCGGACTACGTGTACCACTTCCGTGGTATTGCGGCGTCTTGAGCTCACGTGTCCCGCGGATCTGACTTCATAAGTGACGTCGCTGATACGGTTGAGTACTTCATAAGGGCCGAAGTATCGACAAAGAAGCTTTTCAGAGAGTCCGCGGCGGCGCACTGGGATCCATATCCACACTTTGTCACCAGGATGATAAAGTGCGTCACTGCGTCGCTTGTTGTACCGACTAGAGTCGACGCGCTGTTGACGGCGTATTCGGTATCTTGCCATTTGTCGTGCTTCTTCGGCTCGTTGCAAGAAGTCATCTAAGTCAGGTGGATAGCTGTTTTCGTCCTGTAGGGGTAACATGGCATCCAGTGGGGTGGTCACTCTTCGGCCGAATACTAGTTCGAAAGGGGCAACGTGGGTTGTTTCTTGAACGGCGGTATTATATGCGAATGTTACGTAGGGTAATATTTCATCCCACTGTTTATGTTCAACATCGACATACATTGATAGCATGTCGGTCAGAGTTCTGTTGAGGCGTTCGGTCAAACCATTCGACTGAGGGTGATACGCCGTTGTTCTTCTGTGATCGGTATTTGTCATGCGCATCAGACATTGCATAAGGTCTGCAGTAAATGCTGTGCCCCGATCCGTAATAACGACGATGGGCGCACCATGTCTGAGCACTATGTTGTTCACAAAGAACTTGGCGACTTCGGCAGCTGTCGCACTGTACAGAGAGTCAGTCTCAGCATAACGGGTCAGATAGTCCGTAGCTACCACAATCCATTTCTTGCCTGCACATGATGTCGGGAAAGGTCCTAGGAAGTCCATGCCAACTTGTTGGAATGGGGCATCCGGAGGGTCTATTGGATGGAGAAGGCCGGCTGGTTTTACGGCTGGAGTTTTGCGCCGTTGACATTGACGACAAGTTTTCACGTAGTGCTGCACTGATGCGAGCAACTTAGGCCAATAGTACTTCAGGCGAATCCTGGCGAATGTTCGGCTCACACCCATGTGGCCGGATGTTGGCTCGTCGTGGCATGCATGCAAGAATTTCCTGTCGCATGGATGTGGGCACGACTAGTAAAAACGTTTCGCCGTTAGGTTCAAAGTTCCTCCTGTAAAGGACACTTCCTCGAAGGCAGAACGTGGAGAGCCCTCTGGAGAATATGCGAGGTACTTGAACGTCGAGACCCTGCAGGTGTTGTATAAGCGCCAGCAAATCCGGGTCATCTCGTTGTTGTTGAGCGATTTCGGATGCGTCGACAACGCCTAGAAACGGGAAGTCTTCCGCTTCTGGTACACTTGGATCGACGGGAGAGCGTGACAGGCAGTCGGCATCACTGTGTTTCCTTCCAGATTTGTATACGACCGTAATGTCATACTCCTGCAGCCTAAGGCTCCATCTGGCTAGTCGACCTGACGGATCCTTGAGATTTGCTAGCCAGCATAGAGCATGGTGGTCACTGACAGCTCTGAACGGTCTACCATAAAGGTAGGGTCGAAACTTATTTATTGCCCAGATGACTGCGAGGCACTCTTTTTCAGTAGCAGAGTAGTTTGCTTCAGCTTTTGAGAGTTTGCGGCTGGCATAGGCTAACACTTTCTCTTGACCATTTTGCCACTGGACCAGGATGGCGCCGAGGCCGACATTGCTGGCATCGGTATGGACTTCAGTGTCAGCCGTCTCATCAAAATGGGCAAGTATTGGTGCACCCTGTAGCCGTTTTCTTAATTCATCAAAAGCTTTCTGTTGTTCGCTTTCCCATGTGAAGGGCACGTCGTTTTTCGTTAGTTTTGTAAGAGGTTCCGCAATCTTTGAAAAGTTTTCCACAAATCGCCTATAGTAGGCACATAAACCCAAAAATTGACGCACTGACTTTTTGTCTTTGGGTGTAGGGAACCTCTGAACAGCGGCTGTCTTTTCTGGATCAGGACGAACACCGTCAGAACTAATGACATGTCCAAGGAATCTCAGCTCTTCGAAGCAGAAGTGGCATTTTTCGGGTTTTATTGTCAAGTTTGCTGACCGGATGGCTTGTAATACAGTGCGCAGTCGCTCTAGATGTTTGTCGAACGTTGCAGAGAATACCACCACGTCATCCAAATACACTAGGCATGACTGCCATTTCAATCCCGCGAGGACAGTGTCCATCATTCGCTGGAACGTCGCTGGCGCGGAACAGAGGCCGAATGGAAGCGCTTTGAATTCGTAGAGGCCATCTGGTGTTACGAATGCCGTTTTTTCACGGTCCCGCTCGTCTACCTCTATTTGCCAATATCCGCTTTTCAGATCCAAGGAGGAGAAAACTTTGCGGATCGCAGCCGATCTAGTGTATCGTCAATACGTGGCAAGGGGTAGACATCTCGTTTAGTTACACTGTTGAGTTTTCGGTAGTCGACACAGAATCTAAGCGTGTTGTCTTTCTTCTTAACGAGCACTACGGGGGACGCCCATGGACTATTCGAAGGCTGGATGACATCATCCGAAAGCATTTCCTCCACTTGCTTCTTAATGATTTCCCGTTCTTTCTGTGACACTCGATATGGATGCTGGCATATAGGCCTCGTGTCATCTTGCGTTATAATTCTGTGTTTCGTAATTGACGTGCGCTGGACCTTCGAGGCAATTGAAAAGCAATCAGAGAATTCTTTTACTAAGGCGTAAATCTGTTTCTTTTGACTGTCCGGAAGACTCTGGTTGACGGTCACGGATGTGTCGATGTTGCAGGCCACTGGTCGAGTGGTTGACGTGGTTAAGCTGCATAGTTCTGTCGCCATACAGAAGTCGTGTAAATAGGCAATAGCCGTGCCTTGAGCGATGTGTTGAAGTTCATTGGAGAAATTCGTAAGTAGGACATCTGCACGGCCATTCGTCAAGTGAACAAGACCCCGAGCTACGCAGACACCTTTCTTCAAAAACAGCCCTACATTTGTATCTGCTATGCCTTCGCGGTTGTAAGATGCGTCATTCTCTACGAGCACCATTATGCTGCAGCGTGGTGGCACAGTTACGTCATCATGAACAACGCGTAGAGCAGTTAGGCGTCCCTCAGTTTCCTCTACAGGTATAGCTCGTTCAGTCGAAAACGACACGCTGGACCTACGCAGGTTAATTACGGCGCCATTAGCTCGCAAAAAATCCATTCCTATAATGAGGTCTCTTGAACATTCTGGTAGCACAATGAAATCGGCAACGTAAATAAAGCCCCGTATTTCAAGTCTTGCGGTGCATCTGCCAAGGGGCGTAATAATGTGACCACCTGCCGTGCGTATCTGCGATCCACTCCACTGTGTCAAAACTTTGTTTAGCTTCTTCACCGTCTTGTGACTTATCACTGAATAATCAGCACCGGTGTCGACTAAGGCATTCAGCTCCCATCCTTCTATTCTCAACCGCAAATCTGAAGTAACGCTTTCGTGGTTGCACCGATTTACCGGAAATACACCGTCGTCGCCCTCAAGCCATATCGGAGGATCTTCGTAATTGATGTTATCAGCGGCCTCACCTCCACAGGTCGCTTTCTTCAGTTTCCGGGAGTGGACTTGGAGAGCGATGACCAGGCTGCCTTGAAGGTGCACGTGGGCTGGATGACCGGTAGCGCATAGGCGATGGTGACCGTGACCGACGTTGGCGTAGAGGTGGGCGAGTTCTGGCGCGTGGCCAAGTACTCCTCAATCTTCGCTGGTCGCTCGCCGTTTCGGGGGCACGGTGCATACGACGGGAAGCCTCTTAATCCAGCCTGTCGGTAAGGGCAGAATCTGTACAAATGACCCGCTTCGCCACAATGGAAACAAAGAGGCCTGCGCTCGTGATCACGCCAGACGTCACTTTTCCTGGGCCTAGGATCCGCATAGCGATGCGTGCTACGTGCTCCTTGGGGCAGACAGGTAGCCGTTGGTTTCCCGTGGACGAGGTGCGCTGCGTGCTGTAGATGGGAGAGGAGTCGCCGCCATCGCAACTGCTGCATTGTTGTGTACTGTGGGTTGTCGGAGAACTTCAGAGTACGTTCGGATAGGTCGAACTGGCTGCAGCTCACGCTCTGGTTCTCGTATGACCTGCCTCAGTTCGTCACGAACAACGTCTGTAACAGATAGTGCAGTTGAAGTCTGGGGCATTTGCAGTCTGCTCAGTTCTTCCCGAATAACTGATCTAATGAGCTCTCGCAGGGCTTCAACGTCGTTTCGCACGCCTCCAGAGAATAGCTGTGCAGATGCGCAGTTAACATTCCGGTTGTACTGCCGAGCGCGCTGTTCCAGTGTTCTTTCGATGGCCGTCGCTTCGGAATAAAACTCAGCAACAGTGCTTGGAGGGTTGCGGACGAGAACGGCGAATAGCTCTTGCTTTACTCCGCGCATTAGATGGCGCACCTTCTTATCTTCAGCCATGTTGTAATCCGCACGCTTGAACAGACGGACCATGTCCTCAATGTACATGGCAGCACTCTCGTTTGTGAGCTGGTTCCTGGATTGAAGAGCAGCTTCCGCTTTTTCTTTTCGGTCTACGTTCGCGAACGTAGCCACCGCTTGTCGTCGAAATACCTCCCAGGTAGACAACGAGGTTTCATGGTTTTCAAACCATGTCTTTGCGAAGTCTTCCAGGGCGAAGTATACGCGACGGAGCTTCTCTCTTTCGTCCCATCCATTCAAGCGCGCCACTCTCTCGAACAGGTCCAGCCAATCTTCCACATCCTCGTACGAGTCGCCGTGGAATACTGGCGGCTGGTGCGGTTGGCTAATGAACACTTGTGCTGGTGTTACCTGGGTAGTCATTGTGGTGGCATCCATTGTTTGAATTCCCCTTGGTGAGAAGTGAAGAGGACCGAACTCAGGTGAGTCACCTCGAAGACGGCGACTTGCCCTCTGGTGTACAGGAGTCACTTCCACGGGGTTGATAGGCTGGTCGTCGGGGCTACGCTGTCTTGAGCTCGCGGGGCTTCGATTCATAACCCAGCAACTCCACCAGAAATGTAGCGATGCTGAGGCAGACAGGCTAAAAAACAAACAACTTTATTAGGGCGAACTTGTGCCCACAAGCCTAATGACTATCGTCGTCGAGTCCGAGTAGACGAGAGGCACAGATTCAACTAACTTCCTCTTCCTCGTTGTTGGAGCGCCCGAACGCGTGACGCATGCCAGCTTGGTCTTGCTGGTGCTCTTGCCATGATGATTGCGGCGGCTACTTGGACGTGGCTAACCTGTCGCGGCAATATGTATCTCAGTACTCAAAAATATTTATCATGATTGGGTGCAAGGCGCAAAGATCAATGGCGGTGGTCGTGGTATTATGACTAGAATAGGGACATATGGCAATAGCACGAATGCCGCGTTAACTACCTTGGGCCCAAGGGCTGTGAAGAAGAGGCTTTGTTTAATGTAGCCATCGCAGCAACGACCTCTGTTTAGATTTCGTGCTACAGATCACCTGTGAATTTGGAATGAAAATAACGTACATGTTTTAAGAATGCCAACAGTGACATGTGTGAAAAGCGTATCTTTACCAATAAACATGCAAGGATGTAGAGGAAGCTGCTCTCGGAACGATAATAAAAAGTGTTTTTCTTTACAGCATCTAACTCCCTGCACTGCACGAGGATGTGAACAACCGTGAGTGATTTTCCCATTTCCTAAAGATTGGCTGATCACCTTCGGACAGAAGATATGCATATGTGCTGTATGTGAGCGTCTAGTTGTAACTCTATCAGATGTAGATTATTTTGTGTTGGTCTATCTTATACGCACTCCTAATACGCGCTGGACATTTGTTCAAGGTAGTGTTTCAGGTCCAGTGCAAGGACCATTACAGATGTCTTGACCACAGCGTTGTCTTGCGCAGAAGGAGGTAGTTGATCCGCCAACATATTTTAATCAATCTCAAGGTGTTCTGACACCCAGAACACTAATACAAGTTGTTTCAGTGCGTGAATCATGCATAAAATATTGTGAAGTGACACAAGGACTGATATTTTGGGTTTGTGGAGAGATTTCAAAGCTATTACGATGCCCAAAGAATCGGTGATCAACACTGCAACACTGCGCGTTGCAGTGTTGAATTTTCGTTCTGTTTAATGGCAATAGGTATACCGTAAGCTTCTGTAGTGAAAATGCTTTTATTACAGTACAGAATACCATAAGCACAAAAGAATGAACCAACGGCCGCATTGGACAACCCAGTGAAAAAACCTGAAGTATCTTTAACGAATTCGGGACAGCAGTATTTGAGCTGAAATTCGAGCGAGTCTGTACGTATATGTTCAATAGCGTGCTTTAGTTACCTCAACGACCGGAAAATCAGTCTTGAGCAGGCACTGCCACGGTGGCGATAAGCTGTGGAAGTCATTATATAGTATCCAAAGAGCAGCACAGCGGTTTCTTTGGCTAGACCCCGAAAGCTTTGTTTAGACGATACACCAAGGCCAAAATACGTCTTAGAAACCTCGAGGCTTCGAAACGGGAAAGAAGAAAGCGAGAACGAGCCTTCGTGATGGCGAATCAAAGTTGCGGGGTCCAAATGAAGGAACACCCACAGCTGCTTTTCAAAGTCTCCTAAGAAGCCTTAAAGGCTCATAGAAAAGATTTGCTGCAGATATTCTGATAACTGCATGCTGCTTACGCCTTCACCTAAACATCAGATCGCCGGCTGCGGGCTGAATACTCATGGAACTTAAATTTTGGCGTCACCAACAAAGCGTACATCTCCGTATGCCAAGCTTCAATAGCAAGTTTTTTGCTGCCCTAAAAAAGCTTGCAAACAATGCAGCTCTTTACTGCGCTACAATTACTGCGATCCGCTACTGACTCGAAGGCCACCAATTCGATCCCACGCCCAGGTTTTACAATTTATTGGAAGCGAAATACTTGGGGCCACCAGACTGTCTGAATTTCAGGAGCCCTCCACGTTACAGCCTCTTGATTATTCGATTCATGATTCACTGGGACGTAACATTCCTGATAGTAGTAGTGTTAGTATTATTGCTGAGTTTTGGCGGACCTCATCTGCAACAAAAACGACTCGCAGAGTGACTGTATTCAAGACTCATCGCCACCACCGATGCCTCGTTGGCAAGCGTCAAGATATTTCGCAGCGACTGTTCCCAGCGGTCACTGTGCGCCATTTTCTCGATAGGTGTAGCGCGTGCCAGTGCTGTCATTGGTAGGTGTCCA
This sequence comes from Rhipicephalus annulatus, assembly GCA_013436015.1. NCBI lineage: Eukaryota > Metazoa > Arthropoda > Arachnida > Ixodida > Ixodidae > Rhipicephalus > Rhipicephalus annulatus. The sequence continues at coordinate 279,816 of WOVY01002560.1, read as the reverse complement.
TGACTATTTTATGCAACGCATGCATGTATTTTGCTCGGTGGAGGAAGACGTGGAACGCCAGAAAGCGCAGAGGCGCGAAGGAAAGAGGAAGTGACATAGAGCTTTACATATACGCCTTTATCATTAATCACGATCATCCTTTTGAGCGGACATGCCACCAAGACGCCAGTTTTTCTTATTTCGGTCTCCTCCGTAGAGAAAGGGTTCTACTGTACCGTGGTATTCTTTAAATTTCTGCCCCAATATTATTACTGGCGTTAGGAAGTTTCCTTATACTTCCGTTTTTGCCAGCATATTTAAGGGACCAGCTATCAGTAGGTAATGTCCACCATACGTGCGCCACGCTGTATTTATTCTACGGTGACGTTCTTTGTCTACGTTGACATAGCTGTATATTAAAATTATTTTCTTCATATGCACAAGCATGTTAAAACCAACCTAATGCTTTTTAATTAAGTACTTCTCTTGGATTTTTGCAGTTGCTAATCGATTTTCACTGCCATACAGAAGTACACTCTTTCTGCAAAAATCAACTTGCTGAAATACTGGGCTCTAAAATTTTTCTTCCTAGTTTTTTTCCCAAGGACTCTTCTGAGTGCTACGAAGCATGAAAGCAACAACAACGGAGAAATACTGTCTCCTCGCATAACTAGAGAAGTTGCTGTGGCCATACAGTTGACAGTTACCAGGCTGCGCTCCCGCTCTTTTATCTGCGTCCTTCTGTGTTAACAGCGCAGCATTTCTTAGCGAACCTCGAGGACTTTGTGCCTATCTATCTATCTATCTATCTATCTATCTATCTATCTAATCTATCTATCTATCTATCTATCTATCTATCTATCTATCTATCTATCTATCTATCTATCTATCTATATATCTATCTATCTATCTATCTGTCTGTCTGTCTGTCTATCTATCTATCTATCTATCTATTATCTATCTATCTATCTATCTATCTACTTAAGTTTCGGTGCTTTCATGGTAATTTCTTTACCTTGGCTTGAGGCAACATTACCATGGGAGGGTAAGATGGTTTGGCAAGTATGACGCCTTGGTCAAGACATGAATACTGTCACAATCCCGTCACGTATGTCACCAAACACTTCCTGCCAGGCAGTGGCACACATTTATGGGCAGGTAAGTGCCACTGGTATTCGGGTGTGTGCCACAGCTGAATGATACCTAATATGTGGCCAAGATAGGCGAGAACACACTTGAGCAATCATCAGTAGCGTCGACCCGAGTAATGCAAAGAATAAATGTCACGGTCCCAGCTGGAATCTAGCCCAAGCATTCTGCGTCACAATGAAGCATTTTACGACAGAGCTGCGCAAGGTCTCCGAACTACTTTTCAAGTAGAAGCTAACCTTCGTGAAACGTCAATTGTTGTTGCAATGCTGCCCCACCCAATTTTATAAACATTACATATGCAATACTTTGATACAGTCGTCAAGTGAGGGTAACGTCAATTTGGGTAAGTTGTCATGCGCTAGAGTTTATTTAGCACTGTCCAGGACCAGCATCCTCGCGAGCATTATAGCTTCATATCAGCTTCTGGAGTTGCTAATATGCATGTTCCTTTTGGCATCGTTACGCAAGTGCAAACAGCTGGTTATGTCAACGTCTGCAACTCTTCAGTTCATGTCTGTGCGTGCAACGTGTGTATATTTATTTGACGTAACTTCATAACGTCTCGCACAACAAAAATTGCAACATGATCACCTTCCCTCCTCAAGCTGCACATGAAGTCATTCCCAGGTACGTGGGGGATCTGCCAAATTTTTCCTATGTTCGAATAAAGTAAATGAATAAATGTTTCCTCTAAGCTCCAATGCAAATACAAGGAGAGGAAACGAAAGCTTGTAATGTCTCGGATAATAGATGCAGTGCTAGACTACGTTGAGTGCATAAGCATTATTGAGGGGAGTCGAACGAGAACGATAACGTCACTCAGACGAGGACTAAGATATTTTTTACCTGTAGCAAGGCCGCTTCCCGTTCGGCGCACCTTACAATAAAAAAAAAAACGCGGCGAGCACACATGAACGCTGGAGTAGAACGACTAGGTGTTTGCATGGTCATGGAGAAAGGGATTATCGCCTAGAGAAATTTGCTACTGTGGGCCTTGCAAACACCGTCATTTGTTCGTACACACCTTCGTCACGTATCATCTGTGAGTTTTTTACGTCACGAGCTCTATTTCAATGAGCTTGACTAAATGTCACCAGTGTCGCGTTACGCAACTACTGGCTGCCATACTAGCACAACAGCGAACTCCTTAACTTTAAAATTGAGCCCGACGTTATGACATTTAGTAATTTGTGTGTGTGTGTGTGTTTGTGTGTGTGTGCGAGGATATGAGCTTTTGCATAAGAAGCACGTATATGGATTGGCAATTTTGTAGACATTGCAGACAGTAGCTGGCTACACGTCAGTGCTCCTCCACTGAAATAGTTCCTTTTACAGGGTCATAAATAGTGATTGACATTATTAGCCTTTGCTGTTCCTGCATACGTAAAAAACCGCGCATTAGGAGAGCCTGCCTAAAAAACAAAAGAGAGATCTATCACCTGTGATGTATAGCAACTTGATCAATTTATATACGTAGGGTCCTATTTAGCTCTCAATTTGCAACATGCCAGTATTATACTGCCACCGGCAAAAGCATCTTGCTTCATTTTGTGTTCCTTTGTTTTCACTCTTACCCAGAAAGGGAGAATAGCCAAGCAGCTGGTGGTTACTGTAAGTGGCCAATTAGGTACTATGCAGGGCAAAAGGATAAGTGGTTACTTTTTCTGTTCAACAGAACAGGATGATGTTCACACCAACCGAAAAAAAGAAAGAAGAGAAATAAACTAATTTTGAATGACAGAAACACTCATAATGCCTGATTTCTTAGTAGGTTATAGTAACGCAGTGTATGAAATGCTACACTATGAAACTGCGGTAGGCATGAAATGCAAAATTTGAGGTTGAATTGGAAATGCATTTGATCAATGACTCAGCAAGGTAATCTCCTTGTGTCACGCAGCAATTCGCAGAGGGCCCCGCAGATGTTCTTGTCAGTAATTTCCATGAAGCAACCCCTTCAAACACGGGCACCCACAATAAGAACACTCTCGCCCGAAAGAAGCAGGAAATTTGTGTGCGTGCGCCGATTCAGAGGCAGTCGTTGTAGAACCTTCAGTGCGGAAACAATAAAGTTTATGTAATCCCGTATCTAGTGACCCAGAAAACGAACGTAACGCACCGCCATGGCGACGAGAAAACCCTTGCTGCCCTTCAACAACAAGTACAACAACTGCAACAACAACTGCAGGCCCAAGCAGCAAGTGATCCAGAACCAAGAGCAGCAGCTCCGGGAACAGCTGCAGCGCAATGAAACGGAAGCACTCTCGTCCGACGACCGTGCACCACCCCACTAGGATCACGTCCCCCTAAACATCGTTCCAGCGGTCCCTGCCACCTCGGGCGCCTCCATTGCGGCGGTCGCCACCAACAAGGACGTTTGTCGCGTCACCGTCAAACTTCCACCTACAGTGTACTAGAATAGGCGCAGTGTGCTCACTGCCCTATCCTTGCGGTGTTCCGCCGTAGCGCACTCTGTGTCGAATTCCACGAGGCCCACCAGGGGCGCTGACGCTTGACGCACCTGAAAAACTTCTCTTGGTTCTTGTTGGCCGTGTTGGCGGACGGGGCTGGTTCGCTCAGTTCAGTTCGATCGGTTCGATTGGATCAACGTGGGTACCCCGTGTGCGTGTTCTGTGCTTTATGCTTCGATCATTGTGTAGTATGTATATGTTCATGAAGATGCCTAACCGCCGTCGAAATTACTGTTTTGCGCCCGGTTGTCGAACTGGGTACAGTCGTGTGCAGGATGCACCACAGGCGTCTTTGTTCAGCGTCCCGCGTGTTGAAGAACGGCGGAAGGAGTGGGAAAGATATATGACCGTGCAGATAAGAAACTAGATGAGTTTTTTGCGGTCTGCGAACTGCATTTTGAACCGAGGTTCGTTATAAAGGAGTTCGTGCACCATATAGATGGCAAAGAGGTATGCATTCCTCGTGATAAACCGATGCTGTCGGAAAACGCCGTCTCCACGATTCTTCCTAATTTGCCGCAGTACTTCACGAAGAAGATGCCAAAACCGAGAGCTAAAAGGAAGATGTGCGAAAGTGACCATGCAGCCGCAAAGAAAAAGCAGCCGAAGTGCTCTCGAGACTGACTACACTAATTTTCACGGGCTGCTGTTGGTGATTCAGGGGAGGACTGCGACTTGACACACGATGACGTTCCAGCGGAGCGCGAGCATTGCTTGTCGTTTTGTTATTGTTTAAAGACTCCTTCCAAGTACTGGAGTATGCATCACCATCCTGACCTTAACGGAGTGATGTATTGCTCGTCGACTTACCTTGAAGAAGGCGTTGTCACATCCGAAAAAGTTGTGTTGTTCCTCTGGGATAAACCGCCGAATGGCTACTGCAAGGTGTTTGTGAGAGGGCGGCTGATTGAGGAGCGCATCATTAAATGTCAGAAAGAAGCGGAAAGCGTGCTGGAAAGCGTGGAAGCTACCGGACTTTGTATTGATGCTCTGAACGCCAAAGATTATGACACCTGCTTTTTAACAGCAGGACTCCAGAAGCAGCTCGAAATCAAGCATGCGACGTATTTCAGCATCAACTGCAGCGGCAAAGTAACAACCAAATGTGGGTAACGAGTCACCCGATTTTCACTTGACTGAAATAGTGCAGTTCTTTGTTACATAATTTATTACTTGCTGGCCCATTCTGGCGCCTATAAGTACTGGCAGTGCTTTCTTGTTCACGTCTCAGACAGAATTTGCTGCAATTTCCGCACATTTCTATTTTTAGGTGGACAGTGCATGAGCTGCAAATACTTCAGGAAGGCTCTCTTGACAAGGAGGTCTAGAGTACAACGAACACCTTCCAGGGCTTCCATAAGTGTGGCCCAAAGGCTGAGGTTCCTTGCATGTAAAAACAAGCGCTTCGCTTCACGGATTTGCACGATGAGGGAAGATGTTGAAAAGATGCGGGCATCCAGTGCAGCAGTAGCCAAAGAGACTCTAAGTGAGCAGATTTCGAAGCTTCCCCAGAAGCAACAAGAATGTGTCAGACAATGCTTTGCCGCAGCAGCAGCAAAAAAGAAAGGTTTCCGCTATAGCAAGCTGTGAATCCTGGAATGCATCATAATAAAAATGAAAAGTTCTCGCCTTTATGACCACAACAGCGACAATGAGATACTCTCCCTTCCGAGCAAATCAACACTAAAATGATACTTGGCTCTGTACAAATCAGCATTTGGCTTCAGCAAAAAATTGTTGGAAGAATTGAAGAACAAGACGCAAGACATGGACCCATTCAAAAAGCACGGCGGACTTTTTGTAGGTTAGCTCAAGCTTGCTGAGCATATATCTGTGAAGCAGTCAGGTCAAAATCGAAGGGTTTGTAGATTTAGGACCGTTCACTTCTGAGCAGACAGGACCACGCATTCGGATCACAGCATGGTGATCCTATTTGTTCCGTTTGTCGGTGGATGGACTGCAAGTGATCGGGACATTTGCAACCAGAGGTAACATCAAAGGCGATTTGCTAGCTCGAATAATGGTAGAGGCCACAGTGCTTACTGAGAAGAGCGGGCTTTTTGTTGACTTTATAACGTGTGACGGCGCCACTTGGGACCATTGGATGTGGACCTTGCTCAGTGTAAAGGAAACGCATGGCAGCGTGAAGTGCAAAGTGAAACATCCAGTTGATGAAAGCCGTTATTTGCACTTTGTATCGAACTTTCCCCCCCCCCTCATAAGTGCTTGCGGAACGGACTTTTGAAGTGCTCATTTAACACACCAGACGGCGACGTAAGTCATTTTCTTTTGCCATTTATGAAAAAGGGCACATGTTTACGAAACTCGACATCTTTCAAACCACCTGGTGAAAGAAAAAAGTGCTGTTTGCTTTGTTTCCCACCTTTACTAAGCATTTTTTTCCTCAGGTGTCGTTGTGGCATGTCAAGAGAGCCTACGATTTTGACTTTGAAGAGCCTTACGTCAAAGGCAATGCCAGGAATAACCGATTGCCACGTGCAGCCAACTTCATTCGAGCAGCAGAGAGTTTCCTACGCATTCCAAGTCGTTGGGGAGAGAGTTATTCAAGGACTCCACCTTTACAAGGATGAAATTGAGGCAAAGACAGGACCCATAAATGGCACACAGGAGTTTTTCAGGTAAGAATCTTGGAGATGTTATTTGGATGTGAGCAAGTTAGTATGCATGCTTATTCATAGATAGTTGCCTTAGTCATAGGACCTTCACGTATTGTACAGAAGTGCCACTACATAAATTAGAACTAAACCAACAAAGACAGTACAAAGTGCAAAGTTAAGGTGCGGCTGCCATGCAAGCCGTAATATATCATGTATATGAAGGAACTTAAACTCATAATGATTCAAATTTTTTGGACAGGAGGATCAACCGCCTGATCACCTTTATGACGTCTCGGCACCCAAGAGAAGCCCTGAAACCCAACTCCTCTTCAGCAACAGTTCTTTCGGATTTTTTGGAGTACCTGGTTTCTTGTGAGCAGCACGCAGAAAAAAAAGGGGGGTTCTTGAGCCAGTAAACTGCGATGGGCTTGCGTGTCACGATATCAAGCACTCTTGAGCTTCATTCCTACCTTGCAATGTTTAGATTATTCGTACCTTATGACATCCAGACTTTGTCAGGACCCCCTTGAGAATATGTTTGGGATAGTCAGGCAAGCCTCTGGCTGTAACGATCATCCAACACCCACTCAGTTTCTCATAACTATGAACTGCATATCTTTAATGAAAACCGTTAGATACGGTAATGCAGATCCATGTGCACTAAGTGCCTTGCTAGACACACAGCAGAGCCGCACAAGTTGCCCTCCCAGCAACAATTTGTGGGAACAGGTAGATGTTCTGATTGCTTCGGGGAATTTACCTGAAGCCGAAGTGGTGTTGTCTTCGATGGAGCATGACGAGCACATACAGAGGGGTGACTCTCGCCTAATTTACTATGTGGCGAGATACGTTGCACGAAAGTGCGTAATGAAAACTAAGTGCCAAGACTGCATGGATTCTCTCACCGGGCCATCTGAAGATGAGAATCCTGGGCTTGCTGCGCTGACGCTGCACAAGGACCGAGGTGGACTTCTCTATCCACGCGGCACACTCTTTTCGTTTGTAAAAACGCTTCAAGACATGTTTACAGAACACTTCAGCAAGAACTACATGCTGATAGCATATTGGATATGCTGAGTGTGGTGAGGGCAAAGTGCACACGCCAAATAGGCTGCAGTGAGCATTCAGCTCGGCTCATCAAGGATGTAATCAGATTTTACATCACAACACGGCTTCATTTCTTTGCAAAGGGCATTAATTCTGAGAAACTGGATGAGAGGAAGAGCGTGACACACCGGAAGATTGCGAAAACTTAATGAGGCAAACCTGTATGGTGCATGTTCACTGGTGCATATCAATGTGTAAAAGTCTCAATTTGCCATTATTCAGCCTTTTTTGCAAACCTGCATGGTGCATGTTCAATGGTGCATATCAATGTGTAAATGTCTCGATTTGCCATTATTCAGCCTCTTTTACCCTAATATTTCTTGTGCAAATTCTTTCATCACTTATTTGTAAATAAACATTATTTCGTAAATTTACATGAATTTTTATCATTTCTTTTTAATTTGCTACGTCATTACCTTGATGGATACACTAAATATGAAAATTCAGAGGCAATGATTGGAATGGACTCTGGCAGTGAAGGACAGGAGCGGGTGTAAATCAATGAAAGAGGTCTCCGTCCTGCAGAACCTAACAGGCTGTTGATAATAATGATGCTACGTCTTGTTTACAGCAAGAATCACGCCACACACCAATCATCACCTAAAGTCTCGATGCAGCGATGCAAGAATGTTAAACGTCGTGCGTGGTTGTCATGGTGGTTAAAGTTTGGGTTTAGGGCGCGCATTCCTGCAGCAGGCACGTAATCAAAAAAACCCCGGCGTGGAGGCTGTCTAAGGCATTGTACTGTTGAACCCAAGGACGTGTGTTCGATCCTAGCCGCGGTGGCTGTTCTCCTGACGGAGGATAAAAACTAAACAAGCCGTAGTGTCGGCATTTCGGCTGACGTTGAAATTCTAAAAGGATCTCAATTACCCTGCAGCCCTCCGCTATGGCGCACCTCATAGCGGAAGTGTGGCTTCGACCCGTTAAACTCCAAAATTTTAATTCTGACATTGCGAAAAAAAAGTGCGTAGTGTTTTTCGCACCTCGGAACCGCAGTCGACATGACCGCTGCATTAGCGAAACCACTTTGAACATTTAAATGGCAGGAAAATATTACGAGGTCAGTTGCTTCACGCCCTGCACACTGATAAGATACCCCAAAAGAAGTGTCGTGCATTGCATGTCGCGAACGTCGCCTAATTTCTGGCATTTCAACAATTGCGCTGTGGCCCTCTACTTCGGCGCGCAAAGGAGTTTAAGGTGACGCTGCGAACCGCGCCGCCTCTCGGCGTCGACATGAAGTGAGTCCCCCACCGCTGCCTGTGAGCACACTGCCCCTATTCTAGTACAATGCACTTCTGCCGTTTTGGGAAGAAGCGCCTGACGTGTGGCTCGTTCAAGTCGAGGCGCAGTTTTCCACGGTGCGCATAACCCAGGACGGGACGCGCTATGACTACGTCGTCGCCCATCTAGACTCTCGCAACGCGGCTGAGGTTCGCGATATACTTGCGAATTCTCCGGCTGATGACCGTTACCTTCACCTGAAGAGGGATTTGATCCACCGGCTTTCACCTTCACAAGACGAGAAGGTGCGTCCAGCACGAGAAACTCGGTGACCACAAGCCATCGCAGCTCCTGCGTTACATGCGTGACCTCTTGGGCAGCACCCCGGTCGATTACTCCCTCTTCCGTATCATCTGGCTTCAGCGTATTCCCTCACATGCGCAGGCCATCCTTCAGGTGCAGCTGAATCTGCCGCTGGACCAGCTCTCTCACATCGCTGATAAAGTTGTCGAGATTTCGTTGCCAGCATCGCCTACCACCGTCAATGCCCTTGACACCCGGCAGTCCAGCAGCAAGCTCGCGCGCCGTGTCGACGAAATCACCCGCCAGCTGGACTTAATCCAAAGGCGCCTGGATGAAAGCGCGAAGCTGCGTCCACAAAAACGCTCCCAAAGCCAAGACAACAATGCTGCTTTATTGCACGGAAGTTATAACAGCCCCTGCTACTACCTTCGCCTCTTCAGGGACAAAGCCCAGAAATGTGAACCACCTTGCTCAGCTGGACATCAGAGAAACTTCAATGGCAGCCCGTAGAGGTCATAGCAGCCCGTAGAGGACTTAGAGGTCGTCGCATATTCGTCACCAACCAAGTCACAAAGCGACGGTTCCTCGTCGACTGTGCCTCCGACATCTGTTGCTTTACCCGAACCTTCCTGTGTGACAAGCGTCCTTGCACGTCCTTTGAGCTCAGCGATGCGAACCATTCGACCATCAAGACCTACGGCTCGCTCCGCCTTAACATCAACTTCAAAAACTTGTGTCGTAATTTTCCATGGAATTTCGTCAACGCCGACGTCGCAGAGCCGATCATCGGGTCTGACTTCTTGGCGTACTACAATCTTCTACCTGACTGACGATATGACCGACTTATCGAAGCTACAACAGGCCTCTTCCTGCCGGGCCAACGTGCGACCACCCAACAGCCTAACGTCAAGGCAATCACCATTGGGAACCAGTCGCCATACCATGACATTCTCGCAGAATTTCCCGACCTTCCTCGAGCTAGCGGGCGTCTGCGAGAGTTGCGCCACTCAACCGTGCACTACATTTGTACTACTCCCAGGCCCCCGGTCTCATGCCGCGCCCGTCGGCTAGCCCCGGACCGCCTACAAATCGCACTGGGCGAACTCGAAGCCATGCTCTGCGAAGGTACTGCCAGCAGCTCGGAGGGACCTAACACCTCACCACTTCATCTGGTACCAAAGAAGACCAAAGGCTGGCGCCCATGCGGAGATTATCGCGCCTTCAACACTCGCACAATCCCCGACAGGTACCGCGTCCGTCATATACAGGACTTTGCACACCGCTTAGATGGCAGCACTATCTTCTCAGTGGTGGACCTTGTAAAGGTCTCTACACAAATTCCTGTAAACCTGGATCCCCGCAGGGGCGCCTGCGCAAGCGGGCGTATGGTGTGTAGCGACACCACGGACCCGAGCTAACGGGGGGGGGGTTCGACTCCCTCCCACACCTAGCCGTGCGTGGCTTTGCCGTGTCCGGGGAAAAGGGGATTCTTGGGGTTGAGCTAACGCTGGGTGATTGAACCTTTAAGGCCCCCCAGCCCCCCAGTGGTGGCACCACACCCCTTTGGTCCCGGCTTCACGTAGATGGCACCCCTGGTCTGACCCACCCAGGGGAAATCGGCAGTCACCTTTTCCTATCTCTCTCTTCCTACATCTTAGTCTTTCCTCGTCTTTAAATCTGTACTGTCTTTTTCTCTATTCCATTTACTTCCGATTTTTCCTGGCGGCAAGGGTTAACCTTGTGTAATTACTCAACCTTGAGTAGTTATATTTGGTTATAGTGGCAATGCACGGCTGGCGTCTGCAGCCTTATGCTATCAAGTGCTTCAGCGTCCCCTTGTTGGATTCCATGGTGGGTGGTCGCCATTGCTGCCGAAAAAAAGTAGACTACTATGAGAACACCTGCATTTCCCCGTCTCCTAGATCGTCTTCCGCCTAAGAGGGGACGCACCGATGACATATCAATTTTCAGCCAACCCAGACAATGCTTTCCCAAATTCCATGTTGTGCCCAGCGAAAACCCAACAAAACAAGCCAGGGCCATATCTCCATTTCTTGTTGCTAAATCTCTGACTGAGGTCTTTGGCCCAGGATACAAGGTTACAAAGATGGCTAGCGGAGACCTTCTCCTTGAGCTGCCTGAAAAACACCACTATGAAAAACTTGGCAGTCTCGTAGCATTTGGTAATATCCCAGTATCTGTTTCACCTCATGGACCAATGAACACCTCACGCGGAGTTGTTTCAGAAGCAGACCTTCTTGAAATGTCTGAACAGGAACTGCTTGAAAGTTGGAAAGAGCAAAATGTCACATATGTGAAACGAATCGTCATCAGACGAGACAACAAAGAAATACCTACCAAACATTTAATACTCACCTTCGCATCTTGCACACTGTCTTCATCTATAGACACAGGCTACATCAAACTATCTGTCCGTCCTACATTCCCAATCCAAGACGGTATTATAAATGTCAACGATTTGATCATGGCTCGCAGAACTGCCGGGGTCAGGAAACTTGTGCAAGATGTGGTAGCCACGGCCACCCATCTGATAACTGTGTTACTACGCCTCACTGCGTGAATTGTGACGGGGAACACGCCGCGTATTCGCGTTCGTCTCCTAACTAGAAGAAAGAAAAAGAAATAATCACTCTTAAAGTAAAAAAATATCACATTCAAAAAAGCAAGACGAAGAGTGTCGCCATTTTACGGCGCAACATATGCTGATGCGGCGCGTCATGGGACAACGTCGCACCAGCCCTCGCCACCCCTTCGGCCAGCGCAGAGCGAGACATCTGCTGTGGTGCCTGCCCCCAAGGCGGCAGTAGTTCAGTCTACTCCGCCTCCAAGCAAATTGAGGCCGGAGACTCCAAGGTCCTCTGGTCTCAAGGCCTCACCTCACCAGGCGAGGCCTAAAATCCGAACCACCAGCTCGCATGTGCGGGCATCCAGTGCCTTTGAGGAGGCAATGAATACAACGGTACCCTTGGTACCGAAAGAGCGGCGCGCCTCCTTGGAGCGCGCCAAGAAAAATAAAAAACCAATAATGGGGCCGAACGACCGTCCTGCCACCTGAAATAACAAGCTCACTCTAACACAGGACACTCTTTGTACACACAGCAGCATCTTTCTTGTTTAAATGTGCAGACAGAAATATTACAGTGGAACATCCGAGGCCTTCTTCGAAACCTCGATGACTTACAAGAACTCCTCCATGAACACAGTCCGAGAGTGCTGTGTGTACAAGAGACACACCTAAAACGAGCAAACACAAACTTTTTACGTGACTACGTAATCTTCTGAAAGGATACAGATGATGCCATGCCACCATCTGGTGGTGTAGCGGTTATAGTTAGTCAAGGTATAGCATGTACACAATTACCCCTTCAAACTTCTCACGAGGCGGTGGCTGTCCAAGCAGTTGTTCTAAAAAAACTTGTCACAGTCTGCTCTTTGTACATACCTCCGCACTACCGTCTTGAAAAACTTCAATTCCAGTTTTTAATAGACGAACTACCTGAACCTTATCTGGTCCTTGGGGACCTGAACGCACGTATTGGTCTGCGGGGTGAGTCTCGCTGTGATGCACGAGGTCGTCTCATTGAACAATTCCTCATTTCATCGGGTGCTTGTCTGTTGAATAGGAAAGAGGCAACATACTATAACCTTGCCAACAAAACTTACTCTTCCATAAACCTCAGTATTGCATCTCCTTCACTTGTACCATTTCTTCAGAGCAAAGCCATAAATAATTCATACGGAAGTGACCATTTTCCTTTAGTTTTGAGTACACCAACAATGAATGAATGTCCTCCACATGTTTCCTAATGGCTGGTAAACAAAGCCAACTGGGAACAATTTCAAAAGATTACTCACCTAAATTGGACTGACATATGCGGATTAGGCATAGATGAAGCTGTGCAGTACTTCACGGCTTTTCTTACTGACGCAGCAACCAAGTGCATTCCACAAACCTCTGGACTGCCCGGCAAACGACACGTTCCGTGGTGGAACACTGAGTGTCAGAATGCGCGAAAGGAACAGAACAGGGCATGGAGGTATCTACGGAACTCGCCGACAGCGGAAAACCTTGAGAGCTTTAAGAAAATAAAATCTCGATGCAGGAGAACGCGTCGGCAGGCCAGAAAAGAAAGCTGTCACAAGTTTTTATCAGGAATAAATTCATATACAAAAGAGGCTAAAGTCTGAAACATGGTTCGAAGGGTAGCAGGAAGACACGTACACTCACTCCCACTCGTAAACACACAGGGTGATAGCCTGGAAGATCAAGCGAACTTCCTCGGTGCACACTACGAACAGGTGTCTAGCTTGTCACACTACACTGAAGCTTTCCAAAGACACAAAGCAAAGATAGAAAAGCAGAAACTGGAATTCAAGTGCACAAATTACGAGGCATACAACCAACCTTTCAACTTAGCTGAGCTACAAACATCACTAAACTCTTGCAATAATACCGCTCCAGGCTACGACCGTGTCACATATGAAATGTTGAAAAACCTGCCGCTCAAAACGCGAAAAACTTTACTCTCTCTATACAATGCTATCTGGCTTTCAGGCAACATCCCTGCTTCCTGCAAAGAGGCTATTGTTATCCCTATTTTGAAACAGGGCAAGGACCCTTCCTCAGTTTAAAGTTATAGGCCCATTGCACTAACCAGCTGCCTTTGTAAACTTTTTGAAAAAATGATAAACTGCCGACTTTTACAATTCCTTGAAACACACAATCTGCTCGACCAATTTCAGTGTGGGTTTCGAGAGGGTAGATCCACCACCGACCATCTTGTGCGTATCGAGGCAAAGATCCGAGACGCTTTCGTTGACAAACAATACTTCCTCTCAGTGCTTCTCGATATCGAGAAGGCCTACGACACAACATGGCGTTTTGGCATATTAAGAGACTTGTCTCACCTGGGTTTGCGCGGTAGAATGCTTTCCATAATCGAGAGTTACTTGTCCAATCGGAAATTCCGTGTCCGTGTGGGCAGTATTCTCTCGCAAACATATGTGCAAGAAACAGGAGTACCGCAAGGTGGTGTACTTAGTTGTACTCTTTTTATTATTAAAATGAATTCCTTGCACCTGCCCATCCCCCGCAACATGTTCTATTCCACATATGTCGATGACGTCCAGCTTGGCTTTAAGTCATGCAACCTAGCAATGTGTGAGCGGCAGGTTCAGTTAGGTTTAAACAAGGTCTCCAAATGGGCAGAGGAAAACGGATTCCGGCTAAACCCAGGAAAACGCACGTGTGTCTTGTTCTCCCGAAAGAGAGGCATGCACTCAGAACCCGCCGACATTGAACTGAAGGGCCAACGTCTGTCTGTGAATGCGGAGCATAAATTTCTAGGCTTAATCTTGGACAACAAGTTGACCTTCGTACCACACATAAAGTATTTAAAAACAAAATGTTTAAAAGCCTTGAAAGTTATGAAAGTGTTGTCACGTACTACGTGGGGTAGTGACAGGAAATGCCTCATGAACCTGCATAGAAGCCTCATTCGCACCCGCTTAGATTATGGGGCCATTGTTTATCAGTCTGCGACTTAAAGCGCTTTGAAGATGCTGGATCCCGTGCACCATTTAGGCATCCGCCTTTCTAAGGGTGCTTTTCGCACCAGCCCCGTAGAAAGCCTTTACGTTGAGTCAAATGAGTGGTCGCTTCATCTGCAAAGAACCTACATGTCCTTTGTATACTTCCTTAAGGTGAAAGCAGACAAGTGGCACCCCTCATACTCTACTATTAATGATTTGTCGAGCTTCATTCTGTTTCAAAACAGGCCTTCAATGAGGCAGCCCTTCTCATTTCGCCTGAAGGGTCTAGCTGAGGGCACTGTAGTGTCACTCGAACACAGTTTAATGGCTCCTGTAGCATAGATTCCACCGTGGCAGTGGCAGACTATAGATTGCGATGTGTCTTTCCTAGAAATTACTAAACATGCGCCTATTGCCCATATTCAAACATACTTCTTTGAACTTCAACACAAATACACACGTCCTGAGTTCTTTACAGATGCCTCTAAGTCTGACTCCTCAGTGTCCTGCGCTGCTGTTGGCCCTTCCTTTTCGGATGCTGGCCCTCTACATTCAGGCACAAGTATCTTCACAGCGGAAGCCTACGCGATACTTGTGGCAGCTAAACACATCAAACAATTACAAATACAAAAAGCAGTAATTTATACAGACTCCCTCAGTATGGTGACGGCTCTGCACAGTCTTAAAAAACAAAAAACCCTGTCCTCGTTTCACTTTACTCCATTTTATGCACACTCTACACACTCAACCAACATGTTGTAGTGTGCAGGGTGCCAGGGCACCGTGAGATTCAAGGCAACGTGAGGGCGGATCAGCTCGCTGCATCCGTCCACAAAAGCACTGCCCCTACACCCATATCAATCCCGGCCCTTGATCTTAAGCCGTCTCCCAAACGAAACCTCAGGGTATACTGGCAGAGCAAGTGGGATACACACACACAAAACAAACTACACGTTATTAAGCCACACCTTGGCCATTGGCTGCCCGTATCGAAATCACGTCATACAGAGGTAATACTAACGAGACTCAGGATAGGACACACATACACGACACACATATCTTTTGTCTGGTGGCGATCCACCATTGTGTGACAGATGTGGTGAAGCGTTGACAATCCTTCACATGTTAATCCAGTGTAAACACCTAGAAACTCTAAGAAAACGACATTTTCCATTATCCTACCGGCAACACATACCTTTACACCCTGCAATGTTCGTCGGTAGGGAACCGCTTTGTAGTCATAAATCATTGTTAGCGTTTTTTAAAGAAATTCATAATTTTCATATCATATTTCCGGGCATTTCGTAGCACGACCTATCTAGAGAGGTTTTTGCTGCGGAGGTTACACAAGAAAGCACTTGCCTCACGGCCCTTGGACAAAGGGTATGAACGAGTGAGGCACTTGTGCTAATGCCATACATATCCACCATCGTCTTTATTAACAACAACTTTTGTCATCTATTCACACCACACACATCTTTCACGGCATGGTCATCATTTTATTACTTGTATGTTCTTACCCGCCTTATCGCGAGGAATTTTATGGCCCTTATACAGCCGCTTATCACAATCATTGTCCATATTTTTAGTAAGATGAACTGGCACTCTTTGGCCGACAAATGGCCCTTGCGCCAAAAAAACACCATATATATATATATATATATATATATATATATATATATATATATATATATATATATATATATATATATATATATATATATATATATATATATGTAAACCTGGATGACATCCCGAAGACCGCAATTATCACGCCTTTCGGTCTATTCGAATTCCCTTTCATGAGTTTTCGTCTCCGCAACGCGGGGCAAACCTTTCAACGCTTCATCGACGACTTCATCTGCGGCCTATACTTTTGTTTCGTCTACCTAGACGACATCTTGATCTTCTCCCGCAACGAAACGGAACATCGCCAACACCTTCGTCAACTGTTCCAGTGCCTCGACGAACATGGCTTACTAATAAACGTTCACAAGAGCACGCTCGGCGCCCCCATCGTCACGTTTCTTGGCCATGAAATCTCTGCAGAAGGAACTAGACCCTTGCCTGACCGCATCCTGGCCCTGCAAAATTACGCGCAGCCTGCCACAGCGAAGTACCTCCACCGTTTCCTGGGCATGTTCAACTTTTACAGGCGCTTCGTGCCTAAAGCGGCCACATATGAGGCTCCTCTCCATGACGCGTTGGCCGGCCAACGTGGCAACCATCTTGTCACTTGGACCCCAGTCTTAACGCAAGCGTTCGAAGACTGCGAAACTGCCTTCTGAAACGCTACGCTGCTCTCCCATCCCAAGCCAGCTGCGCCCCTGGGTGTTTTCACTGACGCCTCCAGAACCACCATCGGAGCCTCTCTCATGCAGCGTGCGGGAAACAACTGGCACCCCTTGGCGTTCTCTTCCCCGACGCCACCCCCGCCTTCCGGCGGCATCGGTGATGCAACCTCGCCCCCTGCGGAGACGACTTGGCCAGCCTACTAGAGAGAGCTCCTTGCCATCTACGAAGCAGTTCAACACTTTAGCCACATCCTCGAGGCACATCATTGCACCATATACACCGACCATAGACCTATCACTTACGCCTTCTCCGAACGCCGCGAAAACTTCCACCGGTCTAGCAGAACCAGCTGTCTTTCATCGCTCAATTCACCACAGATATCCGCCACATCAGCGGAAAGGAAAACATCGCTCAACTCACGACAAATATCCGCCACATCAGCGGAAAGGAAAGAATGGTCGCCGACGCACTTTCTTTCGTCTCGGCTGTCGAGCTACCAACCGTTACAACCGACGCCTTCGCCGAAGCTTAGAAAACGGACACCAAACTCCAGCAGCTCCTGGAGAATGGCTCTTCCCTTCAACTTCATAAAGTTACCATCCCCGGGTCAACGAATGCTCTCTACTGTGACATATCGACAGGACGAGTGAGACTATACGTCCCTTCTTTGCATCGCCAAAGCCTCTTCAACCATTTACACAACCTCAGTCATCCCGGCATCCCAGCTTCTACACACCTTGTGACTGACCGGTACGCATGGCCCTCAATGCAACGGGACTGCCCCACCTGGGCACGCACATGCATTCAATGCCAGCGCGCCAAAATCACCTGATACGTCACGTCGCCACTCGGAGAATTCCCCCTCCCGACGGAACGGTTCTAGCCCGTCCACATCGACATCATTGGCCCCCTCCCACCACCTGGCCCTTACAGCTACTGCCTCACCGCCATCGATCGTTACACTCGTTGGCCCGAGATGTGGCCGCTCGAAAGGATCTCCGCAGAAGATGTCGCATCAGCCTTCTTCTTCGGCTGGGTTTCACGCTTCGGCACTCCTCGTCGTGTCACCACCAATCAAGGAAGGCAATTCGAATCTCAACTCTTCAGGCTCCTCGGGCTCTTCACCGGCTTGAGCGTTCACGGACAACTAGCTACCACCCTTGCGCCAACGGGATGATTGAATAGTTTCACCAGCAGTTCAAGGCATCCATCATTTGCCACCCTCACTCAACTTGCCTCGAAGCTCTCCCCGCTGTCGCTTTCGGTCTGCGCGCAATTTTCAAGCCAGACATTCAAGCCACGCCCAGGGAACTCGTCTACTGGGACCCGCTTCAACTACCTGGAGAACTCCTCCCCGCTCAGACCTCTGATGTAACCAGCTCGGACCCTGCAGACTTCATCACTCGACTCCGTCGCACATTGGGCGCGCTGCGCCCCTCACCAGCGGCTCGCCACACAGAGCCGACCCCGTTCATGTTTAAGGACCTGGCAACATGATCGCATGCCTTCCTCCGCGACGACATCGTACGCGCACCTTTCCAGCCGCTTTACTACGGACCTTACAAAGTCATCTGTCGCGACGACAAAACATTCACCCTGCAAATCAGTTGAAAGGCTAAACGCGTTTCCATCGACCGCCTAAAGCCATCACACATCCTTTCCCAGAAGCCTACCAACCCCTCCACGCCTACCGTGATTAGCCGACAACAGCCGGCAACGCCTAGGCTCGCACCCTACACCACCCGCCTTGGACGCCAGGTGCGGGTCCCCTAACGTCTTCAACCTTGATGGCTCCATTCTGCGTAGGGGGGGAGCGGTAGTGTGGCGAAACGGGTCAGCGCCGCTTCTGCGCCTGCGCGTCGCGGCGGTGCCTCCAAACACGGGCGCCGGCGATAAGAACACTCTCACACGAAAGAAGCAAGAAAACAGTGAGTGTGTGCTCCTATTCAGGGGCAGTCATTGTAGAACATTCAGTGCGGAAACATTAAAATTTATGTTATCCCACAACATGATGAACATTTGAGGTTCAAGTATTGAACCTTGTAGGAGACCCGTACTGATTTCTACGTAACATGAAACATCATTATTTATTCTGACGTGCTGATATTGCTCTGTTAGATAATTTCGCAATAGTTTGAGTGCGTTATGCCATATACCATACTTTAAAAGTTTATCAATTAATAAGCTGCGGCAAACCGAGTCAAATGCTTCATTGAGATCAACAAATAGACCTAACGTATACATTAGATTTACAATACTTGATATAATTTCATGTTTAATATAAGAAGAGCTTCTTCACAAGATTTCTTTTTCTGAATACTGTACTGCATGTCACTGATTACATTGTATTTACAAAAGAATTTCTGTAGTCTAATGTTGCACATATAACTTTATATAGAGTATGTTTTTGTAGATGTTTAACCGCAGAAGCTGGTTGAGTGCTGTCATGGTGTTTTGGAAGATTGCATTTGACTGCCAATTTAGGAGAAGCAAAACGTTATTGGCAAATTGAAGGAGTCTTATTTTTACCGCTTTCGTAATAATCACCATTGCCAGTAATGAGTATAGAAAACTAAGCACACTCGTACGTGCCTCGAGGCATTTATATTCTGCGTTGCGGCACTTAGACATTAGCTGGCTTCAGTGTTGGTGGTACTCTGTCCACAGCTCAGAATAGATGGAGAACTTCCGAATCAATTACGGCCTTGAACATAATGAATGGTCAGTTTTGGAGGCACACGAGAGGCAAGCTGGAAAGTATCACCTTCAGCTAAATTGTTCCTCACTGATAATTAACCGATGTGATAGAAGTCGGGAAGATCAGTTTAATTAAGACATGTTACATTTACTAGATGTGGGTCTGTCGGAGCGATACAGTATTAACAAAGTGAAATAATGTATTAGTTTCATGCATTTTGCATTACAGTTTGACCCATCAACATTGGCATACAGACTATTGACTCCATCTGAGCCTAAGTGAGTTTACTCAACAAAACGTAAATCTGGACTTATCTATTTGATCATGGTGTCGATGATCTTTGACACCAATATCTCGCGTATGCGATGCTCTTCTTGGCACCTTTTTATGTAGTACCTTCGAATGCGAGTTGCAAGTGGTTGCCAAAGAGCAAGGGTGCTTTACTGAAATAAATGATAATATAGGATATATTTATCAAAATCGTCTTGAAGAGTTGGTGGAGGGAAAGTACAGAATGCCCTCCTGTGTAATTCAAGTATCTAATTAAAAGGTTTTGAAATTGTATAAGAACGATACTACTTTGAATTGCTCATGAGTAGACGTGAGTATAAAGATGAATCCAGGTGAGGCTTATATTAATGCTGAAGATCAGTAGATAGCAATTTAAAATAGAACTCACTCAGACTCACTAAAACATAGTTTGCCCTTTGGGCTACCTTAAACTTGAAGTTTTTCCAAGTAAGATTCACTCGGACTCTCACTGTCAAACGTTTTTTCAACCACGGTCACTTGAACTGACCCTCGCAAAAACATCACTCGCTTGGACTCGCTTAGACTCAGACTTGCTGCTCGATCTGAGTTTGAATGAGGCCGAGAGAGTGAACTCATGATTTAGTTTGCCGACAGCGTTCCCGAGTTTGTCGTTCGATTTGAAGCGTATCTCTGTCTGGTATTTTTTCATGGGCATGGAAATCGTAGGTTCTGAATCTTGGCCAATTTGACACGGGATGCTGTGAGAAATCTGAAAATGCGACGCTACTCCTTAATCTTAAGACTTAGCGATATGAACACCATCCTGTCCTCTCACGCACTGCCGCATGAATTGGACGGCGCTCTTTTCAAGAGCCTCTGCAATTTTCTGCGCATGTGAGCAACTCCACATGATCTGATTCATGGCAGAGATTCCAATTTCATCCTTCATCTTAGGTGCCTCGGAACGTTCTCCCCTAGCAGCATAGGCATCTATGTCGATGGTCATGTTGTTACCCTTCATACCTTTTCGTTTCAATACCTCTTGTAGCAGACACATCTTGTAAGCCGGTTCTCTGCTTTTTTCAGAGAGGTTTCGCTTCATTTCATTTTTATCACTTATAAACCCCATTGAAGGGGTAATAAATAAGGGGTGGATACATACATGAAAAACCAGAGCCATTTTACTACATTGTAAAGTGTTGTGTTAAAAGGGTAAAAATTGTTGAGGACAGGTAATGGCTGTGATGTCATTGGAAAAGCTGTTCCAGTCGGTTGCTGCACGAAATAAAGAATGAGGACCAAAAAGCGATGGTGCGGGCACGTGGGCGAGCAACTTGTTGCTGGTGACCGGTGCGACTGGAGATGCGTGTCGGGGGGGAGAATGTACGATTGCTTGCCGTGGGAGCTGTAAAAAATCTTTTGAAAAAGACAAATGCGAGCAATGCGGTGCCAAGATGCGACTAATGATCAACTAGATTCTGTTTTCAGTGCCGATATGCTGATGTCATTTGAGTACTGAGAGTGAACCTTGTAGCTCGATTTTGAAGTGACTCGAGTTGATTGATCAGATATTGTTGATGAGGGTTCCAAAAAGGGGGGATGCATTTTCTAATTATGACCTTATGCGAGACTGATAGGCGAGTAGCTTTACATCTTGAGCGGCATGGCGCAGACGGCGTGTTAAAAACCCCAGTGTTTCATTAGCAGATGAAATGATGTTCGTAATGTGAGTAGCCCAGGTTAATCACTGCAAAGGGTTACTCCAAGATATTTATAGGAAGGAACTAGTTGAAGGTTAGTGAAAGCCGTTCGGTAAAAAAAACAATAAGTGGATTTGTACGGTGGAGGAAAGAGACAGTCTTGCATTTATTTGAGTTTAGTTCCATTAGCCTTAGGTTACACCATTTTCGCACACTTCGCAAGTCATTTTGAAGAGATGGGTTATCGGAAACAATACCACTGGTATGATAAATTACGCAATCGTCTGCGAACATACGGATATCAGATAAGAGATGCAATAGTAGATCAATATTGTAAATTAAGAACAACAGTGAACCAAGCACGGACCCTTGAGGAACGCCTGCAGCTACGGAGGTAGCACTAGATATATGGTTATTAAAAACACGGATTGTGAGCGGTTACTTAAGAATTCTTTAATCCATGCTAGACAATTGGAATTAAGATGTAACGCATCAAGTTTTAGTAGTGAATGATAAAGAACTGTGTCGAATGCTTTTGAATAATCTGAAAAGATGGCATCAGTCTGTAAGTTAGAATCCAGATTTACAAGCAGGTCAAGAACAGACATTGCTAGCGGCGTTTTGCACGTAAATCCTTTCCTGCAGGCACGCTGTGATGGATGAAAAATTGGTTAGAATTGAGAAAGTCCTTGATATGTGTTAAGATGATACGTTCAAATATTTTACATGGCACACTGGTTAATGAGATAGGGCGATAAGTAATGTGGACTGTTTATTACCTGATTTGTAAACTGGAACGACCTTTCAAAGTTTTCAGTCAAGAGATAGCATGCCTCTCGAAAGTGACTATGAAAACAATAAACGTATATATACGGCACAAATATGTTTGGTGTTCTTGAGAAATTTTGATGTAATATCATCCACAACAGCCGACAATGAGAGTTTTGTACTGTCGATTAAGGATGAAATACCGGTTGGAAAAAATGTAATTGGTGGCATGGTACATTCAAAAGCGGCATAGGGAACAGTGAATGGCATTTCGGTTTCATGAGTAAACACAGATGCGAAGGCAATGTTGAAGACATGGGCACATTCAGCGTCTGTTAGGGTATCACCTGACTCGCTTGATATAGAAACAGACCACGTGTCATGTGGGTTTATAACTTACCAGAATTTTTGGAGGGTTGTTTTTAAGCATGTCGGGTAAATCATAATAAAAAAAAATAGCGTTAAGCATGACGGATAGCTTCAAGGTAAGCACTTTGAGCGTCTGTGTACGCAATGCATGCACCAGGGGTTTTACGGGACTTGGCTGCGTGAAAACTGTTTCTTTTTATTTTCTAATCGCTTCCCTTTTGAATTTCTTGGGATGGTGGATGTTGGAATCTTTGGTGGATTTCGTGGAAATAATAGTGGATATGCTGGAAATATTAGTGCATATGGTTAAAACTGTAGTAGGCATAATGGCTGATGATGGCGAGAGTGGAAAAAATGATGGCAGATGGTGGTGGTGGTGGCGAGCAAATGTTGGTGACGGTGGAAAATGCCGGCTGATGACGGCTAGAGTGGAAAAAACGGTAGCAGATGGTGGTGGTGGTTAGCCAATGGTGGTAATGATGGAAAATGACGGATCATGGTGGCGAGGCAAAACGTGTTTGGTGGAAGGTTTGGTGAGCAAGGTGGATGACGGTAACAAGATGGAAGCTTAGTGGATGATGGTGGCATTATGAAAAAGCGAATGACAGTATGTGAAATCACTTATTTGTAGTGTTTCAGCTTTGAACGTGCAGAAATATATGCTTACGATCAAAAGAAACCAAGTCTGCTCATTGCGCTTTCTAGCACGTTTGTTTTTTAAATGTGAAGCATTTCTTAGTGAACTTTGGCGAATTTGAGCCTGCCTATCTATCTATCTATCTATCTATCTATCTATCTATCTATCTATCTATCTATCTATCCACCTACAAAATTATCTCTCCTGGCCGTGTCAATAGCAGTATTGATACCAAAATTGGTATGGCATAACACGACTGTATGTAGAATATATTTGAATAGTCATAACGTGAAAATCATGACAAGTATGTCAAGAATGTCAGGATTTACATTTCTTGGTACTGCAGCTCTTGCAGTGATTTTGTTCACATGACATGATGCAAAACTGGTACGGTATGGCATGATTGCATGGAGAACACAAGTGACAGACTCCAACACGAAAATTATGAAATGCGTGTCATGTAACAACATGACTACATGCCACGCTCATGATGTGCTGGTGGCCGTTTCGCTAGCAGCACATATACCAAATATGGTATTACAGTACGTGAATGGAGGACGAAAGTATGTGACTGGTGCAAACATGATAATTATGAAATGCGTGTCATGTAACAATATGACTACTTGCCACACTCATGATGCCGTGGCGCCCGTTTCGCCGGCTTAACTTATACAAAGTGTGATATGACGGGACGTGAATGAATGACGAAGGTATGATACTGGTGCAAACATAATAAACATGAGATGCGTGTCATAGAAGAAAATGACTACGTGCCACACTGATGATGCGCTCGCGGCCGTTTCGCTAGCTTCACAATGCCAAATTTGATGATATAGGACGCCATTGGATGACGAAGGTATGTGACTGGCGCAAACATGACAATCATGAAAGAGGTGTCATGTCAAAACCATAGAGTTTCTCAAAATTAACTAGAGGGCCCTCTGGCGCTGCGATCGTTCAGCGACCACGGGAATGATGGGTAGTACACACATTTGCCTAGTCTTCGTACTTGCGGGCGGCGAATCGTACTTGCGGCTCCGTTTATTGCTGTGTTTCGGTTTTGTTTTGAAAGAAAGATTGAATCATTTTGAACTTCGTGAGCCAATTTGGAAAGTAAGTATAAAAAATAAACAGTGAGTTAGTGAAACAACTTTATTGACGATCCGGCATAGAGCGGGAAGGTGTAGGGGGATTAAAGCGAGACACTAGCGTGCTCGGACGTCCCGGAGCAGCAACCTACTCGCGTAAACCCGTGGGGGCGCCACTTTCGGCCGCTGGCGTTCCAGGATGCTAAGCACGTGCTGGACCACGTCTTTTAGATGCGGAAGCATCTTATACTCGCACCTTGTAGTGCGCCGTCCGCACCGCTTCTCGAACATTCGACAGCTGACGCGCGCGCATGCGCCGTCGCGCCGTCGCCCACCATCTGTGCCGCACGCGCTTCTCCTTCGAGAACATTCGACAGCTGACAGCGCATGCGCCGTCGCGCCGTCGCCATCTGTGCCGCGCGCGCGCTTCTCCTTCGAGAACATTCGACAGCTGACAGCGCATGCGCCGTCGCGCTGTATATATACTCAAGGTCGGCGCTCGCTCGCTCAGTTGCCGCTCGTCCTTTGGTTTGTACGGCGCGTCGACGTCCGAAGTCGCGGTTAAATGAATTCCAACGAATCCACAAACACAATGATCGACGTCCCTTCGACCAGCGCCGCCCTTTCGCATACGTGTGTACGTGTTCACTCTTTAACAACTCCTCCTACAACCACGTTAACCAGTTTAGCCATCGACCGAAGTAAGTCGCAATTTAACACCCCATTTCACAACCACGTTAACCAATTTAGCCATCGACCCAAGTAAGTCGCACTTTAACACCCCGTTAACCAATTATATGCTCCGCATCCTCCTCAGTGTTCCCCCGAGGGAAGCTGCGGGCAATTTTTTTTTGGTCGCCCGGCTCTCGGCTGCAAACTGTGCTGCTTATGGCAGTTGGCATTACTTCTTGGTTACGCGGCGGTGGTGCACAGTCCCAGAGGAGGTGTCTCTGTAAACAGCTCCAAGCCACACGAACACACACGGAGCCAAAAGCAGGCCAGAAGTACTAGTATTAAACAAACGTGTGTACTACCCATCATTCCCATGCTCGCTGAAGCGCCGTGCGTTGTAGCTCCCATAGACACTAGCGCCATAGTTCCCTCTAGTAAGTATTGTGCGAAACTCTATGGTGAGAACATGACTACAGGCCACAGTCTAGGCACCAATACATTTCGACGTTACGTGGTGCGCATGCTCGCCGGCGTTCATCGTGGTGCGCATGTTCGCCGGCGTTCATTTCGTCGCTTCACGCCGGCGTTGCCACGCCAGGCGCCGGTCCTGCCATATACTCACAGGCATGCGCCGCTCTGCATTGCTTGGACGTATGCGCATTTCAGGGCACCCGGTGTTCCTCCATTGCGAAAAAAGGAAAACGCAGTGTTGTGTGGGTAACGCATCGGCGCGAAATTCAGCACGTCGCGTTTTGCGCTGGTTGCCGTTGGGCTGCGCTGACAGACGCTGGTAGCGCCAGTCGCGCTTGGCGTCAGACTATGCAGTTCTCGCGGTTTGCTAACGTATCTTCGCTGTCTCCAGCGTGCGCGTGCGTCAACGTTACGTTGAAGTAAATTGGACCCTTCATGTCACTCGAGGATGTTTCGCTAAATCTACATATACCGAATTTGATGTTACGTTACGTCAATGGATGACGAAAGCTTATAACTGTTGGGGTGCACGTTACAGAACCCCAGTTGGTCGAAATTTCCGGTGCCCTCTACTACGGCCTCTCTCAAGATCATTAGTGGTTTTGTGACGTTAAACTCTAAGTTTCAATCAGCTATATGACTGATGCAAACATAATAATTATGAGATGCGTGTCATGTAAGAACATGACAACATATTACGCTCATAGCGTGCTCGCGGCAACTTCGCTAGCTACACATATAATAGGTTTGCATCACGTGACGTGAATGTATGACGAAAGTAAACGACACATCTAAACTCGATAGTCATGACAAGGAAGTCGTTTACGGTAAAATTCACCTCCACCTCGTAACGTTGTCGTGATTTCAAAGTGACATATTAACCTTCCTCATTCGTGCTTCACGTATCATCGATTACCACTGTGCGTGGGATCTGCCAATTCTTTTTCCTATGGTGTCAACAACGTTTCAATTTTTGCGGAGCATAGAATATGCGGTTGGGAATATGTTTACGTTTCGCGCACGTACTTACATCAGTTGGACATCCGCAATGTGTTTCTTTGTTGTGATGTTTAGAAGACTTGAGGTGTCACTGTGAACATGACAACAAATGTTTTACATCGGCGTGGTGTTGTCGACAAATAAATGGGCTCCAGTTCCCAAATGCCCCTTTCAATGTTAGAGCAGAACACAGCGGTCACTTGATGTTACCACGCTAACAAACGAAACTGTTGTAATTCTTGCACACTCAATTGTGTGAGCCGTACATTTAGGTTAACAATGTGCGCGCATAAACATTCAATTCCGACATGCGTCGAGATGAGCCCAGCGAATTCGACTTGCATCCTTCTGTTCTACCACCATGATTTCAACCAAAGGTCAGTCACACTGACCGAGCCCGTACAAGTGTTATCGGCGCTTCTGGGTTTCAGAACACGCAATTTTGAGGAATGAAAATGACAATACAATGCAGCTACGGCTTCACTAAACCTAAATGAAGCCTTATTATTGTGTACAATCGCGAAAGACGCAACAAACATTGATGCGACGTGCTTTCAGCACTTCCACCGAATGTACACCTTCCCCCACCGACTGCTGCCGGTCACACTCGCCAACCCTTCACTGGCTCTTATGCGAGCACATACAAACGTCAATTCGTATGCTTACAGAATCAATATGATACCATAATGTTTCTGGCGCACTGTATTCGTTTTGGCCGAGCCGGTATGTAGTTCTTCCTAACGTCAGAGCAACAGTGGTGTGCTGGCATGACTGCGCTGTGCGTTGCGCGAAAAAGATCAAAATCAATTGTGTGGGCGTATCTATCGAAAGAGCATAGAAGCGTCATGAATTCTGAACTGATATTGCCCTTTGGAAGAAGAGAGAAACGGATATTAAACTTGGCAGTAACCGCCGATAAACTATACCTGTTCCTTAGTTCACTGAGCTGTTTTTTTCCTTCCTGCTGTAAATTAGAAAGCTGCATCACCACCTCTTCGATGAAGGACACATAATCACGTTTCAGTGGCTTCCAAGTCACTGCGGCATATTAGGCAATGAACATGCCGATGCAGCTGCTCGATCAGCACACGAAGGTGGTGAAAAGAATCTATACCATTTTCAAGGACTGATGCTGCAATGACGATTCGAAAAATCGCTAATGCAGAATTAAAATCCCTGTGGAACGCCGATTGCTTACGGCACACGCGACTGCTTAGACTGGACACGTCTTGTCGACTCCGGCCTCCGTCAGGACTCTCTCGACTCGAGACTACGGTGGCTTGCTGACTATGGCTCGGTGTCACCTTCACCAAAGCTTTCGCCTTCCGAATCGGCATGGAAGACAGTGCTGCTTGTGGTCATTGCGGCAGCGATGAAACTATAGAGCACGTTCTTTGTCACTGCCCTCGTTACAGAGAGCAAAGACAGCAACTAGCTGCTTCGTTAGCTCGCATTGACGACAGACCTTTGTCTGAACAATCAGTGCTGGAAAGGCGACATGATTTGTGTGCTCACAGAAAATCAGTGAAGACCTTACTGAGCTTTTTGCGTGGCAGTGGCCAATTGAATAGACTGTAGCACCCCGGCCCCCCCCCCCTTTTGCGCGCGTCTACTTCCCTCTTCGCTTTCTTTCCCATCTTTCTTCCCCATTCCCCCTTCCCCTAGTGCAGTGTAGCAAACCGGATGCTCAATTTTCTGGTTAACCTCCCTGCCTTTCCCTTATTTTATTCTCTCTCCTTTTTTTCTTCCGGTGGTAAATTGTAACAAAAACATAGCGCTGTTGCGATTATCGCAGTGGCAATCGTTACAGGCAGCAGTTGTTCGTGTTTATCAAATATGCAAATTTTAGTAGCAGGTGCAGATCTCGTTCCTTCCGAGTAAACGACAAACAGAACGGAAGTTTAACAGTGACTTTGTGAGTTGACTACATCTTTAACACCATAATTGCCATCTGTTGACGTGGCGTATCGGCGTGGCGTGGTGGCCGGCCTTACCGGCCGGGTTCAAGGTTTTAGATATGCTCTTCGGGACATCATTGACTTGAAGGAAATAAGCTCTATAGGTCAATTTCAAATGTCTCATGTTTGGATGGTTACATGCATGTCAACGCTGACGAAAACAAAGTTGGTCACAAGAGGCGAATTTTTTGTCAAAAGTCGTCGATGCCATGTTATAGACCCAGAGTCCATGGAAGTGAAGTTGAAGCTTATGTGCCTTCCTGAGCGCTTGGAGGACGCCTATGTGTACGAGGCACTGAAAGCTTTCGGGAAGGTCGAGACAATATCACAAGAAAGCTGGAAAGTTGATTGATTGATATGTGGGGTTTAACGTCCCAAAACCACTATATGATTATGAGAGACGCCGTAGTGGAGGGCTCCGGAAATTTAGACCACCTGGGGTTCTTTAACGTGCACCCAAATCTGAGCACACGGGCCTACAACATTTCCGCCTCCATCGGAAATGCAGCCGCCGCAGCCGGGATTCGAACCCGCGCCCTGCGGGTCAGCAGCCGAGTACCTTAGCCACAAGAAAGCTGGAAAGTAGCGGACATAGAACAAATGCGGACGCTAAATAGGGATGTTTTTTTGTCCCGTGCTGATGGAGTTCGCATTGCGGATATTCCTCATATTCTTGTTGTCTGTGGGGTGCAAAGCCTCTTCCTGATACCTGGCCGCCCATCACTTTGCCTTCGGTGCAGTAAAGTTGGACACATCCGTCGAAACTGCAGGACCCCTCGCTGTGACAACTGTCGATGCTTCGGTCATTCGACCGAAGATTGTGTTATGACATACGCCAACAAGCAGCGACAGCACACAAAACAGCCAGATGATAACCTACAAGAGCATATTATAGATGCCACCGAGGTTTTCGACGCAACGGGAGACACTCCGTCAATGTCATATGCTGCAGGCTCTATAACAAGGAATCCAGAAGAAGAAAGAAAGTCACTCGCTGTTGACACAGTTGAAACATTTGCGTGCAAAGAGTCAAGTGAATCATGCAAGCAGCATACCTAAAGTGACTCCGCACAACCCCTAGCACAAGTAGGAGTTCCTATGAAGAGCGCTGTTGCGCTGACCCATAAAGATGCCGAAGAACCACCAGTACGAGATAGAGACTCTGGGCTGGAAGCCGCAAAAGTTCATCACCTGCTTGCGCTGCAGCTCCGCAGCAGCTTTTTCATCATGGTGCAGTGTCGGAAGAGGATATGCAGATCTCTACGGATGCAGCAATACTGAAACGTCGCGCATCGTCCAGCTCGGATTCAAGCAAAGGGAGTGACCCAGCGTCAGTGACTAGGGAGTCACGCCATCGCCGAAAGTCCATGCCAAAGGGGAAGTGTCGCCCATCCCGATTTAGGAGGCCTGGTGAGAGTCACTGGAAGCCTCAGTGCCAACTCTTGGGACTGATCAAGTGGGACGATATACGCATTGAAAGGTAGTCACCATGGCGCAGTCTGAGCGACTTATATTTGCCACCTTGAACGTACGCGGCCTTAGGTCTCCGCAGAAACAAGCACAGCTCTGTAGACTTCTCAATCGGAAGCGTCTCGACTTTGTCGCCATCCAAGAGAAAAAGATCGAGAGCGATGAAGAGACCGAGAAGGCCCTGTGGCCTTTTCTGTCTCAGTTTAATGTGTGTGTCTCACATGCTAAAGCTTTATCTGCTGACTGTTGGTTGTTTCTGAAAAAGAGCCTACCCTGCTCAGCATTCTGCACTAGTGTTGATGAAGAGGGCAGGTATATATGCTGTGATATCTGTTGCAAGGAGTGCCATGAAACATTATCAATCTATATGCGTTTAATGATGTCCCGAAACGACTTGAGTGATTTGAAAAAGTGCGTAATTTACCTGACGTCGACAGATGCATGGTAATTATTGGAGATTTCAACTGCGTATGTGAAGTTATTGATCGTTATAATTCGTCTGGAAAGAGAAACAGGAGTGGTGAGCTTTTATCCGGTATTTTAAATAATGCAGGAATAATTGACATCGGGGTCTCGAATCGGGCAACAGCATATTCAAGAGTACAAGGCAGTTCTCATGCTCACCTTGACCGAATTTACTTGTCCTCATCCCTCTTATCTCATAAAATGTCCTGTCCTGCAGCACCGAAGCTGTATCATTCTCAGAGCATTCTATTGTCATAGCGCAAATTGGTGAAATTGTCACAAACAATTGCATCCCCAGTGGGTCCTTCGGAAAATGAATGCGAAGCTCCTATGTGATCAGGAATTCATGAATCCCATCCAGATGGCATTAAGGCAACTTTTTCGATTGGTTTTCATATCTTCGCTGCTTGGGAGCTCTTGTAACACGAAGTTCGTGCTATAGCTTTAGAAATTTGGGCTGTTAAGTCTTTCTATAGAAAGAATGATGAAAAGGTACTTGTTAAAAGTCTTTGCAATCTTTATCAGATGCAATGCGAAATGCCGGGAAAGTACATCAAAGACATTGAGAATATTAAGTGCCAACTGCAGAGATACGATGCTGTTTGCTACCAAGGAGCACGTGTTAGATCTCGGAACCAGCGCACTTTAAATTCTGAGCAACCAACGCGCCAGCCTTTTCTTGATGAGCAACGCCATGCGATTTTTAGAGTTATTCCAGACGTGTACTATAGCGATGTGCTCATAAAAGACAACGGAGACATTACTTTGGCGTTAGAAACGTACTATAACTGTTTATTTAGCTCTCCTTCTGATGATTTTGACGCTCACATCAAGGCTAGTTTTGTTTCTCTTGTGAACCCCTTGAAGGACAATGATTGTGCAGTCATTAATGGGCCCATTACTATACAGGAAATCGAGCAAGCAATCGACAACTTGCCTTTATTGAAAACACCGGGCCCTGAATGCATCTCAGGTGAATTTTACAAAGCTTACAAGAAAACACTTGCTCCTATATTGCTGAATATTTTTCAGATGAGTTATGACATGAATACACTCCCACAATCTTTTTGCAAAAGCCAAACTGTGTTAATACCGAAAACAATTGACAAGGAAAAACTTCGCTTCGTCGAGGGCTACAGATCAATATCGCTGTGAAATGTGGACCACAAAATTTTTGCAAAAGTACTAGCAAATAGGTGGCAATTTGCTATGTCGATCCTCATTGGGTCTCATCAGACATGTGGGATCAGGGGTCGATCCATACAAACCAATATACTTGTCGCTCAAACAGTGCTTCATTACTGTCATGGTTCTCAAAAACATTTCGCAATGCTACAGGTAGACCTTGCAAAAGCTTTCGATCGTGTTCATCATTCCTTCCTTTTTTCTCTTCTCGAACAAGCTAATGTTGACAAAGTTGTTCTTAAAGGCGTTAAACTATGCTATAATGAATGCTCAACTCGTCTGATAGGTAATGGTCAACTCTCCAAGCCACTTTATATCGCTCTTTTGTAAAACAGGGATTCCCGATGTCACCTGTTTTATTTGTACTTTATCTAGAACCACTGTGCTTAAGCATAATACAGTCAAGTTGCATTCGTGGCTTTAGTATATTAGGCAGTGAAGTTAAAGTATTGGCTTATGCAGACGATGTCGCATTCTTTTGTACAGATAAACCAAGTGTCAAAAATGTGGTATATACTATTGAAAAGTTTAGCGTAGTATCGAAAGCTCGTTTAAATGCCTCTAAAAGTTTAGGACTGTGGTTTGGCTTGTGGGGTAGCACACAGAACTACTTTGCAGATATTAATTAAACAAGAACTCCTCCAACATACCTCGGTGTACCATTGCATGCGTATAGATTCAGTGCGCATTACTGGAAAAAACGCGTCCCTAAGCTTGAACGACAGGCCCAGACATTTGTTCCCTATCGACTTTCGATACTTGGAAGCGCTGAAGCTTGCAATACGTTTTTAGCGACAAAGCTTTACTATGTATTGCAACTTATTCATTGCGCAAGACTCTATATACAACGCTTCCATCAGATTTTCGCTACTTTCATATGGTCTTTGACTTTTGAGCCCATGCGTCATGAAAATATATTCAAGCCAGTTAGTGAGGGTGGGTTAGGACTAAACACCTTTATCTATGGCAAATAGTGTCCCGATTCTTCTTTTTTTGAAACGATTCCCATCCTGTAATCCGTTCCTTCTTGCAGGTTACACTTGTTGATTGCTTTCCAGATTTAATTGTTTCATGCAACTTCTCCGAACGCCCATGCTTGTGGGGATTCATGCAGGAAGTTTACCTCGTAGTTCAGTTTCTTAAAGCTCGCTTTTCTGTAGAATACTTGCACACAGTATCGCGCAAGGTGCTGTATAAGAACTTACTGAGTACACTCTTCCCACCTCCATTGTACCGATCACTGTACTTCAATCTTCCAGGCCACGGTGTGTTGAAGCGAGTGCGCAAAATGTACATTCCACCTAATTAAAAAAACATTCTTCTATAAACTCCACTCTGAAACATTGGCGGTAAACACATGGTTAGAAAGAAAAGTTATTTTCATTCCGTCTGTTAACTGCCGTCTATGCGATGTGCCGGAAACGATTGAACATTGCTTTGTTAGCTGCGAAGATGCCATATTGTTTTGGGATGTCCTTCAGCGAGCAGTGAAAAAAACGTTTCGTCATTAACTCTCACACAATACGTTATCTTCTACCAGCAGCGCTTGATGAAGTGCCATATGATATGTTTTTCCTCATGGGTATGCACAGCTTGTGGAAGACACAAATGCAAGACCGCAATGCAGAGCTCACCACCTCTTCAAGCGCACACTTCATTCAAATGGCTATGCACCTAAAAAACATTTACGACAAGCTAGACTTTAGACCGGACTGGTACTCCGTCTTAAAGAACTGTTTCACCTCACCCCTTTTTTTGTTTGTACACCACGATTTGAAGAACTCTTCCTGTGAGGAACTCACACTGTGTTAGCCATTTAGTGTTTATGAGTAACGCTTGAGCGCTTACTTTGGCGAATGATTGTACTTTTGTTCGCTTGAAAAAATAAGTCGGCGTGGCGTGTGGTTAGTGTGCTCAGAAAGAAATTCTAAGGACGCAGGTTTGATTCCGCGCTGTCGCACCCTTTTTGACGGGTACTTTCTGCATCGTTTTTATATATTTATTTTTTTTATTGATTTAGTGGGAGCTCGTCACGGTGGTTGTGGCGTATCTTCGCGCTCCAGCATTGCCTGCTGGAGTGCACCAGCCACCTTCCTCTCTGCCATACGCCACCATACACCATGCGCCCCCAACATTTTCAATACCATGATCCGCCAAAATGATGGATGGTGGAATCCACCATTCCTATGGTGGACGTTTTTTCAATAATTTTCAATACTTTATCAAACCAGGGTTTGGCTGATTTCTTAAATATTGTAAATAAAGGAATATATTTGTCTACGAAATTGTTTAGTTCAACTTTAAAAAAGTGCCAGTTTGCGTCTTCAGTATGAGAAGGAAAGGTGCGTTCAAATTTGGGATGAAGCTGCCCTAAGTCACGGTTATTTGCTTCATAATTTCTTGTATCATATAAACGAATAGTTGTTTTAACAGTTGGAGCCAAAAGAGGTTTTACCATAAAGTCTACATGAATAAACTTGTGGTCACTGATTTCGGAAAGATACGCAATGAATGAGACGCCTTCGGGGTAATTTGTTAGGACAAGGTCGTGAATATTATAGCTGTTACCTGTGACACGAGTTTGTTGTGTGACCACTTGGGATAAATTGAAGTTTAGGCACGCTTTAAAAACTCATTCGATTCCTTTGATGTATCCACTAGAGCGTGCACGTTTGACGAAATGATATTATGAAATAAAGTCTCCAAACAGAATCACATATCAGGGTGTCCATTGTTATCTCATTAACTAGGTTGTTCGGCTTGAAAGAGAAGTCAGAAGTACTTTGAGGGGGCCTAGAGCAAAGGCCTAGTAAAATAGAATGAGGTGAGGCATGACAGTTCAGCCACATGATTTCTAGGTCAGATACGAAGTTTACAGAAGTACAAGATATCTTTTGACTCACGGCGACAAGTACCCCTCCCCCCTCGTGCCCCTGGGATCATTTCAAAAAAGTTAAAAGTTTGGTAAGTCAGCGAGAATTTCACTATCCGTTACATCTCCTGTAAGCCATGTTTCAGTTATATAAAAGATTGCTGCGAGATAACAAAACCAGATTAATATTATATCACGTTTCAGAAGAAAGCTGCGTATGTTAGTGAAGATCGCTGAAACCGACAAGTTTGATTGTGGAGAACGCAGCGGGCGGCAGGGCGCATGTTGATGACTGGGCAATTGCCATGATATTTCTTTAACATATTCTGTTGAATGGTTAAACACGAATCGTTTAGTTCCAAGGTGCAATGTTTTAAAGCGCAGAGAATAAGACGAGGATTTCGATTTGGTGAAAGTGATAAGGTGCTTGCGAGCAGATCTGGTGGACTGCGAGAAATTTTCACCGACGCAATACTGGCTTCCTTTCAATTTGGGGCCATTGCGAAGAAGGAATTCTTTGGTTTTGAAACAGTTTAATTTTACAATGAATGGCCGAGAATGGCGCTCTGAATGGCTTCCAAGACGATGTGCACGTTTCATTAGATTGCGACCAACGATGATGTTCATATGCTAATAGCAGTGGCGAATGACGATTTCCTGCGACTAGGCAAATGTTTCTCTCAAGTTGGGATCAGGGATATTACAAAATATAAGATTGTTTCGGCTAGACCGGTTCTCGGCCTCTTTCATCTGTGAAGGAAGGTGACCTAGCTGGCCTACTATTAGAGTGGTGTGTGATCTTAGTGTATCTAAGTCGGTTCTTAAGGTTTAGATAGCTTTTTAGTTTTCTTCTGAATCGATCTTGTGCTTACATAGGTCAGATAAAGTTTGTTATATTGATTGTAGCTTGCTTTTTAAGCTTAAAACTTCATTGAGCAGCTTTACCTGGCCAGCAGTCAGCTTTCCTAACTCCGTCATTACGTCTTTGATATCGGGAGGGCCAGGGTTAGTTTCAATATCAGCCAATAAGAGCAACAAAACTTTTAGAACATGAATGCACTACAACAATTGTAGAGAAGCACTGGGGGCTCGACAGCTGTATCAGAAAGTAGATGTTTGATTTCTTCCCGAAGAAATGATACGATCCACTCCGCATGGCGAAGCACAGTGGATTAGTGGTCTACACTGAAGCACAGTCACCGAGCCCACAGATCGCGGGGGACGACAGGGGCGGTTTTATAGCTCACGTGGGCGACGATATTGCAGACGATGGCACTTTGCATGAAAAAGGGAGGTCCAGAGTAGCTAGTGACGGCGCTGTTGAACACTATCAATCAGTCGGGACAGGTGGAGGCAAGGGGCATGGTGGACATGATAGCATGGCGAACGCAAGCGACAGACCCTAACATGAAAATCATAACATGCGTGTCATGTAACAACACGACTTCATGTCAAGCTCATGATGCGCTCGCGCGCGTTTCGCTAGAGTCACATATACCAAATTTGGTATTACGGTACGTGAATGGATGATGAAGGCATGTGAATGGTGCAAATATAATTATACTGAGATGCGTGTCATGTAACAGGACTACATGCCATGCTCATGATGCGCTAGCGGCCGTGTTGCTAGCTTCACTTCTACCAAATTTAGTATTACGGGAAATGAATTGATGACGAAGGTATGATACTGGTGCAACCATGATAATCATGA
The DNA here is from genome assembly GCA_013436015.1 of Rhipicephalus annulatus. Taxonomy (NCBI): domain Eukaryota; kingdom Metazoa; phylum Arthropoda; class Arachnida; order Ixodida; family Ixodidae; genus Rhipicephalus; species Rhipicephalus annulatus. Next base: position 243,796 of record WOVY01002560.1, on the reverse strand, counting down.
GATGCGTTTTATGTGTGAACATGACTACATGCCACAGTCAAGGCGCGAATGCATTTCAACGTGACGCAGTGCGCGTGCTCAACGGCGTTCATTTCGTCAAGTCACGCCGTCGTTGCCACGCCAGGCACCGGTCCTGCAATATATTCGTAGGTACGCTCCGCACTGCGTTGCTTTGGCGCTTGCGCGTTTCAGCGCGTACGGCGTCCCTCTATCACGAAAAAAGGGAGACGCAGCGTTGTCTTGATAACGCATCGGCGCGAAATGCAGCATGTCGCATTTCGCACCGGTTGCCATCAGGCAACGCCGACGGACGCTGGTCGTGTCATTGGCGCCTGGCGTCAGACTAGAGAGTGCTCGCGTTTTCCTAACGTAGAGTCGCTGTTTCCAGTGTGCGCACGCGTCAACGCTACATTGGAGTATATTGGACGCTTGATGATGCTCCCGCGGTCGTTTTGCTAGCTCTACATGTACCAAATTTGGTGTTACGTGATGTTAATGAATGATGAAAGTATACGACTGATGTAAACATAATAATCCTGACACGCGTGTCATGTAAGAAAATGACAACATATTTCGCTCATAGCCTACCCGCGGTAGTCTCGCTAGCTCCACATATCATTATTTTGGTATCGCGTGACGTGAGTAGATGACGAAAGTAGATAACACATCCAAACATGATAATCATGACACAGACATCATGTACGGCATCATTCACCTCCAGCTCGTAACGTTGTGCTGAATTTAAAGCGACATATCAAACTTTCTCATTTGTGCTTCGCATATCAACTCCTTCTGTACGTGGGATCTACCAATTTTTCTCTCATTTAAGAATCACTTTGGCGGCGAGTGGGCGCTGCCACGTTTGAACATGTGATATAATGGCCTTCTCTTTTCCACCGTCACTGATCGCCGGCCGATTCGCCGCCGCCGCTCCCGTATTGAAGGCCAGCAAAGCTGGTGCAGGCATAGCGATTATAAGGTTAGGCGTTTAAATAGCAGACAGTGCGGTGAGTGCCGGTGTTTCACATACTCTCACATCGTCACCCGGCTGTGCAGCGGGCTCGGCAAAATGCTAACGAATATGCACTCAGCCATGTCCCCTATACGAAGACAGAAATAAGCGTCTTCTCTTAGATTAACCTTCTAAAAAATATCTACTTATATAATGAGACATATATTTAGGGGCGAAGCTCCTTATGCCTTGCGTCATGCGTCCGCGACGTATGTAGTTGTAATAGTAGTAGTCCTAGTAGTAGTAGGTGCCCCCCCCCCCTTGTTTAGTCTTTGGAATGTCCGCTGGATGGCGGTACTTTTATATAATGAATAAATGATAAAAATGCGAGATGGCGGTACTTGGAGTGTTCACTAGATGGACGGACGGACGCACGGATGGACATGAAGACAAGCAGACAGACGGATGGATGGATGCGCGGACGGATAGACGGACGTATGCACAAGTGGACAGACGGACACACGGAGTCACGCACGGATGGATGCACAGAAGGACGCATGACGGATGGACGCATGTGCGCACGCAAGGAAGGACGCACGGACGCACAGACGGACGGACGAAAGCAAGAACGAACAGACGGTTGGAAGCGTGTACGGTATAACTAACGCTTCGTCCACTCATTATCATTCAGTACGTGCATACGCTATAATTTCCTTGCTGCGCTCGCCCGCGCCCGCATAGTCAGCGCTGCCCGTTTCTCGCCGCAGGCTGCAGGGCAACCTCCGCGACACGACACATCGCGGCCGCGTCGCCGACGAGCAATCCGTGGCGCTTTGGTGCGGTGGCGCCAGCTAGTTTCGCTTGAAAAACGAGCTGCGGAAAAGCATGACTTCTCAGATGGTGGGTTTGCGGTGCACCCGCCATCTCGGTTGTGGGAAAAGATTATGGGAACAGCATCTATAACAGCGTCAATTTCTGTCCTAAACTTCTGTCAACGACAGCAGCGGCCACGACAGGTGGCCGCTGCTGTCACTCTATAAGCTCGAGTGTGTTGTCAATTATCCAGTAGTTCTTGTCTCCCAAACCGCTTTGTTATTTCGTCATGTCATGCATGTCTTACTAGAATCCTTAAGCTAAAAACGCATATACTTTTGAGCGTGCCCGACAGGCTTACTTCTCTTCGTACTGCGCGCCGAGCGTAGATGACCATAGCCAACTCCTACAGCTTGCCAAGCTAGCGACTTGCCAATAAACTGGCACAATGCACGAGACGCTGACCATAAGTGCTTGTCTATGCTGTAAAATGTTTCTAACGAAATGCACATAAGGTAGAAGCAATTCGCGCTCTTGGGGCACTATCTTTAGGTCATATATACGAAGATATATCACTTTTGTACAGCACAGTGACACTTCCCTGGATATTGCGAAGATATTTTGTGACGTCTTGCTGGGGAACCTGCCTTGGTTCAAAATGTTGAAATACTGAGCTTTATATCCACACAAATTACAACGTTATACGTCCTTAAAATCCTCCCAAACGCATCAGCCTTAGGCTTGCGTTCATCGAACACTCGTAACACTTCACACCAAGCAAAAGATGAACATAACTGTTTTATTTTTTCGGTATTTCACTGAAGCCCATGTCATGGTCGAACATTAGCTTGGCAGCGCTACACAAATACGTCTCCTTCGATGGCACAGTGCTGAAAGAAAAAAACGTGAAGGTGATGAAGGACTTGGCGAAAACAATTTACTTGTTCTATTTCAAGCAAAGACCACTATATTTAATACAAGGCCATCTGCACGTACTTTAAAACAGAAACTTGACTTATCGCCGAGCTTTCTATAACATGACGTCTTCGGCAATTAAGGCTGCAACGTGGTGAGAGAGTACACATGAAGCTTGGACTATTGGCACTACCTAGAATGAAAGCATACACGAACGAAAAACAAACACGCTTTGGATACTGCTTTTGAACCATTAAAACCTGGCAGGGAGAAGAATCGTGATGTTCACCTTGCACAATGTGCTACAGCAGCATTTTATATATTAAATAACTCGGTTGGGCTAATTGGTTGACATTTCAAGAAAAGTGAATATTAGCCTGGAAGACCGGAATGAGACTGCGAGAGATTAGTACTTAAAGATTATTGAGTAAACGAATTCAGTAATATAACTACGCAATACTTTTGGCGGTAACTGCTTGACACTAGAGGAGAACTGCTTTCCATAATTGGGTCGATGCACGGGCGGATGGGCGCATGGACGGATGCAGGCGTGGATGCATGGACGAACGCAGGGATGGACGCACAGATGGACGTGCGGACGCACGAACAGACGCACGCAAAGACGGGCGGATAGATGCACGGACGGTCACACAGATGGACGCATATATGATTAAAAGATGCGAGATGGTGGTACTTGGAGTATTGACTAGCTGAATGAACGGACACACAGACAGATGCATGGACGGACGCATAGATGGCTGCTCGGACGGACGAACGCAGGGACGCAGGGGCGGATGCATGAACGAATGCAGGGACAGACGCACGAATGGACGTGTGGACGCACGAACAGGCGCACACATGGATGGGCGGATGGAGGCACGGACGGTCACACATACGGACGCATGGACGGACGGAAGCAAGCACGAATGGACGGACGGATGCTTCGCACTACTCTCCATCAATCACCCCGTGGATATGCTTCCATTTTTTCTCTTTTTTCGTACCAGCGAGCATGCTGAAAGCTATGAAGACGGAAGGGTGGCAGCGGGGGCAAGAAGAAACGCCTATTGGTCAGAAGACGCTACTGATTTCAGCACATTGTTTGTTTCCTTTTTATGTGCTGCTTGGTGGCATACCATGTAGGCTGCATTAATTATGCAGGACATGAGCCTTAAGCAGGCAAGAGCTGTGGGCTTTCGCTTTATAACCGGGTAATTGCGGTTTACGTTATTGTTGGTCGAAAAAAAAGAGAATGACTTCAAGTTAACCTTGGAAATTACCAGTGAATTTTAGAACGCGCTTTGCTAACGTGCGCTGTGACTTCGGTCACTCGCCGTGATGGTCTAGGGGCTAAGGTCCTCGGCTGCTGACCCCCAGGTCTCGGGATCAAATCCCTGACTGCGGCGGCTGCATTTCCGATGGAGGCAAAAATGATGTAGGCCCGTATGCTCAGATTTTAGAGCACGTTAAAAACCTCAGGTGGTCATAACTTCCGAAACCCTCCTCTACGGCTTCTCTCGTGCTCATATGGTGGTTCTGGGACGTTAAACTCCACATATCAATCAATCATTTTGTCACATCTTTCCAGATGCCTGCCTTACCGTTATGCGTCGCCTTCTGACCATATTGTAAAAGTGTTTGTGGGCCCTTTCAAGAAGTGATAATGTTGCCACGCGTATGAAACTGTAACTCAGGCTCAGGTGTTGAAATGACATCCAAAAGAGGAAGGTAACAACGTTATTGTTGTGGGTGCAACTATCGTTCTGTCCTGCTAGCCTGTAGTACTGTGCGCTCTGCATGGCATCAGTTAGATCCACTGTAATCGAATTGATCTGCCCCTTAACGTTTTTTTGGTCAAGGTAGCGACTCTTGAAACAAATAGGCTATGAATCTCCGCCGCATACACCACCTTTGTCCCTCCACCATACTTAAAACGAACCACAAACCACGCAGGCTGTGACTGCTCTATCATCTGTGATTCCGTACCACATCCTCGACCCTGGTAAGTTTTCTGGCATGGACAGCACAAAGGTCGCAGAATGGCTCTGTGCGAGACTACAAATACCGCTGCGACTTAATTGCAAAGACCCTGCGATGCCTCGTCCACTCGTGCCTTCTGCCGATTTCGCAAGGAGTTTGTTAGCCAGTTTCTGGGAGTGGTGGCACCCGCTAGGTTACAGAGCCCCTGCGCAAGGCAGCTGGGCAGCGATCTCTTTCATTCAAGCCTTCATGCGTCAAGAGTTGGCCCAGATTGACGTACAGATTACCTTGACCAGCAGCCACACGCTTCAGCCCCTGTGCACACCTGTCCACATTGACTGCCCATGTCTCGCCCATGTGTCACCACCGTAGCTTCGGCTCATAGGTTTCCGCCATGCTACCGAAATCCATCTGAGTGGCGTGCGCAAGAAAATCAACCTATCTGCTTTCTTGCTCTCGTGTTGGGCACATCTTCCGCCATTGTCGCAGCAGATGGAATTGCCGGCCAAGCTTTCCAAATGACCACCGCCAGGATCACGAACAGTTTTAGCATCCCACTTTTTCAGAGGACCACCTTCAGGAGCTTTCACCTCGTCATTCATCTATACGCTCCAAACCGTCCTTCGCTGACGTCACCACTCAGGGAAATTCGATTTTGCTCCTACAAGTCGTCGTCCGCCATGATTCGGCTACCACACAAGGCTTCTATGCACGTCTCTTTATGTCGCTCTTTCGACCAGTTTCTGATAGAGACTTTCTAGTGGTTTCGCTCACTGATTTGACTCTCGCTTACATCAACGCACTTCCAAACACAATACTGGTTGTCACTAACAACAAAATACAACTTGCCATGGCCAACTTCACCACACCGAACCAAGCTCTTCCTCAAAAAATCACCTTAGCCAAGCTTTCCAGAAAAAAAATATGCGATTTCTCCTTTAATACCTGGAATCAATACCTTGGCGAAACCTGTCATTACTCCTCAAAATAAGATCTTCCTTGGCAGAATGATATGTGGGGACCTGTTGTGTTCTCAAATTGAAGCCCTATTTAGTGTTATGTTTTCTTCTCTCATTGTTTTCGACATCGAAGACCGTCCCTCTGGTCGCACAAGTGTTGTAGCCACCATATCGATAACGGCGACGCCAGTCTACTTCACAAACGCACTTACCATGTGTCTCTATGTGGTGCCACGCTATACAATAGGTGAAGAAAATGATGAGAAAAAACGTTAATTAGCCCTCCTCGAGTAGTTCGTCATCCCCTGTAGAGTTAGTTAAAAAGGACAACAGCTGGTGCTTTTGCATAAATTGTCGCCACCTCAATGAGATCACAAAAAAGACATCTATCCTCTACATCGAATAGATTATGCATTCGACTGCCTCCAAGGTGCGAAGTATATCTCGCCAATTTACTTCAGTCTAGATGCTGGCAAACTCTGGTTGGCGACTGTTAAAAGACAGCATTCACTACACCCGACGAAATTTACTAATCTAATGTTATGCCTTTTAAGTTGTGCAATATTCCGGCTAATATTTAACAAGTAGTTGACTTTCACCTGCACGGTTAGAATTGGTCAACCTGCCTTTGTTTTTTGAATGATAACATCATTTTGATGCCGACCTTTCAAAGCCACGTTGCTCGTCTCTTGGCCATACTTGGCGTTTTCGTGCGTACCTAGCCTTGAACTGATATCGTGGAAAGTGCAAATTCGGACGGTGGTAGTTTAGCTCTACGTTCACCTTGTTGACGCCACTAGTGCCGAACCCGACGCTGTCAAAACCTAAGCTCTCCACGAATTCGTGGTTCCGCGTTTCACGCAAGTTTGCAGTTTATTGGGCTCTGTTCATACTTCTGCTTCTCTATAACAAACTTCACGAACATTGCTCGGCCCCAACTGAATTCTTTAAATATTTTGCTTTTCTCAAGCGTGAAGATTAAGAATATTTATTTACGTCACTGTTTTTTGACCTGACATCACCACCTGTGTTCACTGATTTTGATGCAGCTGTTGGAAAAAGTTTTGCACAGACTCAAGTGGCCATAGCACCGGTGCTATTATTAGAACAGATACTGAGAGGCACAAACCGTGTCATAGCCTACACTCTTCGCCTTCTGTCAAAGACAAAAAAAGATAACTCCATTAGGACTTGCAAAAGCCAATACCTCGTGCGGGCAACCCCGACATTTTGTCCGAGCCTGTACAGGCCTGTGTTCAAAATCATGACAGACCATCCGCTTTGCCTGCCGTTAACAGGACCCTACAGGAGGACACGGTTGTTGGGCACTCTAATCACAGAACAAGACATTTTCAGTTGTGTACTAATCTGGCAAGCTGCACAGCGATGTCTATAGCCTATCCTAACACCACGTTCAAGTACTCTGTTCCAGTCACATAAATCGTGCCCCTTTATGTATTCGTGACTTTCTGCACGCGGCTGAATAACAAGGCCCAAATCTATCACTGCTCTTCATCACTTACCCATTATATCGAGCAGTCTGGCCCTTCACTTGACAGGCTTCTGCTTTAAAACAAAGTTTTGTACCACCAAAACTTACCCCCAATGACGCGGTACTTGACTCGTAGTGTAACGTCACCTATGCAAGAATGTTCTGCAACAATTGCATGACGTCCCAACTTCTGGACATATGGGCGTCTCCAGAACTTACGACCGTGTTCTACAACGCATACTCTGGAAGGGTCTTTATGGCTCTGTTTTTCGTTACTTTGAAGCTGGTGGCCTCTGCCAGCGCCCAAAGAAGCCTACAATTACCCCTGCCAGTCTCCTTCAGCCTATTGAAGTTGGATCAGAGCAGTTTTATGAAGAAGGGTTGGACTTGCTAGGTCTCTTTGTTTACTTCGACAAAAGAAAATAGGTGGTTTGCAGTAGCCATGGTTTTTGCCACTTTGTATGCTATCATTCTAGTGCTACCGACCAACTGTGCAGGTGAAGTTTGTGACTTTCTGCCCTGCAACATCATTCTCTAATATCGCGTCCTTTGTCACTCACGCACCTTGGTCACTGCTTTCTACCTCGTGTGGTTGGTGATGGACTTCGGTCTTGTGCTACGCCTCACCAGTTCAACACGTTGTACGATTCTCAGATTAATGGCCTTACAGAGCACCTAAACCACAATCTGACAGACATGATTTTTTATGTACGTATCTAGCGACCTATCTGACTGGGGCATTGCTCCCTCGTTCGTTACGTTCACATACAACTTGTCACTCCATTAAAAATTTGGCTACTCACCGTATCATCTACTCTTCGGTCGTTATCACCTACTCTGCTTCGACATTTAGTATTCGTCTGACCAACCACCCTCCACTTCGTGTGCTCAAGATGTCGACAACAATGCCCTCGTGGCCACCGCTTGGTTATCGTCGTTACAGAAAGCAAAAAGGTCTTTCTATGATCATCGACATACAGATGCCGAATTCTCTGCGGGATCTCTTGTTCTACTATGGATCCCATCTGGATGTGTAGGGCTCTGCGAGAAACTGTTTTTCCGCAACATTGAGCCCCTCCGAGTGTGAGGTGACACCTGTCGCCTATGTCATATTCGCGACAAGCGTCTCATCAGCTGCTACGCCCAGAACACAAGTAGTCTACGTTTCTCGGCTGAAAACCTATAATTGCGATTTGCCCATTTAACAGGCACCGAGGCCGTGCCTTACCGGACAGGGTAATGTCACCCTTATGGAACTGTCACTCGGGCGTGGGTTCTGAAATGACATTCAAAGGAGGAAGAAGATGACTTTCTTGTCGTGGGATGAAATCTCGAACTGTCCTGTTGACCTGTAGTAATGTGCGCTCTTCATGGCGTTAGCTAGATCCGCTGTAACCGAATAAATCTTCCCCCTATTGAGATGCCTGGGACAAATACTATTCCGCCATGAAAATATGTGCGTTTGTGAAGAGCTTAGTGAAGGAACTTCAGATAACATTATTAAAGCACGACATCCCTTCGCCGACGACGTTGCCTTTCTGCAGTGTTTATTGCAGTGGTTTTTTTAGTCACGGCTATTGCACCCGTAGCAATACTCAGGTGGTAGAGAAATACCATTTGTACATCTGGACGCTGCACTACTTTAGTAACCAACCATAGTACGATAACACAAGTGAAAGAAAAATAGCGTAGCTACGTAAGTGCGTCTAGGACAACTCCAAGATGTCAGCATGGTCAGTATTTTTTGCTGGTATTTTGATACTTTAACAATAACTTTTCGTGTTAAAGGACCACTCAATAGGTTTGACAGTTTTGAGCTGACAAGCGCAATTCGTAGATGAGGTGTTCATAATCACGTCTGCGAAACGCTTATTAAAATTCAGTTAAAAATGAAGACTTTTTGCATTATGCTCAGAGAAGACATGGCAGAAACGAAGTTCTAGATGCTAGGCAGCTCTTTGACTAACCTGTGTAACTCTGCCCCTCTGTACGAATGCGCCACGCGCTGCAAGTTTTGGGCGTTCACGTCAAGTTCACCGCTGCTGCGCGTTCACGTCAAGTTCCCTTTGCACTGCGTGCTGATGTCACTCTCTCCCTTGCCTGCCACGCGTTCACCGTGGCGCCGACAGCTGCCACCTCGCCCGCTCAACCGCAACACATGCCACGACCGTCACTCACTACAATGCCGACTGGTCGGTTCACGACCAATAAATTTCATGCGCGCCTGACGTACGCATTGAAACTTGTCTGTACGTGTCACCTGGAAGACATAGCTTAAATGAATCATGCAGCGCTCATCGTACACCCGCGTTAGCGCCCTTAAACCGTGCGCAACGATGCTGTTGCGCATCCCAGCAGAGTTGCCTTCAGGAAATTAATTATTCGAAGTTTTCGCAGGTGTTAACATAGAAAACACGAATGCAAAGACACCAATTACCTCGACCTCTGCAAGGGCAATGGCCATAATATACTCCTTGGTAGGGCCGCAGGGTGCACCCATGGCCGATTCTTGAACGATGTCGGCAGGTAGGACTGTTGAGCCCATTGTCCAAGCAGCAGGTTCCGGGTTGGCACTGACCATCGGATGAACACTCATCACCTATTTCCTGTAAAATTGTATTATATCACAATTTCAGAGTTACCTTCGTGCTAGTTTATCGCACCTTAGGTTACCTTCGTAAGTAAATGTTTTATCTGAGCATGCTGTATTACAATCTAGCACATCACATGTTTTGTAGGCAAGTAAGTAACAAACTCCACATATATTTAGCTGATATTTACACTTCTAAACCAAAAATGTGACTTTTCATTATTGACCGCATTTTCATATAGCCAACACATCAATTGCCTTGCCTAGAAATAGGAACACGATACTTCAGTTGCATCAACAAAATTATCGTAATTGATTAGGTATTCTACAAGGCACACAGCTAATTAGGTGGTTGCGTTTGTATTCCAACGCACTTGTAGGTTGCTCACATTATGAAGTTTGTAATTATTCAGACCATGACTTGTCATTACGTATTAAAATTACAGTGTTGCTAAGTCCGATTCTCCTCGCAATGTTCGAGTACATCGTAACGTTCGAGATGTGGAGCCATTTATCATTAAAGTACAACACATGTCTCAAGTGTCTTTTCAGGTGTTTTGACCTTTGCTGTGATGATTTAGAAGGCAGAATATTTATTTATGATATCCTGTATGTGGCTACTTTCTACTGGACTGTAAAAACTAACTGCAGCAGCAAATGCTATCTTTTTAGGACTAGGTAGGTGCTTATTTCTAAAAGAAGCAGATGCATTTTAACTAAATCTTGGAAGAAAACACTTTTTTTTATTGACAATATGGTCACGCCTGCTCAAGCAAAAATTTGCCGGTATGAATCTTTCGCCCAAACACCACAAACCTGCATTGTAGCTAAAATATTCATGGACCAGTATCATCACTATTGAAGGGTAGAGTTGGCACTTCGCTCATATATATTGGTAGATTTATTTAGGGATAAATTAGCTCGTAAAATAAGTGTAAAATGATTCCAATGTACGGAATAGCCATGTTTTGCGATAGAATTAGGATCATTCTTGAGCTCCTGTGAGTGATGTGCCTCGTCGCATGTGCGTAATGGCAATTACTAGACTTGAAGAGCGAGTGAACTTTCCTGGCAAAAACCGCACTATTCCGGGTTGTAATCAGTGTATTATTCTTCCTTGAATGAATTGATGACCTCTAAATGTGTTCCGGTTCGTTTCATTCCAATCCGTTTTTGACCACTTCTTCAGTTGACTGTATAGATGCCCAATATCTTCCTTTTATGGGTATTGCGATTCAAATTTTTCTTGGTTAAGCGAACGAAACACATAATAATATTTCGCAAAATGAGACGAGCCGTGACTATTTTCAAGTATGTTGCCACCGACCAAGACGTAGTTCAGCACGCACAGCGATCAAGCAGGTCTTCTTCGTCATCTTCTGTACGCAGAATGCTTCACACTTCATGGGCTAGCCATGTATCTTTGTCCTCCGGCTGTAAAACCACTGTCTTGGTGCACTTTATACGTGGTCTTCAGTAGCAGGGCGGTATATTTTCAACGTATTGACGTGAACTACGTCACTAGGGGTGTTCGCAGACAGGTTAGTTAAGGAGAGTGAAACGACGTCTTAGGTAATGTCCGTTACTTGTCTTATGATACGGTAAGTTTCCTTGTACTGAGCGAACAACTTCTCCCACAAGACGATAAGCTGGGCACCAGAAAAGAACTAGGGAATCAGGTTAGAGGTGAATGTCGACATGCTTGCTTTTGTAGAGAGCCTTGTGGATTGCTTGGGAAGCCAACAGCCTAGAGCGGGTATCTAACGTGCGTGGTTAGTGCGAGCGATAGCATCACGTGCCTATTCGCTCACTCGGCGGAGGTGTTGTAGTCGGCAGTAGGATGTCCAGAGGTTAGGTCAGGTTACGGCCGTAGAGTATATAAATTGGTGAATAACGTGTGGTATCTTGACGAGATGAATTACAGGTGAACGTAGCGTGAGGTAGTGCTATGTCCAGGTCATGATCGTCAGACGAGACGTACATCGAGAACGTATCCGTGAGGATGCGATTTACGCATTTGGTAACATTTTTTGTTTGAGGATGGTAGGAAGTTGTCAAGTTGTGCTGTGTTGAAGAAGATCGCAAAAGGTCGTCGAGTACGCTAAACTCGTTGCGCTAAAACTGTTGAACGGAACACGAAAATAATCAGTGACATGCAAAAAAAGTAGGAAAATTAGCCTTTTATTCTTCATAAGCGAGTACTGTCATTGAACATCATGTGCTCCAGAATGTGCCTCTTCGCCCGAGAAAAAAACTAATTGTGGAAGGTGAACACAATAACGAAGTAACTAGGGCACGAATGAAACATTTTGGGTGAGACCATGTTTATTGTTTGGTAACTATTGTAGTCGTAGTGCTGATTTAATGAATGTGGTTACGTGTGATTGAAACAGTTGGAGCAACCGGCTAATTTTTGACCATAAATTGTGTTTTTGAGTTCATGTGAAAATAAAGAATACATCATTTTGATTAAAAACCTTTTAAAATTGGAATGTAATTAGGCGTAATAACTTCCCTAGAATTGTAGGGTAGTTTCGGTTAGTGCACTTGGTTATTTCTTCAAAACTAAACGCCTCATCTGCTTTTGCGATATGAACCGCGCCCTATTTTTGTGAGAGGCTGACAAAGTACAAAAATTTGACTGAAATAGTGTACCTGTACTTGCCTTGGCTCCAATGTTTGTTTGTTGTCATTATTCTTGAGCGCAAAAAAGAATTTTATTCCCTTACTCCGTTCATTTATAGTGATAGTCTCGTTCTAGCAGACTTGAAGCGAGTGATTATTTTCAACTGGTAACTGTTAACAAGTTCAAGTGCTAATGGACAAAAGCAGGGCAAATAAGAGTGCGCATATAGACGAGAAAGTGTATGGGAGAATGACCAGTGCCGTGACTCACTGATAGAGCTTAGGAAGCGCTTTATCAAAATTGTAGACTTTGCCCTTGCCTGTGAGAAGTTGTGTGTTTGTCAACGTTTTCTTCTTTGCACTTTTAACGCAAGTACTATCAGAATTTTGTGCATCCCGTTAAATGTGCTAGTCAATGCCACGCGAAGAAGTATGGGATTACTTGCCTATGCTGCATTATTTCCTTAACGTAAGGAAGTGTGGAGAAAAACATTGTTCTGGAGAATGTGGGTCATGCTTTGACGTAGGAAATCGGTGTTCGGGGCCGATTTATTTGTGATCGGTGTGCGGGGCCGATTTAGTATTTCAGGGATTTAGTATTTCAAGCTCGCCTATGCGCGTGCTCGTGCGCGTACCTCGTGAAAAGCTCCCGAGCCAGAGGGACAGCTCGGCTAACCTCAGAGAGCAGAGCACAAGGACAAGTTCGGGCCACGCCCTGACTGCTCGTTTTGACCCTACGTGTCCGGGCCTCGTTGCGGCGTTGAAATCTTCGGGTGCGCCCCGGACTGGGCATCGCCCCACCACACCCCCGGGTTGGTCTGAAGCAACGTTCGTCACGGCCAGCTGCTGCTCTGGTCTCGGAGCGAGATGCTGTGCAAGGTCTGTTCGCGGCAGTCGGCGGTACGCTGTTCTCGGTTTGTGTACAGGCAAGCCCAGGCATTGACCACCGTACTGGGAGCCCCCTGGCGGTTATCTTCTAAGCCGGGCCCCACCTCGGTACGAACTCCGCAAGCACAAGGCACACCGCCTCCTGATTACGAGAGAGCTCAAGGTCAATCGCAACGTTCACGCTCCAAGAGCAGAACGTGAGTGGACGAACTAGAACATTAACTTCCCTTCCGCGTAAGACCGTGAACGCGTGAAAATATGTGTGATTTTATGCAGTATGTATTCTCTTGTTCGTCTTCGTGCATATAAAAGTCTCTTGTTGTCCTCGAGCGTCCTCTGTCCTCATCTAGCTAACCTGCGGCCACAGTTGCCCACAGTGAGGCATCGCTTGAATTAACGACTTTGCGTATTTTGCGTAGTTATTGATGTATTGTTGGCAATTGCGTAGCGAGTAACTTATTTCTGAGGGTGGCAGAGGAGGCTTTGATGAAGGCCTTGACTCTCGAGGTAATCAATTACCTCAGGAAATATAATTTTAAATTACTGCAGTTTAACGTCCCGAAACCTCCCAAAAGCACTATATGATCATAAAAGAGAGATAAAAAGTCAAGGAAAGGCATGGAGGTTAACCACACGCACATCCGGTTGGCTGCCGTGTACTGGGGAAGGGGTGAAGGGGAGAAAAGAGGTTGCAGAGAGATAAGAAGGTACACACAATCACGAGCACACTCGGAGGATCACACAAAGTCTACAGGTGGTCGCTCAGATTTCTTGGCTTTAAGTAAAGTAGAAGTGCTTTAGTCGCTTTCTGCGCAACTAAGGCCGATGCCCAAGGTCTCAGAATCTTCTGCACACAGAATGGTCTAGAGTCAAAATCATTCAAAACCATCCGGAGCTGGCATCGCTGTGTGTCGTAGCAAGCGCAGCTGCACAGGACGTGTTCAATGGTCTCTTCAGCCCCGCAGTAGCCGCATGTAGAGGTGTCTGCCTTACCAATGCGAAAGGAGCCCACCTTTGTGAATGCAACACCCAACCAAAGGTGGCATAACAGAGTCACATCGGAGTGGGAAAGTTGTGATGGTAGCTGTATCTTGAGCGAAGGATCCAGTTCATATAAGTGACCCCTTTGGAAGCTGGCAGACGACCAGAACGTGCGTATAAGATCTCGAGCCAGCAGGTAAAGTTGTCTTGCTGCATATGTCCTTGATAGAGGAATCAGGACCGCACGGGTTGCTTCATGGGCTGAGCGTGCTGCATCATCGGCTAATTGATTTCCGGTTATACCGATATGCCCAGGCAGCCATTGATATATAATATTATGCCATCGCGCTAGCGCTTCATGATAGCAATGTCTTATTTCATGTACCAATTGTTCATGATTCCTCCTACGAATGGCAAATTGCAAACTGTGAAGTGCTGCCTTCGAATCACAGAATATGACCCAATTTCTTGGACGCTCTGAAATGCGATATTGTAAAGCAGCTATTATAGCAGCAAGCTCTGATGCCGTAGATGTAGTCATATGCGACAACTTCAATTTGATTGTCATTGCTGCAGCCGGAATCACAGCGACACCTGATGAGCTGCTGGACGAGACGGACCCATAAGTGTATATCTGCGCTCCGTCCAAGTACAACTCTTGTAATTACAGCAGTGTTGCTTGCTTCAATGCTACTCAGAAGTGAATGCTTTTTTTGATACCCGGAATTTCTATACGAGCTTGCCGCCGGCCGAGGCATCACAAATGACATGCAATTCTCGTAAGTGGCGTGTATCCTGATGAAATTCTCTTTAGGTGCTTGGCTATGACGTCGGAAAACGTAGCACGTGGTGTTTTTAGGATCATAGGAGATGTCTTAATAGAGATGTCCTGAAATTTCTACTACCTCGGGGTCTTTACCGTGCGCCAAAATTTCCGCACACGGGCCTCAAGAAGTTTCGCCTCCACCAGAATTGGGGCCGCCGTAGCCGGGATTCAATATCGCGATCTGCGGGTCAGTAGCTCAATGCCTTAGCCAGTAGACCACCATGGCGGGTAAACAATATGCTCGAAAAAGAAACAATATTGATGAAATGTGCCCTTGAGTACACACTCTTGTAGATGCGGATATAATCGTGGACTCTCCAGACACGCCGAGCACACTGAAACCCGAAGCGTATCGCATGGTTTGACGTATAAACAATGCTCGTTTTAGCCAAACACATATCAGATTTCTCGAATTGAAATGGACGCAAAAACTCGATGATTTATATATAACTGTACCTTTCGAAGTGATTGTCCAGGCCTAGTGGTCCTACTGTGCCCGAAACGGTGCAATGGCAATGCTTATGATTGTGCGTTTATGTCTCAAGTTACTCTTGTGTGGCGACGTGTAAGTGAACATTGGACCTATAGAAGGAGAAACTTTTCAAGAGCTGCTCCAAGCCCGGAAGGCCTTGAAATGTTACCTAAATGAATTAAAAGCAGAAACAGCAGACATGAAAAAGGTGATAAGAATCATTACCAATAAAGTGAGTGAAAGTAGCACTGAACCCTTCTTTTCTTCAGGACAAGCTGATAAAGTGCAGGCAGCGCTGCAGGCGGTACACCATGTCAAGACAGTTCAAGCAAACGAAAACTTAGAGATCTGGAGGACCGAAGTAGACAGTAAAATTTGATAGTTCACGGAATACCCGAATCACCCGATGCGACAGAAACGTCTCCTATGAACAAGGTTGTGAAAGACATGTTTGAAAATAAACTTGGCGTGAAGTGTAGATCAATTGGTCGCATTCATGGACTTGGACATCACAAAGGGAAGCGCCCAGCAATCATATAAATAATTATTTCAACGGAACGAAGGTAATCTTTCCTAATGTAAAAGAGCTAAAAGGTAGATAAACATTCGCACAGAATGACTACTCCGCATCAATATTAAAGGGAAGCTGAAGGACTTTTCTAAACAAAATAAGTAGGAGCGTGTGAGGACAGTTTGATCGATACTGAATCATAAAAGCAACGTGAGGGAACGTTAATGGCACTTTTTGGAGAAAACAATACCCTGGCTGTGGCCGCCGGGATTCTTGAGACCCTCAGCAAACATGGTGACGTCATTCTCGATATTGCGCGTCATATGCAACAGCAGCACTGCTGAAGTGTGGCCTCTACGATCAGTTCCTGCAACGGCACGTTATGGGTTAGTCACGGAGGCCATGGCTGAAAATAAGGAAACTCGTTCCGGGCCAGAGGAAACGAAGAAGATGTATGTTTCCTCACCCACACTTTCAGCGTGTTCGTGAGGTCGGAGATAGACTAGCTTTTATTTCGCCTGTTCTAAAGCTCCTGCTGCTATAACTGCAAAAACAATTATGACATCTTCTACAATAATGTCGGTCCTTCCTAAACACGAACTTCGATTGAATGTTCAAATTCCTTCAGCTTCCTTTTAAGGAAACGATAACTACTCTGGGAAAATTTCAAGAGTGAAAAGTAACTTGGAAAGAAGGGCTCGCTTATTCACGACAGGCTATGAAGAGATAAAAATACTTTATTTACGATAAACTGCTGAAAAATGTATCAAAAGCACAAAACCTGCACAGTCCACGCATGTAGAAGGTCATCGCGATAATACATCGAAATTATTTCGCGATGGACCTGATGCCTGTAAGGCCCTAATCATGTCCGAATATTCATTGTAAACACCCGCAGTGTGAAAAACAAAACCGATACCTTAGAAATTTTGTTGCTATAGTATGATCCTCATGCAAATGTTTTGACAGAAACCTGGCTTAAAGAGGAGATATGTGACAATGACATATTCCTCCTTTCTTAGGCAGTATTTCGTTAGGAAAGGCAAGCAAGGGTTGGTTATGTGGCTATTTTAGTTAACGATAGTGTTCAGATGGTGTTATCAGATGACTTAGCAGGCATAAAAAGCCTGCGTGGTAAAATCGCTAGCTCGGGCCAGAGTTTTATATAGAACGCAGTTTATAAACCTTTAGACGTGAGAACAGATGTATTAGCGATGCTGCATATTGAAACGCCGATGAATGGAAATAAAATTTTTCTTCTTCTCGGTATTTTACCCTGCCAAGAGTAGATTGCCAATGCATTGTTTTTAGTAGCTCACATAATGAATACATTAAAATTACGTTCGATAGAATTTGAAGGTTTAATTTAAAGCAGGTAGTCGTTCAACCAACTCGTGTACAGAATACACCTAGCTCTGTGTTAGACTTGGCGTTATTTAGTCATGATTTTTCTGGTTACACTGTAGAAGACGAGGCAGGGCTCCCTGCTTATCATCTCGTAAGCATATCGTTAGCGATCTAACGCCTACAAAAGCATAGACACGTATCTGTACGTCCCTCTAAAGACTTTTTCTCCTAGCAACGACTCAAGAATTATCGATTACATAAAAGACCGTTTCAGTTATTTTGAGCGCAGCAACGCTGGATTATTTTAGAACAAGTTCGAAGGCCTGTGTCACTATTGCCTAGAAAATGTATACCCCAAAACACTAAATAAAGGTTAAAAGCAAATGACTTGCATAAATCGCAAATCGTATAAACTAAAATTCAGGATAAAGAGATATAAAAAGAAGCATGCGAGGATGAAAAATAAGACAGATGACGATGACCTCGCACGTGCGCTTCATGCAGAAAAAGAATATTATTTCAAGTATTGTTTCCTATTTTCATTACAAATGACGCTGAGAAGACTTGACAGTACTTAATAATAACAAGAAACCATTTACTAGAATATCAGTTGACGGGAAGCCGATGACAATTAGCGTGACACTACTCAACACTTCAACTACTTCTAAAGTGTATTCTCTAGAGCAACTGCAAGCGCTTGTGACGGCGCACCCCTCACTATCAGATGCGAGTTTTCTATCGTATACTGGGGTATATATTATGCTACGTAACTTGAAAACCTTGAGTTCTGGTGGTGCCCTAGCATATTTCTCAAACAATATGCCGAGCTTCTTGTCAACTTTACTGTAATTTTGTTTCGTGTGTTATTCATTACTGCTCAGTTGCCTAATGAATGAAGACAGACCGAATTATTCCTGTGTTCACGAAAGGTGACAGGACACGTATACTTAATAATTGTCTAATTACACTGACTTCCCCATGCTGCAAACTCATGGAACATATTATAGCAAACTCTGTCGGTGATTTTCTGGAAAATATTGCTACACTAGCAGAACATCAGCATGTTTTCGAAAAGGGTACTCAACGATAACCCAACTAATAACGGTAAACCATTTGTTAGCTTCATCTCCTGATTCTAACAGCCAAGTAGACGTAAAATTTCTTGATTTTACCAAAGCGTCTGAGATGGTTCCGCATGATAAACTCTTCATAAATCTTAGAATTCTTGGTGTCCCTGAACATTTTATCATGTGAATTTCTGCTTACTGGACCAAACACCAAGTGCTCTAAATCGTTACCCCTTTTTCTAAGCACTCTGTAGCGGTACGGTTCAGCGCTCTCCCATAGTTGAATACGAAGTACTCAAGATTGTTAAACATTTTTTTCTAAACACCTGACTAACAAGAAGGAAAATACTGACAATAGGTCAACTTTTTGAAAGTTTAGCAGTCACTTCAGGGGTGCCACAAGGCAGTGTCCTAGGCCCTGTGCTTTTTGTGGTTTATAATATTGATATTGTAGAAGTAGTAAGCCCTGGTCGTCAAATACGATTATTTGCAGAAGACTGCGTGTTGTTCAGAGAAATTTTTCCATCCTGATGATCAAGTTGAGTTAAAATAGCAATCAAAACAACGTATTGAAGTGGTGCGAAAAAAAAAGGGAATGGTTCTGAACACTGATGAAACCATACTCCTTCCAATAACGTGTGAAAAATACCCCTGCCTTTTACTTACCGGCTTGGTTCTTCGCCTCTTGCGCAAGTCGACAGCTATAAATACTTAGGTGTTACAATAACAACTACCTTATTGTGAAATAAATATACAATTATCATTTCCTGTTCCCCATTCAAGAAGATCTGCTTTCTAAAACAGAAGCATCATTATGGGCCGAGCAATTTTAAACTATGTTCGTCGTAATCTTGGATATGACCTAAATTAAAGCACGTGACTGCAGTAGGAGACCAATACACTAAAGCTAACATCAAGTGCCTGGAAATAATGGGGAAAAAGCAGTCTGGTTCTTTTAAACAAGCTATCACGAGTCGACTCTCTTTCTGATATAATGAAAGCGAAAAGCACTTCCCTTCTTAGCACGCGTCGAAAATAGACAAGAATTGACCTAGTTTCTCTTCTCAGTCGCGAACTTGCGATTCACCAATCGCCATACCGTACATCATTGTTAACCAGACCCACAAGGCACCCTCACGCTAAATTCCCAACACCTCATTTCTGCAGAACAGACGCTTATTAGTACTCAAATTTTCCACGGAAAGTATCAGTTTCGAATGAAATAACTCATGCATCCTGATAGTATCTACTATCTCCTTCGCTGCAAAATAGCATTTTCTTGGAAATCGTCTTGTATGTACTGTTTATTATTATGCATAAGTATTTATTACTTTCTTGGCATGAACAGTGAAAATGATTGAGTTCATCTTTTGCATTTATTATGTATATACTATCAAGGTAATCGCACAGCATATGAAGTATAGATTTGTAAAATCCTTTTTTATTTTTGTTCAGTACATGCGTTATTTTGAAATATTTTGTATGCCGCCCTTTGTGTTTCCTATGATTTTAAGAAACACCGAGCTCAAACAATTTGTTGTATCATTAATTGCATCAGCTATGTCCTCTTGATTCTGCCCACCTGTTTGAAAGTAAGGGTCTGCAGTATATAAAAAATCAAAATACGTGATAAAAATGTTGTCTTGAAAGAGGTGATCACTGTGTTCTTCCGGGTTCAGCAATGCTTGACAATAGCCCAGCGAGATTTTGGATTTGATATATAATGTTCATTTTATTCATATAAAGACCAAAAGCGTCCACTGCAATCAAGGTAAATGTTGTCGTGATATGACAGAGCTATAGTGTCTGTTTCGTGAAGTGCTTTTAGGAGTGGTGCAGCTCGGTGATCGAATACATGACCTGAACTAGAATGCGTTCATTCAGTTTGGGTACTAACCGCTATTTTTTATAATCACGTCCCCGCAATAGTTTCGCCTGCCTAGCATTTTGTGGTATACAAGCTACACAACGTTATTCCCGAACAATGTCTGAAATGCAGGCATCGCTGTTGCGGCTTGGAGAGAAAATGTCGACGATTAATGGCACGTACCCCTATTCTCGGGACTGTGTTTTGCATGAAATGTGCCACAAGTTACGGGAGGAAACAGTTTCACCACGTATGAGACAAATATCCAAGTCTATTGATGGTATGACTTTCTTCTTGAATTCTACATGCAATATTATAATCTCACACACATTTCAGCGTAAGAGAAGTTAAGGAGACAATCACGTGAGCACACAAACGCGGGGGGCTAAATAGATAGATAGATAGATAGATAGATAGATAGATAGATAGATAGATAGATAGATAGATAGATACATAGATAGATTGATAGATAAAACCACGAAAGCTTGCTAGGTTTGCTAAAAATGCTTCATAATGCATGTACTCTCGGCTATTTTCCTAATGTGCCTATGAACACGTAACCAGATGAACCTTTTAGAATTAATAATACATGATATCACGAAAACGTCAATAATTTCTTCAAATTCAAAATGCTCAAGAAAGCATCTGGCACGATTCTCGCTCGCATGCACTTTGTCTTCTCATTGAATAATTGTTTTCTTGGAGACATATCTCTTAGATAAAAAGGAGCCCACATACTGTGCTGTCAGGAACAAGTAACACTACTGTAAAAGTTCACTATTTGATCCCCGCAAATTGACTATTACATAAACGCAATACCACTGAACATCTGTACGGGAGACTATGTCGCGAGAATCTAGAGTACAAATAAGTGAAATCAGCTTCCTCCCCAGCCCTCGCTGAGAAAACATATCTCAGCTCTGTGAAAAAAGCACAAAGGCATGTGGGCTGAGGTGGCTGTTCTATGTATAGACCATGTAGTTAGTATTAAAGGCCTGTTGGATCGTTGCCCCGTCTAATTATGTTCCCGAAGCGTATGGCATGATTTGCATCCGTCGTGCTTTGTGGTGAAAGGATGCGTGTACGAAAGCAATATAAAGGACAAAGCATTACACGATTGCTTTTCGACTACGTGTCAACAAAGAGAGTGGTTAAATTTCAACTTTTTAATTTCTTTCAAAGAACACGGAGGCATTTGAGACAACGCTGGTAGTTTCACACGATAGGCGTTATACGAAGTTGAACGTGTTGCCAGCTAAATCTCAAGCTATCGTGCATATGTGGCAGTTTTTTCTGTGTATTTGTTGTCGTACGACTGAATTACCTTTCAAAAAAAAAAGGTGAGGACAAGTGTACGCCGACAAAGCACATGCCGAAGGAGCAGTTTTTTGCAACTTTACTCCATTATATGCCGCTGAGAGACAAAAAAGTGGCCGCTGCACACAATTCTAGTTGTGGCCGACTTAAGCTGCTCTGGAGAAGATTGATTGGTAAGTGGGGTTTGACGTGCCAAAACCACCATATGATAATGAAAGACGCCATAGTGGAGGGCTCCGGGAATTTCGACCCCCTGGGTGTTCTTTACCGTGCGCCAAAAATGAGCACACGGGCCTACAGCATTATCCCCTCTCTCGAACATGCAGCCGCCGCAGCCGGGATTCAAACCCGTGACATGCGGGTCAGCAGCCGAGTACCTTAGCCACTTTCGAGATGATCGAATATTGTGGTACATCCAGAAGCTAACGCAAACTACTTGATAACCGTTTCAGAAAAAACACGCCTGATTACGAATCATTGAAAATGCATAACAACCTCATCATTTCATCTATCCAGAAGTTCTTTCATGGTTTCGATTAAGTGTTATGAGACGCAACATACATGGCTATATTGTAGCGTGGTGTGCGCATTCCTAAATATGAGAGTTACCGAAAGCCACCAGAAGACTTAGTCTCTTGTGCTGCTGCTTATTTCAGATTTCTCGAACTAAATCACGATTGCCTTTCTTTAACAAGAAAGTGTTTCTTTGTGGTGTTCATTAAGATTTCAGTGACGTATCTCAGTCACGGATAAGACGTTGTAAAATGAACGCCAAATGAGAAGAAAAAAAGTCATAGCTTTGCCGTAAAGGTGAAGCAATAAACGCGATAGCAACAAATTGGATGGTTACGTGCAGAATGGAAAGCATATCGAAACGTGCCCTGCGTTTTTTCACGAAAAAAAAACGCACGAAACGTACTCAGAGGTACAGATTAACGCGAGCAAAAGTCTCAGTTGTTACTTTGTTGCGTTAGAAAAGCGCGCCCGTTTCGCAAACGGAGGCTGCGCAACGATTGCAGTGACGTCTGTGCGCCCTGTAACTACAACAGAATCGTTCCGACTTAACTCAAAGGCTAGACAAGACGTATGATTCTCCCCACTGCAAGACATGGGCGCGCGATTGAGCGCACACCGCCTTGTTCTCTACGCAGGCTATAGTACGCGTGAGAGATGAGAGTCGTCGCGCGCTCACTGCGCCATTTTGCTGATAATGGTAAAAACACGATAGGTCCCCTCCCTTCCCAGATAGATATGAATAGCTTGCAGCTTGAACGTTGAAGGAGGTGCCTCTCGGTGGCTGAGTGGTTAATGCCTCGCATGCACGACGCGGAAGTCCCACGTTGGTTTCCACGCACCGGGGTCTTTTTTTCTGGGATTTTTTTCTTTTTTGCGTTTTCATACATATAGTCACGTATACATATACGATGCATGACATCGACGACGATGTTTACGTTGACGCCGACGCCGGTGGCTTAACCCAGCCGAGAGCGTGCATATAATTATTATCGCAATAAAATAAACGGAATCGGTTCCGCGCTACGGCAGGACAGCGAGCAAGTGGGCCCGTCGCAAACGAAATAAAATACAGGGAGGGGTGGCATTGACAAAGGAACCTCGTCACCCGCGCCTCATGACTTTGAGCACTTCTTGCTTTTTAAAGACGATCGTTTTTTTTGGGGGTCCTTCGACGGAAAAAATTAGTTCTGCCTGTCTGTCTGTACATGTTTCTGTCTGTTCTCTCTTAACGATACCTCAAATAGCACAAAACGGCCAACCCCACCCGCAGCACCCACCAATATTGCTCAAAATTTAGCGTTCATAGTTGTGTGATTGTCAACTAAAAAGAAATGAATACTCATATTTGAGGCGCCATAACAACACGTTGATGTTTTTGTTTGTCTGCCTTTATACTAAAATAGGCACACACAAGTAACTCTGAGGGCTGTAGCGTTAATCGCGCTGCGCTAACAGTGCAACGCGATGCTCGAAAAGGAAGTGTTTCCAACGCTTTGCTACGACGACATGGTGATGGAACCTGCCCGTCGCTTTGCGTTCTATAGCTCATCACCTCCGAGACAGGTGCACATCTTTCTCCGCGGGCACGCAAGCCTTTGTTTTCGAAGATAACTGTCAGATGGCGCTTGTGTTTAACGTACCTCGATGTGCTCGTTCGCCTCCTGCTACACGCTCGACGCACTCTAACGCAGCGTCTCTAGAATGTGGCATTCACCAATTTTCTTGCACAGAACATAAATTAAACGTTTTGTCCAATCACTCCAGACGCAAGACTGTCGTCTTTCGACGACATTTGCAGTGTAAGATGCAGATTCGTGGAGAATTATTTTTTTTGAGTGTGCAGTTTTTCAGTGTGATTGGTCGCGCAAGCGTTGGCAAGTAGTGACCTCCCGCAGCAATCTCTGTAATGAGCTTTTTCGCTCAGAACCTATGGGGCCGACGCTGAAGGTGCAGTTTCTGCGACATGAGCTCTGAAATGCTATCGCGTTAAAATAATGCAGAAGAACATCTTCTGTTGAGCGCAAAACCTATGAATGCTTGGGCAACGACGAAGAGCACCCGGTGCTTACCGACTAAGCTAAAACACTTACTCGGTTTGGTATGAACGCGCCTTGTATCTTTCACACATTTTCTCTCGCTCTGTGCTCTCGGTTAGCGAAGCGGGGTGGTGCCGCCATCTGTGAATGCTCATCAGAACCATCCCGTAGCGTTAAAAAAAAAAACATTTCACTGTTGTCTACCACATTTACTGCAGGCAATGAAACGACCCTGTTTTCTTAACTTACCCGCCACCACTTGACACCAGGCGTTAAATATGCCAATGTTGATGGGTCAAACTGTAAAGGCAAAATACATTAAACTATTACAATATTTTACTTGGTTAATGCTGTATCACTATAGCGGGCCCACATCTAATAAACGAAACAAGTCCTAATTACACTGATCTTGTCGACTACCATCACATTGGTGAATTATCAGGGAGGAACACTTTAGCTGATAGTGATTCTTTCTAGCTTGCCTGTAGTGTGTTTCCGATACTGACTATCCATTATCTCAAAGGTCATTATAAATTCGGAAGTTCTCAATTTATTGAGCTGTGGACAAAGTACTCCCAACATTGCAGCCAACTAATGTCCAAGTGCCGCAACGCTGAACGAAATGCTCTGAGGCACGTACGAGTGTGCTTGGTAATATATACTCATTACTGGCAACGTTGATTATCACGAAAGCGGTAAAAGTTAGACCCCTTCAATTCACGAGTAATATTTTGTGTCTTCTGAATTGGCAGTCCAATGCAGTAATACAAAACACCATGATAGCATTCAACCAGCTTTCTTGGTTAATCATCAACGAAAAGAATTTCCATTAAAAGTTATATGTGCGAAAATGAACGAGTACCCCTTGTGAGCAACGCAGGTCTTTAATGGAAACAGCCACTAATCAACTTTTGTTCTATATTCTATAGAATGTTGTGCATCGATGCCGCTTTGTTTGCATCCGAAACATAATCTGATGGCATACTCGCTATATTGCTTTGTGCTGTAAGCCGCATTTTTTTTTTCAAAATACTCTGCGAGCAACATGAGATACATATTTTATGGCTCTAAATTTCATATAACGCTATAGACTTGGTTGTTTATATGTATAGAGGAGTGTTATTAACTGAACACGATGGCGTGTGCATAAACTTTAGTGAAAGTAATTTCTAATAAATGCCGACGTTACCATCCAAATAGAGGTATAAGCACGAAAATGAAGCAGATAACACAGAGAAGTGGTGTAGCTGCCTGAACATTTTAATACTAAAATTCTGAATCAGCGCCAAGCTTCTGGGAAGTTTGAAACTGGAAAACCTTTTTTCGTTTCATAACTGTTGTGTTTGCTCCTCTCGTTCCTGATTTTTGAGTTTTCCCAATTTTGCTGTATTTGTATCCTTGTTTTGGTTCGGTTAAAACTTTTTTGTCAGTTTTTTTTATCAGTTGGTTTCGGCATTTCTTTTTCAATTTTTTGACATTGTAGTTGTATTGGGCCAAGCATACCACAGTGGGGGTCTTTAAAGCGTTCAGCGCTTATTATTTAGTAGGCGCTCGAAGAACAAAAAGCAAACTACTTCTTGGCACGAGAGAGGGTTCAACATGCTACAAATGGCTTGTGCATGTGTTACGCCAGGTGACTCCGACAGCATACGATTACAACATACGACTGCAACATACGACATCATACGGCAGCCCGACCCACTATTGTGGTCCTCACTCATAAATAAAACAATACTTGCACTTAGCCGTCTGTAGTAAGGCTTTGTGGCCCAGCTATTGCGACGGCATCCACTTAACAACGCGGGCATCAGAAAAGCCGTTTACTTACTCCTGGTGGAACTGTGAGTGCTAAGTTTACGAAGAGGACCAGAAGGCAGGCAAGAAGTACATATCGACTTCCCCTATCCATGTTTCGTCAAGTACTTCTTTGTTAAACCATTCAAAGCGACACTCAGTTTCTAGCTTCCATTCGTCAAGAGAGACAAAGAGACAGTAGAGAAAGAGGTTCTGTTTTTAGGGCTGCTTCATAGAAATTAGCGACAAGAACATGTGCGGGGCCCTCCATGAATTGCTGCGTGACACAAGGAGATTGCCTTGCTAAGTCATTCATAAGTAGTATTTTGAAACCAGGCTCAAATTTAGAATTTCATGCCTACTGTAGTTTCATAATGTAGGATTTTATACACTGCGTTAAGGTAACCTACTAAGAAATCATGCATTTTGAGTATTTTTCTCATTCGAAATTCAATTTGTTCTCTTCTTTCATTTCGTTTTTTGTGTGTGTAAACATCACCCTGTTTTGTTAAACAGAAAAAGTAACCACTCATACTTTTGCCCGGCGTAGTCCTTAATTGGTCACTTACAATAATCGCCAGCTGCTTGGCCGTTCTCCCTTTTTGGGTAAGAGTGAGAACAGAGGAACACGAAAAGAAGCAGGATGCTTTTGTCGGTTGGAGTATATCACTGGCATGTTGCAAATAAAGAGGTAAATGTGACTATGCGTATGTAAATTGATAAGGCTGCTATACATATGACTGGTGTTTGATCTATTTTTTGTTTTTTAGGCTGGCTCTCATAATGCCAAGTTTAATATGTATGCAGGAATAGCGAAGGCTAATAACTGCAATCATTCTTAATGACGCTGTGAAAAGAACTATTTCAGTGGAGGAGCACTGACGTGTAGCCAGCTACTGTCTACAATGTCTAAGAAATCACCAATTCATATATGCGCTTCCTATGCAAAAGCTCATATCCTCGCATCTACACATACACACCTAAAACACACACACCAACTACTGAATGTCATAAAGTTGGGCTCAATTTTAACGTTAAGGAGATCGCTGTTGTGCCAGTATGGCAGCCAAAATTTGCGTAACGTGACACTGGTTGACATTTAGTCAAGCTCGACGAGTTTAGGCTTGTTCTCCCAACCGTCAAACGTCCCGTCGCGTTACTGTGACGTCAAAAGAACGCAGATAATGAGTGACGAAGCTGTGTGCGAACAGACGACGGTGGTTGCAAAGCCGACAGCAGCCCCGCCGTGGTGGTCTAGTGGCTAAGGTACTCGGCTGCTGACCCGCAGGGCGCGGGTTCGAATCCCGGCTGCGGCGGCTGCATCTCCGATGAAGCGGAAATGTTGTAGGCCCGTGTTCTCAGATTTGGGAGCACGTTA
This sequence comes from Rhipicephalus annulatus, assembly GCA_013436015.1. Classification (NCBI taxonomy): domain Eukaryota; kingdom Metazoa; phylum Arthropoda; class Arachnida; order Ixodida; family Ixodidae; genus Rhipicephalus; species Rhipicephalus annulatus. The sequence continues at coordinate 216,470 of WOVY01002560.1, read as the reverse complement.
AAGAACCCCAGGTGGTCTAAATTTCCGGAGCCCTCCACTACAGCGTCTCTCAGAATCATATAGTGGTTTTGGGACGTTAACCTCCACATATCAATCAATCAATCAAAGCCGACCGCAGCCCATGTTTGAACACAATAATCCCTTTCTTCTTCACAATGCAAACAACCAGTCGTTCTACACCATGGTTCATGTGTGCTGTTTGCGTTTTCTTCTGATTGTAAGGTGCGCCGAGAAGGAACCACCGTTGGTACAATGAAGAGCGGGTCTTTGTCCACGCGCAGTTAGCGAAAACTAGAAGTATCGCTCTACGTCACCGTGAACCCGTTTTTGATGAGAAAAAGGGCCGAAAATCCTCTCCCGTAACAAAACCGTTGACGTCACGGTGACGGGACGAGGTGTTGTACTTCTGTGGGAACGAGCCCTTCGCTTCAAGTAAAGACACTTGTCTTCACACAGAGCGCAGATCCGGAAAGTGGAAAGGCGGATTCGGAAAGCGGGCGAGAAGTATCCGCAAGAGCGGAAAATCCGTGGCCGCTTGTCGAAATCGCGCCACGCCAGGTCCGATTTCCTCCTCGCGGAAAAGTTGGCTATTTTTGTCGCAGCCAATCAGCGCCTGAGTAGCGTGTTCGCAGTATTCCGCAGTGCCGCAAGTTGGTGACAGTTCCACATTGAATTGGTGGATTTTCTCGTGCTCATGGTAGAGCAGGCAGAAGGCAGCGCGATTGATCTGAACAGCCGCGCGGGTGCTGCCACTCTGCTTCAAAAATACTCTTGTCAGCTTGCTTTCCCCGCGCTTGGTGTGAGCACGTCTTTACTGGGGTTCTTTAATTGCAGCGTGAAGGATGTGGGTGTACCAGACCCGCCAACTAAAGCGAAAAGCCGGAACAGTAGTGAGAGCCTGACTAAGCATTCAGGTTTTGGCACACGAGTGTGTTCACTGCGATTGATGCCGTTAATGGCTGTTTTTCTCCACGATACGACCTGTTCAAAACATCCTTTTTGGTAAAGTAACGCTGGAATACATGTCTTAGGGTCGGGGTATTGTGAATATTTTTTTTTACATTTTGAGGGGAGTGGTTCGTCTACAGTATGCAACTGTAGCTGATGAAACCCTGGGCTGTAAGTGACAGGATGACGCAAGTGTATGAGATATTAGCGTCAAAGCTTAAGATGCTTCATTAAACGCAAGAATTTGCCGCAGGCGTCGGCTTGGACCGAATGATTAAAAATGTAATGTGAGATTACGTAACCATATGACGTAATTGGCAGGCGAAAATATCTTATTTCTCTTCTGTGTCACCCTATTGGTCTCGTTTCACTACCCTCTACAACACTTGTGCACTCAACGTGGTCTAGCACTACCTCTAGGATTTGAGACATTGCAAGCTTTCTTTTCCTCATCTTCTTTTGCATTACATCCGAGATCTGAGGAAACAATTATTTATATACTTGATTTGAACACATAAAAAAATTCGGGCGACTCCACGTACCTGGGAATCGACGTTATGCGAAGCATCCGGATGGATGGTGACCATGTTGCAATTCTTTTATTGAGCGAGATGTCATGAAGTTACGCTAAATATATGTACGAATGTTGCACGCACAGACATAAGTTAAAGAGTTGCATATATTCACATAACCAGCTGTTTGCACTTGCGCAATGATGCCAGCTGGAACATGAGTATTAGCAACACGAGAAGCAGATATAAAGCGATGATGCTCGCGAGGATGCTGCCCTCGGCAGTGCTCCGTAAATCAACTTCATCGCATGTAACTAACCAATATTGACGTTAGCCCGGCCGGACGGCTGTATCTCAGTAGTACATATGTAATATTTATAAAATTGGGTAGGCAGCATGAGAACCACTATTGACGTTTCATGAAGGTTCGCGTCTATTGCAAAAGTAGTTTCGAGACCTGCCGTAGCTCTGTGGTAAAATGCTTCATTGCCACACAGAATGCTTGGCTTTCGTTTCAGCCGGGATCCTGATATTTATTATTTGCGTTCATCGGGTCGACGCTACCGATGTCAGGTATTTATTAACGTTCGCGCGTTAAAACTGCCCATTGTCGTTCTTGTCGTTCCTGTGGGGGTACCAAGTGTCAATCACCTGTAGCACATACCCGCGGCCAGTGGGAATGTGCTACTGTCTGGTGAAAAGGGTTTGATGACGTATTCGACGGAATATTGACATTATCCACCTTGATCAGCGCTTCATATTTGCCAAACCATTTTAGCCTCCCACGCTAATTTTTGTTCACGCCAAGTTAAGGCGCTGGCCACGAGAACACCTAAATTTAGGTGGATAGATAGATAGATAGATAGATAGATAGATAGATAGATAGATAGATAGATAGATAGATTCGCACAAGGTCACCGAGGTTCGCTGAGAAATGCTCCACATTCAATACACAAGGACACAGTGGAAAAAGCGAGACAGTAGCCTGAAAACTGCCAACTGGATGGCCACAACGACTGCTCAAGTCATGCGATGAGAGAGTATTTCTTCGTTGTTGTTGCTTTCATGCTTTGAAACACTGGAAAGAGACATTCGGAAAAAAATTAAGAAGGAAAATATTAGAGCACATAATAGTGCGCCTTTAGCAGTGAGCCACGTGCGAGGACACTTCCAGGACACTTGCGAGGTGCAGAAGATGAGTATCAAAGTCATTCGAAAAACGTCGACGTCAACCACATAGCACAAACAGGTCTGCCATTTGAGGCCTCGTAGTATGTTGTTCATTAGACGCTCGAAGGAGGCAGAGGCGTTACAAAGACCGAATGGCATCACGTCAAACTTGTACAAGCCGTCCGGAGTTACAAAGGCAGTCTTGGCGCGGTCAGATTTATCCATGGCTGCTTGCGAGTTTCCTTATCGAAAATCGAGTGAGGAAAATAACTCTGTTCTTTGCAAACAGTCGAGAGCGTCGTCACTTCTGGTGAGCGGATAAACATCTTTGCGTGTGTTCTTGTTAAGGCGCCTGAATCAACACAGAATCGAATGCTCCCGTCTTTATTTTTGACCAGTACCACTGGGGAGGCCCAGGAACGGTCGGACGGTTGTATGATGCCCCAATTGAGCATATCAGACCTTGATCATCAATAACTTTGCGTTCAGCGAGTGAGACCCGGTTAGGACGCTGAAGTAATGGTGGGTGGGTGCCGGTGTCTATATGATGAACAATTGTTCGGCCGAAATTGGTTTCCTTGAAGTCGAAAGACGTTTGGAAGTGGTCGAGAAGTGTCGAAAGTTGGGTTCGTTCAACAACAGGAAGGTCCGAATCAATAGATAAAAGGAACGCGTCTCGGGAAGGTGTGGTGTAAGTGGGAACGGGAGTAAGACTGGCGATCTGAAGGCTTGTTGCGCGATCGAGCAACGTATTCTCTACCGAATAATCTGGCTGGCACTGAAAGGAGATTCGTGGCGTACATTGTTGCGGAAGTGTTTTCGACCATCATAAGAGCAAAAGGCAGAACAACTTTTTTTCGAGAAGTGTAGTCTTCAGGCGGCGTGACCATCGAGTTCAAAAAAGCAGCGTAGTCGCAGGACATCGGCACAATAACCGCGGACATAGGTGGGACATCTGTGTCTGCGGCGACGATCACACGAGAAATGGAAGGCTTGTTAGAATAGCCATGGGCGACTGATGATAATTCTAGTTCGACCCGGGCACAATCAACAACGGCATAATGGTTGGAAAGGATGTGCCAGCCTAATAATTATCACGTCACGTCGTGCGAGCAGTATGGAAAAAACGATCAATTTGACCACGTACTGAACATCCTGAAGGAGTAGCCGAGTTATGCACGTCATCAAAGGGTTTACTTGATGCGCGGTTGCCGTGCGCAGGGAGAGGCCGGAAAGCAGAATCGTAGCTTTCTTTAACTTGCAACACATTGTTTCACCCAATACAGACACGGCAGCTCCAGTATCGATTAATGCTTGAACGGCAACGCCTTCATTAAAAACAGTTAATTCGTTAGTTGGTAGAGGACGAGGCCTTGTAGAGTTTGACGGTGGGGCAGTTCTTGCTTCCGAAACTGCAATGGTCAGTTTTCTGTTTGGGCAGGTTGTGCACGCCAAAGGATCGATGAAGGCGAACGTCGGTGTGGGTAGGGTGATCGTTGCTGGTTGAAGGCGCGGTGGCTCGGTGGAGCGGTATCCAAAGCAGCATCGAGAGGAAGCGTCTGTGGTGGCTCTTTGAGGGCGTAGCCGTAAGTTTCATCAATGGTACATAGATGAAGAATGCGCCGGCGACAGAACCGCTCAACATGACCAGGCGGACGACAGTAGTAGCAGATGGGTCTGTTATCCGATGTGTGCCCAGAATTGTTGGGAAAGCGTTGAAGGACGGCGGGAAAGGGGAACATGCGAACCTGCCTGTACTCGTGTTGCGTAGAGTGCGTTCGTTTAGTGGGCAGAGTCGACGACGTTTGACGGCGCATGTGCCGGCCTTCGCGAGACGTCAGCGTAAGTTAGGGGAGCTGACACAAGTGGTGGCTGGTACGTGGGCGGGAGTGCGTCGCAGACTTGCTCTTCATTGGTTTGGCGCAGCGACGAGGTCAGCCCGTGAGTATTGCTGGGAAGGAAGGGTTCAAGAGACAATTCGCGAACCACTTCCTCTCAAATGAATTGTTGGATTTGCGGCGTCAATACCGTCTGTTCAGGTGAAATTGCAACAACAGTCATTGGTGACTTGGTGGTCATGTCGAAAGTAAGGCGTCGCGTTGAAATGCGCTGTTTTCGCATCTCATCATAGCTTTGGCAGTGTTGAATAACTTCCGCAACCGTTCGCGGGTATTTTTCCACCAGCATGTGGAAGGTATCGTCTTCGATGGCCTTCATAATGTTTGACCTTGGCTGTTTTGGACATGTCGGAAGCATAGCGATGGCAAAGGCCCAGAATGTTCTCGGTGTAGGACGTGAAACCCACTCCAGACAGTCGGGCGCGATTTCGTAGGCGCTGTCCTGCGCGGAGCTTCCGGACTGTCGGTCGGCCAAACATGTTCGCAAAGCTGGTCTTTAGAGTGGCCCAGTAGGTAAGCTCAGCTTCATGGTTGTTGAGTTAGAGCTCCGCTACTCCTCTGAAGTAAAAGTTGTTGCGGCCAGGTGTGTCGATTTCATCGTACACCTAATATTGACACTTACTCTCTCGTTCGAAGAAAGCCAGTCCTCAATGTCCTGCTCATCGGTGCCGCTGAAGATGACTGGATCTCGCTCTCTCGGGACGCCGGGACAGCGGGCAGGTAAATTGTAGGAATGGTCTGCTGCCCAACGTCAGTGGACATCGTTGACGGCGAAGGTAGAATTTGGTTGTGGAGTTCAAAGATGGGAAATGGATCCAGCATTCCATCACTTGTTAGTGCGCCTATAGCAGTAAGCCGAAGACAAGTTCATTGGGGTAAACGTAGAGGGAAAGGCGACAACTCTCAAGCGGAGTGAGCTGATGCTGATGATGACGCTGATTACCTCTGATGGATGGCGCTAATCCACAAAGGGGGATGGGCCAAGAACCGGGTGGCAGGATACTTAAATGAAATTAAAATGAAAATGAAGCCAATCTGAAAAGCACCACCACTGATCCTTCTGCCCCGCACCCGAGTGACCGCAAGCAGCAACAACATGCTTCCTTCTCTTTTTTCACTGGCGCTCCTGCTCGTGCCATATATCAATGCTACACACAGTATTTCAGCAAGAGGATTTCAGCTGAAGGAGTGTACGTTTTTATGGCAGTGGAAATCAATTACCAATTACAAAAAATACAATAGAAGTTCTTAATTGACAAAACGTTAAGTTGGTCTGAACTTGCTCATGCAGATGACAAAAATAACCTTAGTAGGTCCCCTGAACTACATTAACTAATTAACTACATGTTATGAAGCTCAATCTTGGAAACTGGCCACGAATATCTAGATCACGCTACACACAAGTAACACTTACAAGATTACAAATAGTACACACACAGCACACATGCACATCTACTACCCGGTGGTGATTAACCAATCTTTGAGAAATCGGGAGAACCACTCACGGTGCTCCACATCCTTGTGCAGTGCAGTGAGCTAGATGCTATAGGGAAAACACTTTTTATTGCCATAACGACAGTAGCTTCCTGTAATCCTTACATGTTGATCCGCGTTTCACACATAAATCATCAATTGCGTTTTCAAGAAATATAACGTTATTTTCACCCCATATTTCGAGGTGATCTCTGTCACGACCTGTAAACAGTGTCTGTGGCTGCGTTGGCCCTATTAAACAAAGCCCCTTCTTCGAAGCCTTTGTGCTCAAGGTAGTTCATGCGGCATTCGTACTATTGCCATATATCCCCATTCTAGTTATATTACCATGAGCACCACCACTGATCCTTCTGCCCCGCACCCGATCATAATAGAACTGAGAAGTTGTAAACTACTGAGATACAGATACAGTTTTAATGCATTTGAATAAAAAATACAGATACTCAAAAGCATACTTGAAGGTTTACCGCTCTACTACTGTATCGCGATTGTGTGTACACAGACGAGTTCATTTCTGCTCAATATTTAGTATACGCAGTAACATACACTATTAGATGCGGAAGCATCTTATACTCGCGCCTTGTAGTGCGCCATCCGCGCCGTCCGCACCGCTTCTCGAACATTCGACAGCTGACGCGCGCGCATGCGCCGTCGCGCCGTCGCCCACCATCTGTGCCGCGCGCGCTTCTCCTTCGAGAACATTCGACAGCTGACAGCGCATGCGCCGTCGCGCCGTCGCCATCTGTGCCGCGCGCGCGCTTCTCCTTCGAGAACATTCAACAGCTGACAGTGCATGCGCCGTCGCGCTGTATATATACTCAAGGTCAGCGCTCGCTCGCTCAGTTGCCGCTCGTCGGTTGGTTTGTACGGCGCGTCGACGTCCAAGGTCGCGGTGAAATGAATTCCAACGAATCCACAAACACAATGATCGGCGTCCCTTCGACCAGCGCCGTCCTTTCGCATACGTGTGTACGTGTTCACTCATTTAACACCCCCTCCTACAACCACGTTAACCAATTTAGCCATCGACCCAAGTAAGTCGCAATTTAACACCCCATTTCACAACCACGTTAACCAATTTAGCCATCGACCCAAGTAAGTCACACTTTAACACCCCGTTAACCAATTATATGCTCCGAATCCTCCTCAGTGTTCCCCCGAGGGAAGCTCCGGGCAATCTTTTTTGCACTTATGCGCGATCTAAGTATATTAATTTTCAATTAGGCTATGATAGACCATTTCTGAAAGGCTTCTATACAGTGCGCAGAAGCAATACTATGGGTGATAGCTTAAGCGTCATAAGGTTTCTGCCATAGTTTAGAACATTATGTTGACTACAAGTAATGTACGGAAGATTTTCAGCAAGTGATCGGTCGCGATCTAGTTTGCAGTTTCCATTTCTTACGCTATGGGATATTTTGAAAACTAAAAATTCAAATCGAGCTAGCCGTCTTCCCCCAGTGGTAACAGGAATAAGAAAACGGTAAAAGGTCATCGCTTTCCGTCATCTCACGCCAGACCTGTGCGCCGATGCGTCGCACAAATGCCCATGTCAGTCGTGCTGTCACCGCTCTGCGCCACTGCTGAAGTAACAAGATTTATCACTATCGCAACGATTCATTCGAAAAGCGTGCTTTTGGTGTCATGAATAGCCAGACAAAGTGTTTCAAGTGACAAGAATAGGCAGGCAAACTATGTTTGAGGTGTTCAATGGCGTCAGTGTGAGCGTAATAGATTTTCAAACAATGTAATTAACCTCAGTGAAAAGGCATTCACAGCCTTTGAGTTTCCCAAGCCTTGTTAATTAAGTGTACGAGCATGTAGCTCCACAAATTTAGCACTAATTTTATTAGCTGAGTTTTAAAGGGTTCACAAATAATGGTACCTTCGCTTGGTCTGTATTCTGGATTTTACAAAAATCCATCGGAACCATAAGTCACACCATAATATTAACAAAGTTAAGTGATTGGGTATATCTGGTCTATACCTTCATAAAAAAAATCGCAGATCCCACGTACAGTGGGGATCGATGATATGCAAAGCATGAATGAGAAATGGTAATATGTTACTTTAAAATCAGCACAACGTTACAAGGTGGAGGTATATGATGCTGTGCATGACTTCCATGTGATGATTATCATGTTTGGATGTGTCGTTTACCTTTTTCATCTATTCAGGTCACGTGATACCAAATTTAATATATGTGGAGCTAGTGAAACGGCCGTGAGCACGCTATCAGCGTGGTTTGTTGTCATGTTTTTACATTACACGCGTTTCAGGATTATCGTGTTTGCACCAGTCAAATATTTTGTCATCCATTGACGTCACGTAACACCAAATTTGGTATATGTGAAGGTAGCGAAACGGCCGCAAGCGCATCATGAAGGGTCCAATCTACTCCAATCTAGCGTTGACGCGCCTGAATGCTGGGCACAGCGACGCTTCGTTAGCAAAACGCGACCGGCGCTACCAGCGTTCGTCGGCGCGGCTCGACGGCAACCGGCCCGAAATGCGACGTGCTGCGTTTCGCGCCGATGCGTTACGCATACAACACTGCGTCTCCCTCTTTTCATGACGGAGGGACGTCGGACGCAAAGAAATGCGCATCCATCAAACCAACGCAGTGTGGCGCGCGCCTGTGAGTATATGGCATTACCGGCGCCTAGCGGGGCAACGCCGAAGTGACGCGACGAAATGAACGCCGGCGAGCACGCGCACCGCGTCCCGTCGAAATGTATTGGCGCCTTGACTGGGGCATGTACTCATGTTCTCACATGGCGCACAACTCATTATTATCATGTTTGCACCAGTCATATACCTTTGTCCTTCACAGAAGTCACATAATACCAAATTTGCATCTGTGAAGCTAGCGAAACGGCCGCTAGTGCATCATGAGGGTGGCAAGTAGTCATGTTGTGCCATGACAGGCATGTTGTGATTATCATATTTGGATGCGTTTTTATCTATGTTATGCATTCACGTTCCGTAACACCGAATCAGGTCAAATAGTTGGCACTTGAAACAGCACCGCGGATCAGGGATGTATTGTTTCACTGGGAGTTCAAGATAGCCTTTGGTTACTTCGGCGGGAAGTGCTGCCGATCCAAAAGTGAGTACCATGTGGTTTGTAGGAATTTGTTTGGTGTCTCTTCTGATAATATTACGCTGCACTTGGATCACATTCGCGCCCTTCCAGCCCGTTAGCAGTTTTTCATCGGATAGATCCATCAGGTCGGCACCAGACACGACTCTCTTCATCTCTTCATGATGTTCTAAGTTCAGTGTGGTTTGACGATTATGGGCTGATAACCGATTGCTTTTGCGTTACATGGTCTCCGGTATAGTAAGTGGTCTTTTGGTTCAAACAAAAGGTCTTCACTGGCAGTCCTGTTGGATATGTAGCACACGCCTGTTGTTTCCATAAGACACTTTGACGCGAAACAGTGCAAAATATTTTTGGCTTCCTTTTCAGTGCTGTCACTGAGAAAGATGTGACATTTCGAAAAGGGTTTTTGTTTTAGAGAGAAATTAGGAAATGCCATCGGTGCGCCAACTCTTTCGTGGGTGATCCGTTTGACGAGGCTAGGGTATCCCATTATTTGTGTAATTTATTCTGTCGACATAGCAGCCGCCCACCTTCTAGACCAACAAGCGGATCCCGTGAGACTCGAACAAAACACAAGTGTCAGCTTTACATGCCTACTATAAACCAATTCCAGATAACCTAGGCTGGCTATGCAACACAAGGTGACCCATTGCCACGAAGGAAAAGGGAAGTAAGTGGAAGACAGAAGATGACATTAAAAGTGAGAGGTGAATAAATCTTTGAGAACAGGGAAGGACAGCAAAGGCGACTGCCAATTTCACCTGGGTGGATCATCCCAGGGGTGCCATCTACATGAATCCGGGGCCAAAAGGCGGACAACAAGGCTAGGTCCTAAAGGCCTGTACACGTGCTACTAAAGAGCATCGCTGATTCACACTTTCGCCCCCAGCTTGCGTACGGCAGGTGTCTCGGCAAGTGCATTGCAGCTGTGCGGGTAGCGAGTGTACAGGCCCCAAAGAGTTTCGCTTCTAAAAGTATGCGTACAGGGCTTAGACACACCGTATATAATGGCTTTTGTAGACGCAAAGATGGTAGTGTGAGGTTCACATATAGTAAGATAGTTCCAGAACGTTCGTGGTAGTAACTTAAATGTTCCCGACATGCTTCGCCGGGAAAACTCTTAGACTTTTGACTGCACGCGTTGTTGCAGCTGTGCTCTTTTCCCTAATTTCGTTTTGCTTTTTTGCGCTTTGCTTACATCTGCGATGAACTTCGGCGTGATAACGAAATTGACTTAGTATACGTAACTACGAATGATGTGCGCTAATTCTATCATATGCCATGTTTGATGTCAACGTATTCGGCAACCGGGTGCGTTGGTGTCTTTCGGGTGTTCGTACTGGCGTGTGTTTGAATGCCTAAAGCCGAGTTACGTTTGTAAAACAGCTGGTAAATAACCACTCACAACGTGCCACTGACTACTGCAGGATAGGCTTGGTTGTTGGAATATGTCGGCGCAAACAGAGTTTATTCAGAAAGGAAAATTCGGAGTGATGTTTCGACAAAGAAAAGCTTTAGTGCGTACATTGCTAGTGCCTACAGCGAAACAAGGTTGCTGCTTATTTCACATGAATATTACTTCTCGTTAGGCAAAACAAAACAAAATAAGTTTAACATCACACCCTCTTGAGAGATCTGTGTACTTACACAACGCTGTGTTAAACAAAAGGTGGTTTCAATAAATTTAATATATTCATGTGCGTTTGTTTATTGGTTATTCCCTTAATCCCCGATCACTTTTGCCGCCTTTACACTCCGTCTAACAGCCGTACTCGGGGAAATGAATGCATTGCTTTGGTGCGGCGTTTCGCCAATACAAATAGGGAAATCATTAACGCCATTCGCTTTGTGAACGAAACAGTCAGTCCTACATTTCATTTGGTTTGGCAAAGCGATGTAGAAAAATACGTGAGTGGCATCCACGCTCAGAAGCCCTAAACATTGCATTTTCTGTTTAAATGAAGTTCGGACATTAATTGGCTAAAAGTGCAAATAACATTTTACAATAGATATCATTGGGCCGTTGGGTTTTACACGATAACTGCGGAAAACATGGCTCATTACCATGTCTGTATGCATTTATTTCGTTGTTGTGAGCTATCTTATGTCTGTGTAAATCATTTTGTAGGTCTTGCACTTTTTGAACTATCCAATTTTTTCACCATACTCGATTATCGAGGCTTTCTTCGCAGGTACCATTTTTTTTTTCATGGATGATCACGCTGAACAGGAGCGCCCCGCCGCAGTGGTCTAGTGGCTAAGGCACTCAGCTGCTGACCCGCAGGGCGCGGGTTCGAATCCCGGCTGCGGCGGCTGCATTTCCGATGGAGGCGGAAATGTTGTAGGCCCGTGTACTCAGATTTGGTTGCACGTTAAAGAACACCAGGTGGTCTAAATTTCCGGAGCCCTCCACTACGGCGTCTCTCATAATCATAGAGTGGTTTTGGGACGTTAAACCCCACATATCAATCAATCAATCACGCTGAACAGGAGCGACAACACAGCAAGTTACAAGTTTGATCATCTAGCCTTCGCGAATTCTTGATTCATCCTCATGAGAATGAAACGTTAAAACATGATGACGACCTAGGCCGTTTTTGTTGCACGACATGACGCTATGCCTCTCATATTCACACACCGGTTGGTATACTCACGCAAGCATGCAAATAAGGAATACCTCTGCGGCTTCATTGGAAATCACAGACCATCTTTTCGCGCTTTCTATATTTCTCTGCTAGAAACGTGAGTTGTTTTGCCGAGTAGTAGTAGAATATAGCTAAAATTAAAGTAATAATTTTTCAGTCACGTGGAGTGACAAGTGCTATTGAAGTTGCTCAAAAATTTGAATGCTTCAACATTTCCAACAGTACTTGCTCAAAAGTGGGGGCATTGGTCATTTGAGCAAACAAAAATGTTGTACAGTCGATTGACGCTTCAGTGCGTGTCATTTAACCCGCGTGGATGTGCTGTCAGATGGAGTCGAGTAGCTTTTTACGAAAAGGTAATGTGATCCTTTTATTAAATACATTCCACTTTTTTTAAGACGGTCAGCGTATTTTGAAGTGTGCACCCAATCTGGCCCACCAAGTGTCATCGTCTCTTATTAAAGAGAGTTGTATACGTGGCAAGTTAGAGTTGCCAGAAAAGAGTCACAGACATTCTTTTTTTTTCCTTAGAGTGCATGGGTACCATAACTAGGGAACCATCCTGTCTGGTGCCAACGAGCACTACCGACATAGTTGTCGTCAATAAGTCACCGCCATTTTTCGACTGAATAATGGAAGCTTCGAATGTTCGTCTATCACAACTGCAAATGCTAAGTGCGTGGAAAATGTCTTACAACCTGGGAGCGAGCACCGATAAGCAAAGTAATAGGCGTTGTTTTCAGTGCCTTTGAGGATGAAGTTACCGGCTCATGCGCATAAATACTGGCGTTATCGGATGGGGTCAGCGTGATGTTATCTGTACTTTTGCGTTGAAACAACCAAATTGATGAATGGATACTATGAGTGTTTCTTTTTCAATGAAGTGGTGACATGTGCGCTGCGAGCATCAACAAAAAATCGTTTTTTTTTAGTTCGTCTTACCCCTTGTGTACAGCGAATGAATGTATCTCAATATAGAAATAAAACAAAACATCAATTCACAGCTCAGTTCTGTGACCCTATATCGCAATATGTCTACTTTGTAAAATCAAGGGAAATGAAGGGGAGAACAAAATGAAAGATACAAAGGATGAAGCGGGGATGCATACATGATAAAATATAGCGAAATGAACCTGGCAACAAAAGGAGAGACACGCAAGGCGAAGTGCTTCGTTTTGTGTGTCTCTGCATTCGTTGCCCGGTTCACTTTGCTTCCTTTTGGCCATGTATGCATCCCCGACTGGCGATACATGTACTCTTCAGTAGTACGGACTTTTTTATTTTTCCAAATTTTTATTTTTACATTTTCTCTCTAGATATCTGCTTCCAATACTGTAACCGTCTCGCATAATGACCCTGTAACACGTGGCAATTTAAGTGCACTACGAGCGACTACACTTTGCCGTGAGTGTCATTTGCGCGCTGTCACATAAGCAAGTTTACTGTCACTCGCTGCAAAGTACACTTGCCGGCAAGTGTGTTCCCCAACCTCATTTCGCTACGACCATGTGTGTAGCCTTGGTACCAGTGGCTTTTACAGAAATACGCTGTTGCCTGAAGGGGCGCTCATATTATTTTCAAACTATTGTTTTGGTTATGAGGGATTTCTATATGTACTAAAACAAGCTATAAATCAACAAAAATTCTTCCTACTCTCACCCTCGGGCAGTTTGCAGGCACGTCCGCTACAGGGATGCGGCGCACATGCTGTGCAATGGCTACGTCTGTCGCGGTGTTTACTTCCAGGCACACTTGCCCATGTGATTGATTGATATGTGGGGTTTAACGTCCCAAAACCACCATTTGATTATGAGAGACACCGTAGTGGAGGGCTCCGGAAATTTCGACCACCTGGGGTTCTTTAACGTGCACCCAAATCTGAGTACACGGGCCTACAACAATTCCGCCTCCATCGGAAATGCAACCGCCACAGCCGGGATTCGAACCCGCGACCTGCGGGTCAGCAGCCGAGTACCTTATCTACTAGACCACCGTGGCGGGGCACACTTGCCCATGTGTAGGCGAGTTGTTCTCTAAATATTTACGATGACGTGTACCACTGGTGCCACTTCCACGACAAATAGGTCCGACGATGAGACACGGGTGCAAAAGTAACAAATATATATTGTGCTACAGACCCAACAAATACCACTGTATTTCTTCCAAAGTACACTTCGCTTTCTCGTGTAGCAGCGGAACGCCAAAATGACACCTCGTGAGCGTCAGAACACTTGCTCAAGGTGTACTTAGGTTGGCACGTATGACAGAAGTGTGATTTCTATCGCGCGTATGATGAGCTTTCCAATGTAGTCCCTCAAAATCAACGCTTCATATAGGTTTACGCTACTAATCAAAAAGCTTTTACTTCAGAACCTCTCTCCCGATGTCAAAGAAACGAATGCTCTCGACTAGATACAGCTTCGCATAGGCGTATACTGAGACAAATCTCCTCCATTACTTTGAGAGACATATTCGACTTAACCCTCTTTTTCCTTTGAATAGGGCGTCTAACTAGCGCCTGGATGTGAACTCGAGTGCGACCTCGGAACCAGGCAATCGGGACGCTCCTCGGAGGTCAGTCTTATCCCCTCTTCTGTTTATTATAGCTATGCACAGTCTATTCACGACTTGATGAGCTCTTCGGAATCGGCCTCACTATCTATGCTGATGTCATTACATTCTGGTGTCTGGAACGTTCGCTTGCGCACCTGGGGAAATACCTACAGGCGTCTCCAGACGTAACGGAAGGATGACCTTGACACACTCATTAGTACCGGTTATGAGAGGCCACTTGGCTTACCGCGATTCTTCGGCATAGCGAGGCTCTCGACCCCGGATCGCACAGTATAGTTGACAAACTGAGGCCAACTTCGGTGCACAAGTCTCTAGAATATTGTCAACAATGTTCGGCCGTAAAATTCTTGACTAGACAGGTTTATGACCCTCAAATTCCCCAAAATATGCGCACCTGATTTCTAGAGAGAGAAAGGTGATCTTAACTGTGAAGCCAAAGCTGAGACCTATTCACCTTATCTGTAAAGGGTCTGATAGCGTTTGCAATAGGCAAAGGCTATTTTCAAGAGAGTTGGTCCACGCATGGCCCGTGTATACTTTGCTGAAGCAGTCCAAAACTAGAAAAAAGAAAGTTTCGCTAGAGCAGTTGCTGAGAAGCTAGGAAGACAAATCAATGCAGTTTCAATGGAGAAAAAGCATTTACATGTGAAGGAAGAAGGAGACTGCCACAGTTTTGACCTTGCATACTGTTGACAAACTGTCAGCGTCTACTCAGATTCCCGTACGGTGGTCCGAATCTACTCGAATGCTTCATTATCAGGCCAAGGTCTCACATTATTCAAAAATTTGCACAAGGAGGCAATAATGAAAAGCTCTGCGGTCATCACATTTCGTGTTTCCCTGCTCATGTGGAAAGCATGCCACGATACGAGGCAGCTCATTCCCTAGCGCGAGATCCTGCGCACCGAGGTGATTATATTATACCAGCTTTTTCACTAAACTGCGTCAATAAGGACACACTGCAATATTTAACGAAATTACGTCTTACTATAGACAGAGTAAACTAAAATTCGCTCCGCTAAACCCCAATTTGGACAGAGCACAGTTAGGTACACTCAGACTTTTGCAGACAAGGACTTATACAAAACGTTTAAATGGTTCAATCTATATTGTAGAGTTAGCTACACTGGCCTCGCTGAGCAAATTCCACGTGGCACTTGTCTGCGCATGCGCAATGATACTCCGCCGCCACCACGCGCGGCTCGCCGCCGGTGCGCAGCGCGCGATTCCATGCGCTGCGCAGACGATCAGCGGTGTCACGCACCGGAACACTCGGCCGTGGCCGCGCGACTCGCCACCACCGGTGTGTGCTTTCCAGAGTGCCGTCATAGCCTTGGTAGACATATGGACGCTGATGCGCGCGCCTTTCCTGTGCAGTCGCCATCTGACACTGCGCTGCAGCCGCTTGATAGCGCCTCTGACTGGCGTTTGTCACTGTGTTTTCCACAGTCGAGCTCTAAACGAGTGCACGACACCTGGTTCTTCAACCATATATTCTGGCTGTGCCTCTGGGCTCCATTCAACATGATGCTGCTACATGGCATGAACGACTGAGCAATCCGGACTTCACGTATGAACTCCAGGCCATCCAGAGGGCTTGTTCAGTCGCCGAGAGTCATCATGTCCCGGCTCCGACATCTGTGAAACCACCGACTTGAATGAGGAGGTCTCTTGACCTCGTTTAGTTTTGATTCTCAGGACACGAATAAAGTCGTTTGTATGCATGCTCATGTGGAATCATGCCCGAACTTGTATGCCTGAATGAATATATACACATGTGTTTTCACAATGAAGGCTGTGTCGTTTGCTTATATTGGTCCCAGAATATGCATCGTTCTTTTTTGCTAAGTTTCGCACTAGATCAACACGATACAATGTGACCCAACCTCACATAAAACAATAAAACCATTTTTTCAAATAGTATAAAATGACTCCCTCCTGATATCATTTGTGCCTTCTCGGTTGTTCTTCATGGCCGTTTTCTTACAATACTCGAATTCCAGTAAATCCTCTCCACGTCTCTAACATTTACCTTAACGCCCTTGTTCTCTGTTGCACTTGTCTAAGGGCTGAAGTACTCGGCTTCTGAACCGCAGGTCATGGGTTCGAATTCCGGCTGCGGCGCCTGCATTTCCTATGGGAGCGAAAATTCTGCAGGCTCGCACCTTAAAGAACCCCAAGGAGTCTAAATTTTCGGTGCCGTCCAATCATATCAGTCTCTTATAATCATATGGTACTTTTGGGATGTTAAACCCCACATGTCAATCAAGCAACGTTCTGTTTCGGCATATTTCTAACACTACCAACGACTTCCCGGGTAATATAGAAACTCACCAGCTCAAATGGCGAGCTTTTCTGTTACCAGTTCTTTTTCTCCACTGTGTGCCGACGCTCTTCCTATACAAAAGAAGACATTGTTTTTCCAACTTCTCTCTTTATACCACATTTCACTCTACTATGCATTTATTTCACTTCCTAAATTCTCTCCATTCACACTCCTCTTTATCTAGAGCGCCACCTGTCTTGCACAGCGTCACAAAGCGGCAGCTATGCACCTCACGAGACCTTACGTTAGCAACTTCGCACGCCACAAAGGTTTTACATAATGTTCGAGAAACAAATTCGAGAAAGATGCTGTCGTTCTATAGTTATGTCAACACAGAGAAAAATTTTGCACACGCATACAACATTCCTTGTTGACACGAGGTCCCTAAGCCTACGAAAAGTTGTGACGGTGTAGTTTTCGGCTGCGGTAGGAAACCTGAATAAATAGGCCTGGTTTAAAACTAATTCATAAATATTGCAGTTGTTATTCGAAAACTTTGCTTACTATTAGTTCAGGATATTTGTCTCTTTTGTAGACGGCGCTTTCAACCACATAGGTCAGAGGTGTTAGGTCACCTAGTTATAAAACGTTCTATGGTAGAGGCCAGTAAATTTTGCAGCAAGGCTAGTACCATTCGAATTGTTGTTTTCAAAAACCTTGAGACTAAAATGGTGACAACACATATTGCAAAAAAAAAATTCACAGCATCTCTACGGAGTGAAAGATTATGAGTGGGGCGAGGGGCTGTAGGGCTTCAGCGCTAAGTCATAAACCACCCGCGAAGACCGCCCACTACATCATCTAGGACGTCACAAACACTGTATGTATTTATACAAGGAGTTTTATTATACATATTATATTATATATAAGTGGTTGTATACGTCACTTCCGTTCCCCCTTCATTATAACGGCTTTATGATCGATAAATTGGTGGGTCAGCGATGTGGCACAGTCGGACGTTTGCAAACGCGAAGTAGTGGGCACTTTGCAATGATGAAACTAGAGGCGGTTACGTAAAAACAAGGAATGGACACAGTGGGACAATCTATGGTTCTTCAATGTGCACCTGGTTACAAGTACACGGCCATCTTGCATTTGATATTGACTACTTCTCAACAGTATTTGCTTTATGGTTGTTGAAGTGGTAGATCGCATTTGATTGATATGTGGGGTTTAAAGTCCCAAAACTACCATATGATTATGAGAGGCGCCGTAGTGGAGGGCTCCGGATATTTCGACCACCTGGGGTTATTAACGTGCCCCAAAATCCGAGCACACTGGCATACAACATTTCCCCCTCCATCGGAAAAGCGCCGCCGCAGCCGGGATGAAGTGGTAGATCGGTGATGGGGTGTAGAGGGATGTTGCGGGCAGTTGGCGAAGGTGGAACTATAGGCGGTTCACGTAAACACACACACACACACACACACACACACACACACACACACACACACACGCGCGCGCGCGCGCGCACGCACACACACACACACGGGTTGGACAGACCCACGCCTTTAGAAGCTTCACTCCTAAAATTTCGTTCTTTCTAAATTACGTTAGAATAAATTGTTTTCAGGCTCATGCTAGGGAGCCAGCTGGATTCTGGACTGGGCTTGATGAGTCACCGAGATGAGTGGCTCTCTACAAGAGGGCTCCACTCGGCATTAACCACACTCTTTCATCTACAAATTAACATTGACGTGAATTGTACGTGATATTCATATTGCTCAAGCTGTCACAATATATTACCATCCCACGGCCTGCTGGTCAGCAGTCGAGCGACATAGCCATCAGGCCACCATGGTGGATAATTGAACAGTCAATCGAAGTTAAATGCAGAATAGAAGGAATTGTGAAAGGGCTGTCTGAAACGCATAGGAGGAATACATGATGACGATTCTTTATTGATATGATCTTTGGTCTTCGTAAGCACACAAACGTGTTTACCTAAATATCCGATTTTGACAGCAGCCGCAGTTATTACTGAAACGATCACTGTACACTACAAGTATTCTCAGCTGCAACTTTGTTGTCTGGAAACATTCCAATATAACACTGCAGAAATATCTTGCTTGGCTGCATAAAGACACAGTGTGGAAACGCCGGATGTCTGCGCGTTATTTTACAGCGAAAGCTGTTATGCTTATGAGATCACAACTCTGGTCACGCGCGGCACCGTAGTTGTCCGCCGCTGCCTCCGCCGGAGGTGCCCGTAACCACTATCGCGAAATAAAAAAAACAAGCACTAAGGACACAGTGGGGTTCAAACTAGGGTTCACTGCGGGCCAGCCCAGTACTCTACCGCTGAGCCATGCCAGTTCTTAGAACTTGTTCGCAATCGTGCCTTTGGCCGGCTTGATGCCGAAAAAAGAATTGTGTTAATACGAGTAATGAATTGTCTTAGAACAGAAAAGAAACAAGCACGCGTCACACAATGCGAATAGCGTGACGAGTGGGTTGGTCAATCCCCCAATCCATTACAAAAGCTTCACCTATCAAGTGTGGCGCATACCCACTTCAGGCATAATCTCTCGTCGTCGCCACGCACTGCATGAAGAATTGGCACAAAGTTCCTCGCAAGTGTTTAGCTTATACAACGTTTCTCAAAGAATAATAGCATAGCGAATCGGAATCTACTACCCATAGATAATTATTAATAATGCCGTAGTGGGTATAGAGCAAGCCTGCTTCAAGCAGTTAACCAATGAGTTCACGAGTGTTGAAGACTGGGCGAGTTGGTTCGTCGTTCTTGAACTGGTATAGCGCAATACGGGGAAGAATAAACGGCCGAGCAGACCGACACAAGAGGACAGAGCGCTAGTCCTCTTGTGTCGGTCTGCCCGGCCGTTTCTTCTTCCCCGTATTGCGCTATACCAGTTCAAGTACCCAATAAGTGTTTTGAAGAGGATGTGAAAGTTCGCTCTTCCAGTTTTCGCTGTGACTGTGCTGCGCCTTCCGTGCAGTCCTGGCGTTTTTAAATGCGAAACATTTCTTAGTGAACTTGGGTGACTTTGAGCGTATCTATCTATCTATCTATCTATCTATCTATCTATCTATCTATCTATCTATCTATCTATCTATCTATCTATCTATCTATCTATCTATCTATCTATCTATCTATCTATCTATCTATTCACTTACGTTTAGGGGCTCTCGTGATGACTCCATTCGCTTAGCGTGAACCAAAATTAGCATGAGAGGGTACGATAGTTTTTAAAACTCGACGCTCTTGTCAAGACTTGAATAACGTCACAATACCGTCACGTACGTCGTCAAACACTTCCCGCATGACAGTAGCACATACCCACGGGCGGGTATGTGCCGCAGGTATGCGGTTACGTGCCACAGGTGATTAACGCTTCGTATTTATAGGAATGACAAGAACACACATAGGCAATGGATGAGAACGCATGGGCAAGAGATACGTGATGGCGGTAGCGTCAATTCGACGATTCCCAGATGGGATCGAACCCAGGCCTTCTGGGTGCCAATAAATAATTTTACCACAGAGCTACACGCCAGGTCTCGGAACTATTTTTCAAATTCACGCTAATCTTAGTAGAACGTTAATAGTGGTTGCAGTGCTGCCTAGCCAATTTCATAAACATTACATATGTACTATTTTGATGCAGCCGTCACGTCTGGTAACGTTAGATGTGGTTAGTTGCCATGCGCTGAAGTTGATTTATGCAGCAGTGTCGGGGGCCAGCATATTCACGAGCATCAGCACTTCATATCCACCTCTGGTGTTGCTAATGCACATGTTCCAGTTGACATCGTTGTGCAATTGCAAACAACTGGTTATATAAACATCTGCAACTCTTCAATTATGTCTGTGCGTGCAATATTTCTACATATACTTAGCGTCATTTCATGAAGTATCGCTCAATAAAAAAAGTTGCAACATGATCACCTTTTCCCCGAATGCTTCGCATAACGTGGTTTCCCAGGTACGTGGGATCTGCCGAATTTTTTTTTTCAAAGTGATCATCACCGCTAAATCTTCCGTCAACTATGACGTATCATTGAACAATATGTTTTGGAATAAGAGAGTAGTACATAACAATACTTCAGGCTTTTTATTTTGAGACGACAATATAATTATGATCGACGCCATAGTGGAAGGTTTAGGAAATTTTAACCATCTGGTGTTCTTTAACGAGGACTGACGCCATATAGTACATAGGCCTTTACCAAAATGCAGCCGCCTGGGCTGGTAACCAACCCATGATATTCGGCTCAGCAGCCGAGCACTGTAAACGCTATTCAGCAGTTGTGGACTGGCACAAATTACCAACAATGGCTGTCTATTCATTTGCAGAACTAAGCGAGATTTGTTGTCCTTTCATCTTCTCAATCTCTTTCAGCTCTTCTGTCTTTCTCAGGTATTGCGTGAAGCGAAGCGTGGTCACATTGAGCTACACGTTGGTAGAACATGGCCCACCTGATTTGTACTACAAATAATTTCATGTGCCGCTTCACATGCACTGATTCAGTGTTTGAAAAACAGGTTAGGGGCTATACTGCTCCTTAACGTTGAACACGAGTGCTAGCCAAGAACAATGCTCCAATTGGGATCTGTTTACAAACACTATGCAATTAATTATATATGCAATCGACAGGGTATTAAATAGCATACAGGTAAAGCACCAAGACAACCAGAAAACAAGTCAACCAGCATGGCTATTGGATGTCAGAATTACAGTTTTACCATCCTCATAATGAATTTCTTCAACAACAATGTCCACTCAAAAACCAATAAAAATAAACAGCATTGTATGGAGCCATGAAAATCGTGTATCTCTTTATTTTTCTACTTTTATTTAAAACTTCTTGAAAAAAAATGACGTAAATATTATTGGCTCATTTTCGTTGTTTACCAGCCATCATAAATTTGAAGGGATCAACCATCGGGGGTACACACACGTACATGCCTGGATCGCAGCGGGCTGGAAAAGAACCAAGCGAGCACTGCTATGAGATATCATATTAAAGCTACGTAGCGGACAATGTTGAATCAATTTTGGTTCAACAGCGACTGTGTTAGGCCCGTTAACGATCCGGTGCGAGGCCCATTAACGTCAGGGAGCCTATATCACCTGAGCAGTTAGTTTCGCAAGTAACATTAAAGCAGTTTTGTCATCTCTGCGTGACTGCTGACTTTTATAACAACGTATTTGTACAGAATTTCATTCACAAGCCACTATCAGTAGAGCTACTGTCTTTTTCCGATTACATTGCCCAAAGTATGGCGGCTTTTAGCCAAGATAGGCAGAGTTGGCAGCTTTTTAATGCGGATTGATAAAGTTTCGCTGTTCTTCGAAATGTTAATTGGCTTTCAGCTATCATTACACCTGTTCTGGACAACAATGAGCAGTGACAATGTGGCCTGTGACGAAGAGGCCAACAGGTTTTTTTATAAAACCATTGTTACGGTGCTCTTCTGTGTGTTACTCTGGCTGCTTGACTCTAACATCTAATGATTATTCGTTAGATTTTAGAGTAACGTTAGATGTTAGGTAACTTTATTAAGTAACGCAGAACGCCTTTTTACTGACAACAGTTGCCTCCTCGCAGACAGCTTGCGCTAGTCGCATCCTTGTGCAGAAAATATACGGTTTCAAGCCCATGCATTTGCGTTGGGCCTGATTATTCTGCTTCGACGAAGACACAAATTCCTGAAATTTCACTCATTTTTTTTCAGTGTAGAGATCAGCTGCCGAGAGAGTACTTTTGACAAAATTTGTCCGAGTTACCTTTTCATAAATTCCGAATAAAAACATACTTAAAAACGACTAATACTGTTATACAAAAAAAGACCCCCCTTCCACACGTACACACACACTATTGATAGATTAGAGCATTAAAGAAAGCGATTTTGTTGAGTCAATTATTAGACATTAATCGATTTGTCATTATCAATAACGAATTGACTGTTGGTATTCAGGTGCAAAGTGTCTTATGATCGAGTTTAATGCATTATGCGGCGTGACGACACTTAACGCGCATGCATGTTTCCTCCCCCTTACACTTCTCTCCTACGCTCTCCTCCATCTCCTCTAGGCTACCTTCATTGAGGCGTTTACACCCCCATCGCGTATGCGCGCTCTCCCCTCTCTTATCACCTTCCTCGCTACTCCCAACGCCGACGCAGACACCGTTTGCTAGTATACGCTCGCATACCTCTGTCTCTCCTCTACATTTTCTTTCTAGCGTTTTGTACATCACTATTGCGCATGCGCACCCCCTTCGCTCAACCCCCTGCGCTCCTCGCTCTCTTGCCTCGCAATGCCGACGCCGGTAGCATCTGCTGGCTAGTTTCTCTATTGAAAACAGAAAGCCGCCTGCTCGCGCTGTACAGCCATTTGTTGGTCACCATGCATAAATAGGCACTGAGTTTTGATCTCCAAGGTAACTTATTTTATTTTATTTATTTATTTCAACATACTGCAGCCTCACAAGGCTATCGCAGGAGTAGGCAAATACATACATAGAAGAGCACAACAAGTGCGCTCTACATATATGGTTAGTAATATACAATAAAAATTCATCCAGTAATAAAGATTGAACGTAACCAGGCAAAGAATTCAACAATTAAATTGAATGAACAAAAAACTATATTTAAACGCTATCGTACGATGAGCGAAAATAGACATGTTTAACTCATGACAATTCCGGGTGGTCGTTGGTCTAGCGTGTGCAATGTATTTTTCTGAGTAGAAGAAACCATCGGGAATTAATTAAGGTATAAAGAAGCTTAAAACATTTAACGTGTAGACCGGAAGATAGACTGGTAAGCTGTAAGCTAGGAAGATAGAAACTTGGTGAAAAATACCTGTCAAAGTGGCGATAAATGAAGCGTACAGCTTTCATCTGAACAGATTCTATTTTGTTCATGTCCGAAATCTTGTGTGGGTTCCACACAACAGATGCATATTCTACTATTGAACGAACCAGTGTTTTATAAGTGAGGAGCCGATTGCTGAGAGGTGCTGAACGTAAAGTGCGTCGTAGCTAGCCTGAATTTCTAAGCGCATCGCATGGTTGCACATGAGATCGATGTGTTGAGACCAAGATAAATCCTGAGTGAAAAGGAGACCTAGATATTTGTATTGTGAAAAAATTCTGAGAGGGCAACCACTAAGCGAGCCCCGCCACGGTGGTGTAGTGGCTAAGGTACTCGGCTGCTGACCCGCAGGTCGCGGGATCGAATCCCGGCTGCGGCGGCTGCATTTCTGAGAGAAGTGGAATGGTTGTAGGCCCGTGTGCTCAGATTTGGGTGCACGTTAATGAACGCCAGGTGGTTGAAATTTCCGGAGCCCTTCACTACGGCGTCTCTCATAATCATATGGTGGTTTTGGAACGTTAAACCCCACAAATCAATCAAATCAACCATTAAGCGAATAGGTAAACGGAGAGAGGGAAGAACGCTTGGAAAATGACATAGATATTGTTTTCGTAAGTTGATTAGCATTTGCCAAGTGTCACACCATGATTGAAATAAAGCAAATGAATCGTTAAGGACGATGTGATCAAGAGCAGTTTTAATCGTACGATACAAAACAAAATCATCAGCATACATGCGGATTTTAACAGGAACATTACTTGGCAGATCGTTAATGAAAATTAGAAATTAAAGAGGGCCTAATATTCAACCTTGAGGGACGCCAGACGTTACAGTGAAAGTGGAGAAATAAGAAGACTTGGATTGTACGTACAGAGACCTATTAAATAGGAAAGAAGAAATCCAGTTTACTAATGCTCCGTTCTTAAAAATAGCAGTGAGTTTCTTAGCAGTTTTTGATGTGAAACAGTGTCGAAAGCTTTGGAAAAGTCTATGAATATTGCGTCAATTTGATCACCAGCATCAAGGACCTGGAGGATGTCGTGAGCGAATTCGCTGAGCTGGGTTATTGTACTTAAGCCGCGTTGAAAACTAAGCTGGGCATCAGATAAAACATTATTGCACTCTAAAAATTCTATGATTTGCTTGAAAATTATGTGTTCGAGTATTTTACAAGAATGGGGTGTGACAGAGGTGGGTCTGTAGTTAAATAAGAACTGCTTTTTTCCAGATTTGTAAAACGGAAGAATTTTAGCTGATGTCCACGTTGTAGGGAAAACAGACGTCGAGAGAGATTTCTCAAAGATAATGGTTAAATACCGACTTGTCCATAAGGAGTACCTAATGATGAATTTGTTGTCTGTATTAGCAGGACTACCTTTTTTTCGGATCGAGTTTTAAGATGAGATTCAGCATACCTTGGTTTGAAACAATAATATCGTCAATAGAACTGCGAGTACGCCTTATAAAAGGAGGAACAACACAGTTATCAAGTGTAAAAACTGATTGAAAGTAATCATTGAATGCATCTCCAATAAGAGCTGTATCGCCTGTCTCTGCATGTGCCATTTATTTCAAATGTGACAGTGTCAAAATCCATTGGTAGGACCGATTTCCAAAATTTACCTGGATAATTTCTAAGCAAACCGGTGAGTGTCACGAGCAGCATTTGTTTTGCTTCGAAGTTCCTCCCTCAGAACAATGAATTGTGCGGCAAGAATAACATCACCAGTGCGTTTAGCACGCCACAGACGCCCAAGTCGTCGCGACAGGTGCAAAACTTCCCGTGTGATCCAAGGCAACTCTGAATTCGTCTTTTTTGTTTTTAACGGTACAAAACGCATAATGCACTTTGAAAAAAGATCACTGAAGGATTTTGTTAAAGTATCAACATTTTCAGAATTACTCATCGCTTTGAACTGCGCAAAAAAGTGCTAACTGTATCAATAATATCAATATCGTCAGCATGGCTCGTATTGCGGAAAGTAGAATAGATGTCGCGGGCTTTCGGTACAGGACATGAAATAGATGCAAAAACAGGTGCAAAAATGCCAGTGAGAGATGTCTCCTGTTTGCAGTGTGCGCATTACCTAAAGTATCGCAGCGTGCCCGTTAACTAAATGTGGACTGTGGGTCTCTGCGCCTAAACGGAATCTTCTGTTTCCCAAAGCCCATTACCAGTCATTTGCACGGTCCCGTAGACAACACCGTTACATGACCGCGTACATTTTGCCTCCCCAGGTTTCTCTCCTGTGCAAGGTGGCGGTGAGCGCTGGCGTCAACACCACCGCCAGTGTTAGCGTCAGCGCGTGCTGCTTCGCATATACACATGGATTAATTTAGCGGGAGATGGGGTAAATTTTTCGTGACCCTCGTTGTATACACGAATGTCTTGGTGCGAGCCTTGGAAATTGGTGCGGATCAAAAGTCACGCACACGCAGCAAACTTTTCATACAAAAGAATACGCGCTCTTTTCCTGACTATCTTGCAAATGGGATCAATTGCCATATTCATATTCACAACGCAACTACGTAAAAACGAGGGAAAAAAACTGTGGAGTCTTCAGTTTCACCTTCCAGAGTATAACGCAGTAATCTAATCTTGCCCTGTTCACATCGCCTTCTCTATAGATTGCCTGATTGTGTTTTCCTGTGGACATGTCAGCCGTGCCGCAAAGAAGTGAACATCTGTGGACATAAACAGTTTTTTTAAGTAGCCTGGAAAGGCCACTGCACGTACTGTGTGAATCGCACGGTGCAACGTAGGTCTTCCTTTCGGAAAGCGGCGAAATGCCCACTACGCCAGCATAACTTTGCATTCATAGCAGCTTTGTTGATGCTGCTCTTAATTCTTGATTAACCATGCCTGAGTTCCTTGTCACGGATAAGGCTAATCCATGCACTTGTTATGCAACGCGTGTTCTGACACCTGGTCGAGCTCTGCGATTTTGCCTTGAAGTATTGCATTTGTTAGGGAGGCTCATCGCACTGCTTGTAATTCATGTAGTGTATTTACCGAAGTTATTTAAGGTGGGTTTATACTAGGAGAAAACGACCCTTATACGAGCCCGTCTAAAACATGAGGCAGACGCAAACCATCGCCCGACGAGTCACCCGCCGGCAAAGCACCAGACACCATGGTCGACGATGACGACGACACCTCAAAAGACTGCATTTCATCGTGGTGTAACTTCATGAGAGACCGAAAGCACCAGCGCAACGCATCTGCAAAGCAGTCGTCGGCGTGTCTTCGGGAGATCGGTGGCTTAGCGAAAATTTGGCCCATGTCTTTGCTTCAAACGACCACGAAGTGGGCAATCTTGGGGAGTTAACAATGTCCTCTCATAGGCTTCCGCGGCGTCTGAATAGGCAGCTCGAGCATTTAATGGAAGTCTTTTGTTCGCCTCCTTAATGTGTGCACCATTCCCGTTCCTCGTTATCATGGATTATGGAGCAGGCTGCGCCACGTAGCTGGAGAGGGACAATGGCAGAGCGGGAAACATGGCTGAAAATGAAGTGCTGGTGTGCAAGTTTAGTCGGTGTCACTGCGCGTGCCTCCAATGTGACTTTTACAAAATTAGCCAACGAAAGACCGTGAGCACGACAAGGCGCGAGCGGGGTATTTCAGAGACCACCTTCAGACTGTTTGTGTCTTTGCAGTGTACAAAGGCCAATGACAAGAGAAAAGACACTTCTAAAGACAGCCCACAGACAAATATCGCTGTCGTGTCTTTCTAGTGTAAACGCTACTTTAGAGGGTGTGCTGGTTCCCTGGTGCAGCACCTCCTAGTCACATGGAAGGCATCGTATGGATTGTTACCGGAAGGAAATATTTCTACTGTTTATTTATTAGCACATACTTTCATACTAGCGCATGCTTTCACAGGCGGCAAAAGGCGGAAATCTTATGTTAAGATGAAGTGTGGCAGCTTGGGTTAGTTGGTATGGCATGACGATAGTTATATAGCGAGAACAAAACAACGACACAGTGTCTTTCGTGTCCTTCTTGTCTCTGTGTCGTCGTTTTGTTCTCGCGCTATAACTATCGTTAAGATGAAGTCGATAAAACGCCAAAGGTACGTGCTGACACGTGACTCCAAGGACGACGAACAGTGTGCAGATTGCGATACTAAGTCAGGTACTCCCCAGACAACTACTCCAC
Source organism: Rhipicephalus annulatus (assembly GCA_013436015.1). Taxonomy (NCBI): domain Eukaryota; kingdom Metazoa; phylum Arthropoda; class Arachnida; order Ixodida; family Ixodidae; genus Rhipicephalus; species Rhipicephalus annulatus. Next base: position 188,794 of record WOVY01002560.1, on the reverse strand, counting down.
CAACTGTTGTGAGAGGCGAGGTGAGTGCACAAGCTCCGGTGTATTCAGAAACGCTGCCTGCACATATTGAGCTATCGCATTCAATCAGTCGGTACTTTAATAATAATGTGGTTGATATGATACTACTGGAAAGAAACCTCTTTTCAGTCCAAGAAAGCACGGGAGTTTTGAGGTGAGCTAACCAATGAATAACCGATAGCCTATATGTGCATCTTGGTCCTGATGCACGTAAACCTTACGCATCTCAATTACCTCTACTGAAGTGGTAATAGATTATTCACTGACAATGACTGATAATTGAAAGACAAATATGACAACTCTGTACATTCAACCTATCGAGAAAATGAAGTGTCATGGTGAAGAAGGTATTGACAGGCTTGTCAAAGTAGGTTTCTTTTAACTGCCTGAAATGAAAAGTTTTGAGTAGAATATAAAGCAGTCTTCCGTCAGGCTGTCAACAAGAATATGGGTCGCTGCAAAGATCAGTTAAAAATGAAGCAATTTGAACCAATGAAGCAGAAAAAGAAAGGGTACAAGATGTAGGGCAGCGCCGATTCAGCGAACAGTTATATGTGTCAATTTGTTCTTAACGATGGAAAAGCTACTAAACGAAGGATTGATCTTACACGCGGAAAGCGTGATATGCTATCAGTCTACAATGAAATGAAAGAGAACACTGAGCTCTATTTTGATAACTGTTTCTACAATTACAATATAATAGAGAAACTGTCTGAAAAAGGATCCTGATCGCTTGGCATCGTTCACATGAACCATCAATCAAAATAAAAGATGGTTAGAAGCTGGAATGGGGAGAAGATGTTAACAGGACAGAATTCCACGTGTTAACATACGAATGCAGACAACATGTCACCATCATACCAAGTTTTCATGACCACTGCGATATAGTCAAAATCAGTCGCAGACTATCCAGAGGGTCTATCATGTGTCTTGCCGAACAGTGTTATTTGACTATAAGAAGTCTACATATGAGTGGCCATCTTCTTCGACCAAAAGTAAAAAGCTTACGTGAGTAAGAGGATGCCGAAGAAAAAATGGCACTGCTAATTCTACTATATATGTATGCCGCAATTACTAATTCACTCATATAGCCGGTGCTCTATTTGCACACCTTCAGAGTATGTGTGGTTTCAGTTAGCTCTTGGCAGAGCAGTAATTGCTGATCAGTTTGTTACGAAACAAGGAAACTGCTGCATTCAAGTAGAACAAGAGCGAAAGGGAGTCCAGAAAAAAGACGGTTGGCGTCTTTTTGGTGGTTAAGTACTTTGGAAAAACCCACCACCGTGTTCTAAATACAAACCGAAGGAGTAGACGTTTCTGCAGCAAAACAGAAGAAGCAAGAACCCGAATAACGAAAATCGGTGCAGTGGTACTTTGGACACTTTGCGTCGTATCTTTAAACAACAAAATTTACACTGTTGATGCACGCCCAGAACCAAATCTGCTCCACAAGATAGCGAGACAACTTACAGATTATATTGTATTGACTTCTTTATTAAGAGTCAGCATTTGCCGGCTTTATTCATAGTTAGCAAGGCAGCAAGAACCACCAGTCAATACAAGCCATGTGCCACTTTTTCAGATACACCCATAGGGCAGTGGGATGCTTATGTCGCGCTTTTTTCTCCAAAACCCTTTCAAACAGATAGTTGGAATACACTACGTGTTATGAGAAGCTCATGTACACTACAATGCTGCCTTTGAGTAAATGCCATGCGTTTATAATATTATTTGCCTGAGTAAAAGTTTCACGTTCCACTCGTAAAACTACTCTCATGATTTTGACTGAAGCTCTCCTTGGCTCAGTGTCTGTGTCTACTGTTTTCTTTTTTTCTGTGTTGCAAATAAATATTTATTCTGCAAATAAAGCATGTAACCACCATGCCACATTTTTAATATATTATTTGGCATTCAAATTTCTTTTCAGAATATCTGTAGCTTCCATGTGACGTAAAGCAGTGCATGTATCAATTTCGGGGTTAGACGCCAGCCGGTGAAATACGAAATATTCTACTTACCGCCATCAACGCACGGACAATGATGTGTATAGATTCCACTCATTGGTCTGATAGTACACTGTTCCGTTAATTGTGCCAGAGGTTGACAAGTTGGCCAACCACCTATTATCGGCTTCTTGCAACACATTCCGTGAGCACACTGGCTCGTGGATTCACAATACGACCCCAATGGCTTGTCCTGCAAGAAAGAGTGATCAAATGAGTTTTCATCTAAGAATTCAACGAAGACCTGAAATTACAATTTTACACATGATACCACTACACACGGTAGCTTTACAAAGAATAACGAGAAAAGCTGATAAATGTCAGCAGATGAGAATGTCAGCAGCATTTCACGAATATTTCACTTTGGATGACTAACAGAAATTAAACAAAACTGCAAATTAGGTGTGATAGAAAAGCTGTGACAAATTTCGAAACAACATGACCCGTACGTTGAACATAAACGTTAACAACACATGAGAACAACATTCATCCTGAAGGAAGGCATATAATCAGAAAAATAAACATGGAATCAGCTTAGGGTACAAGTGCACTATTGCCTTCACATTCATAACATTGCCTTATTTTTATAGCAGAATCGACAAAAAGCTGACAAAGCTGAAAGTTTGCACATATTGTAATATATAATTTTTTCATTTACTGCAACGTTATATAAAACAGTTAAAATGTCGCGACTACTTCATTAAATGATTTTCTAGATGAGCTATGAAAGTGTGTAGAAGTAGGGTGGGATTACATTACGGTTTGTCCCGCATAAGGCCCGTAATTGTGCTGAACTAGAGTCTGAACCAGACAAAGTCGTGAAATCTGTCTTTTAAACATCAGCTAGTGTTATTTTGAGGAAATAAAATAAGCAGTTAACGTGGTTGTCAATGACTTTAGTGGATTGAAGTGTATTATGAAACACCAATTGTGTAACGGCTTCATAATCTCTCTTGGTGCAGCTTTTTATTGGCAAATATATATGCGCGTATATAAGTGCTGTACCTATTTCTCAGTACTCTAAGATTGAATTAGCCCCACAGTAGTGGTATAGATGGCTAAGGTACTCGGATGCTTACCCGCAGTACGCGGGATTGAATCCTTGCTGCGGCGGATGCATTTTCGATGGAGGCGAAAATGCTGTTGACCCACGTGCTCATATTTGGGTGTACATTAAAGAACCCCATGTGGTAGAAATATCGGGAGCCCTCCACTACGACGCCTCTCATAGTCATATGGTGGTTTTCGGACGTTAAACCACACATATTATCTCAATCAGTGTAAAACAAAAATGCTGAAAGAAATAAAACTATTAGAAGTTTTCTGCGTGGCTTTGTGCGTCAGCCAATTGCCTTGTGAGCTCTTGCGCTTTTTTATTTCTCATCCATAGTGAACCAAACGAATCCGAGAATGTGGATCATTATATACAGCACCGGGACAAAACAAACAAAGCCGATGAGAATGCATCGACTTATGCATGACGAAGAACTGATTTGGTGGGGAGCTTGGAAAAGGAGAGAAATGAGTAAAAGCTTGAGTCTCTATTAAAATGCGCAATGACGGTTCGTGCATTCTCTCTTCACCTCCAGGATCCTTGAACATTCGCCAATGAATACAAAGAAAGGCTCAGCTTTCCTCGCGCATTCACTTGGTTCCTTTAGTTTGGCGAAGTCAATATGAACGGGCTCAAATGGCTCTCTTGAATGAAGTGGCGACGTCGTGCCTGTTTGCTGCTTGTATTTGATCATATAGAGTTGACAGTCAAGGCAGCAGCTGGTGTAATCCGCAGCATCCGTCTTCATTCCTGACTATGTATTTTTCTTCCTAATATTTAATAGGCTTGTTCAAACGCGCTCTGTCTTGTCATATGTGGGGTTTCGCGGTACTGCTCAAGAACCTTTTACACCAACTGACCAGCAGCATGAAACTTTCGTCGAATGGACATCAATTGCTGAGTAACTTCCCAGACATTCAGCAAGTTTACCCCTTTTTTTCCAACAGCCCCTGATTACTGGAAGCTGAGTATGTGTATCGGCATGTGATAAACTTTGCCTGCTATTGTGTGCGACATTAAAGTCAAATTGCTTAATTTTCCTGAAAGAACGGGTTCTTCTTTTTCGTTTAGAGATGTTCGGCAAATGGATTACTGCCTCATTATCAGCGAATAGTTTGACTTTGGTACCTTAGACGTATAAACAAAAATATATCATTGGCTTAACAAAAGCGACGTCTCAACAGTTGTTTTGCTTTACTTCTGCACTGCTTTTGTAAACGTATGAGAATAATAGCCTATAACTTGTGCTCCTCTGTCGTGTTTTTGTTGATAAAGAGCAGCACCTGCGCCGAATTTTAAAACACCCTCCATGAGTTCAAAAAGAACAATGAAATCGGGTAGCGTAAGCATGGCATCTGATGATATGGCTGGTGCTGAATTGTTGTTGGTCTATTCGCAATAACCAGTCCAAGTAAAAGCTGGTTTCTCACAAAGAAAATTGTTCATTGGTTCCTCTCAAAGCACAGAGCTTTTTATGAAGTTTTTAAAGTGCCTTGAAAGGCTAAGGAAAAATATGAGTGCTGGTAAAAGCCTGGCTTCTTCGTCTGTCATACGCACACTACTGACTGTTCCTAAATGCTTTAAGTAAATACGCGCTTGACGCATCCGAGAAATTACATTTTTGCCTTCAAAAACTCACTTTTCTTAAAATTCACTTAAGGGTGAGCTCTGCTAGGTGCGACTAAAGCAGCAGCCCAATGTTCAGGGTGGGACGTTTCTTGTTTTATAATAGACTTTTGAAACCAGGCAGTACTGTTCTTTCACTCGAATAATGAACGGTGGTACTAACACACGTCGCAGTGAGTGAGAAAGGCCATCTACACAGTTTCTCCCCTTGTGAATGATACCTACCAAAGTCCTTTGCAAAAACAATTTGTCGGAAATACTTCGTGACAATCTCTTTTTAAATTGATATTTTGATTCTTGGCATAATTAATGGAATGAGGTCTATTTGGTGATTGAACGTTTGGCAGTGCGCACATAGTCTTAAAGATGTATCTTATTTAGCAGCCAGTGCAATTGGTGAGACCAACATGGACATTGATAATTGTACTCCACCATTTACCGTGTTCTTGATCTCACTTTTCAACCAAAATTTCTTCTCGCGTGACAGCTTTTTCCGGACAGTTGTAACGTTTTTAAGCTCAAAAATAGACCAAAAATTTTGTTCTTGTCAGTATATAGTTGCTTGAGCAGGCAAGTTCGGGAATTTGTGGTGGACGTCGTTTTCACATGCGATAAGGCGACCCGTGATAGCCAAGGTAGCGCGCGTATTTTAGCCGCCGTCACATCATCATTCAGGTCAAGCTTCACCTTCAGAGTTTTTATGACAGGTCGACAAGGTACCAATTCGTAGTCACAGCTTTCTACTCGAGAATGGCAATGTCAGCATTCTGGCTTAAAAAAACACTTTATCCTATCATTCCTCATATTATTTTCTCATCCCATCAAAACTTCGTACTTCTACCAACTTCTTTGAAGTAGTTTCTTTTTTCCTTACAAGAACCACGTTTAAGGCAGGCACAGATGCCTCATTATCCACTAATGCATCAAGAGTGAGTATTACCCTACATGTCAAATTTTTCAGCTCCATTGAAAGTGTGCATGTTATCTGGATATAAGCTGAGCTTGTGTCCGTGTGCTACTTATAATGTTAAAGCTGCCATGTGAGGGCTATCAGACACATTAAAGAAGTAATATGCAGCATTTTTACTGAAGGACTGCCAGCAATTTTGTTTATACAAGAAATTATGTTCACTTTCTGGGCTCATAACCATGAAGGATTATGAATTGGCCCTTTGTAATGGTCTAAAAAGCCTACACGGTCCACGACATTTTACTGCGAATTTTGGGACGCTTACTTTTTATTTCATTATTCTAAAACAATATAATCCACACATTAAAGTAACAGAGAGAAATAACCATAATTAGTCGTGAGGGAACGTGCGCATGAATTGACCATGGAGGGATTTATTGGCAAATTAGAGGTACACGCATCGGCTAAATAGTTCGGGACGAGCGAGCGGTGAGCAAAATAGGGTAAAACTGCATCGCCTTCACTTCTGACGTTTAGAGTCTCGCATCAAGATATCATCGCAGTGCACATGTGCACCCATTCGCACCCATAGCCTTGTCCGTGTATAGCCACCATGCAGTCGAGTTTTCCAGTGTGACTACAGAGCCAGAACGTAACGCTCAGCGGAAAAATCAAGTAATAAATGTCGCAGCTTTGCCGCAAAGGCGAACCAATGAACACAATAACGACAATTTGAAAGATCACGTGCAGAATGGAATGCATATCGAAACGTGCCCCGCATTTCTCGCGCACAAATTACGCACCAAACGTACTCACAGGTACGGATGCACGCGATGAAGCATCTCAGTTGTTACTTCGCAGAGTCTGAAAAGTGTGTGCTTTTCGCGAACGGAGACCGCAATGATTACAGTGACCTTTGTGTTCCCGGTAAGTACAGCAGAATCGCTGAACGTAAAGTTGTAAAGCCCGAGGCCAGCCAAGGCGTTCGATCTTCCCCTCCTTACCAGTGCTAATTAAGCGCCGTGAGGGACTGTAGCTCTCCTTCTCTAAGCCGCGAAAAAGACGCGTAAAAGTTTAGGGTGGACGCCGCTGCGCAATGTAGCGACATGCGCTCATTGCGCAGCCTATCGGGTAAATGCCGAAAACACAGAAGCGCTAAGTGGCAGATAATATTTAGCTTGTCGTTTGAACGGTGAAGAGCATTCTCCGGGGTGGCTCATTGGTTAAAGCCTCGCTTTCAATACGCAAAGGTCCCGCGTTCAATTAGGTGCGCTGGAGTGCTTTTGTCTGATGTTTTTTTTCTTTCTTGTGTTTTGATATGTATAGATGCGTATACATATACATTGCATGACGCCGACACCGACACCGATGCCGGTGGTAAAATCCAGCCGAGAATGTTCATATAATAGCTATCGCAATAACTGGTCGGGGTCAGTCAGACTGGAACGGGATGACCGCGTGTACATTCCCTCGTGAGTGGGCGGATCGCAACAGGAATACGTGGGGACGCATGCACGCGTCTGTTTTCTGCGTGCCCCTGACGGCCAACGTCAGCGAACTTAGGATGGGCTAGTACCAGCCACTCAGCCCCCTTCGGTCAGTCGTCAGTGCCTTTATAGGCACCGCACACTGATCAGAGGGAGCTGCGTTGCTCAAACTACCCTGTCCCAATGTTTCTGATAATCGCCGTTAGAAGCACGCAGAAAAGAGACGCGTGCTCGTGTCCCCAATGTATTTCGGGCACAATCCGCCGACAGATGCAGGGCGCGAGACACTCGCATCACGTTCCATTTTCACCGATGCCGTCTCAAGGCGTCTTTTTTTATCCACTAGGCTATGAATTCTGGCGCAGCAGTCAGACTGAAAAACTTGACTGAACGGTGCCTATAGGGATGTGTGAGCCTTCGAGTTTGGAGCGTATCTATCTATCTATCTATCTATCTATCTATCTATCTATCTATCTATCTATCTATCTATCTATCTATCTATCTATCTATCTATCTATCTATCTAGCCGCCTACGACTTTTAGCTCTCCTGGCCGTTTCAATAACGGTATCAATACTAAAAATGGCGTGGCATAGCATGATTATATGAAAAGTATATCTGATTAGTCATGTCATGAAAACCAAGACCTGTATGTCTTGAATGCCATAAATTACATTTGAAGGTCCTGCAGCTCTTGCGGTGTTTTGTTCAGATGGCTTGGTGCAAAACTGGTATGCATGGCATGATTGCATAGTGAACACAAACGACAGAGCCTAACATAAAAATTATGACATGCGTGTCATGTAACAACATGACTACATGCCACGCTCAAGATACGCTCGCGGCCGTTTCGCTAGCGTCACATATACCAAATTTGGTATTACGGTACACGAATGAATGACGAAGGTATGTGACTGGTGCAAATCTGATAATCGTTAGATGCGTGTCATGTAACAACATGACTACACGCCACGCTTATGATGCGCTGGTGGCAGTTTCGCTAGCTTCACTTATACCAATTTTGTATTACGAGACGGGAATGAATGAAGAAGTTATGATACTGGGGCAAACATGATAAACATGAGATGCGCATCAAGTAACGACATGACTACATGCTACTTTTATGATGCGCTAGCTTCACATGTACAACTAGGTATTACGTGACGCGAACGAACGACAAAGGTAAATGACACAGTCAAGCATAATAATCACGACATGCGTGTCACGTAACAACATGACTAAATGTCACACTCATAATGCGCTAGAGGCTGTTTGGCTAGCTTCACATATGCTAAATTGGGTATTACGTGATGTCAATGAATAACGAATGTATGTGACTGGTGCCCACATGAAAATCTCGAGATGTGTGTCATGTGAGAACATAACTGCATGCCACAGTCAAGGCGCCAATACATTTCAACTTGAGGTGGTTGGCGTAAATAGATGACGTAGGTAAACGACACATCCAAACATGATAATCATGACACGGAAGTCACGCAGAGCATCCATTACCTCCACCGCGTAACGTTGTGCTGATTTCAAGTGACATATCAACCTTTGTTATTTATGCTTCGCACATCATTGATTCCCACTGTACGTGGGATCGATCAATTTTTTTTCGTTCTTTATAACTTCTTTTAAAGCTTTTCATCTTGCAAAATGGGTTGTTTCCTCGGCACCGCAGTTGAAAGGGTCAGATGCTCAAAACATGAAGCCTACAGCAGGGATCATTAGATGGTGCCAGTGACAATGAGGTTAGCAGCCGGGACACCACAGCAGATGGTGCCTGCGATTTTGCCAAAATACCTCTACTGCAGGTGGCAGAACAAATGCACATCCTAGACGAGGCCACAGATTGTGGTCCCGACTGTATGTCCTGTTTTCCGAGGCAGAACACCGTTCGCGAAGATACCGAGAGATCAAGGCAGCTGCAGTAAACGTACTCCTCGATCGTAAAAATTCATTTTTTATTTAGATAGAGAAAGCGAATGAGGTGATTTTTGAAAACACTTCAGCTGATCTGCAGGACAGCGAGACATTAGAAGATGGCAAACATCGCGAGGAGGTTTAAATCCTGACAGCTAGCTTACGAGTCAAGCTTAATGAATATCAGTCGCCTCCAACCGCATGTCCTACAAACGTCCACCCATTGCCATGTGGCAAAAGTAAGCTTCACAAACTAGAGCATGAAAATAATCTGACGGCAACCGCAGACTATGGCCGCGCTTTCGGATGAAGTTTACATAAGCAGTTCACGGCAACAACAATCTGAACACTGCTGACAAAGTAATTTTTTTAACAGTTTCGTTAGCGGAGCAGCCGCTTCGGCTTTATTCGGATCGCAAGCTTTCGAAGAGCATTATAAAGATGCCAGTGAAAATATAAATAATCGTTTCGGAGATAAACAGATCATCCTGCAAGACCGTCTGCAAGATTTGCTGGGTCTAAAGCCTCTGTCATCATCAGCAGACGCCCAGCAGCTAAGGCATTTTTACGACAAGGTACAGGTTCATTTCTGTGGTCCGGAGGCACTAGGAACAAACTCGGTAACTCATTGCTCTACGCTTAGGGAAATCATCAGAGCTGTACCGACGGACATGGTAATACAATTTCACGACGTTTGCAAGGCAACATCTTCGATTGGAGCTTCTTCGAATCCTTATGGGCATTTTAATGTTCAGGAATTCTTCGACCTTCAACTATGATGTGAGAAAGCTGATGCTGAAGAACAGACACATATAACATGCTGCACCCCAGAAAACAAGGAGCGATATTTTGTCATACACGTGACGTTTTCACGACATCTGGTCTACAAAGCTCAAGTAGTAGTTCATAACAGTGCCTGTTCTGCCATTCGGAAAGGCATTCTTCCAAAGTATGTGATAGAAAGGATATGGACCTCTCGATAAAAGAAAGACATGCAAACAAAAGCTGGAAAGTGCTTTGGCTGCCTGAAGCAGCACCACGTGGGCAAAGATGGCAGAAGCCAATTCAGATTTGGCGAATCCACTAGAAGGCGTGGAACATCAGTTTACGCATCAATTTGATGTCAGGTGACATCAAAAACAACAAGAAGAAGGTGGTATCATCAATGGTTGGTCAATCTAGCCTGCAAGCAGGCAAGGCAAGTCGTAATACTACAAACTCTGACAGTCATGATGTCAGGCGCCAAATCATCCGGGTTCCACTTATTCCTTTTCATAACGAACGTCAGCGGAGCGCCGTCACGGCAAAAGCTCATGGAAGACTTGTATGCCAGCTATTAAAAGGGGGAACGTTGAGCGTATTGTGTTCGGTGGCAAACGCACATGAAAAACCACGAATAAAGTGCACGTGTTGATTATCCCTGCGAACGAGAAATTCACGGTCTATGCGCTGGTGGTAGACACGATATGAACTGAATACACTCAATAACCAGAAAAAATTGTTTTAAGAGTGATGAACAAGGTGCACTTGGATGTGCAAGCTATTACACTCGAATGAGTAGACGACAAACAATTACAATATTCATTGAAGCACACTGTTATTGGTATATAGGCACTGGTACCGTTAATTCTCTGTACGAAAGGCTGAAAGCTGCATAGAAGATACTTAGATGAATTGCACGTACAAGGCTCATTGTCTGTTGCAGCCGACGTAATCCAGCATGCCATTGTTGCAGTCTTTTGAGCAGCGGTCACAGAACAAGACATCTCGAAACGATTGACATTTTTTGGATCTAGAAAGTATCGGCATCAAGGCTGAATACGAAGGAGCGACGGTGTCAATTTGGTGCTGGTTTCAGTTTTGCTTTGAATGAAAAAAAAAAACAGTTCAACTTTGAGTGCATATTTTATATGGTATGCCTAAAAGAACAAGGTGGTGAAGTGCGATCTCTGAATATTTGCTGATGTTCGTTTCGTGAGAAAACTAGTCCTGGCCCCACAAACACACGGGTCCGAAAATACAAAATTTAGACAAAATCGGTGCACTACCCATCATTCTCATGTTCGCTAAAGCGCCGTGCGTTGTAGCTTCATCAGACAATAGCACCAGAGTTCCCTCCAGAGTTGTAGTTAGGAAACTATATGCCTTTAAGTGACGAGAAACACTGCCTATTTCTGGGTGCTCTCGTGATCCCCCTCCTAAAGGAGAACTATAACGCTTCAAAACATTGATGCTGACTACATCAACTCCCCTTGGCACTTGCCAGCACTATTGCGAGTGATTATGGCTTCGAAGGGCGCTGGCCTGTGATGGGATAATTGTAAGTTTACATGTCAGCGCATTATTGCCCCAAAATAGGAATCACTATTAGGTTGCTTTTTCTTTAGCTTGATTTTTCACTGAATGCGGAAGTGAAAAACGCTCTCGGACTTTTTCAGCCTGAAGAGTGCAAAGCCGGTCAAAGAATGCGCCGAACACCACGATGCTGAAGGAAACGCAATCGGGGACGCTCCGGGCACTGTTATTTCAAGAAACTAAACGAAAAAAACAGAAGAGCGTTGATATACACAGTTCATCCTAAAATTAAAGATCAGTAAAGCAACAAATTAGTAGAGAAGCGTTGGCGAGCTGCCTATTTTTGCCCTTGCGGTCCGTACGCCAAAATACATGTGATCATCGCAAGCGCGTGGTCAATACGCTGGGAATAACGGACAATATAGTAATCGAATTTCTTGTACCTAAGGCTTCCAGTTCATTTCATTGGGCAGCCATGCTACGTCACAGAGTGATATGAAGGAGGTCATATCAAATGATTGAGTTGAGGATAGGCGCCCAATGTATAGAATTATGAGTTTTCAGGCTAAATCACTTTCGACTGCATGCCCATATCCATGTCGTTTCTGCTGATTTCTTAGCCTTCAGTCTACGTTAAAACAGTGAAGCTGTTAAAAGTGATGAGGTCGGCTTTTATTTGGGGCTAACCAAAATTAGTATTGGAGCGTAAGATTGTTTGATGGATATGACTCACTAGCCATGACTTGAACATTGTGACAACTCCGTCGCGTACGTTGTCAAAACCGCTTCGCCTGGCGTGTGGCACTGATACGTGGGCATGTGCCACGGGTCTTTGACAGTTTATATCTTTCCAGGAACAGCGAGTTAGCGTTAAGAAAAAGCTAACTTTGACAACGCTGACCCGATGACTGCAAAGAATAAATGTCATAGTCCCAGCAAGAATCGAGCTGCAGCAGTGAGTTTTGTAATAGATTATTCTACCACAACCGCACGCCCTGTCTCGGAACTAGTTTTCCGATAGAGGTTAATGTTTGTGAAGCGTCATTTGTGGTGGCGCAGCTGCATATTAACTTTATAAATTTTAGATATATGTCTTATCACCTGCCCCTACTGACGGAGTATGGTGGAGAGATGAGCTATGTCACGACGCATAATTTTGTTGAGGTGGCCTAGTGCCACCAACACTAGATTGAAAAACAGTTTATCCAGCGATTGATGTATTGTACGGCTGTGTTGCCACTGCAGTAGCTAGTATCTTAGATACACGATACTTTATATAACGCAAATACATGAACAGATATTTGTCTTGGAAGCGGCAAGGCGCCCACACAGTATTTGAGGTGTTATCTAAGATACATGTATCTTCGATACGTGCATCTACTGACTGTGTCGCCCAGCCCTGGGCGAAGCAGTCAGGTGGTAGCTATTGATGCTTCATTTTCGGCATTGAGGCTTCAACGTGGGCAAGGACGTGTCCTGTTTCCAGATTTCCTTGGTACTTCGAGTCCACTGGCGTTCGTTGAGCAGTCTTTAGAAGCAGGTCCATTACTGTCGTGACTCACTGACACTGTTCCCTCCCGCGCACGCGACGCCCCGCCGCGGTGGTCTAGTGGCTAAGGTACTCGGCTGCTGACCCGCAGGGCGCGGGTTCGAATCCCGGCTGCGGCGGCTGCATTTTCAATGGAGGCGGAAATGCTGTAGGCCCGTGTGCTCAGATTTGGGTGCACGTTAAAGAACCCCAGGTGGTCTAAATTTCCGGAGCTCTCCACTACGGCGTCTCTCATAATCATATAGTGGTTTTGGGACGTTAAACCCCACATATCAATCAATCAATCCCGCGCACGCGTGTGATAGAGACCAGACGAATCACACACCCCCAGTAACCTTGGTGGTTGCAACAGACTCGTATGAAACCTCTTGAGCGGTCCAGTGGAAGCAGCGGGTGGTGAAGCCGGGGACCTGCATAGTCAATGATGACTAGGTGCCCTAATGCTGCTCTGATCTCGCGCACCTTAATGTCACCAGGAGACTGTATATCAAGATGCCTTCGCTCGATTATAGAGCCCCTACATTCTTTCGCCTGTTGACTTCTGTCGCTTCGTGCGCGACAATGCTTTTATGATATGTGCCAGGTGTATGATCTTCAAAATACTATCGACGTGTGACAAACTCTAAATTTGTCAAACAAGAAGTTCAACAAATCGGCGCTTAGAAACAGCCCTTTCAATAAAATTGGATCCAGATCATCTTGTCCCTTAAATTGCAATTTATCGAATAAATTTAAATTTTCAGAACTTTTACTGGCAAATGTTTGTCGAATTCTTTCGGATAAAGCCAGGACATGGAGCTGCAACAAGGACGAAATATTTTATTTAAAACGTTTATTTAAATTTAAATCTGGGGGATGAAATCGATGAAGTATCCGATGTTGGCGTTCTATGTGACAGTATTACAGTGCTGTGATTTAAGTTTTGGATTCACACCAGATGCAATATTTCCTCTACATTGTGCCTTTGCTCGGCAGTTTTAGTTAATACATTTAAAGTACGTGTCTGTCTCTATCATAAGCAGAGCACTTATACTTAATAGACGAAAAAACATAAGAGGTACAGCGATAATAGGAAGACTGTTATTGGAAATATTGGAGTTGCCTAATATTGGAGTTGCTAAGAAGTGAGGAAAAAAGCTTGTTTGCCCATTGATGTTTCCCCCCACTATTTACTTTGCGATCCTATGAGCTTCAATAGCGCGCACTTACCACTGGAGGAGCTGCGAAAACCAGTGAAGCTGCGAAAGCACTGAAAAACAAGGAAGTGCAGATGACGTGAAAGGACACACTCCTTTGCTCCATGTTTGTCTTTCAGAGTACCTCAAAGAGGTACCTCGAAAGTCTTTTATATGTATTTTCTCGTATACAGCCTTGGCACAGTTATTATGAAGCTTGTCTGAAAATGATGGATCATTTGTCTTTCGAATAAGGTAGAGTTTACTGACGCAGGTTGTTTTTAGTTTTTTGCTCTTTGATTTTTATTTCATTTACCATGGATGCCACAATAATTATTAATTTGTTTTCAAAACAGAATGCTACTGATATATATATATATATATATATGTATATATATATATATATATAGAGAGAGAGAGAGAGAGAGGGAGTTGAACGTTTCGAAACTACCATATAATTATGAGAGTCGCCATAGTGAAGGACACCGGCAACTTCGACCACCCGGTGTTCATTACCGTGCATCCAAATCAGAGAACACGGGCGTATAGCATTTTGACCTCCATCAAAAATGCACCCACCGCAGCCAAGGTTCGACCCCATGACCTGCGTGCCAGTAGCCCAGCACCTTAGCCACTAGACCACCGTGGCGGGGTGAAACAGAGTGCTGCGTTATTATTGTTACTGCAGAGATTTATTTTACCACATTGTGCACAATTGTGTAGATAGTATTTCAAGCAGACGACACTTTTTCACACTTAGCATGCGTGCGCATAAAGACACGCATGCGAAGCGAGAAGATCAGAAATTGATGCGCAACAAGGGTGAGGTAGATGAGTAATCAGGACTCAGGGACGGTTCACGGGAAAAATTCATATTTTTATAAATTATATCTTCAAATGCTAGTCCTATATACTATGCACGTGACTCAAAACTCGACCGATGCACTTCTTCACGTAATCGTCAGTTTCAATTCCCTGCTTACCAAAGTAATCCAAAGCTAATATATATGAAAGTGCTGGTTTTTTTAGTTGCTGTAATTTGACAACTGTATCATCGCCGAAGGTGAATCGACAGGTCTGAAACATTCCTAAGCACAGCGGACGGTTGTCTTTCATTCATGACAGTCTACTTATGATCATCTGGCTGCAAGAATCCAAACATGGCTAGTCCCCAAAGAACACCTCAGCATTGATTCGTGTATCATCAATACAAAGAAAAAGAGGAGATTTTACTGAAATATGTTTCAAGAGGTGCTATCTTATCAGGCTGCGGAACTTATGGTAATGAAGATTGATATGTGGGGTTTAACGTTTAACAATTGTCCCCACCGCGAGATAAGGGCGCACGAGTGAGCGTCCAGGGGCTTCATGTCCACCCTCTTTTTTCCGCGAGGCAAAGTACGCATGGGAGGCGGAAGCGCGCCGCCGCGTACTCAGTGCGCCTTCTTGCTGGTAATGCTGAGAAGACGATAGTTTCCATCCGAGATGCCCGTCACCAGCGGTAACTGTTAGATATAAATAGCTTGACGTTTCAACGTTGATGGACGGGCTGCTCCATGGCTAAGTGGATAGCGCCTTGAAATTACCTTTCAGAAGTTGCGAGTTCGATTCCGCGTGCCAGAATCTTTTCTGAAATTTTTCATTCCTTGCGTTTTTATTTATATGGCTACCTATACATACACGGTAAGTGACAGCGACGCCTACGCCGGCGGCGAAATCCAGGCGAGAGTGTCCATATATTTGCTATCTGAATATGATTGATATGTGGTGTTTAACGTCCCAAAACCACCATAAGATTATGAGAGACGCCGTAGTGGAGGGCTCTGGAAATTTTGGCCACCTAGGGTTCTTTAACGTGCACCCAAATCTGAGCACATGGGCCTTCAACATTTCCGCCTCCATCGGAAATGCAGCCGCCGCAGCCGGGATTCGATCACGCAACCTTCGGGTTAGCAGCCGAGTACCTTAGCTATTAGACCACCGCGGCGAGGCTGCTATCTCAATAAAACATTGAAGATAACAATAGGGCACGAACGCGAGGCTTGCGGTTTTTTGCCGAATTTTCATGTGTTTCTTCAGCGCTGAGAACCATAAGTGGCGAGAGTTTTAATAGCACTACCAGGTGACCACTGATTGGCATGCATCCAAACGCCTGCAATATAGAGCAGTTCAAATACTTCACAACTTCTTTAGCCGATGTTTCGAAGCTGGCTATTAAAAGACGCCTTATGCTTAATGAAGCAAACAAGAACACAACCTTAAAGGTGTTACCCAAATGGTATGGCCGAAAGCATATTGACACAATGTGACTTAAAGTTACGCGCGCTAGCCGATACTAGTGCCCTCCAGGTGGTTTGCGATGCACGAGCTTGTGGGGCCCAGCTGGGTGTGACCCGTGTTGGAAGAAAGAAGAACGTGGAGGAAGAGGCAGGAGTGAATCCTCGAGACAACTAGGAGACTAAGTTCTAGCTGTGTTATGATTCCCGGGTACAACTTCGCCCTGCCTACGTTAGCTTATTAAAAGTGTTCATTGAACCATGCGTTGCAAATCTGGTGGAGGTGCTGGGTACGATGCCAAGCCCCTCTTGAGTGACAGAGCACACTCCAGAACCACAGAAATTTAGACCCAACGAGCTGACGACTGTTTATCAGCGCTGAAGTCGACGCCTATATTTTGAGGGTCCTGAATTTACACCGTTATCGACTTCCCTTAGAACCTCAACGGCTGTGAACGGGTACGCAACCGACATGACAGCTCAGGTTGCTCCAGCCAACATTCTAGTGAACCAGCCAATGCTACCAAAGCCTTTCCACGGCGAAAGCTACGAGGGCACAGATGACTGCCTTGAACACTTTGAACGAGTCGCAAAGGCTAACGGATATGGAGAATAGCGCATACTTGGAAGCATTTACTTTCGCGCTGGAACATAGCGAGCGTACGTGGTGTGAAAACCACGAAGCTACCTTCCGGTCGTGAGATGACTTTCGGCGGGGGCTTCTTGCTGCTTTCCCGAACACAGAATGAAAAGAGAGAGCTCAAGTTGTGCTCCAGACAAGAAATCAGCAAAAATAACGAAACTGTCACCATGTATGTGGAAGACATGTCTCGCCAATTCCGCCGAGCGGATTCAAATATGAGCGAAGACAGGAAGCTGTGTCATCTGATGTGGGGCGTGAAGCAAGATCTCTTTGCTGGACAAATTCGAAGCCCGCCACGCACCATCGCCGAGTTTCGTTCAGAGGCGACTACAATGGAAAGGATGCTACAAGAGCGAGCAAAGTTAAACAACCGGGATGCGATCATCAATTTTTTAAATATGTTGCCACCAGTCTTCGGTAATGGCGTAGAAGCACGACGCGAGCTAGTGCTTTTTGTTGTGCGAGAAGAGCTCCAGAAGCAGTGCCTTGACCAGAACACTAAAATGCTTTCGTCTCTGGCCGATGTGATCTGTGAGGAGGTCAGGCAGGTGGTACACGAACCTTCGAGCAACGCACAGCTAGAGCCGCCACCACAACAGAAGTCGAGAATGACGTATGCCGATGTGCTACTACGAGGACCTCGAAGACCTGCGCATGTCGCGGTGGCTACGCCTATGCAGTACCCGATGCCGCCGAGCATCCTGCAGCCAACGTAAGAGAGGAGACTAAAGAAGAGCGATGTCTGGTGCACATGCGACAGGATACCACTATGTTACCACTGTGGGGACGCTGGTCACCTCTACCGAACGTGCCACTACCACCAGGCGTAGGACTACGTGGTTTTTCCTGTCGATGCCCCTCGACCCCGAAATGGTGAACGTCCCTTAAAAATTGGAGAATACCTGTCAGGTCGTCAAAGCTCAGGTGGCTTCCAATGACACCTACCTCGTGCAACGACAACCGTATAGGTCGCCTAGCCCGCGACCATCAGCAAGCTCCCCAAGGTCTCGTTCTCTAAGCCCACGTCGGGAAAACTAGAATCAGCGACCTGTGGAGGCAAGGCCGCTGTCGACGCTGATGCAGAAAAAAACTCCATTGCTGACTCTGAACGACGACCGACTCAGAAACCAGTGCTTCGATAGTGACGTTGTTTCTGATTCATGTGTGTTCGTTGACAGCTAAGAAGTAATCGGACTGGTAGATACAGGCACAGATTATTCAGTGATGAGTAGCGGACTTTCTAAAATACTGGAGAAAGTGCTGACTGCTTGGAAGGGACCACAAGTTCGCACAGCAGGAGAGCACCTCATCAACCGTACTGGAATATGCACAGCAAGAATTGGAATACGGGGTTCCACGTACGTTGACAGTTTTATTGTTGTAGCACAGAAAGGCGGGCGAGTTGGAACTTATCCATAGTGGGCAGCGCACAAAAGGAAACACACAAGAGAAGGAATCAGGACAAGCGCTGGTCTAACAACTGAAAGTTTTATTTGAAAGAAAGCATATTTATACATATGTACACAGAAAATCATGTGCTACGCAAGATTACATCCGATCAATGAAACCAATCTCCTGTTCAGATAAAGAAACAGATGGCTGGCTAACGCAAATGCCAACACTCTTCGCCATGTGGTAAGCCTCAGCAATCTCACGTGTCCTTTGATTATGATGGCGGTCGATGATTGCGGTTTGCTCAAATGAAGGAATACAACCGCAATCGCGGCAATGGCTGGCGAGGTGAGACGGAACCCCACCCTTTAAAGAATTTTCATGCTCCCGTAGCCTAATATTAATACATCTACCGGTCTGTCCTATGCAGACACTCCCGCACGAGCAAGGAATTTTATAGACTACACCGGTCGAACATGCGGTATACTTCTTAACGTGCTTGATTGAACAAGTGTTATCAACCGCCCTCGTAATACCCTTTACGCGTCTTTGAATCTTGCCACATAAGCTACCCAATTTATTTCCACCTGAAAAAAACAACATCAACACCATATTGCCCCCCAACTTTCTTTAATCTATGTGAAATGGAATGTACATAGGGAATCACTGCAACACGCTTTTGCTCGCGTAGAGAGGTTGCTGGTTGGTTGGTGGGCTGGCGCGTTACTTTTTACTTTCTTTAGCAAACGCTCGGAAGCAGAAACGAGAAAGGCGGTGGGAAAACCCGCTGTCTTAAGCCGATCACACTGATTACGAAAGCTTTCCTCTGTGGCATGGAAACAGGATTTTGCGACAGCTGAATGAAGGCATGAAGTGACTATACCATTCTTTACCAGTTTTGAATGAGCAGATTTAAAGTTTAGGAGGGGTTTAGCCGATCTGGGAGCGTATAACCAACAGACATGCGCGTCCTGGAATCGCAATGTTAGGTCAAGGAACTGAAGCTCATTTTTTTTCATTGGGGACTTCACACGTAAACTGAAGACCATGCCCCCTTTCCCTAAAAGCCTTGAGAATGTTCACCTTATCATGTAAGCTACTAACACTATCCAAAAAAAACCAAGTAATCATCCACATACCTAAAAATACGTGTACCCCGACCCTCAAACTCTCGTTCTAGATCGCGATCAATTCTACTCAACAATATGTCACTTAGGACCGGGGCAACTCTGGAGCCTATGCATACACCTGAGGCCTGAACAAACAAATCCCCTTGCCAAGAAACAAAAGTAGAATCAAGATAAAAACGAAGAAGTTCAAGGAAACTTTGAACAGAAATACCACATTTGTCAACAAACCGCGTTTCTTCATTTAGTTCAGTGATAGTTTCCTTAACACATAGTAACAGAAAATTATGCGGCAGTGAGTAGAACAGGTCCTGAACATCGACACTGAAGGCAGACTTTTTTTCCCAAAGGTTCTGATTACCCAAGAAATCAACAACCTGTTGTGAATTCCTAACCAAGAATGGATCCACTAAATTTAACGAGCTGAGGTGGGTTTGCAAGTAGCCCGAGACAACGTGCTGCCACGAGCCACTCTCCGACACAATTGCCCGAAAGGGTACATCGGGTTTATGCGTCTTGGCGGAGAAGAACACCTGCAACTCCAGGCTTTTTGAATTCTTCGCCAAGGACCTCAGTCGTTCAAGCTTTAGGTCTGACAATAATGCCAAAGCCTTCTTCTTAACAGAAGCCGGCTTGCAAGTGACTGGTTTGAAGTTTTTTTGCATTGCTTGAACAGCCTTATCCTGAAACATGCCCGCGGGCATCACGACGAAGGATCCTTCCTTATCAGACACCAAAAGCCGCAAATCACTTGCGGCAAAAGAACTAACTAATCGTCGCGACTGGCCATCTCGACTGAATCTCGTACTGCACTTAGAAACCACATCAATACACTGTTTTAAACAAAAGGATCGGTTAGGCTCAGAAACCTGGTTAGCAACGGAATGAGTCATTGCCAATTTCTCCGTGGCGGTGAGCTTTGGTTCAAAGGCAAATTTGGGACCGAGCCCCAGAAATTCCTGGTCATTTTCTTCAATGTGAGCACCTCCAAGTAGCACAACCCGACCTGTACCCTTATGCGCCTTTGGTCGTGGTGGTAGCGTCACTAGCACAGCCCTCCAAAGGTACTCTGTCGCAGCGTCCGTGGCCGAGCACCAATCAGCATAAAGTCGCCGCTTCCGACGGTCGTCGCCTTCAGCACCACAGCATACCCGCAAACAGCTTCTGAAGAACCGCGCCTGCCGCCACCACTCCGAGCGCAGAAGTCGGCACATTCTCCTAACATGACTGGGGGACGGCTGTAGCCAACCGCACAGCCCCTGAAGATCCGGAGGACACTGTGAGATCCTGGCATACCACGAAGCAGACCGTGCACGGCAGATGCAAACGGCGATGACTGAAGAAATGGCAGATGCGTCTATGAAATTGACGTATTGACACAAAAGAGAGCCCGAAGAACTAGCAATAAACTGTTGTAGCACAGAAAGGCGGGCGAGTTGGAACTTATCCATAGTGGGCAGCGCACAAAAGGAAACACACAAGAGAAGGAATCAGGACAAGCGCTGGTCTAACAACTGAAAGTTTTATTTGAAAGAAAGCATATTTATACATATGTACACAGAAAATCATGTGCTACGCAAGATTACATCCGATCAATGAAACAAATCTCCTGTTCAGATAAAGAAACAGATGGCTGGCTAACGCAAATGCCAACACTCTTCGCCATGTGGTAAGCCTCAGCAATCTCACGTGTCCTTTGATTATGATGGCGGTCGATGATTGCGGTTTGCTCAAATGAAGGAATACAACCGC
Source organism: Rhipicephalus annulatus (assembly GCA_013436015.1). Lineage (NCBI taxonomy): Eukaryota > Metazoa > Arthropoda > Arachnida > Ixodida > Ixodidae > Rhipicephalus > Rhipicephalus annulatus. Next base: position 167,562 of record WOVY01002560.1, on the reverse strand, counting down.
AATCGCGGCAATGGCTGGCGAGGTGAGACGGAACCCCACCCTTTAAAGAATTTTCATGGTATAGTCACTTCATGCCTTCATTCAGCCGTCGCAAAATCCTGTTTCCATGCCACAGAGGAAAGCTTTCGTAATCAGTGTGATCGGCTTAAGACAGCGGGTTTTCCCACCGCCTTTCTCGTTTCTGCTTCCGAGCGTTTGCTAAAGAAAGTAAAAAGTAACGCGCAGCCCACCAACCAACCAGCAACCTCTCTACGCGAGCAAAAGCGTGTTGCAGTGATTCCCTATGTACATTCCATTTCACATAGATTAAAGAAAGTTGGGGGGCAATATGGTGTTGATGTTGTTTTTTCAGGTGGAAATAAATTGGGTAGCTTATGTGGCAAGATTCAAAGACGCGTAAAGGGTATTACGAGGGCGGTTGATAACACTTGTTCAATCAAGCACGTTAAGAAGTATACCGCATGTTCGACCGGTGTAGTCTATAAAATTCCTTGCTCGTGCGGGAGTGTCTGCATAGGACAGACCGGTAGATGTATTAATATTAGGCTACGGGAGCATGAAAATTCTTTAAAGGGTGGGGTTCCGTCTCACCTCGCCAGCCATTGCCGCGATTGCGGTTGTATTCCTTCATTTGAGCAAACCGCAATCATCGACCGCCATCATAATCAAAGGACACGTGAGATTGCTGAGGCTTACCACATGGCGAAGAGTGTTGGCATTTGCGTTAGCCAGCCATCTGTTTCTTTATCTGAACAGGAGATTGGTTTCATTGATCGGATGTAATCTTGCGTAGCACATGATTTTCTGTGTACATATGTATAAATATGCTTTCTTTCAAATAAAACTTTCAGTTGTTAGACCAGCGCTTGTCCTGATTCCTTCTCTTGTGTGTTTCCTTTTGTGCGCTGCCCACTATGGACAGTTTTATTGTTTTGCCGGAATGTTGAAGAGACTTGATCGTTGGCATAGCTTTTCTACGAGCTAATCGTGCTGTAATTAACTTGCGAGAATTTTCTGTCTCATTCTCGACTAGGTACGCGATTGCTACTTTTGAAATGGAAGAAAAACATATATGACCTTTGTATTGCAGATGATGGCGCCAAGGTGCCGCCAAGATCGAGCATATCTGTCGCAGTAACCAACAAAGCATTCAGTGAATTCGAAGAATTTGCTAACAACAACACTGCCTTAATACTCCAAAAAGGGATCTGCATGGCACGTGGCCTTGTTAAGTTACTTGACGGATGTACAAATGTCCTACCTACAAACTTTGGAAATGATGTGCAGCACGTTGCAACGGGAACCGTCACCGCCCGTCCGAATGATTTCGTCTAGGTTACGGAGCTGCGCACTTTCGAAACCAATGAGTCCGATTTCCAAGATGTGGAGTCTGTCCTTGCCGCCATCGACATCGAGCCAGGGCTACTACCAAGCGAAAAAGAGCAAAGAGAAGGTCTTGTAAGGAAATTCGCGGAATGTTTCTCGTTGTCATCTAAAGTTCGACGTACTCCTATATCGCCAAACATCGGATCATTGTCGACGAGTCAGTGAGGCCAATATACCAGCAACCCTACCGAGTGTAACCCAGACAGAGATGCTATTGGTAATCAGATGAAAGAAATTCTAAAAGACGATGTAACCCAGCCTTCATCAAGACTATAGGCGTCACCTGTTATTTGAAGAAAAAAAGACCAAACCTTACGTTTCTGCATTGATTACCAGAAGCTCAACGCCGTCACCCAACTGGATGTTTATCCTGTTTCAACAATGGATGACACTCTGGATAGTCTGCGAAATGCCAGGTAATTTTTCTCATTGGATCTTAAAAGTGGTTATTGACAGATAGAAGTTGACAAAATTGATCGCGAAAAGACAGCGTTTGAGACATCGGACGGTTTTTACGATTTCAAGGTCCGTCTTTCGGCCTTTGTTCAGCACCCGCCACATTCCAACCAATGACAGACACCGTGCGTCCTGGTCTGAAATGGCAGTCGTGCCTGGTTTATCTCGACGATGTTTTAGTCTTCTCTGCTACCTTCAAGAAACATTTGGAAAGGCTTCGGGCCGTGCTCTGTGCGATCAAGTCAGCGGACTTGACATTAGAACCGCATAAATGTCATTTCGGCTTCTGTGAGCTCTTCTTTCTCGGCCATCTCACCAGTGCAGAAGGCGTCCGGCCAGACCCTGCAAAAACTGAGGCCGTAGCATAATTTCCGAAGCCAACAGACAAAAGGATTTTAGGCGATTTTTAGGTCTCTGTGCCTATTATCGACGGTTCGTTAAAACGTTTTCACGAATCGCTGCGCCACTGACGAAGCTGACAAAAGAGGAAATGCCTTTCGTATAGCTTGTAGAACAAGAGTATGCCTTCAATCAACTACGAAAGTGTCTTCAAAGCCATCCTGTGCTGGCGCATTTTGACGAGGAAGCGGAAACTGATATCCACCGGATGCAAGCAATTTAGGTCTTGGGGTCATGCTCATCCAATGGCAAAACGGACAAGAACGAGTCATTGCGTATTGCAGTCGCACTATTTCGAAAGCTGAGTTGAAGTACTCAGTGACCGAGAAAGAATGCTTAGCCGTGGTATGGGCCATCAGCAAGTTTCAACCATATTTATATGGTAGGCTTTTTCGAGCTATAAGCGACCATCATTCGCTATGCTGGCTGGCTAATCTCGAGGGCCCATGCGGACGGCTTGAACGATGGAGCCTGCGATTGCAGGAGTATGACATCACGTTTGTGTATAAGTCAGGTCGCAAGCACAGTGATGCGGACTGCTTCTCACGTGCTACGATTCAACCTGCTGCTTCTGCTTCCACCAAGGATGGTGGAGATTTTGTTTTCTCGGGAGCTGTGACACCATGAGCGATCCGACCCTGAGATATTCCTCTTGATCAAGTACCTATAAGGGCAGTCGGTCGACGTTCCACGACCCTTTGTCCGCGGCTTGTCAGCGTTCGTCCTACGAAACAACATCCCGTATAAAAGGAACTTTCGCAACAATACAGCTACATTCCTGCTTGTCGTCCCTTCACTTCTGCAACCAGAGATTTTGGAGGCTTGCCACGACGATCCAACAGCTAGACATTTAGGAATAAGCAGAACGTTAGCACACATCCGCACTAAATACTACTGGTTGAAGTTGCTTAGCTCTGTACGACACTATGTCAGAACCTGCAGGGACTGCCAAAGACGTAAAACCACACTGATAAAACCAGCAGGTCTCCTTCAGCCGATAGAAACACCAGAGGCCCCATTCACACAAGTGGAAATGGACTTACTGGGCCCATTTTCTACGTCGTCATCCGGAAAACGATCGATAAAAGTTGCTACCGACTATTTAACTCGATATGCCAAGACAGCAACTCTTGTGAAAGTATTAGCCGTTGAAGTAGCCATATACTTAGTCTCCAACATCGTACTGCGGCACGAAGCTGCAAGAACGTTGATCACGGCCTGAGGAACTGCATTTACGGCCAACCTGATGAAGTGTATTATAAAACTGACGCACACCTGTCATTGGAAAACGGCAGCATATCATCCTCAAGCGAAGGTCTTACCAAACGATTGAACAGAACGCTGAATGATATGTTGTCAATGTACATTGATATAAGACACCGTACTTGGGACAAAATATTACCCTGTGCAACATTCGCCTATAACGCTCCGATGCATGAGACAACACGGATGACGCCGATCCCACTTGTTTTTTGTCGGACGGTAACGACACCTTTAGATGCAATGTTACCTATTGACGAGACGCCCGAGAAAGACTATGACGTTCACGACTACACACAAAGAGCAGAAGAAGCCAGACAGCTGGCACGAAACCGCATTCTCGAATCGCAGAAAACCGACACGCACCGATACAATCTGCGAAGAAGGGACGTCCAGTACGCCCCAGGAGAGAGTGTATGGGTGCGGATACCTGTACGAATACCTGGCCTGTCAGAAAAACTTCTTCGCCACTATTTCAGCCCGTAAAGAGTGCTCCGCCGCGTCGGGTTGCTCAACTACGAAGTTGTGCCAGAAGTACAGGATATTTCAACCCGACGGCGGCATCGCATGGAAACTGTGCATGTCGTCAGGATGAAACCGTATCATGGCAGGCAATGAAACGCCGAGAGCACAACGTTGTTTGACGTTAACTACATCCACGACGAGGTGTTGTGAATGACCGCCATTCGACCAGTTTGACACAAGCATCGGGGACAATGCACTCTGGAAAGGGGGCAATGACAAAATTAGACTTCAAGTTATGTGCGTTAGCCGATTCTTGTGACTTCCAGATGGTTTGCGATGCACGAGCCTGTGAGGCCCAGCTGGGCGTGACCCGTGTTGGAAAAAAGAACTTGGAGGAAGAGTCAGAAGTGAATCCTCGAGATAACTAGGAGATTTCGTTCTAGCTGCGTTAATATTCTCGGGCACAGGTTCGTCTGACCTGCGTTAGCTTGCTTATTGAAAGTTTTAATTGAACCGTGCGTTACATTATCATCGATGACGACATTGACAGCCTGTTGGACAAAGCCGATTCAAGTTTTTGCCACAATTATCAAGACAGCGGGAGTTGTATGAGCACGTGGAGTGCAGTAACGGCTGTCTCTAAGGCAATAAAAAGCCACTACCAAGTTAGTGGTTCTTTTGTACGGGGGGGCTGATGTGCTCATTTTCGAAGGATCTGGCGGACCAGTACTGTAAACGCACGAATACAAGCAAACACATTGCAAATTCTGCGGTCATCCAGAGGGGTGAGCAAATGAAGGAGAACTTCAACTTCCTTTGAATGGAAATAAGAACTAGAGAAGAATTTATTAAAAAACAGACTTTGGCAGATGCAACGCACAGTGAGAATCGATGATATGGGATGCACGAATGAAGAGGGTTGACATGTCACTTTAAAATCAGCACAACGTTACTAGGGGGACGTAAATTATGCCGTACATAGCTTCTACGCCAAGAATATTATGTTTGGACGTGTCATTTACTTCCGTCGTCTATTCACGGCAGGAGATAGCAGATATGGTATATGTGCAGCTAGCAAACTGGCCATGAGCACGTTATGAGCGTAGCATATAGTCAAGTTTTACATGTCACGCACATCATGATAATCATGTTTGGACGAGTTATTTACATTTGTCGTCCATACCCGTACCGTAATACGAATTTCGGTGTATAGTGAGCTAGCAAACGGCCGCAAGCTCGTTATAAGTGTAGCGTGTAGTCATGTTTTACTTTGCACGAATATTATGATTGTAATTTTTGGACGTGTTCTTTACTTTCATAGTCTAATCATGTTACGTGACGCCAAATTTAGTATGTGGGGAACAGTCGAAGTGGCCGCGAACACGCTATGAGCGTGGCAAGCTGACATGCTCTTACATGACACACACATCATGATTATGTTGTTTCTGCCAGTCGTATATTTTGATCTTCCATTGACGTCACGAAACACCAAATTTGGTATATGTGAAGCTAGTGCACCATGAGCGTAGCCTCTAATTACGTTTTGCATAAAGAGCACCACACGATTCTGATGTCTGGACGTTTCATTTATCTTCGGGGTCTGTTCTCGTCACGTAATACCAAATTTGGTATATGTCGTGAAGTTAGAAAAGGGCTGCGAGCCCATCATGAGCGTGGCATGTAGTCATGTTCTTACACGTAACGCAACGCATAATTTATACGTTAGGGTGGGTCTCTTATGTTCACCACGCAGTCATATCATGGCATGCATACTAGTTTTGCAATATGTCATGTGGATGACACTACCGCAAGATAAACTGGACGACGAAATGTATGTCATAACTTCGTGACATACAAGTCATGATTATTGTGTGATGACTTGTCACTAATGCTCCGCACACAATTATGTTACCCCATACCAATTTTGGTTTCGATACCAATATCAAAATGGCCAGGAGAGCTAAAAGTCGTAGGCGGCTAGTTAGACGGACGGATGGACAGACAGACAGACAGACAGACAGACAGACACACAGACAGACAGACAGACAGATAAATAGATAGATAGATAGATAGATAGATATTTAAAGTGACTAAAATTTGATAAGAAATGCTCAGCTTTTAAAACGTGGCTCATCCCCCCATTTAGGCATCGGTATAACACGAAAGTGAAACGTATTTTCCGAGAGGTAGTGCAGCATTCAGTGCAATGCTGAGCAAGAAAACTATCCCGTGAAAGATGGTTTTCTTGCTCAGCACTGCACTGAGTGCAACTGTGTGCCCCTTTTCAAGGACACAGTGATGCTGTACAAGCACGGGGATGAGCGCACCCGAGGCATCGTCGAGGCCGCGCAGATGGCACGTGAACAGGTGTGATGCATTAGGTAGTCCTCCGTGTCTCTGTCCGAGAAGGAAGAAAGGTTCTTGGAAGGTTTCGGTGTGTGCAAGTAGTTGTATTACTTTTACCCTTTAGTTTCGATTCCTTATAGACTTTTCTTTGGATTTTTCTGTGCTTTTGTTTTTTCCCTTAATCATGGCAACGACAAGGTTTTTGTCACAAGGTTTACTGCCTCCTCCGAATGTTTTCGCGCTCTGCGAAATAAACTCAATTTGAAGTTAGCGCTCGTGTCCTTCGTGTCCTTCTTGTCTCTTTGTAGTCGTTCTTGTTTCGCGCTGTAACTATCATCATGTGATACCAATTAGCCCAAGCTGCCACACTTAGCCACTGAAGTTTTCTGATCACTCGGTTTGACTTCCAGTGATTCTCAATGCTAGCCACGCATGTAGCTTTCAATTCAATAGTAAATCATTTGTTAGGATTACGCCCACTCGTGGCCTCCTGGCCAGCGCCTCCTGGGCAAGCTTGGCCAGGAAGCCCTGCGCCGCACGCGTTACGCCGTCTTTCTAGAAAAAGCTGGTCACTCGGTACCACGCTCCCACCTTCTGCCTGCGCTATCTTGGCACGTTTCCGTGCTCCGCACGCCCTGTTATGAGGCAGCCCTCTACGTGCAGCGTCACCTTTGACTTGCTCCGATGGTTTAAAGAGATTATAAAAACGTTTTCAAACTGAGAATCATCAGTACCGAGAGAGATTCATCGACAAGCTTTGCGGGGACCAAGCAAGCCAAGCATGACGTCTTTCAGGGAGTGCTATGTGAATGTCGATCATGAGCAGCTGCATTTCTATGGCATTAAAGTGAGGGTAACGGTGCGAATTCTATATGTCATCATCATCATCATCATCATCATCATCATCAGCCTGACTACGTCCACTGCAGGACAGAGAGAGGCCTCTCCTATGTTCCGCCAGTTAACCCGGTCCTGTGCTTGCTGCTGCTAATTTATACCCGCAAACTTCTTAATCTCGTCTGCCCACCTAACCTTCTGTCTCCCCCTAACCCGCTTCCCTTCTCTGGGAATACAGTTAGTTACCCTTAATGACCAGCGGTTATCCTGTCTACGCGCTACATGCCCGGCCCATGTACATTTCCTCTTCTTTATTTCAACCATGATATCCTTCACCCCCGTTTGTCCCCTAATCCACTCTGCTCTCTTCTTGTCTGTTAAGGTTACACCTACCATTTTGCTTTCCATTGCTCGCTGCGTCGTCCTCAACTTAAGCTGAACCCTCTTTGTAAGTCTCCAGGTTTCTACTCCGTAGCTAAGTACCGGCAAGATACAGCTGTTAGATACAGCTAAGTAGACATAGTCTTTTACAACTTCAAGTGCACTACTACCTATCTCGAAGAGCTGCTCCTTTACGAATTTTATATGTTGCCTTAAAACGCACATTTGCTGTGGCATTGGTGTCCTCTCAGATATGTCGGCAAACTACCACCATGTTTTAACGTTCATTTGTGTAGAGAGTTGAAAATTCTATCGCGAGAATGTCGAGTTTGGCATGAGGCTTATATTTGGCAGGAGGTCATTGTGAAGAAATGGATCTTACGTCTGCCCTGTCAGTCCCTGGCACCATCTTAATATGGTGTGTCCGTATCATAAGAGTTTACTTTTCGAAAGATTTTTATCGGCGGTTAACAAGGTCGTATCGTAAGTTCAATAACACCTTTGATTTTTGCCGCTCCTTTGAAACTCTAAGGATGAGCACAAGAAAGTTCTGTATGTCTACTTCCACAATGCATGTTTCGTGCTGCGCATGTTTCATTTCGGATATTATGCACGCTTCATAAGGCAGCGTGCTCACTGATAAGAGTACCGATTAGGTTGCTTTGGCAGCTAGCTTTGTCATGGTCATTTGAAACAATACCCACTACAATTGAGCATGTTTTTAGTTACGCGGAGATTCGCCCCTGATAACTACGTCAGATTTCAGGAAACCATCGAAAATTTCAAAAACATCTTGATTCTTTTTCATCTCTCTTTGATAGCGGAAGCTATTTATCACCCACAGCTCGTGCGCATGCAAGGGCATAATGTTTTACGTGGCAAAACCTTGATATCATTAGAAGGCACGCCATGAATTGAGACTCCAGATGGACTGTAGTCAACTGAGGTTTCCTTTTTTTCACGTTCACTTAAACATTTTGAGGTATATATAATGCCACGACAACAGCGACAGGGTGAACCCACACCGGTCATCACTTCTGTTTACATTGAGCGTCATACCAGCACACACTTGAAATGTGCAACATCAACACGCCTTGTCTATCATTCTTGCACCAAAATCTGAGCGCACTGTAACTGCGTTTTTCTCTCGTAGAAATGCAGCTGGCGTAAATGGGAATTGAACTCATGACTTCGACACTATCACGACACCTCATCATGCTAACTTATCGGTAGGTGTAGCTTAGAACACCTGTACGTATAAACGCTCAGCGCGAACCTGCAGCAAATAACTGTTTATACTGAGCGGTGACGAGAAGTCTACAGCCATCAGCTGAATAAAACGCTAGAAGAATTCCCTGTAGGGTCTTTGAGTGTATAGGGCTAGCAAGCTCCACCGCTTTCGCACTATCAATGGTTGTTTGTCTCGGAAAGCCACAGCCCAATTGCGAATTGTGCAGTGGATGTCTATTTGCTGTACTTTATGTTTACAAACACGCTTTCTTTTATTATGAGACCGGCCATCCCAATTCTTTCAGTTACTCAGAAGTTTGTAGTACTGTGCATGAGAAAAAGATTTTCTAAATAACGAGACCATGGATAACGTGAACTGCCATATTCCACTCCTTACGCCTTGCTTCTCGCACTGCTTGCACTGAAAACGGTAGAACGTGACGGTCAGTTTTCAGGTCTTCGTCGGGTTTAAAGTGCTTCGCCGCGGTGGTCTAGTGGCTAAGGTACTCGGCTGCTGTCCCGCAGGTCGCGGGTTTGAATCCCAGCTGCGGCGGCTGCATTTCCAATGGAGGCGGAAATGTTGTAGGCCCGTGTGCTCAGATTTGGTTGCACGTTAAAGAACCCCAGGTGGTCGAAATTTCCGGAGCCCTCCACTACGGCGTCTCTCATAATCATATGGTGGTTTTGGGACGTTAAACTCCACAAATCAATCAACAATGCAGCAGTAGTGCGTGCCTGCTTTCCAGAATGACGAAGTAGCGCTGCGCATAGCGTGCGAAATGCGAGAAAAGCGCTCCAAAGAACACGTTTTCCGTGTGCGCACTGGGAAAACTCGGCAAGCACGGCATGTCTGAGCGACCGGGTATTTGTCCTATTTGCGCAAGGGCAGTGAATGGCGCTGCGCAAACTTGAGCCTGTGCTTTCTATAAATCCTAACGTGCTTTATCGCTTAGCACTTGATCGACGGCTGATGGACTCTTCTCTACTATCCGTAACAGTATGGATCGCTCTAATCGGACTTTTCGTTCAATGGTCACAAGTTTGACCCAAATAAAAGGCTGCATCTTAGACTTACACTCTCTGCCTTAGTCGACGTCATGACCCCGTGAAAATATTCCGGAACGCATCTGGAAAGTGCGGAGCTTGTTATGAACGAACACTAATGTATGCGTGCCGAAAACTGGAGCCAGCTACGAGCTTATGAGCTTAAAAACGGGGTAGGACGATACGATAATAGTACTGCTGGTGAAAGCCTGAGCTGTAATTCGGTTTGAAGCCCATTGAATTTTTCTAGTGGAGAAAATCAAACAGGGAACCCTACACGAGCTTTATATCAAAAATTAATTCGCAAAAGTATGAACAATAAATCAATTAGAAACGGCGAAATAACAACCAGGCGTCAAAGAGTGCGTATTGCGTAATGAGTGGGCCATCAAATGCTCGCCGGCTTGCACCTCTGTTGAAACCACTGAGGCGGATAAACCATGAAGCTGGCAGAAAAAGTTCGTGGAAATTTTAGGTCTTTGTAGGGTAAAAGAAAAAGTGATTACTCTGTCTGAAACAGATTGTGGTAAAATTTGACATGAAGAAATGAAAGGAAAAATAAATATTACAATTGTTAACATGACAAAATTACTCATTTTACATGAATCTGTAGTAGGTTGAGTTGATGTTGTGTAATGAAGAAATGCTAAATTTGAGCTTGGTTTGGAAAAAAAACCTGATCAATAACTTAGTAAGGTAACCTCCTTGTATGACACAGTAATTTTCACGCGGCCCATTAGACGTTCGTGTCACTGAATTCCAGTGAAAAAGGCCTAAAGGACAAACTTCGTAATACGAATCAGAATGCAAAGTTGTTTTGATGAATTTTCCGTTCTTGACTTTGGTTTCTGAAATGGCATCACCAACCCATTACGAAAGCGTCATACATAATGTTGCACCTTCATCACTCACAGCTCTAAGCATTGCACAGAATTATTTGCAAGCGCGTAGTGGGTACCACAGTTCTCTGAAAAATGACGAAGGATGGTAGAGTGAAAGCCTCTATATAACACAAAAATTATTATTCACGACGTTGTGGATTCCGTGCAAGTGTCTTTTTATCGGTTAGTTAAAAATTACCAAAGGAGTCTTTAGGAACGCTGCTCTTCCTTGTTTCGCTATGATTGTGCTGCAGTTATCGCGCAGGCCTTCTAAGCAAGTACCTTTTTGTTCGCTTTTTCTCTCATTGTGTTATTGTATTTTTCTTCACTTTCTTTGTTCCCTTTGGTTCACGTCTTTGTCTCGCTATATTCCTCAATTCTCGCTTTTTATAATTTATTGTGTTTTTCTTTTACGTATTTCTGTACTTTTTTCTATCAATATTTTCTGTCTTTCTAAGATACACCTTGCTGTCTTCAACCATGTGTTTTCTGCACACCTTCGCACCTCTCATTCTCATTCTAGATTATATTACCGGCTCTCTTGACATACTATAAAGAACGAGGTTATCTTGTGATCTGCGAACGTGCCTGAATGACGGAGTCCTTCCGATGCTCGCTTACATATCCTGGATTAATTAGTTAGAATCCTGCCTCACTAATCTTTTTTGCTGCCTAGGATTTGGTTGTTTCTCGATCTTAAAATTTTGGCTTTCTGTCTCTCTTTTTTTTTTCTCCGCGTACTCGTTCTGCCACCCGTCAAAGTTATCAAAACAGTGCCTCGGACAGGTAGAAGCGTGTACTTTTGTAACGAAGCAGCACAGTAAATTTATGATGATGAGCAAAAAGAAGGGGACGAACATGGTGCGTTCTCTAATGATTGTTTTGAGGACTTAATACAAACAACGGCTCGCATGAACTACTTCGTTGGTTATAAACATTTTTAAGCACGTTGGGATGTCAATGCTGAGCGCACCTGTTTAGGGTTTGTGCCTTGCAAAAAATGAGAAAAAACATTTAGGCGTATCGTAAAAGCATAATTTGGATAGTTTAGAAGCGTAGCTGGCGAATGCTTAGTAATTGTTGTTTCGTGGCAAAGCATATTCAAGTTACGCGCAGCCATAACTAACGTGAAGTGCAAACTCTAGGCATATTCATGTCATACTCAAGCTTACCATGCTCGCTGAAGCGCTATTCGTTGCAGCTCCCATAGGCAATAGCTATAGAGTTCCCTCTTCTATATATTTTGAAAAATCCATCTAAAAATAAGACGTGCGCGCACGTGCGCCACTATCCAGACGTGCGACGCTATCCCCCGCTCATGCAGGGAGGGAGACGCGCGTTTCGCAATATTTTCAAAACTACCACGCCTCAATGATGTTTTTTTTTTTCCGCAAGGCTTTGCGTTCTCGCGTTACAGTCAGATTAAAGAACTCAACTGCCTGACACTTTTCAAAAAGTTACAAGGGACTCTGGAGCTGTGATCACTCGACGACCATGAGAATTCAGGGTCCTACAGAGATTAGCCTAGTCTTCGTGCTTGTGGTCGACAAATCACACTTGTGGTTTTGTTTATTGCTGTGTTTCGGTTTCGTTTCTAGAAAAAAAAACCCTTTTCAACCTTGTGTCGCGTTATACTATGGTAAGCCTAAGAGATCAAAGTGGTGCAGTGTCCCTGCTGAACACTTGTCGATTGTTGTTTCATTACAAAGTAGCTTTAAGCACGCGAAGCCAAAAAGAACAAAGACAAGGCAAATTCATGTACTACCTAGTATTCCCATGCCCCCTCAAGCGTCGTGCGTTGCAGCTCTCATAGACACCAGCGCAACAATTTCCTCTAGTGTATATTACGAAACTGTATGTCGTGTCCTGTGTGAATGATGCTGTTTCGGGAGCAGGAGACTTCCGCTTGTTGTAAAGAGCGGACTCTTCATTATGAACTAGGCATTAGAAAGCTTTCCTCAATCACTTTGGGCCCCGAAGAAGCAGCATCTAGGCCACTGCACATGCAGGAGACCCAGACAGCATAAGGGTTTGGTGTTGGTGACGCTCTTTCTCGAATTTCGCGGTAGCCCCAAAGCCGAGCCTAAAAGCTTTGCTGCAAACAAATATTACGGTACTCAGAGAAGCGACGGCTTTTCGCCAAGGCGTGAGTGTTCTAAAATAGAGAGAGTGTACAAAGCAACGTAAACATTATTAAAAAGTCTTAGCTCTTGCTTGATACAAAGTGAGCTTACGCAAAGGGCTCTGGGCACCACATTCTTGATTGATATGTGGGGTTTAACGTCCCAAAACCACCATATGATTATGAGAGACGCCGTAGTGGAGGGCTCCGGAAATTTTGACCACCTGGGGTTCTTTAACGGGCACCACATTCTTAAGACTCCTATGTAGCAACTGTTTTTCTAGAAGCTACTTCGATAGAAAAGTGAATAAGTCAAATACCGACTTTTTCTTGCAGAGGGTCAACACGTGCGCCCCACCCAAGTGCGATGCACTCATTTCTGACATTCTTTATTGTTTTCTATTGTGAGACGCAAGGTACTTCAGTTATTCAGCCGCGTCACGTAAAGATCTTTGTGACAATAAATTGAGGTCTTATCAATGGTTAACAGTGCACACTGACGTGCGTACTTAGTGTGAAGGCAATCGTTTTTATTTGTTCATACGACAGCTTCCTTGGTTAAAGACCCCACTGTCGTTTATGATGAAATTCAAAGTTTATCAACGTGACTGCGTTGAGGAGATCATTTCCCAGAAATTCCTGCGTCAGCGTTGGATTCGTGGAATGTGAGTGAAAAATGAGCATTTGCTGACCGAAAAATTAAGAAAGATGCGAATAAAATTGTGGGTCCGAGTGGGGATCAAGCTCGGGTAGTTTGCGTGGCAAGTGTGTGTTCTCTTTCGGGAGGCTTGCACGTGAGCGAAAAGATTACTCTCCCAAATACCCTAGCAAGCCAATGCTTTATAACGCAGAAATCAGCACAAGTTATCTCATGCACATTTGAGGTGGTCGTGAACATGAATGGAGGATGTGGCATGGTTTAACCCGTATAATAATGAGAACTTCATGCTTGGCGTAATGCTGCTTGAGTGTTTATATATTTATTTATTTACCAATTGCATAAATCACCATAGAGGCCTTATTCAAAGAAAAAAAGCAATCGGTACAATGAAACGCGCTGAAAAACACATAAGCACACATGCAAAAATAAATCACCATGAGATTAATCAAAACACTAGTATGAATCACAAGACACATTTTTAATACTCATAGCGTATTCGTAATGCATAATAACTTTACAGGGTAGAAAATTAAATCAATACTTGTATTTATTATGTCGCCAGTTAAATTGTTTCAATTTATTATTTTTGGGGCAGAAATGAGTAGAAAAAAGTGTTCGATTTGTATTTGAATGTAGAAACCTGTTCGGTATCGTTGCAGAAAGTGGATGTGTAAGGTGTTTGATGAAGGAAGGTGTGATAATTGATCCCTGTGTTAGAGCGTTAAATCTGGTGAAATAGTTCGAGCCGTAGCTTTTTTCCACGTGCACGTAGCAGATCCGACCCCAAAGGCGCCTTCATTTGTGAAACGCGGGCGTAGGAGCTATCAGTATTTAACACAAACATTACTGCTTGATTAGGAAGTTTTGTATTTTATTTATTATATAGGCTTGGCGGGGTCCCATACAACGCATGCCTAGTCATGTAGAGGCATGAACTGCAAAAATATGAAAGTTCCTTGATTTCGTGCGTAGCCTGTTTGAAATTTCTGCGAATAAAGTAAATTATCCCCTTAGCTCTTGCTATGGTCGTGTCAATATGTTTGTTTCGTGTAAACGATGCCATGAAATGAACACCAAGATACTTAAGTTCGAAGAGTATGTTGATAGGTACGTCATAGACGTTATATTGGTAATGTAGTCTGAATATTCTTTTTGAGAATCTCATGCTGCAACACTTTTCAATATTGAAATTCATTTTACATTTTTCACACCAGCTTTTTTTGCACTTCAGCGAGCCGCTGCATCATCGAAAGAGTGTTCGATGCAACGTGTATAAACGTTGTCTCTTTTTAAAAGCAGATATTTGGAAGATCGGTGACAGTGTTGATTCAAAATCTATACTGGCCCTTATCGTTGTAGTGCAAGCTTTACTAGATTCAGTGGGGGAAAGTTCGCCCGTAAAAATTTGAATCTCTACTTGACGCCTTGGCTGCCTACGTTTTCACAATCACAGACCCAAAAATAGATGTGCCTTTTTTCATGATGTGGCAGTTGTATATCAACATAACTTTATAGGCAAACTGCCTTCAAAGGCGACTATGCACTTCGCTCGGCCAAATACAAGGCCGCAAGTGCGCTTGCACAAATTTTACAGGTATGTACCCGTCGATAGCATTTCTCTCACACAGCATAGACAGCAGCTAAAATATTTTACGAAAGTTATTGCGGGTTAACGCAAGCTTGGGGGCCTTTCTAGGACCTTACGTGACCACCTTTCCAGATGACTACCCAAGAACAATCAAGTGCCAGAATAATATAGTGCTCTACTAATTTAGAAAAAAAATGATGTGCTTCCAGTTGGCACTGAAAATCGAACCCTCTAGGTGCCGCATTGGAAACGAACGCTCTGCCATGTAACGAGTGGTCAAAAAGTACAATATCTGTAGTTATCAGCTTTGTTAAGAATATCGCTTGTTAAAAATAGCGCTGTAGAATCAGCTTTGTTAAGAATATTGCGTAAACAAACGCTATCATATTTTGACTACACTAAGCACGACACACAACTAACTTCCCTAAAATAGCATAAGTACCTAGGACTAGTGATTTCTAATGATATTAGATGGGAGGTGCATGTTAACTATGTTACATCTTCAGCCTTAAAAATAATATTCTTTCCTGAAAAATTGACTACGTTCTGCACCACCACAAAAAAACTATTAGCCTATAAAACGTTGATCCACCCATTGTTAAAATACGCCAACATAGTCTGGTTCCCGGCAACAAAGCACCTATTTGAAATGCTAGAAGGGATACAAAAGAAAGCAGTTAGATTTACCCAAAATAAATACAGTTTGCTCGACCCACCCTCAGAACTGATCGCAAAAGCTGGGCTACTAACATTACAAAATCGCGCTAAACTTGCACGCCTAAAAATGCTTTTCCATCTCATTCATAGGCAGCTAAACATCGACAGCAAGATTCATATCTACTTCAAAAACCCGACAGTCACGCTTTAAACATCCACTAACATTACACGAATACCGTTTCAGCACTAACTGCTTCAAGTATTTCTTCTTCCGACAGCCAATTACAGAATGCAATAGATTGCCTGCTTGTCTGAAAAACACTAAAGATTTGAATACATTTTTAAATTTGCTTGAAATCCACTCAAAGCTGAAATGATATTTTTTCCTTTCTATGGTGTTTTGTCGCTTGTACAGTTCTCAGTGCTTCTAGAATATCACACTGTTATCAGTGCACCACGTAATATAATATTTTTGTGTATATCTGCCTGACATAAGATGTGCTTTTATATTCTTAATGTATCATAAAATATCTGCTGTCACGCATTCCCGCATGCAAGTGCAACATTATCTATTGTGTATTTGATTGTATATGTACTCCTTGTGTATATTGTTTGCCCTTCTGCAATAGACCCCTTTGGGACTGGAAGTATGTAAAAATGACTAAAATAAATAAATAATTTTGACTGAGGAGGTAGTATACAATCGCAACTATTAATATATTATAAAAAGGTTTAGGCTCCAGAACTGCGATATGATTTTGAGATACGCCTTAGCGTATGGCTCCTGAAGTTTAGACCTTGTCGTGCTCTCTAACGTGGAATCGCGTCAGGGTATACATGTGATTCTAGCCTGTCACCGCCACTGAAATGCAATTACCGGGGCCAGAATCCAGCACAAAACTTTAGATAAGGCAGAAGAGCACAATTACCACTGTACAATAAAGGCTACTTGATCTCGATAGATTTGCTTGCGACGTGGCTATTGGCCGTTTTGTTATACGTCTAGCTCAGAGAAAATTGTAATGAAATAAAGAAAACGTATGTTTTTGATAACACAGCGCAATATTCTGGCGCCTTCGTCAGAAGATATGGGGCCACTCCCTAGTTCGACCATCATGGCATCTTTAGAATTTCTACATGATGTCATTATTGGCCCCGGCCCTTCCTACAAGTCACACTTCGTTCTTTTGCTTCACTCAATGTCCCTGTTTTGATACGTTGACTGAGCTTTTGGTGTTTGGTCGTCGAAATAGTCGGCCAGACGATTCGGAGAATTCATCGGAAATCTACTGACCTCAGACTAGGAAGGCGTACAGATAAAATTGATTTTTCTGATGTCTCTGTATTGCAGGCTTTCTTAGCCGCAGCTTTGTGTACTAGCATCAGTGCAGCAAAAGCGTCCGTGCTACATTGATGAAATATGTTTATGACAATAAACGTGTTGTAGTCACTGGTCACTGCAGTTAATTTACTGTGCAACCCATTTCTGTCAAAAATAATTTATTCCATTGTTCAGTTACTGTTATGTGTGCAGGTCGAGATTGGATAAGTGGTGCTCTTATATGCCAGTTCCTAGCGAAGCGCTGGGTACATAGACCACAACTCGGATAGCTATTTGAAGAGCAGGGGCATATTTTAGAATTATGCAAGTGGACCCCCTTGTATCTTCTATGGCGTCACCGAAGAAACTAACACATGAGAAGACACACCAGCGAAATGAAGGTAAGAACCACAATAAAAGGAATTTCTTTGCATGCCTGTATTTCACTTGGGTGCTACAGCTCCACAGCTAAGTGTCCTAACGAACGACATCGCTGCGCAGTCATGCTTTTATTACGTATTTTGGTACATAAGACATATGACAAAAACGGTTTTAATAACGCACAATGTACATTGTACATTTTATGAATGCACATAGAAGCTCTTGAGAGCATCTAAAGAAGTTCTGCTACCAAGGTTCAGTCAAACTGTTCCGTTCGCTGTTTCCGTTCGCTGAAAGTCCTCCGAATTCGTTTCGGTGGCGGGGAGATGCGCCGAAAGGGCCCTCTCCCCGCCGATCGCTCTCGGATTAAATTTTGCGGCATCTGCCACCGGATCGGCTTGCCGCGAATCGATAGGAGCGCAAGTCAAGGAATTTGAAAAAAAAAATGGTAGCAAAGTCACATTCGCTCGTCATGTCACAGTCATGACACATGCGCTTAGCAGAAATGCTCAATAAATTGGTGCGTAACCACCCCCTCTTATACGACAAACGCCAACCTAAGCAGACAGCTTGCTGAAGGACGACTTGTGAAATACGAAACACTAGCTCGGATTGAGGGGCAAATATGAGTTGCTCTGCATACATACTTTTGCTCTGCAAACAAAGAAACCCTTGCAATGTGCGTAAATGCTTTTCTTTCTCGAGTTGTGACAAGGGTTAAAACGCTGAAAAGTAAATTTCTGTCTCTTCTCGGGCGCAATAGAGTTGTGAGCCACTGAAAACTTTTGGAGTACAGCGTATACTTCCCGTGCTTCACCCATGGTTAATTTTCAACTCAGAAGATGGGGCTATCGGTGTTGGGCGAATTCAGCAGTGCAGTGCACGTTCAGTGGAAACGGCGCTGCGTTTCGGTGACAGGAGAATTTCACTCGGTCTAGAAAGCGGACCTTCAGTGTGAACTAGGGGTCATTTTGTGGATTTGAACAGACCAGTGCACGTTCTTTCACATTTTTGGCAGTCTGACCACCATAAAAAAGTCTATGTTGGAATGCTTGACTCAGCGTAGATTCGACAACTGCTACTTCAAAATGCATGTCTTACTTGTATCTTTTCAAAAGTTCATTAAAATATACCGTCGAAATTTGTTTTATTGTTTTGTGTCGATGATCGAACACGATGGAAGAACACTTCAGGAAGACCCTGGGGGACGACATTGACTTTGTCATATTAGGCAATAACCTCAACCATGCGGTGACTTTGCAGGAAAAGCTGTTCATTTGGTCTCGTGTACAATAGTGGAAGTTTCAAAGTGCTCGATTTTTGCGGTGATAGAGAGTTTTCGCATGAGACATCAGTGATAGTTCTGGCGAACGACACTGACTGTCTCGGCAACATTGCGGACACATCTTAAAACGCTGACGTTTGTCTAGATAAAATGAAGCATCCAATTTGGTTAAAACAAAAAGCATAATTGGGCATGCACCGAATTTCTTGGTGCACTGATTTGACGATTTTAGATTTCTATGAAAAGAAACTTAGTTCTAACGCCGTATGAATTCCACCGATTTTCGTTGGAAAATTACCATGTTGTACTTCTGGAAAAATATTTCACGTAAGATTGAACTAGCACGTCTTCACCAAAATCTAGTTATATATTTGATTAGACAATATATTGCGAGTGAGATGTTTCGTAGGCGAGTCAATTAAACCAAAGATATATCATGATTGATTAGTGAGGTTTAACGCCCCAAAACCACCATATGATTATGAGAAACACCGTAGTGGAGGGCTCCGGAAATTTCGACCGCCTGGGGCTTTTAACGTGCACCCAAATCTGAGTACACAGGCCTACAACGTTTCCGCCTCCGTCGAAAATGCAGACTAAAGATATATCAGGCAGCACATATCACTCATTGTATGTCGTCCTGTTGATACGCTTTATATTTTCACTGCAGAGTAAAAAAGAAGGCACTTCATTCAATTCGGTGCACTGAAGGACACACTAAGCACTTTTAAACAGGAGGAAGAGGTTCCACGAATCCTAACTGCGTACATTCAACGGCTTCCCAAGCGACTAAGGTTTTAATTACGCAAACAGTTAAACAATAGAAAACAATTGTTCTAAAGAAACAGTTCTTTTGTAGCGTAGCGCTTGAAAATCTGGACGTGGATAAGTCTGTTTTCGCCGTTGCAATGATACGCACTTCAGTACAACACCCTTTTCTTTTTTTGCTTTCAGAGCAGAGCATTGCCAGCTGGCATAAGCAATCGCAGCGCAAAATTTACTGTGTCATCGTAGTGCTTACCACTTCCCAAGAAAGTGCCAGCCTTTTTTTGGAATCCTACTACACTTTATGGCCACGAAAAAAACGGGGAAGGGCACCTTGATTTTCGCTTTTCAGAGTAAACGCGATACCCATATCTTATTCCTGGTGTGTATTTTAAACACTTAGTGTGTGAAATCTTTTCATACTTGTAATGAACACACTATGTGGCCTTAAGGGGGCAGTAACGTGCGTGCCTGTTGCAGTAGGTAAGCGGCTCTAAACTGTGAACTCATTATGTTAATACCATGTTCAGACGCTCGATGGCAATGCGCGCTTGTACCACGTATTATTACGGCGATATTTTATGTTGCATTGTGAAACATGTATACACAACACGTGAGTTTATAAAGCATGAGAGCTTCTTTCACTGAATTTCTAAGTAGAACAGGATATTTTCATTCAATTCACAAGGAAACGCAAGTCTGTTGGGCAAAACACTCGCAACCGACCCAGGATCAATTCCCACTCAGACCAAGAATGATTTATTACTTATTAAATTAGCATTTTTCTCGAATTTGAGATCATGCAAAGATGATTTTTCGCTCACAACCATTGACGTCGACAAAAGAGTTTCTGTGAAACGACCTTGCTTACCCCATAGCGTTGTTATAGCTCGTTTTATCGGGAGTTACATAAAGTGGCACGGTTGCGACATAAATCGGCAGAGGTTGCCCACTTCTGTAACAAGAACGCTTACACAAAGTGGGAGCCATGATTTACACCTCGGTTGCTTCCCCCCTTTCCCTATAATGAATCCTAAAAACTCAGTGACTTCATTGGCTGGTGGTATTTACGCTTGCCAACGATCTTTTTTTTCTCACTCTGCTTTCTTTCAGTCATATGAGTCCCGCCGTGGTGGTCTAGTGGCTAAGACACTCCGCTGCTGACCTGCAGATTGTGGAATTGAATCCCGGCTGCAGTGTCTACATTTTGATGGAGGCGGAAATTCTGTAGGTCCATGCGCTGTAGACCCTTGTGCTGTAGGAAATGCTGTGGGCCCCTGGCAGTCGAAATTGTTGGAACCGTCCACAACAGTGTCACTTAAAATCATATGTTGGTTTCAAGAAGTTAAACCCCACATAACAATCAACATTTAAAATGAATCACGTGTGTGAGATAAACAAAGAGAATGACCTACTAAC
The DNA here is from genome assembly GCA_013436015.1 of Rhipicephalus annulatus. Lineage (NCBI taxonomy): Eukaryota > Metazoa > Arthropoda > Arachnida > Ixodida > Ixodidae > Rhipicephalus > Rhipicephalus annulatus. Next base: position 146,678 of record WOVY01002560.1, on the reverse strand, counting down.
GACATTCTCAAGGTGCACTTTCAGACCAAATCATTGCTCCATCCTTCAATGGAAACTGTTATATCATGAGACCCTATTCACATGTGTGCTTAGGCAACATACTAGTCCACCGTAGCTAGCCCATAGTAGCAAAGTTTCTCGCAGCCATCTGCTCCGAATGTGCCACGTTTGTGTCAGCTGCAGCCATTGATGCTGCCGAGCAGAGACAGGGCAATATGTCGAAGCATTTTTTACGAAAAATACGTAAATTTCCTTGTTGCGGTGCCAGACCTTACGCTAACTTCATAAAACTCATGCGCTAAAATGCAACAAGGTGAAGTTTACCAACAAAAACATTATTTAAAAAATGTGGGCACAGCATCACACCATGGGCAGCGTTGTATTGCGGTTCTCGTGCCGCCAAATACAGCTCTCTTAAAGTGACAGGACACAACACTTCTTGCGCCAGACCTTTTAAAGGGGTCCTGCAACATTTTTTGAGCATAGTCAAATAACGCTTCCGATAGGTAGTAGAGGTTCCTGAGAACACAGCAGCCAAAAGTTCTATAGCGCAGCACGTGGTCTGGAATTCACAATATATTATCAAACTCAGCTAAAGTTCCTTTCTCTTTTTAAGAGAAATGACCAAATATGCTCGACAATTAATCGAAATTGCCTTGCTATCAGCCATTGGCATTAGAACGTTTATTATGTTCAAATATTATGTTTTATTAGGTTATAAAAACATTTAGCGCTTGGTCGTTACAGAGATTGCCATGTGTGGCCATCAATCGTCCGTGTGTGTGCACGTGATTGCACTGAAAAAGCTGCGTATCCGAAGAAAAAAAAGGAAGGGAGCTCAAGGTCACGGGAGTCACGTGACATTTTTGTTTGCCCCTCCCATCTCTCCCTGCTTAGCCTCCAGCGCTTTCGTCGGGACGAGAGATGAGAGATTGTGATCGCAGCGTGTGACAAAGCTATAAAGCTTTTCTCATACTTACGTATTTTAAAATTATTGCGGTGTTGAATTTCTGAAGTACAAATAAGCTTCTCCTGTGAAATAATTTTACGGTTAATAAATAGTGTCTTATGGCCCCTTTAAAGAAGTATTGAACACAGGCAATAAGCAGAAGAAGAATAAGCTTCTCAAGTGAATTAATTTCATGGTTACTTAATATGTCTTAGGTCCCCATTCGGGCAGTATTGATCAGAGGCAATAAGCAAAAGAGGACAATGCGCAACTAAAATAACAAAAGTTCTGCAGATGCTTATGTACAACACCCGACTTAAGCTGACAATCATAAGCCACACAATTTGTGCATTATGGTACACAACTCAAATGAGGCAAGTGTATCAAGTAAAGAAACTTTTGGATCACGTAAGCCTTAGAAAACCCATGCCTGCGCAGAAGGCCCAGCACAGCGAAAGCTAGAAGAGCTGCCTCTCAGAGCCCTTTCTAAGCCCTTGTTCTTGTTCTTTTAGATGCGGAAGCATCTTATACTCGCGCCTTGTAGTGCGCCGTCCGCGCCTTTCGCACCGCTTCTCGAACATTCGACAGCTGACGCGCGCGCATGCGCCATCGCGCCGTCGCCCACCATCTGTGCCGCGCGCGCTTCTCCTTCGAGAACATTCGACAGCTGACAGCGCATGCGCCGTCGCGCCGTCGCCATCTGTGCCGCGCGCGCGCTTCTCCTTCGAGAACGTTCAACAGCTGACAGTGCATGCGCCGTCGCGCTGTATATATACTCAAGGTCGGCGCTCGCTCGCTCAGTTGCCGCTCGTCGGTTGGTTTGAAAGGCGCGTCGACGTCCAATGGCGCGGTGAAATGAATTCCAACGAATCCACAAACACAATGATCGACGTCCCTTCGACCAGCGTCGCCCTTTCGCATACGTGTGTACGTGTTCACTCATTTAACACCCCCTCCTACAACCACGTTAACCAATTTAGCCATCGACCCAAGTAAGTCGCAGTTTAACACCCCATTTCACAACCACGTTAACCAATTTAGCCATCGACCCAAGTAAGTCGCACTTTAACACCCCATTAACCAATTATATGCTCCACATCCTCCTCAGTGTTCCCCCGAGGGAAGCTGCGGGCAATTTTTTTTGCCTTTCACTTGTGGCTGATACCCACTGCCGGGAATCAGTCAGTATTTGAGTTGTCTTTTAAACTCCTTTCGTAACTGCTGCAAGCACGCTTGTTTCATTCCCACTACAACCTCATAATAAAAAAATTGCGGTAATATGCCGGGAGTTGCCATGCTATTTTTTGTCATTCTCCTGAGAACCGTGGTGTTAGATTAACACTTGTAAAGAATTTCGTGCCAATCGTTCATGCAGCGGCTGATGACGATGAGGAATTATAGCTTAAATTGGTATTGCCACAGTTATTAGGTGACCAGAAACAACCTTTTGTAATGGTCTGATGCCTTTTACGACCCACTCGTTATGCTATTAGCGTATTGGAACGGCTGTTTTTTCTTTCGCTGTTGTAAAACACTTTATAAGTCATAACAATGGAATTCCTTACCCAATATCAAGCCTGCCTGAGAGAAGTTTGTCATTAAGGTCAAGTACCGGCACGACTCGGTGGCGAAATACTGGACTGGCACACAGCTTAGCTGGGTTCGAACCCCCCTGTGTCACTGGCACTAGGTATTTTTCTTATTTTGTGCGTTGTTGTTACACACACTGGTGATGGTGGCGGCGGACAATTTCGGCGCCGCACGTGACCCGAGTTTTGATCTCATAACAGCTTTAGCTGGGAAACACTGAGTGAAACACGCATTCCAACAGATAGGGTTGTTTAAGTGTCTCAGAATCTCAACATGTCACACACATCTACACAAAATACCTACGAGATTTCTACTCCGGTTGCATCTTATCCCCATCGATGCGCCATCATAAAGTAAAATGGGTAAAAAACAACTAGAGAATGCTGTCGCATGGCCCCTGCGGCTGATGTGATTTCCATTGCGCCGAACGGGCTTGGGGAACCTTTGCAGCCTAAGAGATTTGAACTGCAGCAATTGTGATCTCGAAGGCCATTTCCCATTGATTACAAAAAAGTACACGACCTCCAAAACTACTTCTGTGCATGGGCTCGTCTGAGAGGACCTAGTTTATTTTGTTTTACGTATTATTTACGTTCATCAATTAGTGTCATACAAGCTGTAGTACCATAGCGGCAAGGACACCATGCCATTGTGCGTTTATGAAGAAATTTCCAACAGGGAAATTACTGTTGCAAGAGCAGGCAAAAACTTTTGTTTCCAAATATACTCTTTATAACCACGCGAACACTTTTTTTCTCACAGTTTTAGGAACACACGTGCGAAGATATGGGCTTATTGTGCTGCAAGAAATGACAATGCAGCTTCGATATCTTGAGTACAAATTAAAAAGAAGAAATAAACACATAGATGACATCATAGAAAAAGGCATGGAGCGGTAAATCTGACGTAAACGCACAGCAACACACACCATGCACGACGCAGTGCGGGAGCAGCTGCTGTGGCACTTGCATCCAGACGGCAATGCCTGAAACGAAGAAATAGGAAGAAGGAAAAAAATTGTAGGTATTTGTGCCCTCACGCCTTCGGAAAAATTTCCCCGATTGGCTTCACATCTTCACTGCGTGAAAGAAAGTCATAAGCAGTTTCCGCAAATTAAACAAAGCAATTTTTCGTGCCGTGCATACATTATTGACACAGGAGAGCTTATTCAGAACATTACGTCGTAGCTTCCGCTAAGAAACATTTCTATCAATTCACAAGGTGCCTCCAATTGCCCTCGTGTCTAAAAACACTGACAAGTGCACAACCGACCATGACAAGCACTGTGAGAGCCGACGCTGACTCTGGATAGTGGACCCAAACAACCACTGATGTTAGCGAGGACGACGACTTGGGCTGGAGGACGGTGCTGACTTTCCGACAAAAAAATAAGATAACAGCAAGCGAGGGAGCGCCGACAGATGCCTAGGAACGAACCTACACTCAAGAACAGAAAAGCTTGCAGAAACCAAGGAGGTTACTATCAAGGAGTTTGATGTGGTGGCCTTTTGTGGTCAGATAGTGCTCAAAGTGCGTCAATCTGGGACTAGTTTTTGTAGCAGTAATTATCACACATAAAGCTACACCTGAACGGCCGCCCTACAAAAGAAGTGAAAACGCTGCGTATAATAGGTATGTGGATCCAGGACGACGGCAAGGTCGGTCACACCTTAACTAAACTGAGGAAAACCACGACAAGCGTAGCGCGGGATATACCAAGTCAGAAAATTAAGAAAGGTTTTACAGAAGGAACGAACAGGCTAGCAGAGACTTTCGTCATAGGTCACATGACGTGCAGCCTCCCGTTCCAGAAACTATCAAACAGAGTGATGAAGACGGAGAGAGAGAGAAGGAATGTAGGAAAGGTAGGGAGGTTAACTAGACTATGCGTCCAGTTTGCTACCCAACACATGGGGAGGGGGAGAGGGGAGTAAAAGGGAGTGAGAAAGATAGACACATGTCACATCACACACACAATGCCGAGTTTCACAGGCGGTCCCTCAATGAAGTTGCTGACAAGTATCTCAGGAGGGCTCGTGTGGCTTTCTGTTCTGATGTGCTGCGCGACCAGGCTCCCAAGATCTTTGCTTCATTAAATGGCCGGTCATCGAGTCCATTCAAGACACACTGGAGAGTCCGGCGATCTTCATCAAATTGGGCACAGTGGCACAAGAGATGTTCAATAGTCTCTATACAGTTGCAGCTTTCACACATGGATGAATCCGCCATGCCAATGCGATGGCTGAATGACTTAGTAAATGCTACCCCAGTCCACAGCCGACACAGAATTGTAGCGTCATGTCGAGAAATCTAGGATGGAAGTTGTTTCTAGAGTAGTGATTTAAGATTATTAGGGTGATGATTGGAGTTGAACGGAGAATTCCAGTGCGCAAGCGTGGCGCTATGCGCGATGTCACGAAGTTCTATAGCTGCGTCTACTTTTGGCAAGGGTATTAACAGTGTGGGCGCTTTATCGTGGGCACATCAGGCAGATTTGTTTCGTAGACAAAGTTTTGTAGAATGCCTGCCTGGTGACTATGTTTGGATGTGGACGCCGATAAGCCGACGTGGACTTGGTGAAAAACATCTGCAGCGCTACTTCTCACCACACAGGGTAGCTCGGAAGTTCGACATCTCGGTACACTCGACTACGAGGTGTTTCCCGATGCAATTACCAGCTCTCGTCGGTGCCGTGCTAGACCTGAAGTAGTCCATGCGGTGCGCCTCAAGTCATTTCATTCCCAAAGCTGAGGACTGTGTTTTGTTCTTGTTCTGTGCGTTATTGCTAGAACTATTGTTTTTTCTTGACTTTACTAGCATACTTTCATCTTTTGTTAGAGCATCGGGAAGACGGCTTTTTCAGCTGGGGGGGGGGGGGGTGAAGAAATACCACAGTTTTTCCTGAACTTTTGTTATCACGTCGTTTGACTGCAATTGATTATCAGTGCAGACCACGCGTTCTGCGTTCAATTTGTTAGTAAATAATTTGTTAAGATTACGCCCATTTCGCGGACAATACAGCTTATTCTGCAACCTACGTGGCTGCCAGTGATAACGCTAAAATATTCGATACCACGTGCATGGGCTTTTCAACCTTGGCCATGGGGCACTGCGCCGCATGCGTTTCGCCGCCTGTCCAGAGAGTAATTTAAGTCGTCAAGAGAGGAGACTTCCATAGGCCCCTGCGAATGATCTGGGTTCACAGCGCACCAAACGGGTGTGGTGAAACTTTGCAGCCTCAGAGATGTCATACCGCAGGAAAGACTGTCTCGGAGGCTATTTTGTAGTGGCTAGGAATATTTTACAGCCTCCAAGACCACGTTTACGTGTGCTCATCTCAGAGGTCATACTTTATTTTTTTCGTCGTTTGCATTCATGAATCAGCTTCGTTAAATCTGCACTGCTAGGGCCGCACGCAAACGATGGCAATGTGTGTCTATGCACAAAGTATAAATAAAACATGAGAATCATTGGAGGTGCGAAAATTTTACGTTCAAGTGATATTGTTGTTGAACACATGCCCACTTTGTTATTGCAGGAACAAAAAGAGGTGGCAATGCGAGATGCGAGAATGACTCTGGCATATCATGATTAGAATTTACACACACGAAATAAACATATAAGCAACAATATAAGAAAAACCGCTGCAGAGTAAAACTGAAATCAACTCACACAGCTACACATACAGAGCACAACGCGACACGGCAGTAGTTGCTTCAGCACTTGACTCTGGCCTGAACTGAAAAAAAGAAAAGACAAATGTTTTTTACATTTTCCGTCCCGCCTTCACACTAACTTTCTTCTGCACTATTTACATCGCTCTTTCGCAAAAAAACAACCACTAGCAGTTGCCGCAGCAAAAACAAGGCAATTTGAGGTGTTATGCAAGACGTTAATGAGACAGGAATGTTTACTCAAAGTTGCATCCTAGCTTTAGCTAGGAAACATTTTTCTAGATACACCACTTCTCTCTTAATGCGCTCGTTAGCGCTTCAAGTTGTATGCGAACGGAATAGACAACGATACTGAGCAAAGCTGCAATTTTCACCAAATCTCCCTCCTGCAGTTAATTTTAATACATGAAGTAGCTCATAGAAAACCTTGCGAGGCGAGTGACGACTCACTTTCTTGAGCCAACAAAGAATTTTCTCGCAAACGTGCTTTGAAGCATTCCAGACAGTTTTCTTTCGTGTGAAGCAATATAAAAAATAGTACACGAAGGGAAGGGCACAAAAAAATTCTTTGCGCCGAACAGCACAATCCTAGAAACGTTATGTTAAGGCTTCAATGACAACTACAATACGCACTTAACATGGTACTGATGGCGTTCGTACCTATCAGCAGCCAAGCTTAGAGGCAGCCGAAACAAGCGAAGACCACGATTCTCGCCAGGCACGTTATCGCACATCTTTATGGCATCTCCCTGCTGCTGTCCGTTTTTCTTCATTGCCGCAAATGCTCATGAACACGTAGCTTGACAACATTCCCATTGCGTCAACGCCATGTGCCCTTCTCTTGCGTCTGATTCATGCTTGAGCCCTGCCCGACGTTATTGCATCATACAATCGCAGACGATAAAGACAGATTCAGGCCGCTATTCCATACGCAAAAACACGTATACCTATAATGCATTAGAAAATGTACTGCAGTAAAAACTAGTACGCGCGTTTCCGTGAAGCAGTAAGTAATGTGTTGCCATTTAACGGCTCCGGTGAAGCTGCGTAGCTCCGCCGCTTTTTGGCCCAACCTACCACTCTTGTCATTTTTATGTTACTTTATGGCCTTTCTAGCAAAAGCCAATCGCTTGGTGCCTAGTTCTCACCTTCTGCCTGCACCATCTCAGCATGTTCAAGCGTTCTGCGCGTTCTATTATCTGGTCACCCTCAACGTGCAGCGTCACCTGTGACATGCTTGGAAGGTTTAAAAAGGCTATAAAAACATTTCGACAGTGAGAATCATCTGAACCAAGAGCGATTCATTGACAATCTTTGCAGGACCAAGCAAGTCAAACATGATGTGTTTGAGCGAGAGCTATGTGAATGTCGATCATGAATAGCTGCCTTTCCATTGCATTAAAATTGACGTGGCATCACCAATTTCATATGTAGGTTACCCAAAAACGCGCATCTGGCGTGGCATTCGTGTCCTCCCGGAGCTGTCGGCAAATTACCACCACGCTTTCACGTGCATTTATATAAAGCGTTCCGATTTCTATTGCTTGAATATCAAGCTTGGCACACGGCTTTCAATTTACCCGGAAGTCAATGTGAAGAGATTGATTTCATGTCTGTGCTTTTCAGTCCCTGGCACCATTTTAATGGCGGTGTGTTCACTTTCATAAGAGTTTCATTTCTACCAAGATTTTCATCGGATATTAACAGGGTCGTGTCGTAAGTTCAGTGACACATTTCAGTTTTTGCTGCTGCTTTGAAAGTGTAATATTGCGCATAAAAGTTTTTTTATGTCCACTTTGACTATACCTGTTTTTTGCAGCGCACTTTTTATCCAGGATAATATGCACGCCTGATCACACAGCTTGTTGACTGATTAGCATGTCGATAAGGTTTCTTAAGCATCTCGCTTTGATCATCGTCATATCACACAATACCCACTAGGATTGGGCATGTATTAGTTACGTCGAGATTCGCCCCTGACAACCACGTCAAATTTCAGGAAACCATAGAAAATTTCACAAATACCTTGGTTCGTTTTCAACTCTCTTTGACAGCGGCAGCTGTTTATCACCCGCAGCTCGTGCGCATGCAAGGGCATAATTTTTTACGTGGAAACACTAAGATATTATTAGGAGGCACGCCGTGGATTGAGACTCCACATTAACTCCGATCACCTGAACTTTTTTATGTGCAACTAAGTTCATTTGAAGTATATACGGCGCAACGACAATGGACAGAGGAAGCACACACGCCAAGCGTCACTTCTGTTTACACTGAGCGTCATACCACTTCTGTTTACATTGAGCGTCATATACAACACCAACACGCCGTGTATAATATTCTTGCACCAAAATCTGAGCGCACTGTTACCGCGTTTCGCACCCGTTGAAATGTAGCTGGCGCATGCGGGAATCGAACTCATTACTTACCACACCTGATCATGTTAACTTATCGATGGGTGTCACGTGCAAGCCCTGTGCGTATAAACGCTCAGCGCGAACCCACGGCACAAATCTGTTTACACTGAGTGGCGACAAAAATGTCTACAGCCATCTTAGATGTGGGGCAGTTTCGGATAGTTGGTATGACATGACGATAGCTATAGCGCGAGAACAAAATCACGACAAATTTTCCAGAGACGTACGATTGTACAGGTCCTTCTTGTCTTTTTGTCGCCGTTTTGTTCTCACGCTATAACTATCGTCTACAGCCATAATCTGAATAAAACGCTTGAAGTGTTCACAGTACGGTATTTTAAGACTACATGACTAGCAAGCTTCATCGTTTTTACACTACCAATGGTTGGTTGCCTCGAAAAGCCAGAACCCAATTTCGAAATAAACAGCGTTTGTCTGTTTGCTGCAGTTTAGGTTTACAAACACGGTTTCTTTTAATATGAGTGTGGCCTTCTCAATTATTTCAGGTAATTAGTAGTCTGTAGTACTGCGTCTGACAAAATGTTTTCAACGTAATGAGACCACGGAGTATTAGTGAACTGCCATCATACTTTCTTGGCGCCTTTGCTTCTCGCACTGCTTGCACTGAAAACGGTAGAACATGACAGGCAGTTTGCAGGTATTCATCATGTTTAAATTTTTGTAGCAGCTCACAATGCAGCAAGAGTGCGTGCGTGCTTTCCTGAATGACGAAGGAGTCCTGCCCATAGCATGCGAAATGCGAGATAAGCCCTCCAAAGAACACATTCTCCGTGCGCGCATTTGGAAAACTACGCAAGCGCTGCCCGGTGGAGCGACCGGAGCTTTGCCCTCTTTCCGCTAGGGAGGTGAACGACGCTTCGCAAGCTTGAGCCTGTGATTTCGGTGAATGCCGACGTGCTTCACTGCTTGTCAGTTGATCGCCGGCTGGTGCAGCGTTTTCTTGTATTCGTAACAGTGTGGATCACTCTAATCAAACTGTTTGTTGAAAGTTCACAAGTTTGACCAAATTAAAAGTCTGCATGTAGACTTACAGTCTCTGCCTTTGTCGACGTCCTGACACTGTGACAATATTTCGGAGCGCATCTGGAAAATCTGTAGCTTGGAATGAACGAACACCAATGTATGCGTTCCGAGAACTGGAGTCAGCTGCGCACTTATCAGATTGAAGACTGGGTTGGACGACACAATAAATGTTACTGCTGGTGGAAGCTTGAGCTGCCCCTGGGCTTGAAGCCGATCGAAATTTTGTAGCGAACAACATCAAATATGTAATTCTAGACGAGCTTCATATCGGCAAAGAGTTTGCAAGAGTATGAACAATAAAACAATTAGGAACAGCAAAAGAACAACCAGGTGTCATAGAGTGTGAATTGTGTTTCTAGTGGGCCATTGAATGCTTCGCACGTACACTTATCTTGCAAACCACTGAAGCGAATAAACCATGAAGCTGGCAGGTATTGTCTGTGAGTATTTTTAGTCTCCTCAGGGTAAAAAAAAGTGATTACTCTGTATTAAAATAGAATGTGATGAATTTTGAAACGATGAAAAAAAGGGAAAAGGAATTTATAGAATTGTTGAAATGTCAAATTGACTTATTACACATAAATCTTTATTAGAATGAGTTATTTTTGTGTAATTAAAATGCTAAATGTAAGCTCTGTTTGAGAAGAAACCTGATCATGTCTCAGCAAGGTAACCTTCTTGTGTGACAAAGGAATTTACAGAGGGCCCTTTAGACGTTGCTGTCACTCTATTCCAATGAAGGAGCTATAAGGAACAGAATTCACAGTATCAATTGGAATGCCAGTTTTTAAAATGAAATTTTTATTTCAGTTTTTGAAATGGCACCACCAAACCAATACGGAAGGTTCGGGCATAAAATTTCCCCGTCATCACTCACAGCTCCAAACATTGCACGGAATTATGTTGAAGCGCATAGTGGTTACCACAGTTCTCTGAATAATCACAACGAATTATATAGTGAAGTACTCCCTATAATACAAACAATATTATTGATGGCGTTGTGGATACCGTAAAAATGTCTTTTTATTGGTTAGCCGAAGAATAGCAAATGAGGCTCTAAGAACGCTGCTCGTCCGTGTTTCGCAGTGACTGTATTGCGGTTTTCGCGCAGGTCTTTTAAGTATTGACCTCACTTATCATTTTCATCTCTTTGTTTTATTTTATTTTTTTCACTTTCTTTCACGCGTTTGTCTTGATGTATTCCTCGATTCTTTGTTTTTATAATATATTTCGTTTTCTTTTTTACGTGTTTCCTCAATTTTTTATCTATATTTTCTCTCTTGATAAGTTGCACCTTGCTGTCTTCAACTATGTGTTTCCTGCACACCTTCGCACCTCTCATTCTCATCCTACATTACATTCACTACTGTCTTTCTATGCTATACAGAACGAGGCTATATTGTGATCTGCGAACGTGCCTCAATGACGGAATACTTCCGAATCCCGCCTTCAGGTCCTGGATTCATGCATTAGAATCCCGCCACACTAATCTTTTTTCTGCCTAAGATTTAGTTTTTTCTCTGTTTTCCCACGTTGGCTTTCCTTCTCTCTCTCTCTCTCTCACAATCTACTCGTTCTGTCACCCGTCATAGTTATCGAAATCGTTACCAGACAAATATAAGCGTGTACTTTTTAAAGGATGCAGCAAAATAAAATGATGGTGATGAGCAAGAAGAAGTGGACGAACTTGGTGCATTTTAAATGATAGTTTTGGAAGACTTGATACAAACAACGAATTGCATGAACTGCTCTGCTGGTAATGAACTTTTCTACTTTTAAGCACATTCGGATGTCAATGCTAAGCGCACGTATTTAGTGTTCGTGCCTTTATATACTTAGAAAAAAAAACAATTGAGCGTGTCATAAAAAGGATCTTGGATGCGATGATGAAAGCTACAACGTTTACATTGCTTTCGTCCGACGAATTTTCAGATATTTATAGGTGAAAAAAAACATAGCCACAATACAGTGTGATCTGGCCTCAAAGAGTATAGTTCCATGAGTAACATTCCTTCGAAATGACAGCTAGGAGGTGAACGTGCAATGTTTCTCTATAGTTTTCAAAATATTCTGTATTCTAAGAACAAAACCATCTTCTCCGTTGAAAATACTCGGGGAAGTGTATGTTGAAACATCAAAGTCCTGGGACCCTGTTTCACCTAGCACCTAAAGTAAAAAAAATTGCCCGCAGCTTCCCTCGGGGGAACACTGAGGAGGATGCGGAAGCATGTAATTGGTTAACGGGTGTTAAATTGCGACTTACTTGGGTCGATGGCTAAATTGGTTAACGTGGTTGTGAAATGGGGTGTTAAATGAGTGAACACGTACGGCACGTATGCGAAAGGGCGGTGTTTTATTTATTGCGACGAACCAACGGATGAGCGGCAACTGAGCGAGCGAGCGCCGACCTTGAGTATATATACAGCGCGACGGCGCATGCGCTGTCAGCTGTCGAATGTCCTCGAAGGAGAAGCGCGCGCGGCACAGATGGTGGGCGATGGCGCGACGGCGCATGCGCGCGCGTCAGCTGTCGAATGTTCGAGATGCGGTGCGGACGGCGCGGACGGTGCACTACACGGCGCGAGTATAAGATGCTTCCGCATCTAAAAAAGTGTTCAATAAGCTACGTCATAGTACTTACTGGTGCTTTTTAAACTGATGCAATTGAACATAAACCTAATCGAGAAATATGGCCCCATAATTCCCCCGTTGAGACTCGGCACACCACCACTAGAACTCATGTTGAGCAATGTATAATTTTTTTAGTTTCATCTCGTTGTGTTTGAAGTTATTTACTGGAATTTAAGAACATGCTGGAATACTTCATTTTAGATTGCAAAACATTGCTGACGCATGCTTAACTCTTAATTACACGTATTCGACACTTACATCTAACAGCGGTTGTCTTTGTATAAGACTTCTACCTTGACGGTCATTTATGAAAGAGCTAAACAGGTGAATTAAAATTCACATCCATGACATCAGAAATACAAAAAGCCCAGCAAGAGTATTCTACTGGTTGAATTTATTCTGCAGCATGCCCTTTTTGAAGTTGCATGCCACTGAATATGTTGACCTTGCATTGCTAGCCATTCACTGCAGTTTGGCAAGCATTGCATGCAGTCTGTACAACGCTCACCAAAATTATTTTTTGCACAGATGCGAAAATTCTTCGGTACGGTCCATCATGTTGTGTGAGTTAGACTGATAAACGAGAGAGAGAGATAGAAGGAATGTAGGAAAGGTAGGGAGGTTAACTAGACTACGCGTCCAGTTTGCTACCTTACACATGGTGAGGGGGAGGGGGAGTAAAAGAGAGAGAGAAGGATAGACACATCTCACATCACACACACAATGCCGAGTTTCACAGGTGGTCCCTCAATGATGTTGCTGACAAGTATCTCAGGAGGGCTCGTGTGGCTTTCTGTGCTGATGTTCTGCGTGACCAGGCTCCTAAGATCTTTGCTTCATTAAATGGCCGGTCATCGAGTCTATTCAAGGCACACTGGAGAGTCCGGCGATCTTCATCAAATTGGGCACAGTGGCACAAAAGATGTTCAATAGTCTCTATACAGTTGCAGCTTTCACACATGAATGAATCCGCCATGCCAATGCGATGGCTGAATGACTTAGTAAACGCTACCCCAGTCCACAGCCGGCACAGCATTGTAGCGTCACATCGAGAAATCTTGAATGGCAGTTGTTTCTGACGTAATGACTTATGATTCGCAGGGTGATGATTGGAGTTAAGTGGAGAATTCCAGTGCGCAAGCGTGGCGTTATGCGCAATGTGACGATGTTCTCTAGCTGCGTCTACGCTTGAAAAGGGTATTAACAATTTGGGCGCTCCATCGTGGGCACATCGGGCAGCGTCGTCGGCGAGGTGGTTACCACTGATGCCACAGTGGCCCGGCAACCATTGTAAAACAATCTCACCCTGGATCAGAAGAGCGATGACATATTTAATTAATACGATACACCATCTGGTGATAGTTTCCATGTCGTAGACATCGCACGCATTGAAGGGCTGCCTTGGAGTCGCAGAAAATGGCCCATCTACTAGGGGATTCTTGCATAACAAACTCCACCGCGGCTCGAAGAGCGGCGAGCTCGGATCCCGTAGATGTCGTGACGTGTAATGTCTTGAATTGGACGGTGATTAATCGAGATGGTATGACAAAGGCACCTGTCGAACTTCCTGAGACCGAACCGTCCATGTAAACATGAATTTTGTTAGCATACGACAAATGCAAGAGGTCCAGTGAGATCTGCTTGAGGGCTGCAGATGACAGGCTTGCCTTTTTAGATATCCCTGGCACTTCAAGGTGCACAGTCTGATAAACGAAAGTTCCTTACAAGATTATGGGGCCACATACGAGCAAGCTCTGCATCATTGTTCCAAGCATCAACTGTGTTCACCCATCCATGTTCACCCTTCTCGTGGCCTGTGACCCACTAAGATACTAAACGCTGTCAATATGTACGACGTGCCCTCCATATTTTCCTCAGTTTGGCAGTAGTCTGTGCGGTCTTTACAGTGCTCGCTAAAATCACTTTTGCACAGGTAGGACTCTTATTTCTTGCTTCATTGTATTAGTATTACTGCATGCACTTCAATTAGGCAAGAGTACGAGTGTATTTTGTGAATTGTTTGTCATGGCAAGCAGAAAGTATCTGTGTAAAGCGCTTGAGGATTTAAAGCACGAAATTCATGCTTAACTTTGGTCTTTCAAGCAGTGTGGAACAAAGCTGGTGACAGTGACAACACGCTCTCTTTAGAAATAAAGGCTCTACTTGAAGAGCCTGTCGCACAAAGACAGAGTCACAAAAAACTTCCAAATAAAAATAAGCAACATCATATAAACTTTGAACAATTGAAACTGTATTCAAGAGCGAACTATCTTGACATCAAAAGCGTCTCAGATTAGGGTATGCCTTTTGACACTGTCAAACATTTTTGTTTAGTGATGGAAGAACGATTAACTGGTGGTGATATTGACAATTGCGAGAGAGTAGGAACAAACAAGTCTGGTTTGAAAAGCAGTGCGTTTGCCCGATGTCACAAATCAAATGTTCTGGCTAAGGCAAAGTAAGCAGGTCTGTTTACGGTGGCTCTTAGTTTTAGATAAAATAATCCTATGCATACCAACGAACATTCATATCATAGCGCGCTCGCTAAATTTTATAGTTCACACAATGCTAGAAAGAGATACATTCCCTTGACCTTAGAATTGTGAATTCATAAACCCATGTATGAAGGTGACATTGTTCGCGAAACTGCGAACTACCGGCTGATATTCGTTTTGGCCATCTTGTTGAAAGTATTTGAGATTCTCAATAATAAATGGCTCATTAACATTTTGGCTAACTAGTAAGAAAATAGCGTAGTAGGGCTTCTGGAAAGAAAAATCTATCAAATTGGCATCATTGCAGTTGAAAAAGGAAATTCTGAACAACATAGAAAACGAACTTTTGAGTGTTGCCTTATTTATTGATTTAAGAAAAGCATTTGACTGGGTGAATCCCAATAGTTTCTGTCCAAACTGTATGACCATTGTGGACATTGCGTTGTCTTTGAACTCATGAAAAGCTGTGCATCAGGAAGCAGTGTTAAAACATTAGTGACTTCGCATTTCGAGGTACTATTGTAAAATAGACTATGCCCCAGGGGTGGATGATAAGGCCTTTGTTGTGTATAGTCGATATAAACTATTTGTATGTTTGACCATTTCACCCAAGCATGTCATGTAGGCTGGTGACAGTAAAATTACTTTTAGGTGTGGTGCCTTTCTTTGCGTACTCCAAGCGCTTTTGGCTTTTATCTGCAAATGTATCTAATCGCCCACGTCTGGATGCTATCATCGTCACCCCCTTAACTTGGGGTGCATGAGAATCAGCACAGGAGAGTAAGACGAGTTAACAAATACGACGCGCTGGTCATAACATGAATAATGTCACAGTCTTGTTCGATATGTCGTCAAACACTTTCCAAAACAGTTGCACAAACCCGCTTGCAGTTATATGCCACAAGTATACGTGTATATGCCACGGGTTATATAGGTTTTATGTCTTTTAATATGTTTTATATCTGCCAGCTATGACGAGAAAAAGCTGACATAGGCAGCTTACCACTTCTAGTGTGGCTAATATCCATATTTCTGTTGGCGTCGTTACGGAACTGCAAACAACTGCTATTGTTTTCACTGGTGTAGCATCTCCCCATAACAATATAAAGCATATGGGGCTGTTTACCTATATGTGTGCGTGGATTTGTATGTATAATGAGCTCCATTTCATATCATATCATTTAATAAAAAGATTAAAGTACATTCACTTTGCATGCGCGTGCTTCGCATAACAACGACTCCCGAAGTATGTGGGATGTGTCTCATTTTTAGCATCAATTTTGTCACATCATTGTATCATAAAAATTATGTTTTGAACATGAACAATAGCTTCACTGCAACATTTTGAGTTTTAGGTATTCAGAAAACTAAATACATTCACGACTACAGCGTACCTAACCGGCAAACACTATTACCACTAACATTACACACTACAGTAGAGCTAGACTTGAATATTGCACATTGGCACTCTACTATTGTTTAAAAGCCTTAATATCAGTGCCCCAGTCAGTCTCTTTAAAACGGATGTGCGCGATTACTTGATGAATAGGTTTTTTTGCTAAACCCATTTATTGTTTCACATGTGCATCACGCTGAATCATTGCTCAAACGTTTTTTGTATATATATTTTTTCTTTTACTGTGCCGTTTGTTTTTGTGCGTGAACTCTGTTGTATGTGCCACCCTCTTTCGGCGTCCAGGTGCTGTGAAGTTGTTTACATAGCTTATTGTCTAGGGGCATCCCAAAAATATGATTCTTGTTGGAAACACAGTGAATTACGAAGCTGACTTTCACTCACAAAGAACTAAGGACACTTCAGCATGAAGTAGCATATTGTATCTTGGACACTCTGTCTTGTGAAACGCTTGGTGATTACTTCTATCTTTATTTTAGGCTTCCGGGTACGGATGCCCTGTAGAGAAGGAGCACCCCAACCGCACTACTGTCAAACGAACCAAAGTCACCTGGTCAGCTGAAGATGGATTGTTCAACCAAAAGTGAACAGCTGTCTTTTTTAATGTGCATGTATGTGAATAATCACAATATATTATTCTGACACACCTTCCATGACCCTGACGAATTTTGTGATTTTGTAACCCACAAGTTTAGAAACACAAATATATATAAAGGGACAGCTGTAAATAAACCTTGAACAAGTTTGTAGTCAATGTTTTTAGCATGACGACAATAGCATGGTAAATAAGCACACAAGTTCTACCACACACCTACTTTCCTATCCATTTTTTTCAATTGTTTGGACGTGGGTAATACCCTCTTGAATTACCTTTGGCTGCTAGTGCCTCTAACGTAATTTTTTTTCTTCAAATATCTTATTTGTTATTTACAATGCAAGAAGGAATGTTAGAATGTTAATAGGTGAAAAAGAAGTCTCGTCACAAAAAAGATGAATAGTCATAAGAAACAGATTTGCAAAACAGAAGATTGATGCTCACTCACACTGATTTCACCTTTGCAATTGGCGCTGTAGAATAATGGCTAATGTTTACTATTGTGCATCTTTTGGGTTGTATGCTAAGTTCAATGAACTAGTTGATGCGACTATTTGCATCACGTCATTTCGTTTTTCATAAATTTTCTTTGGGGCATAATATCTTGCATTCTCACAGGCATAAAAGCTCACTTGTGCTACACATAATTTAAAAGAGTGCAATGTGGCCAGGAGCTTCATTTAGTGCATATTTTCTGCGTGTCATCAAAATAGAATGTGGCTGCTGAAAAGACCAGCATTATTCAAACCTAACGAATTATAATTTTTCAGGCATGCATGTCTATATGGTGACGAAACATTCATAATTTGGCCATGCTTGATTGATGATTGATTGATTTGTGGGACTTAACGTTCAAAACGACGATATGATTATGAGAGACGCCGTAGTGGAGGGCTCCGGAAATTTAGACCACCTGGGGTTCTATAACATTCATCTGAATCTGAGTAAACGGGCCTACAACATTTCGGCCTCCATCGGAAATGCAGCCGCCACAGCCGGGATTGGATCCCACGACCTGCGGGTCAGCAGCCGAGTCCCTTAGCCACTAGACCACCGTGGCGGGGCCATGCATGTTTGCAGGAAGAGGCCTTGAATACATTCCAACCATTCTGGTCCAGAAATGGGTAGCATAAGCTATATACGCACTGTGGGATCAAGTTCATGATTGTTGAAAAACACGTACCTGTTTATTCAATATAGCTTGCTTTAGGGTATATATTTAAATATTCTCTACTTCCAGTTGGAACATGACACCATGCAGCCGGCACTTCGCTGAGCGCTTCTCGAGGGCACTCGGGCAACAAGCACACAAACGTATAGACAGCTGTAAGTGGGGCCAAAACTTTGTTGACTGCTGGTTAACGATGGCTTTGCTAAATCACACTTCCTGGGTGGCGAAGCTAACGTTGCTCTTGCAGCTGTGCTTGCTTATCTGAACTTGAGCACTTTGCTAAAGGAGTAAAGTAAGTGCGGCTTTTATCAAGAGCAGAAAAAAACACCCGGGGTTCAACACCTAGACAGAAGAAGGCACAATTCCAGCACTTCTCGATAACATTGCCACATTATCTATTTGCTTACACATACAAAGAGCAATACACTGCAGCCAACTTACCAGCAGCATCACTGCAGAGTAATGTGTTTTAAAAGACGATGACGCAGAAGCCCCTACCTAGAGCTCTCGCTGTGCTTCAGTGCTAGTTTCATAAGCGCCTGATGGAGGCACTCTGTGGGGTGCCATCCACACGTTGAACATGTTCTGGGTGGAATTGACGACATTGTACACCTGTTCAAGTATTAGCAAACCGTATATAGCTCGTGAAACAGCATGGTATACATAGTATAAAGCATTCTGACTCTCTAACCATCTCGAGCCTCAATCTTAGACTTGGCCCACTGGTACGTCATGTGGAGCACCCTTTCAGCCCCCTGTTGAAAGGGTGTTATGTCATGACAGCACCCTTTTTCAAAGAGTGCACACATTACACCTTTAAAACTTCTTGCTCAGCACTCTTTTTCAAGTGTGCTGAGCTCTGCACTCTTTCTCAGCACCATTTTTTGAACACCCAACAGGGAGCAAAGGGGGCTCGTCTGGCGACAAGCTCATTTACGCCATTATAGGAGAGAATTCGTTTAGTGTGTACAATATTAGTGCGCTCACAGCTGTTTCGCTCGCTAGACATACACCAATATTGGTACTACGGGACGTGAACAAATGATAAAGGTATGTGGCTGGTGCGAACATGATAATCATAAGATGCGTGCCATCTAGAAACATGACTACATGCCACGCTCATGATGAGCCCGCGACTCTTTGATAGCTCCACATATACTAACTTTGGTATCACAAGACCGTGAATTGACGACGAAGGTAAATGACACGTGCAAACATCATAATCATAACGAGGAAGTCGTGTACAGCATTGTTAACCTCTGCCTCATAACGTTGTGCTGATTTTAAAGTGGTATCAACCTTTCTTATTTGTGCTACACATATCATCCATTCCCACTGTATATGAGATCGGCCGTTTTTTAGCTACACGCGTTTCTCAGCTTGACTGAAAGGCGTGTTCTATGGCGAGGCCGACATCCCTGCCACATGCCACAGTTTTGTTAGGGAAAAGCATGTTTTTTTAAATTTTGTTGCTAGTGTTGAGTTTCTCTGCTTTTTGACTAATTCAGATTTCGTTCTCAGCACCAGTTGCTTCAAGAAAGTAGATTTTCTCTGCTCGTCATTACGCCGATATCTATTTACAGCCTTCAACAGTTTGATAGAGGCCACCGTGATGCACGGGTGTTTCTCGCTGCCACCCAAGCGCAAAAGTATTTAGATGCCCTCTCACCCGGCATTGCAGTTTAGTGCGGCGACTCGGGCTGCCATTGTCGTCGGCGTGTCTGGCAGTAAGGCATGCATGACCTTGCAGACATGGCATGGGACCATGGTGGTGCAAGGAACGGAGGTGGCACAAACACACTTGTCAATAAAGTTGTAGATGCGAAGCAGCTCTTTGATCACGTGTGTAACGCCCTACGTAGGTGCATCCGTACGTTTTGGTTTTCTTTCAATAAAAAAAGCGTTTTTCAATTGGTGACACGATCTCCATTGGTAAGGCTTGTTAAGAGATTGTTTATCGGTAAGGTAAAGGATTGTTTTTCGTGACAAAGTAGCTTCGAGCTACGCGCAGCCAGAACTAACATAAAGTACTAACACGAGGCAAGTTCATGCATGCTCATATTTCCCATGCTCGCTGAAGCGCTTTCCGTTGCAGATCCCATAGACAGTAGCTCCAGAGTTTTACTCTTCCGCATATTAAAAAAATCTATGTTAAAATCCAACATGCGCACACGTTTCTCGCGCTACCCGGCAACTATTCCCGCCGTAATGAACGGAGGGAGACGTGCGTATCACGCTCTTTTCAAACAGACCTCGTCTCAATGTGATTTTTAATCCGCAAGATTTTGCGTTCTGGTGCTACAGTGAGATTGAACAACTTAACTGCCATAGAGGTTCTTAAAAATTTCAAGGAACTCTGGAGATGTGACTCTCAGCGACCGTGAGAATTTTGGTTAGTACACGGATTAGTCTAGTCTTCGTACTTGTGGTGAACGAATAACGCGTGCTGCTTTGTATAATGCTTTGTTTATGTTTCGTTTCTGAAAAAGAAACGAACACATTTGAACTTCGTCCCCCGATATACCATGCTAAGCCTAAAAGAATAGGGTGGCGTAGTGTCACTGCTGGACATTATCGGTTGTTTCGGACGAAGTAGCTTTACACCACGCGAAGCCATAGAAAACTTAAAGTACAAAAACTAGGCAAATACATTTAGTACTTATTGCTCCCATGCTCGTTGAAGCGCCGTGCGTTGCAGCTCCCATAGGCACTAACGCCTGAATTCCCTCTATTCTATACTAGAAAACTGTATGTCGTGTCCTGAGTTAATGACGCTGTTATGGCAGCAGGAGACTTCCGCGCTGTAAAGAGCAGACTCTGCAGTGTGAACTAGGCATTAGGTAGTTGTCCTCAATCACTTTGGTGCCTCGAAGAAACAGCATCGAGGCCTCTGCGCACGCACGAGACCAAAGCAGCATACAGGTTTTGTGTTAGTGACGTTGTTTCTCAAATTTCGCGGTAGCCCGAAAGCTGAGCCTTGCTTTGCTGCAAAAGCTTTGCTGCAAACAAATATGACGGTACCCAGAGAAGTGATGACACTTCGCCGAGACGCGATTGTTCTGAAATATAGGGAGTGCCCAAAGCACCATAGACATTGTTCAAGAACCGTTAGCTTTTGCTTGATACAAAGTGAGCTCACGCAAAGGGCTCTGTGCACCACATTCTTAGGACCCCTATTTGAGAACTCTTTGTTGTTTGTTCAACAATGTAGCCACTGTTATTCTCGCAGATACTTCATTAGATAGGTGAATACGTCAAATACTGACGTTCTCTTGCAGAGGGTCAACACGTGTGCTCTCCCCCACAAGTGCATTGTACTCATTGCTGACGTTCTTTATTGTTTTCTCTTGTAAAACGCAAGGTGCTTCAGTTATTCAGCCGCGTCACGTTAAAGAGCTTTTTGTCAATAAATTCAGGTCTTTTCAATGGTCAGCATCGTTCAAAACGATGCACATTGACGCGCGTACTTAGTATGATGGCAATCTTTTTATTTTTTCAAACATTTTCCTCGGTTTAAAGGAGTCACTGCCGTTAATGGTGAAATTAAAGGTTTATCAAAGTGACAGCATTGAGGAGCTTGTTTCCCAGAAAATCCTGCAGCAGCGTCGGCGCCATCGGTTGTGAAAGAAAAGTAATCTTCTGCGTGACCGAAACTTGAAAAATGTGCGAATAAAATAATGTGTACGAGTGGAGATCGAGCCCGGGTAGTTTGCGTAGCAAGCGGGGTGTTTTCTGTTGGCTGGCTTGCACGTGGGCGAAAGGAATTTTCTCCCAATTATCTTAGCAATTCACTGCTTCGTAACGCAGAAATCAGCACAATTTCGCTGACGCACATTTGAGTTAGTGGGAAAAATTAATGGAGCATGTGGCATGGCATTACCCTGTACTAATGAGATCTTCATTCTTGGCGCAATGCTGTTCGAGTGTTTCTTTATTTACTTATATATTTATTTACAGATTGCCTGCATTGCCATGGTGGCATTACTCAGAGGGGACGAAAAACAATCTGTGCATTAAAACGCGAAGCAAAGCACATAAGCACACTACAAAAAATGACCGTGAACATCATGACACAAGTATGGATCATGAAATAAATTTTTAATACGCGTAGTACATACATATTACATAAGAATTTCACATTGTAGGGAAAATAAAGTATTACTTGTACTTATTAGGTCGTCTGTTATGCTGTTCCAATCTCTCATTGTTTTCTGCAAAAAATGAGTAGAAAAAAAGAAATAGATCTGCCTTTGAAGGCAGAAAACTTTTTCGATATTATCACAGTGATTGGATGTGTAGAGTGTTTGAACAACGTATGTATGTTGATTTATTCCTGCGTTAGATCGATAAACCTTATGCAATACTTTAGGCTGTAACTTTTGTCCACGTACACGTAGCAGATCTCATACATAAGCAGCCTCGATTTGTGAAACAATGGCATAGCGGCTCTAATTATTTAACACAAACGTTGCCGCTTGTTTATGAGGTTTTTCTAAGTCGTTATTATATAGTCTTGGTGGGTCTTATTGAACGCATGCGTAATCATGTGTACACGCAAACTGAAAAATATGAAATTTCCTTGTTTTCGTACATCGCCTGTTTGAAGTTGCTGCAAATAAATAAATGAAGTAAATTATCCCCTTAGCTTCTGCTGAGGTCGTGTCATTGTGCTTGTTTCGTGTAAACGATGCCGTGCAATGAGCACCAAGATACTTAAGTTGAAGAGTGTGAAGCGTTTCAACGATAGGTTCCAGTCGATATGATTTCTCTTATCTCATCAGCATAGCAGGCTGCCCGACTATTTTACCAAAGCTTTGGTGGGTTAACGCGCGCTAAGGGGCTTTTATGAAACCTTACGTGGCCACCTTTCGAGATGACTACTCAAGAACAACCAAGTGCCACATTAGTGTATTGCTATACTGATTAAAAAAACGGTGTGCTTCCAGTTGGCATTGAAAATCAAACCCTTGATTGATTGATATGTGGGGTTTAACGTCCCAAAACCACCATATGATTATGAGAGATGCCGTAGTGGAGGGCTCCGGAAATTTTGACCACCTGGGGTTCTTTAACGTGTACCCAAATCTGAGCACACTGGCCTACAACATTTCCGCCTCCATCGGAAATGCAGCCGCCCGCAGCCGGAATTCAAGCCCGCGACCTGCGGGTCAGCAGCCGAGTACCTTAGCCACTAGACCACCGCGGCGGGGCGAAAATCAAACCCTCTAGTAACCGCATTGAGAACCAACGCTCTGCCATGTTACTAGCGGCCCAAAATACAATATGTGTAGAAAGGTTGACAGGAAAAGTAATATATAATCTCACTTAATTATAGCATCTAGGATTTTACAAGTGATTGATTGATATGTGGGGTTTAGCGTCCCAAAACCACCATATGATTATGAGAGACGCCGCAGTGGAGGGCTCCGGAAATTTTGACCAACTAGGGTTCTTTAACATGCACCCAAATCTGAGCACACGGGCCTATAACATTTAGGGTTTTACGAGCCAGAACGGAGATATGCTTTTGAGATATGTCATAGTGTATACCTCTTAGAGTTTAGACGATGTTGTGCTCTCTAACGTGTAATGGCGTAAAGCTATACATGCGCTTCTATCCTTTCACCGCCACTCAAATGCAACTATTGAGGACAGGATCCAGTCCGCAAATTTTGACAAAACAGGAGAGCACCGTTACTACTGTACTACCAAGGCTACTTATCTTGATAGAAGATTTGTTTGGGACATAGATACTTGCCGTTTTTGCGTACGTCCAACTGAGAGGAAATTGTAGTGAAATAAAAAGAACGTATGTTTCCAATATCAGAGTGCAATATCCTCGTGCCTTTATCAGAAGGCATAGGGTCGTTCCTTAGTTTGACCCTCGTGGCTTCTTTAGCATATCTACACAATCTCATTATTGGCGCCGTTAATTTGTTACAAGTCACACTTCGCTCTTTTGCTACACTCAATGTCACTGTTTTGACACCTTCACTCAGCATTTGGTGTTTGGTCTTCGCAAGTGTCGTCCAGCCGATTCCTATAATTCATCAGAAATCTGCTGACCTCAGTATAGGATGCTTACAGATTAAATTGGTTCCCTTGATGCCTTTGTATAGACGGCTTTATTAGCGTCAGCTTTGTGTACTAGTATCAGTGCAGCAAAATTGTCATGCTACTTAACAAAATATGCCTAATACAATAGGCGTTTTGTTGTCACTGGTCACTGAAGTTCATTAACCCTACAGCTTGTTTCTGTCAAAAATAAATATACCCTTCTTGAGTTACTGTTATTCATGCAGGTCGAGATTGGACAATTGGAAATGTTATAAGCCAATTCCTAGCAAAACGCTCGGTGCATAGACCGAAACTCGAAGTGGCTGTAAAGAAAAACTATTAATCAGCGAAGAAATCAGACCAAACGCCATTTCTGGGATTTCAACTTCTTCTCTTGCAGTGGTCGCTGCACGCGTTAATTCTTCCTTTTTCAACATAACCTTCTCTCTCCCCAGTAGAGCTGCACATCTCGAGATAGAACAATTATTGGACGAAACATTTCTGCACTGGTCATCTTAAAATCTTCTGCAGGCTCTGGTTATGTCGTCTTAACCAGAGTCGGCGTGTATGATTTGCCTTAAGAGCCAAACACTTCTGCAAGCGTAAAGTTCTTCGCACCATATTCTTGGAGACTGCTGCTGCCGAGTGCTTGGTCAAAATGAACCATTCATAGTTTTGATTGTTGCTCTTCTCCAGAATGGGTCAACCTGTGATCTACCTGCTCCAGATGATATCTTAGGTTCTTGCCGTCAAGTAGAGTGTCACGAGCACTCCGAACCTTGTATTCGTAATTGTTTCGACTCAGAAGAGGCTGGGATGAATGTCTAAAGAATTTGCACTGGATGCATTGGAGAGGGAGGGCTCTTTGACGTCTGTATGCGTGTAGGGGAGCTGTCTTGAATTGTCATTCGTCCTTGCTTCCACTTTTCCCTTCTCCGTTTCTTTCGCAGTTGTGCCTGCTCTTTCCAAGTCCCTTCAGCAACGAAGACTTTACTTTTATGGCAAATGTGCTCAACGAACCAACCAACCAACGGGCTCCACGTGAAATAAACTTCAAATGTCCTCAATGCGTTGATGGTGTGAATGATGGCTCGCTTTGATGCTTTTCTCTGGCTTGTGGTTCACCTTTTTGTCGAAGCTGCAGTTGAGGGCTGGTATGCTTTGAGTGGGTGACATAACGTGAAACATGACTTGAAGCTCAGAAGTGAGACAGTCTGCTTTTACAACTTCTTGAAGTGGTGCTTAACAGCTGGCACGGTCTCGATTCAGAGGAGTATTTTAAGGCGCCACTTTTGTGTGACCCAACTACAGATATTGCCGGATTACTGTGTCATATTGCTGCATCATTCCTTGTATCATTGACAGACTCTGTATTATTCTTTGTAGACGTGATAGCTCAATTTTCAGGTGGTTGCCTAGAAGCGGTTTCTTATCTTCCTTCTAAAGCAACGCCAATGTGTATCTTTCGCTTTTCTTGGTAATAGTTTCATGGAATCGTGAAAAAGACTCATGGGAGGAAGATTCCATTGAATCTGTGATGCCCATTGCTTCTAGTAGCCAAAAGATTGCAAGATCTGTGAGTTTGGTTTGTCATCACCAGTTGCTTGCACTTTCACAATGCAGACCATTAGGCTAGAGCTGCAGTCAAGAAAGGCTTTTTGGTGACTGGGTCCTTGTAGCGCCAATCCAAAAGTGTATCGATTGCTACCATTCCTCGAACTTCTCGACTCTTGACAATACGTCCTGACATGATTTGCCAGAGATAGTCACCACCAATCAACAAGCGGAGGCTATTTTTCGTTTCCGCATCAAACTTTTATTCGTCCGCAATGACTGCATTCAAGACGCAGGTTCTGAAGGAAATAGCTGTCAGCTTTCCGGGAAGCAATATCGTGACAGATAACTGGGACAATTGCGTGCACCGTGCAGGGCGTCAGAACCGTGTTGGGTACGCAGAGGAACTTTTACCACCTGCCGTCTTTCTACAGTACATGGTGATGAAAAGCCAAATGTATTCAGCGTAATTTGTGTTTCTCACAGCACCTGTAGGTGTAGTTTACTGGCGAGATCTTCCGGGACAAAGGAGCGCTGGCTCCCTCCATCGACAACCCCTCGGGCATATTTTGTGTTACCGTTTTTGATGACAAAGGCGCGAAACGTCTGTCGATATACTTCGTTGTGGTTTGTAGTGCCCCCCTCAGTGGATCCTTGTCACACAACATAACTGATTGTGACAACACCATTTCTACTGTGCGACCCGGAGGAATCAACTGCACGAGAAGGTGTCGTTGTTTGGTTCGTTGTGGAGTGCGGGTCACACATACTTGATATGTGCCTCCCGTGGCAACTCGAGCAGGTGAGGTAGATGCGGCACAAACGTGCCTGATGTCCTCGGGACCTGCATCATCAGCAGTGGTTGTCCTTCGCAAGCATTCATTTTTTCGAATCGAAGGCCAAGATCGCGTCACAAGCGCGGATGCCAGGTTATTTAGACTTGCAGAAAAAACATTCAGCCCAGCTTCTCGATGCGTTGTGTAGCACGGAAGCCGTACTATGCTGCCACTTCGAGTCCTCTGTGCACGGTCATCAAGTGGCCGGTCATAAAAGAGCCTGCACTGCTCCCGACTTTATAGCTCTATTCGTGTACAGGTGAGCAGCTCCTTTAACTCCGCAAACCTATTGATCGGTGAGGAAACCTGACCGAACGCCGTTTCTGGGTTCTGATTTCTTCTTCTACTCTTGCAGTGCTCGGCTGCACGCGTTAATTCCTCCTTTTTCAACTTTGGTATTTGAAGAACAGGTGCGTATTTTTGAATTTTGCAAATAAAACGCTTTGCATCTTTTATGGAGCCACCGAAGAAACTAACTCATGAGAAGACACACCAGTGGAGTGAAAAATGAATCACAATAAAATAAATTTCAAGGTTTGGCTGTACTTCAGTTGGGTGCGGGCGCTCTACAGCAAAGTTTCCTAACGAACGACTACACTGCGCACCATTGCTTTTATCACATTTCTTCAATATATGAGACATTAGAAAGAACAAAAATGACATTAAAACGCACAAGGTACGTTCTACATTTTATGAATGCGCATAGATGCTCTCGAGTGCATCTAAAGAAGTTCCACTTGAAATATTCAGTCACACTGAGGATTCCGGCCACTGAAAGCATTGCGGATCCAATATGGCGGCAGTAAGATGTGTCGAAAGGCTGTTCTTCCGATCACACTGAGACGAAATTTGGAGCATGTGCGATTGCATCGGCTGGTCTCGAGCCAATAGGAGCACTAGTCAAGAAATTTGAAAAAAAAATGCTGGCCAAGCCCGATTCGCTCGTCATGTCACTTATGAAACGTGCACTTACCAGAAATGCTTATCGAATTGGTGTGCAACCACCCTTTCTATATACGACAAACGCCGCTCCAAGCAGACAGCTTGCTAAAGGACGACTTGTGAAAAATTGGCCCCATAGCTGCATTTACACGACCAATGTTGTCGAGAGAGGACAATATTGCGTCTGGAGAGAGTGAACAAAGAGTTTAGTTGATGTTCTGCGCAAGAAAAGGGATGAATGGTATTCTGGAGGCGCTGCATTTTAATGCCTCGAGCGTGCATCGAAGGAGAACGAGCGCATCAAGTCACGCACACGTGAGACATTAGCGCTATCCGGAAGCTATCTTTGAAAATGAAGCGCGCACACCCTGCGAACCTGTCTTGGAGGTGATAAGGTGTAGAACACAAGGCGACGGGTAGGTGCCACCACCTTCTCGTCTTAGCAAAGCGTTGAAAACACTTGGCTTTGCGTGCAAGCTTTCATTAGTCAGCGCTACGTGATAAACGCTGCTGTCTTTAGAGTTACCAATGTATGCATTTTCTAGTAAGAGACACACATACAAAATATTCACGTGTTGATATGGTGCCTCAGATATGTGCAATAATTGGTTTTTAATTTACAATCGACCAAGTATGAACGCTAAATCTTGAGCAATACCAGTGGGCGCTGCGAATGGGGTTGGCTATTTAGAGTATCGTTAGGCCACTTTGGTGCCGTTCAGGATAAGGTTAAGGGCGGACAAACACACAATTGTACAGGCAGTCATACAGACAGACCAAGCTTTTTTTGTCAAAGGCCCCAAGAAAGACTACCATCTTTAATTATAGAGCAAACTAGCTCCGATTGACTGGTAAATACGAGTTTCTCTGCCTATGCTGTTTTGCTGCTTAAACCACGAGCACCTTACGATGAACGTACATGCCTTTCTCTCTCGAGGTGCGATGAGCGTCGAAACGCGCAGAACTAAATTTCGAACTCTTCTCAAGTGCAATGAAGTTGTGAGCCGCTGACAACTTCCGAACTACTGCGTATCCTTCCCGTGCTCGACCCATGGTCGATTGGTGAATCAGCAGATGGGGCTATGGCTATTGAGTGAATTCGGTGGTGCGGCGCACGTCCATTGCAAACGGCGCTGCGTTTCGCCGACTGGAGAATTTCGCCCGCTTTAGAAAGCGGAACTTCAGTTTGAACTGGAGGTCTATTTGTGGATTCAACAAACAAGTGCATGTTTCCCCACGTTCTTGGCAGTCTCACCTCGGTACAAAAGTATTATCATGCCAGTTCGGAACGCCAGACTCTGCGTAGGGTTCACAACCGCTACTTCATTCAATATGTATGTCTTCTTTACATCTTTTTAAAAGTGGATTATAATATACCGGCGGAATAAAAATTGTTTATTATTTTGTGTCGGTGAGAGAACACGATAAGTGAACGTTTGACGATGAATCTGGGGGAGGACATCGACATTGTCGCGATGGTCAACAATTTCAACACTGCTGCGACTTTGCAGGAAAAGCTGTCCATTTGGCTCTCGTGCACAATTTTGGAAGTTAAGAATTGCCCGAAGTTCGCGGCAATAAAGAGACTTCGCATGAAATATCAGTGACGGTTCTGGCGAACAACACTGACTGTCTCGGCAACATTGTCGACCCATCCTAAAACGTTGACGTTTGTCCAGAACAGATGAAGCATCGAAATCGATTGAAACAAAGAGATGCATTCACGATGTACTGAATTTGACGCTGCACTGTGTTAGCAGTTTTGGACTTCTATGAAAAGGTACCTAGTTCCAGCGCCGTACGAATTTCACTCATTGGCATTGAAAGATTACCATATTGTACTTCTGGAACAATATTTTACGTAAGACTGAACTAGCTTGTCTGCATCGAAATCTAGTTAGATTATTGATTACACAATATATTGCAAGTTAGATGTTTTAGGCAAGTCTACTGAACTAAAGATATATCAGGCTGCTACTATCACTGATTGTATGTGCTCAAGCCTATACGCTTTATATTTTCAGCACCGAGCAACTAAGAAACAACTTTAGCCAAATGGGTGCATTAGAGCACACACCACGCGCTTCTAAGCAACCTGAGGGAGAGCTTCCGCGAGTCTTAACTGCGTACATTCAACGGCACCCCAAGCGACTCTGTCTTTGTTTATGCAAACAGTTTAACAATTTAAAACAATAGTTCCAAAGGTACAGTTATTTTGTAGTGTATCGCTCGAGAAAATGGACGTGAATAAGTCTGTTTTTTGCCGTTGCAGTGATGCGTTTTTCAATAAAACTTTCTTCATCTCTTTTTCTTTCAGGGCAGAGCATTTCCAGCTGACATTGGTGATTGCGGGGGAAAATTTACTACGTCATGTTAGTGAATAACACTTTCCAAAGAAGTGCCAGCCTTTTTTGCAATCCTATTACACTTTATCAACAAACAAAAAACGGGGGTTGGGGTCCCTTGATCTTCACCTTCAAAAGTGAACCCGATAGCCATATCTTATTCCTGCTGCGTTCTTCAAACACTTATTGTGTGAAAACTTTTAGAACTTGCAAGGGGCCCACTACGTGGCGTTAAGGGTACAGTACCGTGTGTGCCTGTTGCAGGGGGTAAGTGGCTTCAAACTGAACTCATATTGGTATCACCATGTTCAGACACTCAACGGAAATGCAGGCTTGTATCACGTAATAATACGGCAATATTTCACCTTGTATTGTGAAGAATGTATAGTGAACACGTGTGTTGGTAAAGCATGACAGTTTCTTTCAATGACTTTCCAAGAACAACAAGGTATTTTCACTCTATTCACAAGGAAAGGCTTGCCTGTCAGGCATAACACTCGCGAATGACCCGGGATCAATCCCCACTCAGACCCAGAATGATTTATTTCATATTATATTAGCAATTTTCTCAGTTTTTGGATCGTGCAAATATTTTTCGCTAACAACCTATGACGCCAACGCGAGAGTTTCTGTGAAACGACCTCTTTTTCTCTATAGCGTTGTTATAGCACGTTTTATCGGCCGTTACTTAAAGTGGCACGGTTGCGACCTAAATCGGCAGAGCTTGCCCATTTCTGTAACAAGAACGCCTACGCGAAGCCAGGAGCCATGATTTAACACCTCGGTTGCTCCCCCTCTCTCCATATAATGAATTCTAAAAACTCGGTGACTTGATTGGCTGGTGGTATTTACGCTTGGCAACGATCTTCCTTTCCCCACTCTGCTGTTTTTCAGTCACATGAGTCCCGCCGTGGTGGTCTAATGGCAAAGGCACTCCGCTCCTGACCTGCAGGTCGCGGGATTGAATCCCGGCTGCGGCGGCTTTATTTACCTTGTGCTCTAGGAAAGGCTGTAGGCCCCAGATGGTCGAAAAGGTTGGAACCGTCCACTACAGTGTCGCTTATAATCATATGGTGGTTTCAAGACGTTAAACCCCACATAACAATCAACATTTTAAATAAGTCACATACGTGAGATAAACAAAGAGAATGACCAACTAACGACATTCTCTTGGTGCACTTTCAGACCGAATCATTGCTCCATCCTTCTAAGGAAACTGTTATATCATGAGACCTTATTCACAGTTGTGCTTAGCCAACAAACTAGACCATCGTTGCTAGCCCATAGCAGCACAGTTTCTCGCAGCCATCTGCTCCGAATGTGGCACGTTTGTGTCAACTGCGGGCCATTGATGCTGCCGAGCAGAGACAGGGCAATATGCCGAAGCATTTTTTGCGAAAAAAACTTCTTGTTGCGGTGCCAGACCTTACGCTAACTTCATAAAACTGATGCGCTAAATTGCAACTAGGTGAAGTGTACCAACAAAAACAATATTTAAAAAATGCGGCCAAAGCATCACACCATGCGCAGCGTTGTATTGTGGTTCTCGTGCCGCCAAATACAGCTCTCTAAAAGTGACAGGATACAACACTTTTTGCGCCAGGCCCTTTAAAGGGGACTTGCTACATTTCCTGAGCATGGTCAGATAACGCTTCTGATAGGTAGTAGAGGTTCCTGTGAACACACCAGCCAAAAGTTATTTAGCGCAGCACGTGGTCCGGAATTCACAATAAATTATCAAAGTCAGCTAAAATTTCCTTTCTCTTCCCTCGAGAGATGATGAAAGACGCTCAAAAATCAATCGAAGCACACCCATCTACCAGCCATTGGCTTATTGAAACATGGAGCGCTCGGTCGTTACTGAGATCGTTGCGTGAGGCCATCAATTGTCTGCGTGTGTGCACGTGATTCCCTGAAAAAGGCGCATATTCGAGAAGAAAAGGGGGGGGGGGGCTCAAGGTCACGAGATTCACGTGAGATTTCGTTTGCCCCTCCCATCACTCCCTGCTTAGCCTCCAGCGCTTTCGTCGAGGCGAGAGATGAGAGATTGTGATTACAAGCGTGTGACAAAACTATGAAACTCTTCTGATATTGTACGTACTTTTAAAAATTTTGCGGCGTTGAAATACTGACGTATAAATTTCTCCAGTGAAATAATTTTTGGTTACTAAAAGTGTCTTAGGGCTATTTAGGGAGTATTCAACAGAGGCAATAAGCAGAAGAGGACAATGCACAACTAAAATAACACAAGTTCTACAGATGTTTATGTACAACACCCGACTTAAGCTGACAATCATAAGCCATACAATTTGTGCTTCATGGTACGCAACTCAAATGAGGCAAGTGTATCAAGTAACGAAAGTTCTGAATCACCAAAGCCCTTGAAAACTATGGGCCTGCGCATAGGACCCAGATCAGTGAAAGCAAAAACTAGAAGAGCGGCCTTTCAGAGCCCTTTCTAAACACTCTTCTTGTTCTTGTTGCCCTGGACTTGTGGCTCATACCCACTGTGGGGGATCGGCCAAAAATTGAGTGGTCTTATAAACCCATTCCGTAACTGCTGCAAGCACTTGCTTGCTTCATTTCCACTACAACAATATATTAAAAAAATTGCGGTAGTATGTCCGGAGTTGCCACGCTATAATTTGTCATTCTCAGAACCGTGGTATCCGCTAAACACTTGCAAGGAATTTCGTGCCAATCGTTCATGCAGTGGCTGACGACGATAAGGAATTGTGCCTGAAGTGGATATGTGCCACAGTTAGTAGATGACCAAAAACAACATTTCGTAACGGTTTGATGCCTTTCACGACCCACTCCTTACGCGATTAGCGTTGTGGAACGACTGGTTTTTTTTCGCTGTTTTAAAACACTTCATAAATCATAACAACAAAATTCTTTACCCGATATCAAGCCTGCCTGAAAAAAGTTTGCCATCTGTGAGTACTGGCATGGCTCAGTGGCAAAATACTGGGCTGGCACACAGCTTAACTAGGTTCGAGCCCCACTGTGTCACTGACACTAGCTTTTTTTCTTATTTTGTGCGTTGTTGTTACGCACACCATGGGCGGTGGCGGCGGACAACTACGGCGCCACGCGTGACCCAAGTTTTGATCTCATAACAGCTTTAGCTGGGAAACACTTTGAGTGAAACACACAATCCAAGAGATAGTGTTGTTGAAATGTCTCAGAATTTCCGCATGTCACACACATGCACACAAATACCCACGAGATTTCTACTCCTGTTGCATCTGATCACACTTGAAGCGCCAGCATAGAGTAAAATATGTAGAAAAACGACTAGAGTACAGTCGCATGGAACCTGCGGCTGATATGATTTGCAACGCGCCGAATGGGCTTGGGGAACATTTGCAGCCTAAGAGATGTGAGCCACAGAAAACGTGATCTTGAAAGTCATTTTCTATCGATTACAAAAAATACGCGGCCTCCACGACTACGTCTGTGCATGTGCTCGTCTGAGAGGACCTACTTAAATTTGTTTTGCGTATCGTTTACATGCATACGTTTGTGTCGTGTAAGCTGTATTCAGAGCCATAGAGGCAAGGACACGATTGCATTGTGCATTTATTAAAAAATTTCAAACACAGAAATCACTGTCAAAGGAGCAGGCGAAAACTTTTGTTTTGCAGATATACTCTTTATAACATCGCGCACACGTTGTTTCTTACAGTTTTATGAACGCACGCGCTAACAGATGGGCTTATTGCGTGGCAAGAAATCGCAATTCAGCTGCCATATCTTGAGTACAAATTTTAAAGAGAGAAATAAAAAATTAAGGGACATCATGGACAGACCAATAGAACGGTAAATCTGCAGTAAATGCACAGCTACACACACCGTGCACGACGCACCGCGGGAGTAGCTGCCGTAGCACTTGCCTCCGGACGGCAAGGCTTGAAAAAAAAAACAAATAAGAAGAAGGAAAGAGATTGTAGGTATTTGTGCCCTCACGCCTTCTCAAAAAGTTTCTCCGATGGGCTTCGCATCTTTATTTTGTGAAAAACAGTCATCAGCACTTGCCGCAACTAAAACAAAGCAATTTTTCGTGCCCCGCTAACGTTAATGAGACAGGAGGGCTTATTCAGTACAGTGCGTCGTAGCCTGCACTAAAAACAATTTTGTTGATTCACAAAGTGTCTCTGATTACCCCCCTGTCTAAGCTCACTGACAAGTGACAAACCAACCATGACGGACTCTGTGTGAGCCGATGCTGACTCCGTATAGTGGACCCAAACAACCACTGATTTCAGCGAGTATGACGACGAAGGCTGGGGAACAATTCAGACTCCCCGCCAAGAAAAAAGCAGTAGGTGAGGTAACGCCAACAGATGCGTAGGAACTACCCTCCAAGCTCAAGAATAGAAAGCTTGCAAAGCCAAGGAGGTTACTATCAGAGAGCTTTATGTGGCATCTTTTCTTGTCAGATAGTGCTCTAAGTGCGTCCTTCTGAACCAATTTTTGTAGCAGTAATGATCACACATAAAGCCACAGCTGAACAGCCAGCCTACAAAAGAAGTGAAAGCAGTTCATATAGTATAATAGCTCTGTGGATTCAGGACGACGGCAAGGTCGGTCACACCTTAGCTAAACTGAGGAATACCACGACAAGCGTAGTGCGCACGATATACCAAGTCAGCAGAATTATGAAAGGTTTTACAAAAGAAACAAACAGGCTAGGGGAGGCTTTATCATAGCTCACGTGACTTACAGCCTCCCGTTTCAGAAACTTTCAAACAGAGTGACAAAGGCAAAGCTTCGTGGAATGCCGGCCTGGTGATCATGTTTGGGTGTGGACGCCGATACGCTGACGCGGACTTAGTGACAAAATGGCAGCATATCTACGGAGTGAATGATGGAGAGTGGGGCGAAGCATTCGTCCGTCCATGCGTCCGTCTGTGTGACCATCCATGCGTCTTTTCGTGCACCAGTCCCTGCGTTCGTTCATGCATCCGCCCCTGCGTCCGTTGATGCGTCCATCCATGCATCTGTCTGTGTGTCCGTTCGTCCATCTATTCAACACTCCAAGTCCCACCATCTCGCATCTTTTTATCATATATTCCCCATATAGAAGCACCGCCATTCAGTGGACATTCCAAGGACTAAACGAGAGGTGGCACACGCACAATTTCTTACGGCTTGCGCTTCGGGTCTACTTCCCACCTTCAACCACCTTGAGTTCATGGTATAGACTAGTTCACGGTATTCATGGCACTGCGGCCCAATGCTCACTAAACCTTTCTAAAACCAAGGAGGTTACGCCCAGCGAGTATAATATAACAAACTTTTCCTGTCAGATAGTACTCAATGTACATGCCAGTGGCTGCTAATGTGAAATGAGAGACAGGCGAATTCAGCTATTAATTTCTTACGGCTTGCGCTTCGTATCTGCTTTACCCCTTTAACCACCTCGAATTCATTCATGGTATATACTAGTTCATGGTATTCGTGGCCTTGCGGCTCAACGCTCGCTAAACCTTTTTAAAACTAAGGAGGTTACACCCAGCGAGTATAATGTGGCAACCCTTTCTTGTCCGATAGTGCTCAATGTACATGCCAATGGCTGCTAATGGGGATCGCAGCGTGCGTGTTGACTAAAAACTGAATGCTCCTGTCTCTCATTCCCCATTAGCAGCCATTGGCATGTACATTGAACACTATTTTTTTACTGTTAAACAACGCACAGAAGAAATCTCTCGCCGGCACCACCTTGGAGGTCAAATGTTATACCTATTTCGGGTACGTGCCACTGGTGGTTACGTACTACGAGGGATGCACAAACCACGCCATGAGGAGCTTCGCCCCTAAAAACTTCTGCGGCGCTAATTCGCTCCACACTGGGTAGCTCGACGTCTTGGTACATTCGACTGCGAGGTTTTTCCGACGCGATTACCAACTGTAAATGGTGCCGTGCTCGACCTGAATTCGTCGATGACGTTCGCCTCAAGTCATTTCATTCCCAAACCTGATTACTGTGTTTTGTTGTTGTTCTGTGCTTATTGCTAGTACTATAGTTCATATTTTACTTTACTAGCGAACTTTCATCTTTTGTTAAAGCATGGGAAAGATGGCTTTTTCAGTTAGGGGGAGGGGGGAGGGGGGAAATGCCACAGGTCTTTCTGAAGTTTTGTTATCACGTCGTTTGACTGCCAGTGATTCTCAGTGCAAAGGACGCGTGCCGCATTCAATTTTTTAGAAAATCATTTCTTAAGACTACGCCCCTTTCGCGAATACTACAGCTTACACTGCAACGCACGAGGCTGCTAGTGATAACGCTAGAATATTCGATAGCACGTGTATAGGCCTCCCAACCTCGGTCATGGGGCACTGCGCCGCCCGCGTTTCACCGCCTGTCCAGAGAGTAATATAAAACGTCAAGAGAGGACACTTCCTTAGGCCCCTGCAGCCGATTTGGGTTCAGAGCGCACGAAATTGGTGTGGTGAGACTTTGCAGCCTCAGAGATGTCACACTGCAGAAAAGACTGTTTCGAAGGCTATATTGTAGTGACTAGGATTATTATACAGCCTCCGAAAGCAATTCTATGTGTGCTCGTCTCTGAGGCTATACTTTAATTTTTGTTCGTCGTTTACATGCATTCATCAGCTTCGTGTAAGCTGCACCGCTAGAGCCACAAGCACACAATGTCAATGTGTGTCTATGTGCAAAAATAAATAAAACATGTCTATCAATGGAGCAGCGAAAACTTTACATTCAAGTGATATGCTTGTTAAGAACACGCCCACTGTGTTATTGAAGGAACGAAAAGAGGTTCATTGCATTGCGAGACAAGAGAACGCCGCTGCCATATCATGATTATAATTTACCCGCACAAAATAAACATATAAGCAACAATATAACAAAAACCGCTGCATAGTAAAACTGCAATAAACACACACAACAACACATACAGAGCACAACGAGACACGGCAGTAGTTACCTCAGCAATTGACTCCGGCCTGTACTGAAAAAGAAAACACAAATTTTTTCTACATTTCCCGTCCCGCCTTCTCACTTACTTTCTCTTGCACACTTTACATCGCTCTTTCGCAAAAAACAACAACAAGCCATTGCCGCAGTAAAAACAAGGCAATTTGAGGTGTCATACAAGCCGTTAACGTGGCAGGAGTGTTTACTCAAACTTACGTCCTAGCTATAGCTAGCAAGCATTTTTCTAGATTCACCACTTTTCTCTTATTGCGCTCGTTAGCGCTTCAAGAAATTTGCCAACGGCACAGCCAACGATACTAAGCATAGCTTCACCTTTTACAAAATCTCACTTAAGCGCCTAATTCTAATACACGAGGCAGCGCAACGAAAACCTAACAAAGCGAGTGGGCACTCAATTTCTTGAGCCAAGAAAGAATTTTTTTGCAAACGTGCTGCGAAGCATTCCTGACAGTTTCCTTTCGTGTAAAGCATTCTACGAAAACAGTACGCAAAGTGAAGAGCACAAAAGTGATCTTTGCGCCGAACAGCACAATGCCAGAAATGTTAAGTTAATGCTTCAATGACAAATGCAATACGCACTTAACATGGTTTCGATGGCGTTCATACCTACCAGCAGCCAAGCTTAAAGGCAGCCGAAACAAGCGAAGACCACGATGCACGCCAGGCACGTTATCGCACATCTATAGGGTAGGGCATCTCCCTGCTGCTGCCCGTACTTCGTCATTGCGGCAAATGGTCATAAACACGGAGCGTGACAATGTTGCCATTGTGTCGACGCCATGTGCACCTCTCTCGTGTTCGATTCATGCTTGATCACAGCCCGACGTTATTGCACCGTACAATCGCAGACGGCAAGGACGGATTCAGGCCGCTATCCCATACGGAAAAATATGTAGATGTATAATGCACTAGAAAATGTACTGCAGTAATGTGTTGCCAATTAACGGCTGAAGTGAAGCTGCGTAGCTCAGCCGCTTTTTGGCCCCATTGACCACTCTTGTCATTTCTATGTTACTCTATGTCTTTTCCAGCAAAAGACAATCGCTTGGTACCTCGCCCTCGCCTTCTGCCTACGCTATCTCAGCACGTCCAAGCGCTCTGCACGTTCTGTTATTTGGTCACCCTTCATGTGCAGCGTCACCTGTGACTTGGTGCCAAGGTTTAAAAAAATTTATAAAAACATTTTGACAGTGAGAATCATCCGAACCGAGAGCGATTCATTGACAACCTTTGCAGGACCAAGCAAGTCAAACATGATGTCTTTGAGCGAGTACTATGTGAATGTCGATCCTGATTAGCTGCCTTTCTATGACATTAAAAGCTAGGTGGCAGCATGAATTTAATATGTACGTTGACTAAAAACGCGAATCTGCTGTGATATTTGTGTCCTCTTAGAGCTGTCGGCAAATTACCACCATACTTTAGCGTGCATTTGTATAAAGCGTTCGGATTTTTATTGCTGTTCCTATTTCTATTTCTAGTTCAATGACACATTTTATTTTTGGCTGCTCTTTTAAAAGCGTACCGTTGCGCACAAAAAGTTTTTTATGTCCACTTTGACTATACCTGTTTCTTGCAGCGCACGTTTCATTTAGGATAATATGCACGCCTGATCACACGGCATTTTGACTGAATAGAACGTCGATAAAGTTGCTTTGGCAGCTCGCTTTGGTCATCGTCCTATCACCCAATACCCGGTAGGATTAAGCATGTTTTGAGTTACGCGGAGATTCACCCCTGATAACCGCTTGAAATTTCAGAAAATAATTGAAAATTCTAGAAATGTTTAGGTGCTTTTTTAACTGTTTTTGATAGCGGCAGCTGTTTATCACCCGCAGCTTGTGAGCATGCAAGGGCATAGTATTTTACGTGGCATAACCAAGATATCATTAGAACTCCACATTGATTCCGGTCACCTGAAGTTTTCTTTTTCTTTGCGTGCAATTAAATTCATTTTAAGTATATACGGCGCAACGACAATGGACAGAAGGTGCACACCAGTCGTCACTTCTGTTTACATTGAGCGTCATATTACTGTACGCTTGATATATGCAACACGAACACGCCGTGTATAATATTCTCGCACCAAACTCTGAGCGCACTGTTACTGCGTTTCGCTCCCGTGGAAATGTAGCTGGCGC
Source organism: Rhipicephalus annulatus (assembly GCA_013436015.1). NCBI lineage: Eukaryota > Metazoa > Arthropoda > Arachnida > Ixodida > Ixodidae > Rhipicephalus > Rhipicephalus annulatus. The sequence goes on along the minus strand of WOVY01002560.1, from coordinate 107,856 downwards.
ACGCGGGAATCAAACTCATTACTTACCACACCTCATCATGCTCACTTATTAATTGGTGTTGCTTGCAAGACCTGTACGTATAAACGCTCAGTGCGAGCCCAGACCACAAACCCGTTTACACTGAGTAGCGACAGAACGTCTACAGCTATCTTAGATGTATGGCAGTTTTGGCTAGTTGGTATGACATGACGATAGGCATAGCTCGAGAACAAAATGACGACAAATTGACCAGAGATTGCACATGTGCTTCTAGCTCTTTGCCATGATTTTGTTGTCATGCTCTAACTATCATCTACAGCCATAATCTTAATAAAAAGCTTGAAGGGTTCTGCTCATAGGAGTGCTGCCCAAGGAGTGCTGCCCATTGCGTGCGAATTGCGAGATATGCCCTCCAAAGAACACGTTTTCCGTGTGCGCAGCGGCACATCTCAGAAAGCGGCCTGGCGAAGCAACCGGAACTTTGCCCTCTTACCGCTAGGGGGGTGAACGGCGCTGCGCAAGCTTGATTGAGCCTGTGCTTTCGCTCAATGCCGGCGTGCTTCATTGCTTGTAAGGTGATCGACGGCTGGTGGAGCGTTCTCCGCTATCCGTAACAGTGTGGATCGCTTTAATCGAACTGTTTATTGAATGGTCACAAGTTTTACCCAAAGAAAAGGCTGCATCTTCAACTTACAATCTCTGCCTTCGTTGATGTCATGACTCTGTGACAATATTCCGGAACACATCTGGAAAGTCTGGAGTTCGGTATGAATGAACACCAATGTATGCGTTCCGAGAACTGGCCTCAGCAGCGAACTTATCAGCTTGAAGACGGGGCTCGACGACACGATAATTGTTGCTGCTGGTGGAAGCCTGAGCTGCACCTCGGCTTGAAGCCGATTGAACCGTTGTAGCGGACATTATCAAACATAAAATTTTAGACGAGCTTCATATCAGCAAAAGCAAAAAGTTCGCTAGAGTGTGAACAATAAAACAATTTGGAACAGCAAAATAGCAGCCAGGCGTCTAAGAGTGCGAATTGCGTATTGAGTGGGCCATAGATTGCTCGTCCGCTTGCACCTTCGTTGCAACCACTGAAGCGGATAAACCCTGAAGTCAGCAGGTAATGTCTAAGACAATTTTTCGCCTTCTTAGGGTAAATGAAAAATTGATTACTCTGTTTTAAAAAGAATGTGGTGAATTTTTACATGATGAAATAAACAGAAAAAGGAAAGAATACAAATGTTAAAATGACAAAATGACTCAATACACATAAATCTTTAGAAGAATGAGTTATTGTTGTGTAATTAAAAAAGCTGAATTTAAGCTCTGTTTGGAAAGACACCTGATCAATGTCTTAGCAAGGTAACATTCTTGTGTGACACTGGAATTTTCAGAGGACCCTTTAAACCTATCTGTCACTCAATTCCAATGAAGGAGCCCTAAAGAACAAAATTCATAGTAGGAATCAGAATGCCCAGTTTTTTAAATGAAATTTCTATTTAACTTTTTGTAATGGCAGCACCAACCCATTACAAAAGCTTCAGGCACGAAATTTCACCTTCATCACTTACAGCTCCAAACAATACACAGAATTATATTGAAGCACATAGAGGGTACCACAGTTCTCTGAATAATCACGATGGATGATATAGTGAAGGCCTTCCTAATACACAAACAGTAACTGTGATGACGTTGGGGGTACCGTGCAAGTGTCTTTTTAATGGTTAGCCAAAGCATACTAAAGGAGGCTCTAAGAACGCTGCTCATGTATTCATGTATTCATGTATGTTCCACAGTGACTGTAAGGCAGTTTTCGGGCAGGTCTTTTAATTATGTACCTTTCTATTTATTTTTCATCTTTTTGTTTTAATTTAGTTTTTTTCTCTTTCTTCCTTCCCTTTCTTCCTTCCCCATCTTTCACGTGTTTATCTGGCTGTATTCCTCCAATTTTTCTTTTTATGATATATTTCGTTTTCTTTTTTTACGTGTTTTCTACGTTTTTTATCATTATTTTTTGTCCTGTATTGCTATATAACGACCGAGGTTGGCGCTAAGATGCACCTTGCTAAGATGCACCTCTTGCTAAGATGCTCCTTGCTGTCTTCAACTATGTGTTTTCTGCACACCTTCGCACCTCTCGTTCTCATCCTAGTTTACATTTTCCACTCCCTTGCCATACTATACAGAGCGAAGCTTCTTTGTGATCTGCGAACGTGCATCAATGACGGAATCCTTCCGATTCTCGCCTACAGATCCTGGATTTATGCGTTAGAATCCCGCCTCACTAATGTTTTTCCTGTCTAGGATTTGGTTCTTTCTCTTTTTCCCACTTTGGCTTTCCGTCTCTCTCTCTCTCTCTCTTGATATACTCGTTCTGTCACCCGTAAATGTTATACAAATTGTGCCCAGACAGATAGAAGCGGGTACTTCTTGGACGCAGCCGCACAATGAATTTATGGTGATGAGCGAGACGAATTGGATGAAAATGGTGGGTTTTCTAAGGATAGTTTTTGAAGACTTCATACAAACAACTGATCGCATGAACTGCTTTGCTGGTAATAAACAATGATACTTTTAAGCACATTCTTATGTCAGTGCTGAGCGCACCTGTTTAGGGTTTGTGCCTATCAAATAATGAGAAAAAACATTTAGGCATGTCATAAAAGTGTATCTTGGATGCCATGATCAACGCTACTACGTATACGTTGCTTTCGTCAGACGAATTCTCGGGTATTCTTATGTGAAAAAAAACATAGCCGCAATACAGTGTGATCTGGCCTCGAAGGTTATAGTTCCATGAGTAGCATTCCTTCGGAATGATATGTAGGAGGGGAACGTTAAATGTTTCTCTAGAGTCTTTAAAATATTCGGTATTCTAAAAACAAAACCCTCTTTTAATACTCGGGGAAGTGTATGGTGAAACATCAAAGTCCTGGCACCCTGTTTCAACTAGCGCAAGCAAGTCAAAGCAAGTATTTATTAATCTACGTCATAGTACTAATTTGTGCTTTTTAAACCGATGTAAGTAAACGTACACTTAATCAAGATAGGTGGACCCATAATGCCCCCGTTAGGAGTAGGCACACCGCCATCAGGGCTCATAAAGTGGAATATATATATTTTTAAATTTTCATCTCTTTGTGCTTGAAGATATTTTCTGGAATTTAGAAAATGCTGGAATTCTTCATTTAAGATTGTGAAAGTAACATGACGACTGATTCACTTGGTCAACCGAATAGAGCAAGCCATTTTGAGACGCCTACCGAATATTCACTTTAATCAAAAGGCTTGTATGGGCCAGGTCAAATGTTTACATCAAGAGTTGTCAGCGGCGACGACATTTAGCAGCTTTCTATATCTTTTAAATGAAAGTAGTTGAGAAAATTTGTATAGTACCCCATTTAGCATATTCATTTGCACAATTTTCATGAACAGGTAAAAAACTCAAACTTACTTTCACACCCAACAGGAAAATGTGTCCGCAATATGAATTGTTGATGCGACCGTCTCGACCATTATAGTGACCCATGATGTAGGCTGGCAAATGATGGATGATTTATTGCCGGCAATACTGGAGCGCAAAGCGCCTCTGCAGATTCAATTACCAGCCGAGCTGTCACACAAAAATATTTGTATGGATGGTGATACAGAAAGCTCACCTAAAAATTTGGGAGCTCTAAAGTTCGAATGTTTCCATTGAAAATATGCCGTATTTATGAATGATGTGTTCCACCATATGCCATTGTGGAGGATCATGGCGCTGGAATAATTGTGGCACATGAAGCAGGCTGGCGTATTATAGACATTGACGATGCTAAAGCGCCGGCGATGCTGTGGCGCAAAACGACTCTGCCGCGTCAAAACTACCGTGCCGGAGCTGACACACAGAAATAATTGTCTCCAAGGTTAGGCAGGAAGCTCTATTAAAAAGTGCCGCCATATCCACGAAGTGAATGATGATGAGTGGGCGAAGCTCCGGAGGTAAACCTGGTAAACCATGAATCCGCTGTACATTTTGCCCACTCGATTTTATTACATCGCTCTCCCTAGCGTACGTCGCCGCACTAAATCGAACGATTGCCTTCAACCAATGACACGCGCCATATGTGACATCATTCCTATTTTATAAGATCTCGCGTCTTTCATCAACTACAAGTACCGCTTTCTAGTTTATAACATCTTGCATCTTTTCATCATCAGCTACAAGTACCACCATCTAGTAAACACTACAAGAACTAAACGAGAGGTGGCTACATACAGGAGACGGTACCGCCATCTAGTGAACACTGCAAGAACTAAACTAGAGGTGGCTACATAGAGGGGACGGTGCCGCCATCTAGTGAACACTGCAAGAACTAAACTAGAGGTGGCTACATACAGGGGACGGTACCGCCATCTAGTGAACACTGCAAGAACTAAACTAGAGGTGGCTACATACAGGGGACGCACAGCCCACGCCCTAAGGAGCTTCGCCCTAAAACTGCGACAAGTAGAGTGCGAATGTTACATATGAGAGTATGTCCATTATATTCATGATAGACTCCACCGTCCACCATTATGATGAGTTATGGCGGTGGAATATTGCTGGCGCATAATGTATGCTAGTGTACTATAGACGCTTGAGACGTTACAATGCCAGCGACGCTGGAGTGTGAAACAGCTCTACAAGTTGAGGGCCACCAGGCGAGCTGCCGCACAAAAATAGTTGTATGGAAGGTGATACAGAAGGGTCACCTAAAAAAATCACAGCACATCCACGGAGTGCATGATGATGAGTAGGGCGAGGCATCGGAGAGTATTATCGACCAACCGTGAATCATCTACTGGCCGCGTCCGTCCGTCATCTGTATGTCTGTTTGACGCATGGACGGACGGTTGGACACATTGACGAAAGCTGGGACAGACGCTCTGCAGACGAACAAACGCACTGATTGACGCACAGTTGGACGGGCGGACGCATGAACAAATGCATGGAAGGATGGGTGGACGCACGGATGAACGAAAGGACGAATGGACGGACGGATGCGTGAATGGATGAAACCAAGGACACTTGGTTTCATCCAAGTGTCCTTGGATGAAACTACAAGTAACAACCTCTAGTATCGTACAATTTGCATTTTTCAGTGTATAAGTATTTTGTTATATGCACAAATACAGTCCTAAGCGGCCGCTTCAAGAACTAATCACAGGTCGCTACATACGATTACGACGGCACGCGCAGCCTATGCCTTGAAGACCCTTGCCCCTAAAACTCGAGCAACTAAATTTCGATTTTTCTATTAATATTATGTCCTTCATATTATTGATGAATTCACCAACACCAATTATGGTGGATAATAGTGCTGGAACAATGGAGGCACAGGGTACATGCTGGCGTAATATGCATGCTGAATATCTTAGAGTGCCGGCGATGCTGGAGCGCAAAACGGTCCTGCAGCAAAAGAACCACCGTGCCGATCTACCGCATAAGTATATACGTATGGAAGGCGATGAAAAAGGTCTTTTAAAAAAATTGGAAGATCTAGCATTCAGTGGGAATCGATGGTATCCGAAGCACAAAAAAGAAAGATTGACACGCAATTAGCACAACGTTATAAGGCGGACCTAAATTATGCCTCACAAGACCTCCATGTCATAATCATTATGTTTGCGAGTGACATTTGTGTTCATCATCCATTCACATCACGTAATAAGAAATTTGGTATACATGAAGATAGCGAAACGTCTATAAGCGTGCAATGAGCGTAGCGTGTAGGCATGATTTACATGACATGCCCATCTTGATTATCTTGTTTGGACGTGTCATTTACCTTCGTCATTCATCCATGTCATGTAATACCAAATTGAGTATATATGAAGCCAGCGGAACGCTCTCGAGCGCATCGTGAGCCTGGCATGTAGTCATGTTCTTACATGACACGCATGAAGTGATTATCATGTCTACACCACTCATATACGTTCGCCAATCAGTCACGTCACGTGACGCCTAACCTTAGCGTTTTTGAAGGCAAACGAAACGGCTGTGAGAACATTATGAGTGTGGTATGTTGCCATTTTCTTTCATGACACACATGTTATGACTATCATGTTTGCAGCAGTCTTATGTCTTCGCCATCCAGTCACGTTAAGTAAAAACAAATTTAGTATGTATGAAGTTACCCAAAGAGCCACGAGCGCATAATCAGCGTGGTATGTCATCATGCTCCAACATGACACGAATGTCATAATTATTATGTTTGCACCAATCTTATGCCTTTGTCAGCCTTTCACGTCAATTGACGCCAATTTTCCTATATGTGAAACTAGCGAAACGGCTGCGAGCGCACCATGAGTGTAGCGTATAGTGAAAGAATACATGACACCCATATAGTGATTATCAAGTTTGGACGTGTCATTTATCTTTGGCGTTGACTCACGTAACAATAAACCAAAACTGGTATATGTGAAGCTAGTGAATCGACGGCGAGCGCACCATAAATATGGCGTGTATAATACTTTGCGTGACATGCATGTCATGATTTCGACGTTGGGGTCTGTCATGTTACGCTCGCCATGCCGTCTTATCATACCTTTTTAGTTTTTACAATTTGTCGTGTGATCGCAACCCCAGCAAGAGCAGCAAGAGAATGACTTGTAGACTATGACAATAATAGCATACACGTGATGCTTTTCTTGTTACATTTAGTCACCCATGATCATCTTATATCGTGATAAGCCATACCAATTTCGGTATAGATCTGATTATCGGAATGGCCACGACCGCTAAGAGTCGTAAATGGATGGACGGCTGGATGGACGGACGGATGGAGGGATTGATGGATGGGTGGAGATGATGGATTGATGGTGGGTGGGGGTGGGGGGTGGTTGCCTAGATTATTAGATAGATAGAGAGATAGATAGACAGAGAGATGAAACTGAAGATAGCACATGAAACTTGAAAAGAGGGAGGAGAAAAGTGACGTGGAACTTTTGTTACGTTTGTAAGCGTCAGAAAAAAACTGTGATTAAACAATCACTCACTTGACAAAAATGCAAATCCGGGTGAAGAGTGTTATTGAAGGTGCACTATACTTCAATGACACAGAAATCAACGAGCTCGTGAGATTTATGAAACATTGTGCATTGACAAGAAAGGTGATATGTGTGTCCGTGCACCTTAAATAACGCTCGTCATCAGAGAATTTGCGTATTTGTCAAGTGAACAATAGCTTGGTCACAGTTTTTCAGACGCACACAAACTTAACAAAAGTTCCACATTACTCGACTCATCTGCCTCTTTTTCAAGTGTTGTGTGCCATATATACCTTTAGTTTAAAGATAGATATGTGGGGTTTCACGTCCCAAAACCACCATATGATTATGAGAGACGCTGTAGTGGAGGGCTCCGGATATTTCGACCACCTGGGGTTTTTAACGTGCACCCAAATCTGAGCACACAGGCCTAACACATTTCTCCCTCCATCGGAAATGCAGCCACCGCAGCGGGGATTCGAACACGTGACCTGCGGGTCAGCAGCAGAGTACCTTCACCACTAGACCACCACGACGGGGCTACCTTACTATAAAATAAAGACCTTTGTTGTAAGCTTAGTGCTACGTTCGTCCTTGTCACTGTCTTGTGCTACGCGCTGTTGTTCCTTTCGTTTATATGCTGCCTCTACGTGATGTTGGGGAACCATTACTTTATGTAGCTAGCAGTAGTGTCTGGGACCTTGGTTGTTTGACGTTATTGCCGAAGCTTGCCTGCTTTATTGTGAAGGCATGTGGTTTGAATTGATGCTTTCTCTCAGCATTGCCAGCTTTTTCCCCCAACGGCCATTAAACAGCCTGGGCTGTTTGATGAGTATTGCCTTTTTAGCCAACCAGAATAATTTAAATCAATGATTACAATGAAGCTGCGCACAATATGCATTTATTGAAACCAATTTCAGACAATATATAATTGTCCCAATGTTGACAGTTTGAATTAGGCTGCATTTCTTGTACTCATGAAATCAATGGTAGAAAAGGAAACGCAGGGAGTTTAGGCAGGCAATGAAAGCCACTTTGCTACCCTACAGAGGGAAACAGGGAGATTAAAGTCCCGTCGGGGTGTTCTAGTATAATGTACTCAGTTACTGATCCGAAGGTTGCGAGATCGAATCCCGGCTGTGACGGCTGTATTTTCGATCGAGGCGAAAGTGCTGTAGGCCAGTATGCTCAGATTTGGGTGCACGTAAGAGAACGACTGGTGTTGAAATTTTCGGAGCCCTCCACTACGGTGACTCTCATAATCATATGGTAGTTCTGGGGCATTAAACCCCACATATCAGTCAATGGGGCAAAATTGAAAGAAGGAGAGAAAAGAGTGAAGAAGAATTGGCCACGTTTCTGCATGTAATCTGCAAATGTCGTCGAAAGACGTCATTCCGTTTGGCGAGAGTGAACAAGACATTTATTTGATGTTCTGCGCAGGAAAATCAGTGAATGGTATTCCGGAGGCACTGCGTTAGAGTGTCTCGAGAGTGCAGCGGAGGCGAACTGAGGGCATCAACTCAAGTCACACGTGAAACATTATCGCCATCTGGCAGTTGTCTTAGAAAATAAAGCGCGTGGTTTTGAGACGAGTGTGCGCGCCCATCTAAGAGGTGATAAGGTGTAGAACGCAAGGCGATGGGTAGGTGCCACCACCGTCTCGTCTTAGCAAACCAGTTGAAAACGCTCGACTTTCCGTGCAAGCGTTGCATGGTCAGCGCAGTGTGATAAAGCTACGGTCCTTAAAATTACTTATGTATGCCTTTTCTAGTAAAAGACGCACATGAAGAATATATACGTGTTGTTATCGTGTATCAGACATGCACAATAATTTTTTTATCGACAATCGCACAAGCATAAACTCTCAACTTGATTGATTGATATGTGGGGTTTAACGTCTCAAAACCACTATATGATTATGAGAGACGCCGTAGTGGAGGGCTCCGGAAATTTAGACCACCTGGGGTTCTTTAACGTGCACCCAAATCTGAGCACACGGGCCTACAACATTTCCGCCTCCATTCGAAATGCAGCCGCCGCAGCCGGGATTCGAACCCGCGCCCTGCGGGTCAGCAGCCGAGTACCTTAGCCACTAGACCACCGCGGCGGGGCAACTTTCAACTTTGAGCAACATAGATGCGCGCTGCGGATGGGGTCGGCCGTTTAAACTACCCAATGCCGTTAAGAGTGGACAAAAAGACAAAAGTACAGACATACATACAGACAAACAGACGGTCCAAAATTTTTGCGTCGAAGGTGCCCGAGAAAGACTATGGTCCTTTAAACAAGAAAACGTGTAACACTTGATACACACAAACATGCGGCTGTACTGATGAGAAAGCACAATTTGAAGTAGATCTGACTCCAACTCTCGAAAGCGAGTTAATGAGTGAGACAGATTTATCTACAAGCGTGCTTATTATCTACGAAATAGGAAGGGCAAATATAGCATAAAACATACTTACAATCAATTTTAATGTGCATGCCACGTGACGGAAAAAGGTGCGAATGCTTTTGCGACATCGACCTCAATGTGGTGGGAGTGTGAACAAACCTAAGACACTAGTTTGTGTTGGCTGGTTTCTGGCACATGCCTTGCACTTACACTATAAGTGATTTCTTCCTCACTGCCTGCTGTTTTTCGCATGCTTGCTGTCAATGTGTTGCCCACTCCTGCATGCTTTTTTGCATTCCGGCACATCACAGTTTCGCGTGGCCACAAAGCCAGTTGGATTCACCTAACTACCGAACGGCTCCTGCCCAGCATAGTGCTCTTGTAGAACCGAAACAGCTACTGAATGCTCTAAAAACATTCTCTTGTTAAACAATTAATACGCACTTTTCAGAACATGTTTTTAGTCAAAGCAAGTGCGTCAGAGCTACCCATTGCAACAGGACAAAGCAGGAGGTGCAAAATGTTTGTGTCAGTATTCCTTTAATTTTACGTTTTATCTGTAGTGAATGCTAATTCGCATACTGACATATATATGCAATGGTATTCTAATTTTGCGTAATAAAACAGTCATATGGTACTTATTGCATGAAATTCCTTTAGGGAACACTTACAAAGGTATCTATATAACTACTGAAACGCAAATGTGTCTCTGTGGACTGCACTTATGCGTACATTTCGGCCAGCTGCATGAATTGAATTCATTGATCGCAAGCCTACAACATTACTTGCACGTGCTTAACTCTTGATTACACGTCGTCCACTCTAACACCTAACAGCGGTTGTCATTGTCTAAGACTTCTACCTTCACAGTCGTACATGAGCGAGCTAAACGGGTGAATTAAGTTCAGATCTAGGACACTTAAGATATAAAAAGCCCTGAAAGAGCATTCTTTTGGTTGAATTTTTTCTGCAGCATGTTCTTTTTGGAGTTGCATGCCACTGAATAGGTTGGCCAGTGCATCGCTACCCACTCACTGCAGTTTGGCAAGCAGTGCATGCAGTCATAGCAATGCTCGAACAAAATAATTTTTTGCATAGGTGCGGAAATTCTTCGGGCACTGTCCATAATTTTGTGTGTGTCACACTGCTGAATGAAAGTTCCTGACAAGATCAAGAGGCCCAAATACGAGCAAACTCTGCACCACTGTTCCAAGCATCAGCTGTGTTCACCCATGTTCACCCTGTTCATGCCCTGTGACCCACTTAGCTACCGGACGCTGCCTATACATATAAAGTGCTCTCCATATTTTCCTCAGTTTAGCCGCAGTCTGTGCGGTCTTCACAGTGCTCGCTAAAATCACCAATTGCGCAAGTGGGACTTCTATTTGATGCTTTAAATTTATCAGGTAATTACTGCATGCACTCCTATTAAGCAAGAGTACCATCGTTTTTTTGTGAATTGTTTTTCATTGCAAGCAGAAAGAATTGGGTAGAACACTGAGGATTTCAAGCGTGAAATTCATGCTTAAGTTTGGTCTTTCAAGCAGTGTGGAACAAGGATTGGTGACAGTGTCAACTCGCTCTTTCAAAAACAAAGGCTCTGCTTAAAGAACCGGTCGCACCATGAAAGAGTTGAAAAAATTTCCAAAAGAAGATAAGCAACTTCACATGAAAATTCAAATAATAAAACTGTATTCAAGGGCGAACTAGTCTTGACATCAAAAGCATCCTAGATGAGAATATGCCTTTCGACACTGTCAAGACTTTTTGTCTGGTGATGGAGGAACTATAACTTGTGGTGATATTGAAATTTGTGTTAGAGTAGGAAGAAACAAGCCTGGTTTGAAAAACAGTGCGTTTTCTCGATGTCATAAAACTAATGTTCTCGTTAAGTGCGTCTAAGCACGTCTGTCTCCAGTGGCTCTTGGTTTTATATTAGGTGGTCCTATTCATGCCAACGAACACTCATATCATAGCACGCTCGCTAATTTTTGTTGTTAACTTTATGCTAGAAACAGATATATTTTCCCTTGACCTTAGAATTGTAAGCCTCTAAACCTATGTGTAAATGTGGCATTGTTCGCGAAACGGCAAATTACCGGCTGATATTCGTTCTGCTCATCTTGTCCAAAGAATTGCAGATTCTTCATAATGAACGGCTCATTAACCTTTTGACTAAATATAGTGAAGTAATAGTGTAGTACGGCTTCTTGAAAGAAAAAAATCTACCAAATCGGCATTATTGCAGTTGAAAAAGAAAATTCTGAGCACCATAGAAAACGAACATTGGAGTGTTGGCTTATTATTAATTTCAGAAAAGCATTTGGCTAGGTGAATCACAATATTTTCTGTCCAAACTGTATTACCATGGTGCACATTGCGTTGTCTTTGTACTCATGAAAAGCTGTGCATCAGGAAGCAGTGTCAAAACATTAGTGAATTCGCACTTCGAGTTACTATTGTAAAATACAGGGGTGCCCCATGGGTCGATGATAGGGCCTTTGTGGCGTATAGTAGATATCAAATATGAATATGTTGTGACCGATTCACCGAAGATTGTCATGCAGGCTGATGACAATAAAATTTTGTGTCGCGCGTTTCTTTGCGTACTGCAAGCACTTTTGAATTTTATCTGCACATCTAACTGACCGCCTACGTCTGGATGCTATCATCATCACCCCCTTAACTTGGGGTACATTAGAATTAGTACAGGAGAGCAAGGTTGACAAATACGACGCACCGGTCGTAACATGAACAATGTCATAATCTCGTCCCTTACGTCGTCACACACTTTCCAAAAACAGTAGCACATACCCAGAGGCAGTAATACGCCATCAGTATACGTGTATGTGCCACGGGTTATGTATGCTTTATGTCTGCTAATATGTTATATATCTACCAGCAATGGCGAAAAAATGCTGATATAGGCAGTTTACCACTTCTATTGTGGGTAATATCCATATTTCTGTTGGCAGTGTTACAGAACTGCAAACAACTGCTATTGTTGTCACGGGTGTAACATCTCCCTATAACAATATGAAGCATATGCGGCTGTTTACCCTATGTGTGTGCGTGAATTTGTACGTATATTAAGCTCCATTTCATAACATATCGCTCAATAAAAGATGAAAATACATTCACCTTGCATGCGCGTGCTTCGCATAACAACGATTCCCAAAGTATGTGGGATGTGACGAATTTTCAGCATCAATTTTGTCACTTTATTGCTACTATAAAGAATTATTTATTTGAACATGAGCAATGGCTGGACTGCAACATATTGAGTTTTAGGTATTAGGAAAACTAAATATATTCACGACTACAGCATACCTAACTGGTAAACACTAGTGCCACAAGTATTACACACTACAGTAAAGCTAGACTAGACTAGACACTACAGTAGAGCTAGACTAGACTAGACAAAAGATGACTAGTAATAAGAAAAAGATTAGAAAAACAGTAGATTGATCCTAGCTCTCCCTGATCTCGCCTTTGCGATCTGTGCTGCAGGATCATAGCTCGCGTTTACAATTGTCAATCTTTTTGGGCTGTATGCTATGTACAATAAAATAGTTGATGTGACAATTTGCATCACAATATTTTAATTTTCTTTGGGGCCTAATATCTTGAATTCTCACAGGTATAAATTGTCACTTGTGCTACACATAATTTAAAATTGTGGAATGTGGCCAGGTGCTGCATTTAAAGCATATTATCTGCATGTCTTCAAAAGTGAATATACGGCTGTTGAAATGATTACCAGTATTCGAACCTTACGGTTTTTCAATTTGCAGGCATGCATGTCTGTTTAGTGACAAAAGATTCATAAATTGGCCATGCATGTCTGCAGGAAGGGGCCTTGAATATATTCCTTCATTCTGGTCCAAAAATGAGTTGCATAGGCCATATACGCACTGTGGAGTCAAGTTCATGATTCTTGAAACACACGTTCATGTTTATTCAATATAGCTTGTTTTAGGGTATATATTTCAATATTCTCTACTTACACCTTGAACATTGCACCATGCAGCCGGCACTCCGCTGAGCGCTTTTCGAGGGCACTTGGGTAAAAAAGCACACAAATGTATAGACAGCTGTAAGTGGGGCCATAACTTTGTTGACTGGTGGATAACGGTGGCTTTGCCAAATTACTCTTCCTTTGTGGTGAAGCTAACGTTGCTCTTGCAGCAGTGCTCGTATATCGGAAATTGAGCACTGTTCTTAAGAAGTAAAGTGATTGCGGCTTCTGTCAAGAGCAGAAAAAAAACACACAAGGTGCAACACCTGTATACAAGATGACACAATTCCAGCACTTCTCAATAACAGTGCCGGATTCTTTCTTTGCTTACACATAGAAAGAGCAATTCATTGCAGCCAACTTACCATCAGCTTCACTGCAGAGTCATTCTGTTATAAAAGACGATGTTGCAGAATCCCCACAAAGAGCTGTCGCTGTGATTCAGTGCTAGTTTCATAAGCGCCTGATGGAGGCATGCCGTGGAGTGCCGTTCACACGTTGAACATGTTCAGGGTGGAATGGACGACATTGTACATTTGTTCAAGTATCAACAAACCGTATGTAGCCTGTCAAAGAGCACGGTCTACAGAGTATAGAGCATTCTGAATTTCTAGCCATCTCGAGCACCAATCTTAGACTTGGCGCACTGGTAGGTCATGTGGAGCTCTATTTAAGCACCCATTTGAAAGAGCGTTATGTTGTGGAAGCACCCTTTTTCAAAGGGTACACCTATTACTCCTTTTAAACATTTCGCTCAGCACCCTTTTTCAAGCGTGCAGAGCTCTGCACCCTTTCTCAGCACCCTTTTTTGAACACCCAACAGGGAGCAAAAAGTGCCCGTCTGGCGACAAGCTCATTTACACCCTCATAGGAGAGAATTGGTTTAGTGTATACATTAATAGTGTCCTCGAAGCCGTTTCGCTCGCTGTGCTCGCTAGCGTGTGCTAGCTAAGCACCGCGTTGGTGGAGCCATGGTCGAAAGAAGAGAAGTGAACGCTGGCCTATGTGGAGAAGAGAGCAGTTGTTACTTTTGTTTTTTTTTGGGGGGGGAAAGGGGGCATTACGCCCCACCCCATCCCAAGTTTGCGTAAAAACCCATAGATTCATATTTCTAACTTGAGAGGCTTTGGCGATGCAAACGTTCAGAGACCATAAGGATGACATGGATTTGCCAAGTAATCGTGTTTGCTAGAGGTGAACTCACTTGTGGCTTTGTTTATCGCTGCGTTTTGGTCTCGATTTGAATTAAAGAAAAAGAAAAGCGTTTTTCAGTTTTTGACATGATTTAAAATGGTAAGCCTAAAAGAATAAAGTGGTGAAGCGTAGTTGATGAATGCTTGGCGATTGTTTTGTGCCAAAGCAGCTTCAAGCTACATGCAGCCAGAATTTACGTGAAATACTAACACAAAGCAAATCCATGTCATACTAATATTTTCCATGCTCGCCGAAGCGCTATTCATTGCAGCTTCCATAGACTGCAGCTCCAGAGTTCCCTCTTCTGTATATTTAGGAAAATCCATGTAGGAAACAGACGTGTGCACACGTCTCTCGTGTTACCCGGCCACAATCCCCCCGCTAATGCAGGGAGGAAGACGCGCGTATCGCGTTATTTTCAAAGAAACCGCGTCTCAATGTTGTTTTCTGATCCGCAAAGCTTTGTGTTCTGGTGCTACAATCTGAATAAACAACTCAACTGCCATAGAGTTTCCTAAAATCTACAAGGAACTCTGGAGCCGTGATCTCTTAGTGACCATGAAAATTTCGGGTAGTACATGGATTAGCCTAGTCTTCGTGCTTGCAGACCACGAATCGCACTTGTGGCTTTGTTCATTGCTGTGTATCTGTTTCCTTTCCGAGAAAGAAACGAACCTTTTGAACTTCATGACCCGATATATCTTGGTAAGTTTAAAAGATTAAGGTGACAGAGTGTCACTGCTGGACATTATTGATTGTTTCGTGAAAAAGTAGCTTTAGGCAGGCGAAGGCAAAAAGAACCTAACGAACGAAGACTAGGCAAATTTTTGAACTACCTATTACTCCCACGCTCGATGAAGCGCCATGCTATGCAGCTCTCTGAGAAACTAACGCCGGAATTCGCGTTTGTCAATATTAGGAAACTGTATATCATGTTCTGAGGTAATGACGCTGTTTCGGCAGCAGAACACTTCTGCTCGCAGTAAAGAGCGGATTCTTCAGAGAGAACTAGGCAATAAGAAGCTTTCTTGAATCATTTTTGGGCCCCCAAAACAGCATCGATGCCTCTGCGCACTTACGAGACCAAAATAGCATACAGGTTCTGTGTTGGTGACGTTCTTTCTCGAATTTTGCGGTAGCCCCAAGGCCGAGCCAAAAAGCTTTGCTGCAAACAATATTACAGTACCGAGAAAAGTGATGGCTTTTCCCCAAGGCACGTGCGTTTCATAATAGAGAGAGTGTACAAGTCAGAATACACGTTATTCGAAAACCATTAGCTCTTGCTTGATACAAGGTCAGCTAACGCAAAGGGCTCTGGACACCACATTCTTAGGACTCCTATGTAGCCACTGTTCTTCTTGCAGCTACTTCAATAGATAAGTGAATGCGTCAAATACTGGCATTCTCTTGTAGAGGGTCAACACGTGCGCCCCTCCCAAGTGCATTGCACTCATTTTTGTCGCTCTTTATTGTTTTCTGTTGTGAAACGCAAGGTTCTTCAGTTATTCAGCCGCGTCACGTAAAAAGCTTTTGTCAATATATTGAGGTCTTGTCAATGGTCAGCAGCGTTGTTCAAAACAATGCACATTGACGCGCGTACTTAGTATGACGGCCACCTTTTTAATTTTTTCATACAACTTTTTCTGGTAAAGAGGTCACTGCCATTAATGGTGAAATTCAATGTTTATCATTGTGACAGCGTTGAAGAGCTCGTTTCCCAGAAATTCCTGGGTCAGCGTTGGCGTCGTTGGTTGTGAGCGAAAAATAATCTTCTTCGTTCAAAACAACTGAAAAATACGTGAACGAAATTATTGTTCTGAGTGGGGATCTATCCCGGGTAGTTTGTGTGGCAAGTGGGTGTTCTCTTTCGGGAGGTTTGCACTTGAGTGAAAAGATTTCCCTCCCAAATATCTTAGCAAGTCACTGCTTCGTAAGGCAGAAATCAGCACAATTTCACTCAGTTTGTCGCGAAAATGAATGGGCTATGTGGCATGGCTTTACCTGTGTACTGTTGAGAACTTCATGCTCGGCGCAATGCTTTTCGAGTGTTTACTTTTTTATTTATACAGATTACCTACATTACCAAAAATACATTACTTACGAGGGAACAAAAACGATCAGTACAATGAAATGCGCAGCAAAATACATAAGCACACATATAAAAAATCACCGTGACATTTATCAGGACACAATCATTCAACATGAAGTACTTTTTTGATACGCGAGGTACATTCATTATGTCTAATAATTTCACGGAATACAAAAATTAAGTCATTGCTTATTGTAAATATTAAGTCATCAGTTAAGCTGTTCCAGTTTATTATTGTTTCTGGGGAAAATGAGTAAACAAAAGTGTTGGATCTCTTTTTGAAGGTAGATACCTTTTTGGTATTATCACAGTAAGTGAATGTGTAGAGTGTTTGAACAAGTCAGGTATGATGATTGATTTCTGCGTAAGAGCGATAGATCTGGTGCAATAGGTAAAGCCGTAATTTTTGTCCACGTACCCGTAGCAGATCCCGTCCCAAAGCGGCCTTCACTTGTTAAACGTGGGCGTAGGGGCTATAATTATTTAACAGAAATGGGGCCCCTTAATAATGAAGTATCTCTATTTTTTTAGTCTTGACTTGGTGCCATACAACGCATGCAATATCATGTATAGACCTTAACTGCAAAAATATAAAATTTTCTTGATTCGTGCGTCGCCTGTCTGAAATTTCGGCGAATAGAAGAAATTATCCCCTTAGCTTCTGCTAAGGTCATGTCAATGTGTTTGTTTCGTGTTAACGATGCTGTGCAATGAACACCAAGACACTTAACTTCGAAGAGTATGTTGATAGGTACGTCATAGAGGTTATATTGGTAATGTAGTCTGAATATTCTCTTTCAGAATCTCATGCTGCAACACTTTTTAATATTGAAAGTGCTTTTCCATTTTTCCACCAGTTTATTGTGCACTTCAGCGAGCCCCTGCCTCAAAGAAAGAGTGTCAAATGCAACATGTATGAACATCATCTCTTTATAAAAGTAGATTTTAGGAAGATCAATGACAGCGTAGATTCAAAAGCTCTACTGGCCCTTATTGTTGTAGTGCAAGCTTTACAAGCTTCTCTCGAGGCAAGTTTGACCATAAAAATTTTAATTTCTATTGAATACTTTGGCGTCCTGCGTTTTCACAATCACAGAACAGAAAGTAGATGTAAATTTGTTCATGGTATGGCAGTTGTATACTAACATGACCTTACAGGCAAACTGGCTTTTAAGGCGACAGTGCACTTCGCTGTTCCGAACACAAGGCCACCAGTATGCTTGCACCAATTTCACCAGAAGAAACCCGTGAAGTACAATTCTCTTATTTCACACAGCATAGACAGCTCCTCGATTATCTTACCTAAGATTTAGTGGATTAACCCACGCTTGGGGGCCTTTATAAGACCTTACGTGGCCAGGAATCGTGTTAGCTTTATGAGAACAACCAAGTGCGAGAATAATGTATTGCTGTACTTGTTTAGAAATTGAAAAAAATGGCGCGCTTTCAGTTGGCATTGAAAATCGAAATCTCTAGCTGCATTGGAAGAGAACGCCCTGCCATGTAACCAGTGGTCTAAAAATACAATATACATTATACAATATCTGTAGATCTTTTGACAGGAGAGAAAATATATAATCGCATTCATTATGAATATCCAGGGTTTATGGCGCAAGAACTGCGATATGCTTTTAAGAGAGGCCGTAGTGTATGGCTCCTGAAGTTTAGACCATGTCGTGCTCTCTAACGTGGAATGAACTCAGGCTATACATGCTACTCTAGCCTCTCACCGCCACTCAAATGCAATTATCGAGGCCAGGATCCAGCCCACAAGTTTTGATAAAACAAAAGAGCACCGTCAGTACTGTACTACCAAGGCTACTTATCTCGATAGAAGATTTGCTTGGGACATGGATATTTGCAGTTTTGGTGTTTGTCCAACTCAGAGGAAATTGTTGTAAAATAAGAGAACGCATGTTTCCAATATCACAGTAGAATGCCCTCGTGCGTTTATCAGTAGGCATAGGGTCGCTCCTTAGTTTGACCCTCATGGCATCCTTAGCATATCTATACAATCTCAATATTGGCACCGGTCATTTGTACAAGTCACAATTAGTTTTTTGCAACACTAAATGTCGCTGTTTTCACACGTTCACTTACATTTTGGTGTTTGGTCTTAGCAATAGTTGGCCAGACGATTCCCATAATTTATCAGAAATATATAGACCTCAGAATAGGAAGGCTTACAGATTAAATTAATTTCTCCTGATGCCTTTGTATAGTAGACCTTCTTAGCGTCAGCTTTCTGTACTAGTATCAGTGCAGCAAGCTTGTCATGCTACTTAAATAAAATATGCTTATGAGAAAAGGCTTTTTGTAGTTACTGGCCACTGAAGTTCATTAACCCTACAACGCGTTTCTGTCAAAAACAAATATACACTTCTTCAGTACTGTTATGCATGCAGGTCGAGAATGGACGGGTGGAGCTGTTATATGCCAGTTCTTAGTTAAACACTGGGTGCATAGATCGCGACTCAGAGTCGCATTTAAAGAACAGGGGTGTATTTTTAATTATGCAAGTGTAACCCCTAGCATCTTCTATGGCGTCACCGAAGAAACGAACACATGAGAAGACACAGCACCAGAATGAACATATGAATCACAATAAAATAATATTTATGGCGTGGCTGTACTTCAGTTGTGTTCTACTGCTCCAAAGCCAAGTGTCCTAACGAATGACTCCGCTGCGCACCCATGCTTTTATACGTTGGTTTGGTTATTAAGACATTGTACAAACAAAAATGATAATGAAAACGCACAAAAACATTGCACATTTCATGAATGCGCATGTATTACTCTGGACAGCATCTAAAAAGTTCAACTGCCAAGGTTCATTCACACTCAGGATTCTGGCCTCTTAAAACCCTCCGAATTTGTTTCCGCGGTGGCGAGATGTGCCGAAAAGGCTCTCTCCCTGCCGATCACTTTCGGACAGAATTTCGCGGCTTCTGCAGTCTGATCGGCTCACCGCGAGCCAATAGAAGCGCTAGTTGAGGAATTTGAAAAAAAAAGTAGTCAAGTCCGATTCACTCGTCATGTCCTAGTCTTCAAAAGAGCGCTTAGCAGAAAGGCTCATTGAACAGGTGCGCAACCACGCCTTCCTATGTGACAAACGCCACCCCGAGCAGACTATTTTCTAACTGACGACTTGTGAAATAATTCATGTAACTAGCTCTGGTTGACTAGGGATTACAAGTTTCTTTGGCTACAACTGTTTTGCTCCTTAAACCACGAGCACCTTGCTGTGCGCGTACATGTCTTCCTTTCTCGAGTAGTGACGAGCGTTGAAACGCAGAAAAATAAATTTTTAACTCTTTTCGGGTGCATTTGAGTTCAGAGCTACCGACAGTTTTTGGAGTACAGCGCACCCTTTCCGTGCTCGACCCGTGGTTGATATAAACTCAGCAGATGGGCTATGGCTATTGGGGGAGTTTCGCACTGCTGTACACGTACGTTGCGAAAGTCGCTGCGTTTAGGCGATTGAAGAATTTCACCCGCTATAGAAAGCGGCCCTTGAGTGTGAACTAGCGATCACTTTGGGGATTCAACAAACAAGTGCGGGTTTCCCCACATTCTTGGCAGTCTCGCCCCCGCACAAAAGTATTATCATGCCAGTTCGGAATGCCGGATTCAGCGTAGGGTCCACAACCACTACTTCAAACTGTATTTCTTGCTTTGTTTTCTTCAAAGGTGCGTTATATTATACCGTTCGAATGAAAATTGTTTTATTGTTTTGTGTTGATGAGAGAACACGATGAGAGAACATTTGACGATGACTCTGGGGGACGACATTGAATTTTCTTGTAATGGTCAGCAACTTTAACCATGCTGCCACTTTGCAGGAAACGCTCTTCATTTTGCTCTCGTGTACAATAGTGAAAGTTTCGAAGTTCATGAAGTTTGCGACGATAAAGAGACTTCGCAAGAAATATGAGTGACAGTTCTGGCGAACGACACTGACTGTCTCGGCAATATTGCAGACCGATAATAAAACGCCGACGTTTGTCCGGAACAGATAAATCATTCAATTCGCTTAAAGAGATAGGCAGTAATAACCAGCTCGCATAACAATAACCAGCTGGCATAGGTGATGCCAGGGGCAATTCACTACGTCATCGTAGTGACAACCACTTTCCAAGGAAGTGCCAGCCCTTTTTTGCAATCCTATTACTCTTTATCGAAACACACAAGAAAAACGAGGTGGCGCACCTTGACCTTCGCCTTCAAAAGTTAAGGCAATAGCCATATCTTGTTACTGGTGGGTACTTCAAGCACTTAGTGTTTGAAATATTTCGAACTTGCAATGGACCCACTATGTGGCCTTAAGGAGGCATAAACGTGGTTGCTTGTTGCAGTGGGCAGCCGGCTTTATTGTATGAACTAGTTATGGTAATACCACGTTCAGCCACCTGATGGCAATGCACGCTTGTACCATTTCTGCATTGTGAAGCATGCGTGCAGGACACGTGCGTTTCTAAAGCATAAAAGTTTTTTTCAATGAATTTTCAGGCAGAACAAGTTATTGTTCCTCTATTCACAAAGAAAGACCTGCCTGTTAGGAAAAACACTCACAAACAACTTCAGATCAATCCCCACTCAAACCCAGAGTGATTTATTACTTACAATGTTAGCATTTTCTCGATTTTTGGATCATGCAAAGATAATTTTTCGCTCACAACTAACGTCGCCGACACGAGCATTGCTATGAAATAACCTTTTCTACACTGTGGCGTTAATTTAGCTCGTTTTATCAGCCGTTACCTAAAGTGGCACGGTTGCGACCAAACTCGGTGGAGCTTGCCCGCTCCTGTAACAAAAATGCCTACGGGAAGCCAGGAGCCATCTTTTAACGCTGCTGATACGTAGTAAAGAGTCCTGAGAATACACAAGCCAAATGTTTTATCGAAGCACGCAGCCTGGAATTCACAATAAATTGTCAGTAAGCTAAAATTTGTTTTCTAATAATTCTATAAATGAGTGAAGATGCTCAAAAATCGATCGGAGAGTGCCAATCTATCAGCCATTGGCCTATTGGAACATGGAGCACTCAGTCCTTACAGAGATCGCCGCAATATGCCATCAATCGTCCACGTGTCTACACGTGATCGCGCTGAAAAGCCGCGTGTTTGAAGAGAAAAAGGTGCTCAGGGTTACAAGGCCCTTGTGACATTTTTGTCACGTGGGCCTTGTAACTTGTCTGAACGCCCATGCTTGTGAGGATGCATGTAGGAAGTTTACCTCACAGTTCAGATCCTTAAAGCTCGCTTTTCTGTAAAATACCTGTGCGCAATATAGCGCAATGTTCTGTATAAGGATTGACCCAGTACGCTCTTCCCACCTCCCTTGTACTGCTCACTGTACTCTAGTCTTCCAGGTCACGATGTGTTGGAGCGAATGCGCGAAATGTACATTCCACCACATTCAAAAACATTTTTCTCCAAATTTTATTCTGAAACATTGGCGGTAAACACATGGTGAAAAAGAACGGGTACTCTCATTCCGTCTATTACCTGCTGTATATGTAATGTGCCAGAAACTGTTGAACAATGATTTGTTATCTGCAAAGATGCGATACTCTTTTGAAATGTCCTTCAGCAATCACAAACAAAACGTTTCATCTTTATTTCTCACACAATACATTATCTTCTACCAGCAGCGCTTGATGAAGTGCCATATGATATGTTTTTACTTTAGGGTATATACAGCTTGTGGAAGACACGAATGCCAGACCACAAAGCAGAGCCCACAACCTCTTCCAGCACACACTTCAATCAACTGGCTATCAACCTCAAAACATTTACGACGAGATAGACTTTAGACCAGACTGGTACGCCATCTCAGAGAGCTGTTTCACCTCACGTCTTTCTTGTTTGCATAGGAAGAGGTGAAAAATTCTTGATGTGAAGCACTTACGCGGTTTAAGCATTGAGTGTTTTTGACTAACGCTTAAGGACCTATTTTCGTCATTTGATTGTACTTTTGTGTGCCTTATGATGTCTTTATTACGCAAATGCTTTAATAAATACCAAGAAAAAAGCGGTGCATCTCAGTGGTAGAATACTGGGCCGGCCCGCAGTGGACCCAGGTTCGAGCAAAACTGTGTAACTGATACTAAGTTTTTAGGGGCGAAGCTCCTTACAGCGGCACCAGTTCGTCTCTCGTAGCTGTTGTAGTAGTGTGAAACCATTATAACATTTTGACTTCCAAGAAGGGGTCGGTGAGAGATTTCTTCTGTGCGTTGTTGAACAATGAAAAAATAGTGCTTAATCTACATGCCAATGGCTTCTAATGAGAAATTAGAAACAGGAGCATTCGGCTTTTAGTTAACGCGCACGCTGTGATCCCCATTAGCAGCGATTGGCATGTACATTGAGCACTATCTGACCGGAAAAAGGTTGCTACGTTGTACTCACTGGGCGTAACCTCCTTGATTTTAGAAATATTGAGCGAGCGTTGGGCTGCAGTGCCATGAATACAGTGAAATAGTATATAACAGGAACTCGAGGTGGTTGAAGGTGGGAAGTAGACCCGAAGCGCAAGCTGTAAGAAAGTGTGCGTGTGCCGCCTCTCGTTTAGTCCTTGGAATGTCCGCTGAGTGGCGGTGCTTCTGTATGGGGAATATATGATGAAAATGTGCGAGATGGTGGTACTTGGAGTGACGAATAGATGGACGAACGGACACACAGACAGATGCATATATGGACGCATGAACGGACGCAGGGGCGGATGCATGAACGAACGCATGGACGGGCACATGAACAGACGCGCGTACGGACGGGCGGATGGACGCAAGGACGGTCACACAGACGGCCGTATGGATGAACGGAAGCAAGAACCAATAGATGAACGAATGCTTCACCCCACTCTCCATCATTCAATCCGTGGATATGCTGCTAATTTTTTTCTCTCCCTTTGTGCAATGTGTTCAAGCACATCATTGGCAGCGGCGCACAAGGACGGCACCGCGCGTGACCCATGTTTTGTTCTCATAATTGCTTTCATTGTGAAACAGTTTGAGGGAAACACACAATCTAACAGATAGTGTTGTTAAAGTGTCCCAGAATTTCCACATGTCACACACATCTACACAAATATCCGCGAGATTTTTTTTCTATTGCAATATATCTCCCTCGAAGCGCCCTCATGAAGTAAAGTATATAAAAAAAGACTAGAGAGGACAGTCGCATGGGCCCCTTCGGCTGATGTGAATTCCAACGTGCTGTGCGGGCGTAGGGAACCTTTGCAGCGTAAGCTAAGTGAACCACAGAAAACGTGATATCGAAGGCCATTATCCGTCGATTACAAAAATTACACAACCTGTGACACCACTTCTGTGCATATGCTCGTCAGAAAAACCTACTTTACTTTGTTTATGTATCATTTACGTGCATCATTTAGTGTTGTGCAAGCTGTAGTGCCATAGTGGCAAGGACACCAAGCCATTGTGCGTTTATGAAGACATTTCAAACAGAGAAATCACTGTTGCAAGAGCAGGCGAAAACTTTTGTTCCCAAACATACTATTTGTAACCACGCGCACAATGTTTCTCACAGTTTTATGAACGCACGCGCGAAGGAATGGGGCTATAGCGCTGCAAAAAAATGACAATGCAGCTGCCACATTGATACGAGGCAGTGAGCATGCCTCTGCCGTCATAGACGAATTGCTGAAGAAGAAGCGGACTTGAAGCGAGAGATGCTAGCAGTCCTGGGGTGTCACACCTACATGTGAATATTGCAGATGCAGTCGTTTCTCTCTTCCGTGTGTTTGTTATCCCCGTAACGAATTGGTGGGAGTGCTGGGTGACGAATCGCCATACAACGGACACCCGCAGTGGTCGTCAAATTGGAGTTTCCGTGATGGAACAAGGAACTGATCCTACGGCCACCTTTCCATCGCCCTCGTCAACGCCTGCACCATCCACGGCAATGCCTACACCTACCCCACCCCAACCCATATACGGGCTGACGCATCCGAAGCATCCAGGGACGTCCTACGGTACGAACGAAGTTGATGATGATGACTGGATAGCTGAATACGAACGTACCAGTGCGCTCAACCGGTATGACCCGACTCTCATGCTGGCCAACGTGCTGTTTTACCTGAAAAGCATCACCGAAATCTTGTACGAGAAACATGAGGAGGATATCAGCAGTTGGGACAAATTCAAGAAGAAGCTTCGCGATTTATTTGGGAAGCCCATCGGTCGAAATGCGGCTGCAAAGAAGGAGTTGTCTATATATGCTCAGACGTCCACAGAGCCGTATATCTCGTATATACAGGACGTGCTGGCTCTTCGTCGTAAAGTCGACAACAACATGTCGGAGTCTGATAAGGTTGGCCACGTCCTCAAGCGGATAGCGGACGATGCACTCGACCTGCTAATGCGCCGGAACTGCGTGGCGGTCGGGGAAATTATTGAGAAATACCGGCGTTGTGAACTGGCCAAAAGCAGGCGTCTTCCAAGATCCTTCACTCGACTGCCGAACACTGCTGCGACGTCCTCCTGCGAAGACGAACGGACCTCTCGTCGGCAGTCTTCACCGACTGAAATTACGCGAATCGTCCGGCGAGGAATCGAAGCAATTACACTTGCTTTTCCCACCGATGGCCACGTGGATTCGAAAGTATCTCAGGTTTGCTTGGTACAGTAGATTGTTGGGGAAGAACTCAGCAATTTGGGCTTCGATGTCTGCGCCGTTGCTGTCTCAACCAATTGGCTACTATTTAAGGTCACCGCCTCGTCCCTGGTCACCACCCCAGGAACGGTCTTATCCACGCTCTCGCGATCTGGCCGAATAGAGAACTGCGGATGATCCGCTGTTATGCTTCAAATGCCACCGCATAGAGCACGTCGCACGTGATTGCCATAAACATTGGTCTTTGTCTCGAATACAGTTTAACGCTGGTTGCCGTGCCGACACCTACCGCCTTTTGCAGCCTCCTGCACTGATCTCCGACAACTACCACCGCCTTTCATCCTTCGATTTCAACGCATTCAATGCCCCTGATACGCAGCACAGCCGCTCACCATCGCCTCGACGTCATCAGTCTAGTTTGCCACCTGGACATCTTCCATCGTCCCCTTCTCCTCTACGACGACGCCCGACATCCCCACTCCATTCTAATCACGGAAAATAAGCGATGCAGCTCTGAGATAGGAAGCTGCTTCCTCGATACCGAACTCAAATTCTCTCCTTGTACTGCTGACACGACGAAATTTGATCGACGTCGACGTTGACGGCCTGACTGTTTCTGCACTTAATGACACCGTGGCGCATATTTCTGTGATGAGTGCCCAACTTTGTCGCCACCTGATGAAAGTTCTCACACCGGCTGCTCCTGGCATTATTCGTGTCTTCGACGGAAAAAGCCTTGCCATCACAGGAATGTGTACAGCGCGCATCACAATCGCCGATCACCCCACATCTGTTCTCTTTGCAGTTATTGAGCAGTGTCCAATGACCTGATTCTTGGATTAGATTTCTAATCCGCTCATGCCGCTCTCATCGACTGTGCAACCAGCGTTCTCCAACTTGAACTGCCTCGACTTGGGTCTGTGCCGTCCTCACCGTCACACCACTTCTGCGCTGTTATGTTCGGCTGTCACCGCAAGCCACCACGTTTGTGGCCTTAACGATACCACCAGCCCTTCCTGACGGTGACTACATAGTGTCTCCAGCAGTGAAGGTTCTCTTGGCCCGAAGTAATACTGTGACGCATGTCGTCGTGGCTATCGTGGAAACTACTTTCAGCTTTCGCTCCTCAACTTTCGTAGTATGACGGAAGTTCTCCCGCAAGGCATTTCGTTAGGCCTTGTTTCCTCACGTGATGCATGTAACATTGTGGCATCGGACTCTAAAATCTGCTTGTTCCCCATTGCAGCCAGCCGAGCAAATGTACCTACCGACGAAATGACGATGATGGTTGCCCCTGATCTTCTGCCCTATAAGGCTGCGCAACTCCACTACGTCCTGACCTTCTACCGAGATATTTTCGACATCTATGACCGCTCTTTGGGTCAAACGTCCGTCGTGCATCATCAAATACATACCAATGATGCTAGTCCTGTTCGACGGCGACCGTATCATGTTTCCCAGTCTGAACGCCAGGTCCTACAACGAGAAGTCGGGAATATGCTCTCCAAAAGAGTCATCGAGGCATAGGCGGGGGCATGGGCAAAAGAGTCCATGTGCATAAGCGTCACCTGGTGTTTTTGTCAAAAAGAAGGATGGCAGCTAGCTGGAGATTTTGCGTTGACTACCGTGCCTTGAACAAGATAACCCGCAAAGACGTATATCCGCTGCTACGAATCGACAACGCCCTTGACTGCCTTCATGGCGCGCGATACTTCTCATCTATAAATCTGCGTTCAGGCTATGGCAAAATTTCTGTAGATGACTTAGACCAAGAAAAAACTGCCTTTTTCACACCTGACGGCCTCAACAGTGCAAAGTTATGCCACTTCGGCTCTGCAACGACCCAGCAACGTTCGAACGCATGATGGACTCTGTCCTGCGTGGTTATAATTGTGATTGTTTTTCCCCAACATTTGAAAACCACCTAACTCATTTGTCGACCATTCTAGCCGTTTTTCGTCGAGCACGCCTCCAGCTGAACGCAAAAAAGTACAATTTTGGCCGACGAGAAACTAGAGTCCTTGTACATCGTGTAAAGTGCTGCTGGCATCCAACCAGACTCCGAGAAGATCAGCGCTGTCGAGGACTTTCCTCTGCCTTCCACTACCAAATATGTTCGTTGTTTTGTGCGTTTATGCTGGTACTTTCGACGTTTTATACGCTATTTTACTACAATTGCACGACCATAAACTGATCTTCTCGAAAAGGACGCGCCCTTCTTGTGGGGCCAAGACCAAGCAGCTGCGTTTTCCTCGCTGATCGACCTGCTCACTTCACCACCACAGACGCCAGTGCTCACGGCATCGGCGCTGGCCTCGCTCAACACCAGGGGTGCCAAAGGCATGTTATTGCGTATGCCAGGTGCCTTCTCTCCACATATGAGCGAAACTATTTGATATCGGAGCGCGAGCGTCTTGCGTTGGTCTGGGCTGTAGCAAAATTTCGCCCCTACTTGTACGGCCAGGCGTTTTCAGTTATTACGGACCACCACGTTCTGTGTTGGGTATCGTCGCTCAATGACCCAACTGGTCGCCTAGGTCGCTGAGCTCTACTTCTCCAGGAGTATAACTTCGACGTAATTTATAAGTCTGGCAGGTAGCACCAAGATACCGATTGTCCCTCACGTTATCTGAAGGACCCTGCTAGCCTCGCTGTCCATGAGAAGGATTCTTGTGTGCTCACCATATATGATTCGCGCGACATCGGCACAGAGCAGCGCCGGGACGCAACCCTCAAGACGGTTATTGAGCGAGTATCTTCTGCACATTCCGACCCTTTGATCCGTCATTATGTCCTTCGCAACTAAATTCTGTATTGTCGCAATGTGAACCCTGATGGCCCGGAATTTTCGTTAGTTATTCCCCGACACCTGCATAACTCTTCAACAACGATACCACCACTCTTCAACAGCTGCATGACGCTCCGACCGCAGGGCACCTAGGATTTTCACAAACCTATCACCGTGTGCGGCAACAGTTTTTCTGGCCTCGCCTGTATAAATTAGTGCACCGCTATGTCGCTGCTTGCGAGCGCTGCCAGCGTCCCAAACGTTCTGCTCTCCGTACGGCTGGCCTGCTGCAACCTGTCGACATTCCCCCGGAACCATTCTTCCGCGTCGGCCTCGACTTGCTCGGACCTTTCACAACGTCCGTGTAAGGCAACAAATAGATTGATTGATTGATATGTGGGGTTTAATGTCCCAAAACCACTACATGATTATGAGAGACGCCGTAGCGGAGGGCTCCGGAAATTTAGACCACCTGGGGTTCTTTAACGTGCACCCAAATCTGAGTACACGGGCCTGCAACATTTCCGCCTCCATCGGAAATGCAGCCGCCACAGCCGGGACTCGAACCCACGCCCTGCGGTTCAGCAGCCGACTACCTTAGCTACTAGACCACCGCGGCGGGGCGCAACAGATAGATTGCTGTCGCAACTGACTATGCAACCAGATACGCTATAACTCGTGCCTTGCCAAGTAGCTGCGCTACAGACGTCGCAGAATTTATACTGAATAACGTCGTTCAGCGGCATGGGGCTCCACGCCAGCTTTTGATGGATCGTGGCCGCTGCTTCCTCGCAAACGTTGTCGACAAAATCCTCCGTAGTTGCTCTACCAAACATTACCTTACTACTACCTACTATCGCCCGACCATTGGTCTCACATAGCGCCTCAAACGAACTCTTACAGACATGTTGTCCATGTACGTCTCTGCTGATCACCGTGACTGGGACGCAACGCTCCCGTACGTTACGATTGCATACCAGTCGTCAAGGCAGGACACCACGGGCTGTTATTTATTTATTCACTATTTATTCGCTAAAACCCCACAGGCTCCATTCGGAGAATTTTGTGAGGGGGGGTATATACAGTGCATATTCACAGTAATTGAAACATCAAAATATGACTATACTTGTTTTATAACATAAAAAAACGTTATATAATTGTTAGCGAGAGCAGGAATGACATGCAACTAATAAACAAAATGCAGAGAAACTCATTTGTAAGTATGCAGCACATAACTATAGCAAATAATACAATATACAGCGAAGACAAATATACATGGTTCATTGGAATGTTGATGCCACTGGCGATGAAAAAATGGTTGTTACTTCGTGACGAAACAATACGAGATCATGAATGTTGACAACATTATCAAGAAGACCATCCCATATTTCAAGCGCTACTGGTAATGCTGAAGAGCTGAATGCGTTCGCGTGCCCGAAAATGCGTTTTAAAGAACGGCTATACTGCAAACGGTGAGAAGAGCGTGTTGGCTGGGTGAGAGGGAGGGTGGTGTCGTGCTTACCTGATCCAATTTAGTGAAAAAGGCAGATGAAGGCAATCTTTCTGCGAGAATCTAAGGAAGGCAATGATAGTGATGATTTAATGCAAGTGATACTGGAATGCCGGCTATAATCTTTCGCAATGAAGCGTGCGGTGCAGTTTCGAACACGTTCGAGGGCATTATTTTGGTAGGTCTAATGAGGTGACCAAACTGATGAGGCGAATTCAAGTTGAAAACGAATGAAGGTTAGATATGCAAGTGCCTTCGTCGAAGCTGGATCATCATGGATGTTACGTTTGAGCTAACCGAGAGTGCGGGATGCTTGTGCTGAAATTTTCTGTATAAGCTTGGACCATGATTCTCCGTTCTTTCTTCTGTACGGCTGCAACTCTGCTTTATCATTCGAGTCACTCCTTCCTTGTGAGACTGCCGAACCAACGGTGTATGCTCAGAACGTTGCTTCTCGAGCCCACGTCGCTCGCCAAATCGCGCACATTAGGCTCACTGCTTCTCACACCTCACAAAAAGTCCACTACGATGGCTGGTACCGTGGCGTTGACTACCCTGCTGACTCTCTCGTCCTACTTTGGACGCCTCTTTGGCGTGAAGGCTTGTGCGAGAAGCTTCTTTCAAGATACACTGGGCCCTACAAAGTTTTCTGAAAGGTCACCGACGTCGACTACCTAATTATTCACGTTCAACCACACTCATCTTCTGCCACACCACCTACTGATGTTGTTCATGATTCGCGACTAAAACGCTACTACACTGCCAGTACAGATTGACTTAGCGGCACCGTGACGGCGCTTCGTCGGCCTGAGGTGGTGTCACGAGGCAGTGGGCATGGCCCCGCCATCGTAGACGAATCGACGAAGAAGAAGCAGACTCGAAGCGCGAGATGCTAGCAGCCCTGGCGTGTCCCAACTACCAGTAAATATTGCAAATACACTCGTTTCTCTCTTCCATATGTTTGTGATCTCCGTAAGAATATCTTGAGTACAAGTTTGAAAGAAGAAATAAACAAATAGGGGACGTCATGGAAAGATGGATAGAACGGTAAATCTGTAGTGAACGCACAGCTAAACATACCGTGCACGACGCAGTGCAGGAATAGCTGCCGTGGCACTTGCCTCCCGATGGCAATGGCTGGAAAAAAGAATTAAGAAGACGGAAAAAAATTGTACGTCTTTCTGCCATCACGCATTCGCAAAATTTTTTTCCGATGGGCTTCACATGTTTATTGCGTGAGAGAAAGTCATAAGCAGTTGCCGCAAATAAAAGAAAGCAATTTTTCTTGCCATGTACACTATCATTGACACAAGAGGGCTTATTCAGAAAGTTGCGTCATAGCTTCCACTAAGAAACATTTTTATCGATTCACAAGGTCTCTCCAATTACCCTAGTGTCTAAGAACACTGATAAGTGCACAACCGACCATGACAGGCACTGTGAGAGCTGACGCTAACTCCGTATAGTGGACCCAAACAACCACTGATGTTAGCGAGGACGACGACATGGGCTCGAGGACGGTGCTGACTTTCCGACAAAAACAACAAAAAACAGCAGGTGAGGGAACGCCGACTGCTGCCTAGGAACGAACATACACTCAAGAACAGCAACCTTGCTAAAACCAAGGAGGTTACGATAAGGAAGATCATTGTGGCCGCCTTCTCTGGTCAGATAGTGCATAAAATGCGTCCTTCTGGGACCAGTTTTTGTAGTTGGCATAAAATTCAAGGCAACTTCATTGGAGGGTAAATCACCAATACTCGTCTCTGTAGATTATTTCACGAGAAACAACAATATTTTTATTTGTTATGGACGTGCGTCGGTTTCCTCCTCAGTTAAAAAGAGTACGCGCGTGCCACTCCTCGA
The DNA here is from genome assembly GCA_013436015.1 of Rhipicephalus annulatus. NCBI lineage: Eukaryota > Metazoa > Arthropoda > Arachnida > Ixodida > Ixodidae > Rhipicephalus > Rhipicephalus annulatus. Next base: position 76,361 of record WOVY01002560.1, on the reverse strand, counting down.
CAGTCCAGCCATAGAGGTGGCTACCTACTACCACCCCCCACTACTACTACTACTACTACTACTACTACTACTACTACTACCACTACGACTACATACATCACAGACCCACGACCCACGGCTTAAGGAGCTTCGTCCCTGGAATCTTAGTTCATACGAATCTAACATCATACTTGAGAACGCAGTAATGATCACACACAGCGCTACACCTGAACCGCCGGCCTATAAAAGAAGTGAAAACACTGCGCATAATGGGTCTGGGGATTCAGGACGACGGCAAGGTCAGTCACAGCTTAGCTAAACTGAGGAAAACCATGACAAGCGTAGCACGCACGATCTACCGAGTCAGCAAAATAAGAAAGGTTTTACAAAAGAAGGAATGAGCAGACTAGCGCGGGATTTCGTCATAGGTCACGTGACTTACAGCCTCCCGTTCCAGAAACTATCATACAGAGAGACAAAGACGAAGGTTCGTGGAAAGCCAGCCTGGTGACCGTGTTTGGGATTGAACGCCCACACGCCGACATGCCGACGTAGACTTGGTGAAAAACTTCTGCGGCGCTACTTCGCTTCATACAAGGTAGTTTGACGTCTTGGTATGTTCTACTACGAGGTGTTTATCGACGCAATTACCAGCTCTCAACGGTGCCGTGCTAGATCGAAGTCGTCCGTGTCGTGCGCCTCAACTCATGTAATTCCCAAGGCCGAGGACTAGTAGTATTGTTCATCCTTCACTGTACTATTGTACTTTCATTTTTTGTTAAAGCATCGGGGAGACCGCTTTTTCAGGAGGGGGTGGGTGTGGGAGTGAGGGAAATAATACACTCTCTCCTGAAGTTTTGTTATCACTTCGTTAGACTACCAGTGATTCTCACTGCAAAGCACACCTGCAGCGTTCAATTTGTTAGTAAATCATTTGTTAAGATTGCGCCCCTTTCGCGAATATTGCAGCTTGTTCTGCAACCTACGAGGCTACTGGCGATAACGTTAGAATATTCGATTGCATGTGCATGGGCCTCCCAACCTTGTCTATGGACAACTGCGCCGCGCGCGTTTCGCCGCCAGTCCAGCGAGTAATATAAAACTCCAAGAGATGACACTTCCATAGACTCCTGCAGACGATTTGGGTTCACAGCCCACCGAACGGCTGTGGTGAAACTTTGCAGCCTCAGAGATGTCATACCACAAAAAGAATGTCTCAAAGGCTCTTTTGTAGTGACTAGAAATATTTTACAGCCTCCCAGACCACTTGTACGTGTGCTCATCTCTGAGGTCCTACTTGAATTTTTTCATCGTTTGCATTCATCAATCAGTTTCTTGTAATCTGCACCGCTAGAGCCGCATGCGCACGATGGCAATGCGTGTCTATGCACAAAATTTAATCAGAACATGAGAATCATTGGAGGAGCAAAAACATTTACTTTCAAGTGATACTCTTGGCAAGCATATGCCCACTGTTATTTCAGGCACGAAGAGAGCTTCAATGCACAGAGAGACGCGAGAATACAGCTGCCTTATCATGATTATAACCTATACACAAGAAATAAACGTATAGACAGGAATATAACAACAACTGCCGCAGAATATTACAGCAATTACGCCCACAAGCAGATATACAGTGCACAACACGACACGGCAGTAGTTGCCTCAGCACTTGACTCCGGCCTGAACTGAAAAAAATGTCACTATTATGTCACGGGGTCATGACGAGGCCGGTGACCGGAGACTTTGTGTTGGAATGTAACTGTTTATTTGGGCGAACCTGTGCCCGGTAAACAGAAAGTCCGACTACAGTAGCAGTCTTGAAGTGATACAAAGAGAAGTTTATTAACTTCAAACTCAAAAAAAAAACCCTTTACATCATTTTATACATTCAGTGCTCGTTTAGACACCCCTCTTGTGCACTATGGGGCATACAACAAACTCCATTATCCATAGAGGAAACTAGCGGCACATACACAGATATATATATATATATATATATATATATATATATATATATACAAGTTTGTGCTAAACTACGCAACATTCGTAAAAAAACCACAATTATATATTCACAATCACATATACATGTACTTACAACAGATCGTGAACATGGGTAGGCATATTTACAATACTTTGACTTGCGCTATACATACACTTGTAACACAATGTTTTGGGGAGAAGGGATTAGTAGGGGATTATAGGGGTACAAAGTTTTGCACCTCTGACGAAAAAAAGCTTTGTGTGCCAGCGGCGAAGGAACTTGTCCTCCCCGCCAGCTTCCAGTTGCTTGGCCAAGTACTGCACTATTTTTTGCCTGATCATAGCTAGTGCTGGGTAGGCCGCTCTCACTGGGGTGTTATTGATCTCAGCAAGGCACCGACGTTTCCAAATCACAAAGAGTGTGATGGCAATCACCAGCCTTGCGAAGCAGCCCCTATTCCTTTCGTGGGCCGGAGGAGGGCGGATGTTGAAGCACCTCGCAACCAGGCGCCATATAGACTTGGCCGCCCCGCATTCTAACAACACGTGGGAGATCGTTTCCTCAGCGCGGCAATTAGGAAACTGGCTATTCGACATGATGCCAAAATGGTGCAGGCGATGTCTCGTTGGAAAACTTGCCACTTGCGCTTCCACTCGAAGTTATTAGCTTCGTGAGGTTGGTACTTATTGCTTTTTTGTTTGCACAGTCCTGGGCTTTTGATCTGCTCCTTTTCTTCTTCGGGCAATTGGTGTTCTGTTATCGCTTCGACAATTCGGGCGGGTGGGTCCTTGTCAATGTCGCAGTTCGGGGATTCTTTTTCTACGATCTTAGTCGTAGTTGCCGCCATCCTGTAAAAGTGTGAGGGCACTTCCGCGCGCGGGCCAGTGTGTTTGTGGTTTTCCAGATAGTGCGTGATGGTGCTTGTCCAGTAGTATTAGATTCTTCCCAACGTAACTCGCTGCATAATAAAGCATGAGGGTAACCTTGAGGGCCAGTGTCTGGCTGGTCATTTGTACGTGTGGGAGACCGAGGCCACTTTTGCTTTCGGGTAGTTGAAGAAGGTGTCGCTTGACTGGTGCCGGTTTCCCTTCCCAAAGCAAATCGGTGATCACGGCGTTCAGTTAGCTCGCGGTTTTCTTAGGGATCATCGCTACCCTACAAGCGTAAAACGCAAACGTGCAAACGGTGGTCCTTGCGGCCAGTGCTTTTTCACGTAACGTAAGGTTTAGAAGGCGAATGCGATCAGCTGCCTGCTTTTCCCTCTCGATTGCTCTCTGCCTTGTGGCTGGTGCCACCCCTTCACTAGAGAAGTAGATTCCCAGTATTTTAACGATGGACACCACTTCGATGTTTCCTATGGCTTCTCTAAGAAAAACTCCAAATAGCGTCGCCTTGCTCTTGTCCGCATTTATCGCCGCTCCGGATGCCTGCGCGTATCTTGTGAACGACACAATGAAGGCTTGGAGGCTGCTTTCATCCCGAACAAACAGGGAAATGTCGTTCACGTATGCCAGCACTTTCACCTGCTCCTGGCCCATCAGTGGGAAGCCCCGAATGCCTTCATGCGCATTAACACTTGTGATCAGCGGCTCGCACGACATGACAAGAAAGGTTGGGCCCTATGGGCATCCTTGCCTTATGCCTCTGCTATACTTGAATGCCGGCGTTGCGACTCCGTTTATCACAACGGTGCAGGTTTGGTCCTCGTACAAAGTTTTGCCAGTTTTATAAAACTTGCCCGTAAGCCAAACTCCTGCATCACGTTGAAGAGGTAATGGTGTCGTCTCCTGTCAAAAGCTTTAGCCTGGTCTAGGGATATAAAAACACCATTGAAACCTATTGTCGTCGTGTATTCGAAAGAGTCACGGATCTCTGTGAGGTTCGCAAAAAGCGACCTTCCTGGAATCGCGCACGTTTGGTACGGGCTAATGATGTCCGGTAACAGGAGCTTGAGCCTGTTGTTCAGTATAGTGGCTACCAGCTTGTAATCGGTGTTGAAAAGCGTGATTGGACGCCACGCCGTGGGCTCGTTTGGTTGTGCACCCTCTTTCTGTCGTAGGACAATTTCACCCACTCCGAAAGAGTCGGGTTTCTTAAAGGACCTGAAGATCGCATTCACCATCGCGAGCAAGGGTTCTTCGAGAACTTCGAGAAAGTCACATAGAAGGCTGCACTCAGGCCATCAGCGCCTGGGGCAGAATTGGGGGTCATGCTTCTTATGGCTTTACGAAGCTCCGCAGGGGAGACTTCAGCGCTAAGGGTTGCTGGCTTCTCTTCCTTCTTAATTCACTGCAGATGTTTGCAAAGTTCTTTGACATGGTCGGGTCCCCGATTGGTGTCTATTGGATCGGTGTCTTGGAAGTGTATGTTGAAGTACTCTCTGAAGATGTTCTCAATTTCTGCTGGGTCGTCGGTTACAGAATTGTTTAAGCGCTTTGCATCCGTAATTCACAAACAGCCATTTCCACGTACTTCCCTCGCATCAACTCGGGTCGTCGTGCCCAACAGTCCAAGCTCACTTCTAGGTCGCCTCAAAATATCTCTGAGGAGCTGGTTGTATTGCTCCTCGAGCGAGGTCAGGTACTCTGTTGTACATGAGGTCAACGTGTCGGCTGCCTGGATGATCTGCATTCGGCGAAAAAGTTCTTTCGTCTTTTGTGTATGACGTCTTTTCTGGCTTTGCCTTCTTTTTGTAACAAGGCCTTTCATTCTTCCTTAAGTTTATCCCACAGAAGGGGGGGGTAATATGTCCAGCATTTTCTACTCATGCGCTGATGGCAGCTTTCAAGTTTTCTACGTAAGTCTCATGACTCAGCAACTCAGCGTCTAATCTCCAGCTATTGTTATCAGAGTGTGGGCCGGGAGATCCCTTTATCATCGTGACAAGCGGGGCATGATCCGTCTTTTCTTTCAGGTTGGCCGGGAGCGCGAGTACTTCGCATCCTTCAACCAAAGTTAGGAGGAGGTCCAGAAAGTAAATCCGGTCTATTCTACTTTCTGCTGATCTAGAGGTATGGGATGCTACGAAGCGGTATTTATAAAGGTGTACCCATATGTCCGAGAAGTTTAGATGCCGAAGGGTTTTCACCAACTCTTTTGCATTGTAGGTTGATCTTCCTTGGCTTGGCCCCCTCACGTCCTGGTTAGAATCTACCACGCAATTAAAATCACCGACCAGTACGTGGGGAAAGGGCTCTAGGAAGAGTTCGTGCATCTCCTGAAAGAATTTATTTGTATGTTTTCTTGTCACGGGGGCATAGACGTTCACAATGCGTATCTTTTTGCCTTCGATGAAAATGTTAATCATTATGTACGTACCATTCGCCCCGAAAATACACTGAGATATTGATCGAAATTTGCCTGATACTAATATTACTCTGACCCCGCATGCTCTCGTGGTCACCAGAGAGAAAAAGGCGTCGGTCTGATAATCTCGGCGGAAATTAACCACATTCAGCGGTGTTCGGAAATTCGCCTCTTCAATAAAGAGGAGGTCTATGTTCTGGTTCCTAGCAAAGCCTAGGATGGCTGCTTGTTTCGCCCTATCTCTAAACCCTCAGATATTCCACGTAGCCAATTTCAAAAAGGCCACCAAAAACCTTAAAAAGAAGAAAACAAAACGCGGGAAGTATCGAGGCTAGCAAGCAGCGTGGCCGTCATCCGCCAATTGGGCGCGATGCCAAGCGCTGGAGGGGAGAAGGAAAGAGGGGTGAGCGAATGGTGGTGGTGGTGGTAATGGTTGGAAGAAAGAAGAAAAAGGCACCTAATTTCTGTCTGCCTTCAGGCGACACGGCGCAGTGCCTTATATGGGTGGGGGGAAGGAGGGATAAAAAGAATAGAAGGAAAATAGACGAAGAAGTAGACAGGCAAGCGATAGAAAAAAGAAGGAGATAGGAAAGTGGGGATCTGGTCGAAGCAGTCCGAGGACGGGGCGCCACAATGCGAGAGCTGCACGGCGTCAGGAAACCACGGAGGGCGAACCAGTCGGCGGGAGCTTCGCTGGCGTCGGAAATCGCGAGGGCACAACTGTCCAGCTTGAAATCCTGCAAGCGAATAGAGCGAATGCACCGAGCAAGATAAGCGACAGCCGCGTGCCGACAGAAACGGGCGAGGAGGGTGCTGCACCAGAAGGGGAAGGGCAGGCATGTGGGACATAGTGTGGCCAGAGCGAACGAGAAGAAGGGAAAAGGCCGTCAAGCCAACAGGGCAGGCGCGCCGCTTCAGTGACGTGCGTCTCGGGGCTTGGGTGGTGGTTCCCCTTTGCCTACACCGTCTTTATCGAGTTTCAGAGCCTTCGCGTGTGGTGGAGCGTCGCTGTCACTGCTTTGGCCTGCTGGCCCGGGTCTATGCTGCCGGGCCTCCTTGCTGGCTGCCCTCTCACCCAGATACCGCTTTCGTCATAAGGGCGTTTTCGTGAGCGTGAGCGAGCTCTCTGCTCTAGCCCAGTGGCCATCTGTCCAGTTCTGGCGTCCGATTTCTGGCTTGGGCGTGCCGAATGGGAGGCGGGGGAGGAAGTCGGTGCAGCATGGTCGCATTCGCTGTCGCCGGGTAGAAAGTAATACCCTTTACTTTTTATATGGGGGCGTCTTCGCCGGCTGGGTCTTGGGTGCCGGCCTCCAAGGCCAGGCTGGTCACTGGGGCACGGACGTTGACGGGTGTGTGGGATAAAGCGAGGAGGGCCTCTCCCTGCTCGTTGTACTCGGGGGTCGCTTCAGCCGCGGTCAGCGAATTCCCGCAGTCATCCCGGCTCGCCGAGGGTGGAGGCGGCTTAGGGGGGGACGATTGCGCCGAACCCGACTCGATATCGCTAGACTCTATTTCAGTCGACCTGGTGGTAGTCTCGTCAAAACTCCCGGGCCTTTCCCCCTCACTGGTGGACGGATAGCCCATACCACTGCCTGAAGTCAGATCGGAGTCTAAGTCACGGTCCCTGGAAGGGGAACCCCTCTTGGTTGTGCCGAATGCGGACCTGGACGTAAGGACCGGCATACGCGGCGAGTTAGTTGCTCGGGCAGAGGCGGGGCCGCTTGACAGAGAGTGCGACGAAGCGGATTCAGATAGCGAGGGGAAGCCGCGGGCGGGCGAAACGTATGAGCGCTAACGAAAGCACTCGCGTGTTCCGTGGTGAACCCCGCAACGTTTACAGTCTGCCGAGCAGCCCTCAGTATCGTGGCTTAAGGTGCCGCACCGCTTACAGTACGCCGTTGTGCACGCAGTCGCCATATGCCCGACTTCACCACAACGCGCGAACACACGGCGCATGCCTTTGTACTCGCACATGACTTTGTGCCCCGCAATAATGATGAAGTTGGGACTGGGCGGCACATCTCAATTTTAACCACACGTACCCCTTTTAACTTGGTCTGGCGAGAGGCTAGGGTGGCGAACGTACTGCCCTTCACTTTACCAAACGGGACTAAGGCGTTGCTAAGGGCCTCGTCTGATAGAAAAGCGGGGTAATGGTAAACGTTCACATATGTAACCGGCGGCCCGACTGCCTCTACTGGCACCCTCGCCCCGTTCACTTCAAATTCTTCTGCCACCATTAGCCTCGTCGCCTGGCCAGCATTGCGGGTGCATACAAGAAATTTTGCGCCCCCCATATGTTGCAGTACTAATTCGCTGTCGTCACCAGCTGTCTCTTCAATTGCTTCAGTTAACTCATCGACAGAGATATTGCCCTCGGGCGCGGAGAACATGAAACAATTTTCCCTCACCGGGAGTTGAAATGGCGTGGCCATTCTGCTGGGCGGACCCCGCAAGCCGCTGGTTGGGCGTGGCTCGTGGGTGACTTGTAACGTGCAGTCGAGCTGCACTCTGGTAGGAAGCGGCTCAGCCGAGGCGGGCGCCGTGCAGGTCTTGGTGGTACCAGGTGGACCGCAGGGGGACTCCGGGACGGCGGGCGTGAACCGGAGACCTTGCACCTCCTCCTGGCATGGGGTAGGCGGGCTCCAGGCAGCAAGGCCCCAGACCCAGGGGCGGCGGTCACGCGTACAAGACGCCGGTGCCGCGTAGACTTCTTTTGTCGAATTGAACCCCTGGGGTCGACGTCCGCGTGACGTGACCCTGGGTCTCACGCGAGGACTCGAGAAGAGACAGCTAGATCGGCGAACGGAGCGTCGGCCATCGATCAACTACTGACAAGCGGCGATGTGCGTCGGCATTTATACTCTTGCCATCGAATGTTCTAGCGTTATCGCTGGTGGTGGTGTAGGTTCCAGAATAATCTGTACAGTTCGCAGAGTGGGCGTAATCTTATCGAAAGGATGTACTAAAGTCCAGAAGCTTCTCGAAAACTGCACGCGCGTTAAGCGCTGAGAATTGTGTATTGTTTTGGGGCGATAACAAAACTTGAGGAATGGAACGTGGCAGGCCCCCCCCTCCCCCTAGAAAAAGGCATCAGCCGATGGTTTAACTAAAGATGAAGGTACAACAATAATGCGAGAATGTACAATGAATGAATGACGATAAAATATTAATACAAAAACGCTGTTTCAGGTTGTTAACGCACACGAAACGGCTTGAGGCTCGCGACATGGACGACTTCAGGTCGCAATCAGCGTCATTGAGAGTTCGTGATGCCGTCGGAGACAACCTCGTAATCAAGTGGGCCGAGACGTCAAACCACACTGTACGGTCCGAAGTACCATCGCAGAAGCTTTTCACTTAGTCCCCGCCAGCGTATCGGCGTTCACTCCCAAACACGTTCACCGGGCTGGTATTCCACGAAGTGTCGTCGAAACTTGTAACGGCGGCTGTCGGTCATCTGCTGATTCTTAATACGGAGACGCGCGAGTAGTCGGACTTCTTCGGCGCGTTCAAGGTACGTACTCACAACGAGGTTTTCTTCGTCGGTGACGTTGGGTAACATGGCATCGAGCGTCGTTGCCGGGCTCCATCCGTAGACCAATTTGCATGGAGATATTTGCGCCGTCTCCTGTACCGCCGTGTTGTAAGTGAAGGTCACGTATGAAAGAATCGCGTCCCACGTCTTGTGTTCGACATCGACGTACATTGCCAGTAGTTCGGCGATCGTCTTATTTAGCCGCTCGGTGAGGCCGTTGGTCTGAGGGTGCTACGCTGTCGTCCGGTGGTGGTTTGCCAGGCTGTATGCCAAGATCGCTTGAGTTAGGTCAGCAGTAAATGCCGTTCCTCTGTCGGTGATAAGGACCTCCGGGGCGCCGCGACGTAAGACGATATTTTCGACGAAGACCTTAGGTACCTCTGATGCACTGCCTTTTGGCAGGGCTTTTGTTTCGGCGTAGTGGGTGAGGTGGTCGGTAGCTACCACGATCCATTTGTTCCCGAAAGCCGACGTCGGGAACGGCCCCAGTAGGTCCATACCATTCTGCTGGAAAGGTCGGCGAGGTGGTTCAATTGGCTGCAGATGTCCCGCCAGCTTTGTCGGTGGTGTCTTGCGTCATTGACAGTCCTGGCATGTTCTCACATAACGAGTGACGTCAGTGGTAAGACATGTCCACGAGTACCCTTCTTGTATCCTCGCGAGCGTGCGAGAAGCACCGAGGTACCCTGCGGTCGGATCGTCGTGCAGGGTCTGCAGGAGCTCTGGTCGCTTATCAGAAGGCACCACAAGGAGGTACTTGGCTCGAAGCGGTGAAAAGTTTTTCTTTTGTAGAAGAAAGTTTCGCAGGAAGAACGACGCGAACGCGCGCTTGAATACATTCGGGACTTCGGCGGTCCTGCCTTCGAGGTATTCTATTAGGGCCTTAAGTTCCGGGTCGGCCCGCTGTCGTTCAGCGAAGTCGTCGGTAGTAATCGTTGCCAAGAAGTAGTCGTCATCCGGGTCATCGGAAGGTGGTTGGTCGACAGGCGCACGAGAGAGACAGTCGGCGTCGGAGTACTTCTTGCCGGACTTGAAAGTTACGGTAATGTCATATTCTTGAAGTCTCAGGCTCAATCGTGCGAGGCGACCTAAAAGGTCCTATGCGTGGTAGACGCTCACAACTTTAAAGGAACTGCCGTAGAGGTATGGGCGAAATTTCGACGTAGCCCAGATGATGGCGAGGCACTCCTTTTCTGTTGTGGAATAATTGGCTTCTGCTTCGGCTAGCAATCGGCTGGCGTAACTCATAACCCTTTCAAGTCCGTCAGCCTTCTGCACAAGAACGGCGCCAAGACCTACGCTGCTTGCGTCAGTGTGTATTTCTATCTCGGCGAATACGTCGAAATGGCCAAGTAATGGAGGGGTCTGGAGGCGATGTTTAAGCTCCTGAAGCGTGTTCCTGCGGCGTTTCCTACTTGAACTCTACGTCGGCCTTGGTAAGGTTAGTGAGTGGATTGGCGATGCCGGTGAAGTTTTTCACGAACCGCCTATAATAGGCGCACAGGCACAGAAATTGGCGCACCGCCTTCTTGTCAGTGAACGGCGGGATGTCGGCAATGGCGGCTCCCAGTGTAGGTAAGAGACACAGTTTGATTGATATGTGGGGTTTGACGTCCCAAAACCACCCTATGATTAAGAGAGACGCCGTAGTGGAAGGCTCCGGAAATTTCGACCACCTGGGCTTCTTTAACGCGCACCCAAATCTGAGCACACGGGCCTACAACATTTCCGCCTCCATCGGAAATGCAGCCGCTGCAGCCGAAATTTTATCCCGCGACCTGCGGGTCAGCAGACGAGTACCTTAGAAACTATACCACCGCGGCGGAACGCCGACCAAGTGCGTCGTCTATTCGTGGGAGAGGATACACGTCCTTTCTTGTGATTTAGTTCAGGTGGCGATAATCGACGCAGAAACGTAGGGTCCCATCCTTTTTTCGGTTATATTGCGATGTTTCATTATTGGGGTCTGCCAAATTTTCGCTGACAATGAAAAGCAATCTTCGTATTGCAGGAGCAGGGCACTGAGCTGTTCTTGGTTACGGTTCGGATGCCTGAGATTGACGTCAAAAGCTGTGGAAGTGGTTTGGCTCCTCTGAACAGATTCCGCAGAATCGGCGAGGACGAAAGCACTGGTGGCGTCCACAATTTATTCGTTGTATACGACCGTTGTTCCTGTGTTCACATGTTTGTACTCATTGCTGAAATTTGTGTGCATAACCGTTGCTTTGCCTCCCCGCAGCTCTGCAGTTCCTCTTGCGACGCAAATATTTCGGATGACCAACAGATGCTGAATGATTTCAACGACGTTTTCGAAGTCAGGTGATTTAGGAGCGCCGACTGAAATAATGACGCTTGAGCGAGGCGGAATGGTGACTTGTTCTTCCAGCCAATCAAGGCATGGTTTCCTGACATCGTGCGCGGCGGTAGTGCTTCTTCTGTGGATAACGTTATCGACTTTGTTTTTAGGTTGATGACAGCACCATGGAGGCATAAGAAGGCCATGCCAAGGATGACATCTCTCGAGCAACGCTGTAGGACTACGAAGTCTGTCGGTTAAATACGGCCGTTAATTGTAACTCTCGCTGTGCAGATTCCTGCATGCGTTACGAGATGACCTCTGGCTGTGCGGATTTTAGGGCCTTCCCAAGCTGTCCTAACTTTGTTTAACTTCACGGCGAACGACCCTCTGATGACGGAATAGTCGGCTCCGGTATCGACGAGAGTGGTCACACTGTGGCCATAGAGAAGAACGTCGAGGTCGCTAGCTCGCCGTTTCGCATTACAGTTAGGGCCTGGCGTCGGGTAACGGCTGCGTCGGCTTGTTCCGCTGCTTCCATGATGCGTCGTCAGGCCACTTTTGGTAAGTGAGCTTTCGCCGTCAGGGCTTTGCCTGGTTGGCGTTGTGTTCGGAAAGCTCCGTCGTGGCGTCGTCGGAGGATCTTCGGTAGTTCGTCGCACAGCAAACCGCACCTCCATCGGTTGCTGCCTTAAGTTTCTCGGATATGGGCTAGGAGACTGGCCCCGCGTTTGCCAGAGTTCTGACGCGGGTGCGGTGACATGCGGGGGCTGGGCGACGGCGAACGGGAAGGACTTGGTGGTGTCCATTGAGTTCCTGTCAGGTTGTCGGCGATGTCACGTGGCCGTTCTCATAGCTGCGGACGTGGTGCGTTGACGGCGAAGCCACGCAGTTTTATCTGTCGGTACTGGCAACGGTGGTATGTGTTCCCGGCCTCGCCACAGTGGTAGTTGAGCGGGTGGTTGTCAGGTCCATTTTCGTCTGTTTTTCTCGGCGTCCATTTTCCTCGGCGCACTGCGCTGGCCCGCTGGCGAACGGTAGGACGTCGGTGGGGGTGGGGGCGGCAGTGGCGTCTGGCGACGAAAGTGTGACGGGGCGGTGTTTTGTCCTGGACGGGGAGGAGGGTTGGGGCGCACAGCAGCGACGTAGCTCATGGCTTGCAGCTGAGGCTCTTGAGACTGAAGAACGCCCAGCGATTGCTGGATCTCCTGGCGTACGACGTCCGCGATGGATTCCACGTGAGGCTGCGCTGAAGGAGTAATTTTCGCAGCTCTTCTTGCACGATTGCTCTGGTCGTCTCACGCAAGTCAGTGGTTCGAAGCGCTTGAACGCCGTTGTAGCTTTTAGACGAGAAGCTACGGTTATATTGCCGCGTGCGCATCTCGAGCGTCTTCTCTACCGTAGTTGCTTCTGAAATGAATTCGGCGACCGTCTTTGGCGGGTTTCTGATCAGCCCGGCAAAGAGTTCGTGCTTTACTCCTCGCATGAGCAGACAGACCTTGTTCTCCTCTTACATGTCGGAGTCAGCGTGGCGGAAAGCTTAATCATATCTTCAGTGAACAGCGCCACGTTTTCCTTTGGCATCTGCATGCGTATTTCAAGAAGAGGTGCGGTCTTCTCCTTGCGCACCACATTTGCGAAAGAGGTGAGGAACCTGGCGCGATAGACGTACCACGTTGCAAAGCTTCGCTCTTGAATCTCGAACCAGGTCCGAGCAGCATCTTCTAACGTGCAATACACATGCCGGAGCTTGTCATCGTCAATTCAGTCATTGAAGGAGGTGACGTGGTCAAACCTTTCAATCCAGCTTTCCGTGTCTTCCAATGGCGAACCGCGGAAAGTCGGCGGGTCTTTGGGTTGGCGGAACAAGAGTGGTGCAGGCTGCACTGGGGCGGTCATGGTTGCAGTAGTTGATGTCGGGATCCGGGTCTGCCTGGCTACTTCAGGAAGAGGCCCGTACTCTGGTTGTAGTCCCATCTGCCTGCAGCTTGTTCGCTGTTCAGGGTTAGCGTCCGTGTCTTCTTTGACACTTCAACTGGGGTTGCGGTTTGAAGGGGGCGTCCGGAACATAAAAAAAGCAGCACGTCCACCAGATGTCACGGGGTCGTGACGTGGTTGAAGACAGGAGACTTTGTGTTGGAATTTAACTGTTCATTTGGGCGAACCTGTGCCCGGTAAACGGAAAGTCCGATTACAGTAGCAGTCTTGGACTGACAGCGGCGAACGAAGCGTCGGCCGTCGATCAACTACTGACAAGCGGCGAAGTGTGTTCGCATTTAAAGTCTTGCCATCAAATGTTTTAGCGTTATCGCTGGTGGTGGCGTAGGTTCCAGAATAATCTGTACAGTTCGCAGAGTGGGCGTGATCTTATCGAAATGATATACTAAAGTCCGGAAGCTTCTCGAAAACTGCACGCGCGTTTTGCGCTGAGAATTGTGCAATATTTTGGGGCGATAACAATACTTGAGAAATGGAACGTGGCAATATCCATGGAGTGAATGATGGAGAGTAGGGCAATCCCTCGTCAATTTGTTCTTGCTTCCGTCCGTTCATGCGTCCGTCTGTGTGACCGTGTGTGCGTCCATCAGCCCGTCCACGCATGCGTCTGTTCGTGCGTCCGCACGTTCATCTGTGCGTCCGTCCCTGCGTTCGGCCATGCGTACATCCGTCCGTGCAGCCATCCATGCTACCGCCCATGCATCTGTCTGTCTGTCCGTTCGTCCATTTATTCAACACTCCAAGTATCACCATCTCGCATCTTTTCATCATATATTCCTCGTATAGAAGCGCCGCCATCCAGCGGACATTCAAAGAACTAAACGAAAGGTTGCACACGCACACTTTATTACGGCTTGCGCTTCGTGTATACTTCCCACCTTTAACCCCCTCGAGATCATAGTATATAGTAGTTCACTGTATGCATGGCACTGCGGCTGAACGCTCGCTAAACCTTCATAAAACCAAGGAGGTTGCGCCCAGCGAGTATAACGTAGCAACCCTTTCTTGTCAAATAGTGCTCAGTGTACATGCCAATGGCTGCTAATAGGGAATGAGCGACAGGAGAATTTGGCTTTTAGTTAACGCGCACACTGCGAATTTTTTATTGTTCAACAACGCACAGGAGTAATCTCACATCAGCATCACCTTGCAGGTCAAAACGTAAGACTAGTTGCACACTACGACTACGACTATCCCTACTACAAAGAACGAATGGGCGCCGCTTTAAGGAGCTTGACCCCTGAAAGGAAAGAAAAACGTTTTCAACATTTTTTCATCCCACCTTCGCACTAACTTTCTCCTGCACACGTTACATCGCCTTTCCCAAAAAACAGCCACAAGCAGTAGCCACAGCAAAAACAAAGCAGTTTTAGCTTTCATGCAAGTCATTAACGAGGCAGGAGTGTTTACTCAAATTCACATCCTAGCTTTAGCAATCAAATAGTTTTTCTAGACTCACCACTTCTCTCTTATTGCGCTCGTTAGCGCTTCTAGCAATTTGCGAACAGCACAGGCAATCATAATGAACATAGCTCCACTTGTCACCAAATCTCACTTATGCAGCTCATTCTAATACATGTAGCAGCTCAACGAAAACCTAACAACGCGAGTGGGGACTCAATTTCTTAAGCCAACAAAGAATTTTTTCGCAAACGTACTTCGAAGCATTCCTGAGAGTTTTCTTTCGTGTGAAGCACTATCCAAAAACATTACGCAAAGTGAAGAGCACAAAAGTGATCTTTGCGCCGAACAGTACAATCCTAGAAACTTGAGGTTAAGGCTTCGATGACAAATGCAATCCGCACTTAACATGGTATTGACGGCGTTTGTACCTTCCAGCGGTCAAGCTGAGGGGCCGCCGATACAAGCGAAGACCACGACGCACGCCATGCACGTTATCGAACATCTTTTACGGCATCTCCCAGCTGCTGCCCGTACTTCTTTATTGCCGCAAATGCTCATGAACACAGAGCGTGACAAAGTCCGTCGCGTCGTTACTATCTGCACTTCTCTCGCCTCCGATGCATGCCTGATCCCAGACCGACGTTATTGCACCGTACAACCGCAGACAATAAAGACGGATTCAGGCCATTATCCTATACGCAAAAACACGTAGATGTATAATGCACAAGAAAAGATACTGTAGTGAATAACTAGTGCGCGTGTTTTCTTGAAGCAGTAACTGATGTGTCGCCATCTTACGGCCGAGTTGAAGCTGCGTAGGTCAGCCGCTTTTTGATCCGAGTGACTACCCTTATCATTTTTATTTTACTCTATGGCCTTTCTAGCAAAAGCCAGTGGCTCGGTACCTCTCTTTCACCTTCTGCCTGCGCTTTCTCAGCACGTTCAAGCGCTCTGTACGCGCTGTTATCTGGTCACCCTCCACGTGCAGCGTCATCTGGGACTTCATCCGAAGGTCTAAAAAGACCATAAGAACATTTTGACAGTGAGAATCATCAGAACTGAGAGCGATTCATTGACAACCTTTGCGGGTCCCAGCAAATCACACACGTTGTCTTTGATCCAGTGCTATGTGAATGTCGATCGTGAACAGCTGCCTTTCTATGACATTGGAGTTGAGCTGACGGCGCAAATTTTATATGTATGTCCCCGAAAAATGCTTATTCGCTGTAGCATTCGTGTCTTCTTGGAGCTGTCGGAAAATTACCACCATGATTTCGCGTGCATTTGTATAAAGCGTTCGGATTTCTTTTGCTGTTTCTATTTCTATTTCTAGTTCAATGACACATTTCATTTTTTGCTGCATCTTTGAAAGTGTACTTTTGCGCACAGAAAAGTTTTTGATGTCCACTTTGACTATACCTGTTTCTTGCAGCGCACGTATATAGAGTATAGAGCATTTGTATATAAAGTTCGGATTTTTATTGCTTGAAAGTCAACTTTGGCACGCGCCGTTCCCTTTTGTAGGAGATTAGTGTGAAGCGATTGAACTTACTTCTGCCCTGTTCATTCTCTGGCACCATCCTATAGTTGTGTGGTCAGCTTCATAAGAGTTTCACTTTTACCAAGGTGTTTATCGGATATCAACAAGTTCGTATCGTAAGTTCAATGAAACTTTAAAATTTTCGCCGCCCTTTTGAAAGTATCTTGATACGCACAAAAAGTATTTTACGTCTTCATCGACTGTACATATGTCTCGCAACGCATGTTTCTTTCGGATAATGTGCACGCCTTATCAGGCAGCGTGTTCACTGATTGGATTATCAATCAGGTTGCTTTGGCAGCTAGCTTGGTCGTCGTCATGACACACAATACCCGCAAGGATCGAGCCTGTTTTTAGTCACGCCGAGATTAGCCCCTGATAATCACATCAATTTCACGAAAACAGTGAAAACTTTACATATGCCTTGGTTATTTTCAACTCGTTTTGATAGCGGCAGCTGTTGATCACTCGCGGCTTGTGCGCATGCAAGGGCAAAATATTTTGCATGGCAAATCATGGTATCATTAGGAGGCATGCCGTGGATTAAGACTCCAGATCGATTCCGGTCGCCTGAGTTTTTTTTTATGTGCACCTAAATCTATATTGAAGTATATACGGTACGAAGACAACGGACAGAAGGTGCACACACACCGGTCGTAACTTCTGTGTACATTGAGCATCATACCACCGTACGCTTGAAATATGCAACACCAACACGCCCTGGTTATCTTTCTTGCACCAAAATCAGAGCGCACTGTTGCTGCTTTTCGTTCCAGTTGAAATGCAGCTGGCGTATGCGGTAATCCAACTCACGACTTCGATACTAGCCCTACATCACCTTATTATCCTAACGTATCGGTAGGTGTTGCTTGCAAGACCTGTGCGTATAAACGCGCTTCGCGGACCCAAAGTACAAATCTTTTTACACTGAGCGGCGACGAAGTGTCTACAGCCACCAGGAGAATAAAAAGCTTTAAGTATTCACAGTACGCTATTTTAAGGCTATTAGGCTAGCAATCTTCACCACTTTTGCACTTCTAATGTTTGGTTTTCTGGGAAAGCCAGAGTCCAATAGCGTAATGTACAGCGGCTGCCTGTTTGCTGTAGTTTAGGTTTACAAACACGCTTCCTTTTATTATGAGTCCGGTCATTGCAATTTTTTCAGTTACTTAGCAGTTTGTGGTAGTGTGCACGAGAAAAAAAATTTGAAAGTTACGAGACCACGGAGTAATGGTTAACGGCAATATGGCACTCTTGATAGGTTTGCTTCTCGCATTGCTTGCACTGGAAACGGTAGAACATGACGGGCAGTTTTCAGGTCATCGTCATGTTTAAAGTTTTGTAGCAGCTCACAACGCAGCTGCTGTGCGTGCTTGCTTTTCAGAATGCCGAAGGAGCGCTGCCCATAGCGTGTGAAATGCGGAATAAGCCCTCCAAAGAACACGTTTTCCGTGTGCGCAATGGGGAAAACTCAACAAGCGCGGCCCGTCAGAGTGACCGGAGCATCGCCCTCTTTCTGCTATGGCGGTGAACGGCAATGCAAAAGCTTGAGCCCATGCTTTCTACAAATGCCACGTGCTTCACCGCTTGTCAGTTGATCGACGGCTGATGGACTGTTCTCCGCAATTCGTAACCATGTGAATCAATCTTATCATGCTTTTCGTGAATAGTAACAAGTTTCACCAAAATAAACAGCCGACTCTTCACCACACAGTCTCTGTCTTCATCGACGTCATGACCTCGTGACAATATTCAGGAACGTATCTGGAAAGTGTGGAGCTTGTTATGAACGAACTTCAATGTATGCGTGCCAAAAAGATTGCCCGCAGCTTCCCTCGGGGGAACACTGAGGAGGATGCGGAGCATATAATTGGTTAACGGGGTGTTAAAATGCGACTTACTTGGCTCGATGGCTAAATTGGTTAACGTGGTTGTAGGAGGGGGTGGTAAATGAGTGAACACGTACACACGTATGCGAAAGGGCGGCGCTGGTCGAAGGGACGTCGATTATTGTGTTTGTGGATTCGTTGGAATTCATTTCACCGCGACCTTGGACGTCGACGCGCCGTACAAACCAACCGACGAGCGGCAACTGAGCGAGCGAGCGCCGACCTTGAGTATATATACAGCGCGACGGCGCATACACTGTCAGCTGTTGAATGTTCTCGAAGCGCGACCGCGCATGCGCGTCCACTGGAGAATCAGGAGAATTGTAGAATGTTCTCGAAGGGGAGAAGCGCGCGCGGCACAGATGGTGGGTGACGGTGCATGCGCGCGTCAGCTGTCGAATGTTCGAGAAGGGGGAGAAGCGCAACGGCGCATGCGCGCGCGTCAGCTGCCGATGTTGTCGAAGCGCGACGGCGCATGCGCGCGCGTCAGCTGCCGATGTTCTCGAAGCGTGACGGCGCATGCGCGCTACATTATACAGCTAGCGAATGTTCGTGAAGAGGAGAAGCGCACGCGGTGTGTAGAGGAGGAAGGGTGCACAGATGGTGAAGGAGTGAAGCGCGCGCGGTGTGTAGAGGAGGAAGGGATGCACAGATGGTGGAAGAAGGAGGAGGAAGCTTGCGGACGGCGCCGCACTACAAGCCTCGAGTATTAGATGCTCCGCATCTAAAACTGGAGTCAGCTACGGGCTTATCAGTTTGAAGACGGGGCAGGACGATACGATAATCGCTACTGCTGGTGGAAGCATGAGCTGTACCCCGGCTTGAAGCCGGTTCAGCCTTTATAGCAGAAAACATCAAACATGCAATTCTACACGAGCTTTATATCAGCAATGAATTTGCAAAAGTATAAACATTAAAACAATTGGGAACGAAAAAATAACAACCAGGCGTCACAGAGTGCGAATCGCGTAATGAGTGGGATATCAAATGCTCGCCTGCTTGCACCTCTGTTGCAAGCACTGAGATGAATAAACCGTGAAAGCGGCAGGTGAAGTCTGTGAAAGTTTTAAGGTTACGCAGGCTGAAATAAAAAGTGGCTCCTCTGTTTTACATAGATTGTGGTAAATTTCGACACGAAGAAGTAAAAGGATCAAAGAAATGATACAGTTGATCAGATTACAAAATACTCATAATACATTATTCTTTAGTGGGTTGAGTTATTACTGTGTATTAAAAAATGCTAAACTTGAGCTCAGTTTTAAAATATACCTGATCAATATCTGAGCAAGGTAACATGCTTGTGTCACACAGGAATTTTCAGAGGGCCCCATAGACGTTCGTGTCGGTGAAATCCAATGAAGAATCCTTAAGGGACAAAATTCGTAATAGAAATCGGAATGCCCAATTTTTAAAATAAATTTCCATTTTTGCTTTTGGTTTTTGAAATGGCAACACTAATCCAATAAAAAAGCTTTCACCTTCACCACTCACAATATTTTACCTTCACCACTCACAGCTCCAAACACTGCAGAGAAATATTTGCAAACGCTAGTGGATACCAGAATTCTCTCAAAAATGACGAAGGATAATATAGTTGAAGCTACCCTATAACACAAACATTTTTATTTATGTCGTTTTTGGGATCATGCAAGCGATTTTTATACGGTTACCCCCAAAATACATGAGGAGGCTGTAAGAACTCTGCTCGTCCAAGTTTCGCTGTGACTGTGCTTTGGGTTTCGCGCAGGCCTTCTACATTTACCTCACTGTTAATTTTTTTCCTCTCTTCATTTTTTCTGTCTTTGTTTTATGTTATTTTTCTGCACTTTCTTTGTTCCCTTTCTTTCGTGTGTTTGTCTCGCTGTATTCTTCGATTCTTTCTTTTTATAAGTTATTTTGTTTTTCTTTCACGTATTTGTTCGCTTCTTCTACTAATATTTTCTCTCCTTCTAAGATACATCTTGCTGCCTTCAACCATGTGTTTCCTGCGCACCTTCGCACCTCTTATCTCATTTTAGATTTTATATCCCACTCCCTTGCCATACTATACAGAACGAGGTTATCTTGTGATCTGCAAACGTGCCTGATTGACGGAGTCCTTCTGATGCTCATCTACAGATCCTGGGTTCATGAGTTGGAATCCTGCCTCACTAATCTTTTTTTTCTGCCTGGGATTTGGTTCTTTCTCTTTCTTCCCTATTCGGCTTCCTCTCTCTCTCCTTCGATCTACTCGTTCTGTCACTTGTCAGTGTTATCAAAATTGTGCCCCGGAGAGATAGAAGCGGGTACATTTAGAACAAAGCAGCATAATAAAATGATGTTGATAAGCAAGAAAAAGTTGACAACATAGTGCATTCTCTAATGGTAGTGTTTGAAGACGTAATACAAACAACGGATCACATGAACTGCTCTGCTGGTGATAAACTTTTCCACATTTAGGCACAATCTGATGTCAATGCTGAAGGCACCTGTTTAGAGTTGATGCCCTACTAAACAATGGATAAAAACCCTTCGAGGGTGTCATAAATTTGTATTTTGGCTGTGATGAATAAAGGGACTACGTTTGCAATGCTTTCGTCAGGCGAATTCTCAGGTATATTTAGGTGAAATAAACCAAAGCCTCATTATAGTGCTCTGGACTGAAAGGGTATAGGTCCATTAGTAATATTTCTTCAAAAGGGGATGTAGGAGGTGAACGAGGAATTTTTATTTATAGTTTCTGAAATATTTTGTGTTCTAAAACAAAAAAATCTTCGCTGTTTAACGAATGCTCGGGCAAGTGTTTTGTAGAACAACAACGTCCTGGGACCCTGTTTGAACTGGCACAGCAAGTCAAACAAAGGATCATTGTGAATTGCGTCATAGTACTAAGGTGTGCTATTTAAACTGAAGTAAATAAAAATTAAACTGATTCAGGAATTATCTCCCCATAATGCCCCTGTTCAGCGCAGACACACCGCCATCAGTTCTCATGAAGTGGAATGTATGCTTTTTTCACTTTTCATCTCTTTGTACCCAAAGATAGTTTTTGAAATTTCAGAAAATGTTGCAATACTCAATTTTAGTTTTAAAAAGAAACTTGACGAGTAATTCACTTAATAAACAGGAGATAGGAAGCCTTTTGAGACGCCTTTCAAAAATTCGCCCTAATCAAACGGAATATATGGGCCAGATTAAATTTTTACATCAAGAGTTGTCAGCGACGACGGCTTGTGGCAGCTTTGCATATTTTTATTCTATAAAAGTAGTAGTGAAAAGTTAACTAGTACCCCATCTATTGTACGCATTAGCACGATTTTAATAAACAGGTAAAAAAACTCAAACTTACTGTCACTCCCAATAGAAAAACGTGTCAGCCAAATCAATGGTGGATGCGACTGTCTCCACCATTATGGTGACACTTGATGCAGGCTGGCATATGATGAATGATGTAGTGCTGGTGATGCTGGAGCACAAGTGCTTCTGCAGGCACAACCACCAGCCAAGCTGTCACACAAAACGAATTGTATAGATGGTGATACAAAAAGCTCTTTTAAAAACACTGCGACAACTAGAATTCGAGTATTTCTATTGAAATAATGCCCATATACCAATGGTGTGTTCTACCATATGCGAATGTGGTGGATCATGACGCAGGAATATTTCTGGTACATGCATGCTGGCATATTATAGACACTGACGATGCTAGAGCGCCGGCCTTGCTGCAGCGCAAAGCGACTCAGCCCCGTCAAAACCACCGTGCTTGAGCTGCTGCACAGAAACAATTGTATAAAAGGTGAGGCAAAAAGCTCTATTTAAAGCTGCGACAACTAGAATTCAAATGTTTCCAATAAAAGTATGTCAACCATATTCAAGATGAATTCCACTTTCCGCCGTTATGGTGGATTATGGTGGTGGAATATTGCTGGCTCTTGGTGTATGCTGGCGTATTATTGACGCTGAGGGCGTAAGAGTGCAGGAGACTAAAAAGCGGGAAAGGCTCTAGAGGTTCAAAGCCACCAGCCGAGCTGACCCACAATAATAATGGTATATAGGGTGACACAAAAAGCTCACCTGAAAATCACAGCATATCCCCGGAGTGCATGATGATGAGTAGGGCGAAGCTTCGGAAGGTTTTCTGGGCAAACCTTGAATCATCCGCTGGCTGCGTCCGTTCATCGTCTGTCTGTCTGTCTGTCTGTCTGTCTGTCTGTCTGTCTGTCTGTCTGTCTGTCTGTCTGTCTGTCTGTCTGTCTGTCTGTCTGCCTGCCTGCCTGCCTGCCTGCCTGCCTGCCTGCCTGCCTGCCTGCCTGCCTGTCTGTCTGTCTGTCTGTCTGTCTGTCTGTCTGTCTGTTTGACGCACGGGCACGGACGGACACAAAGACGAACGCAGGGATGAATGCATGGACGGACAAACAGACGCACAAGTTGACGCACAGATGTATAGACGGACGCATGGATGAATTGACAGACCAACGAACGGATGAACGAATGGACGTATGCACGGATGGATGAACAAATGGAATGAAGCAGGGATGAACAGGCGAAGGCTTCGCCCCACTCATCATTATTTCCTACGTGGATATCCTGTGATTTTTAATATTTATCTTACTACAAGTAACGAAATCTAGTATTGTACCCTTTGGACTTTTCAGTGTATATGATTTTTGTTATATGCACAAGTACCACCCTCTACGGCCGCTTCAATATCTAATGAGAGCTCGCTACATACAATTACGACGGAACGCGCAGGCCATGCCTTAAGAACCATCGCCTCTAAAAATCGCGGCAGCCCCGCCGCGACGGTCTAGTGGCTAAGGTACTCGGCTGCTGACCCGCAGGTCACGGGATTGAATCGCGGCTGCGGAGGCTGCATTTTCGATGGAGGCGAAATTGTTGTAGGCCCGTTTGCTCAGACTTGGGTGCACGTAAAGAACCCCAGGTGGTCGAAATTTCCGGAGCCCTCCTCTACGGCGTCTCTGATATTCATTAGGTGGTTTTGGCCGTTAAACCCCACATATCAATCAATTGAAAACTGCGGCAACTACAATTCGAATTCGCCATTTAAAACATGTCCACCATATTGATGATTGATTCACCAGTCCCCATTATGCTGGATAATGGTGCTGGAACATTGGAGGCACATGGTGCATGCTGGCTTATAATGAATTCTGAAGATGTTAGAGCACCGGCGATGCTGGAGCGCTAAACGTTCCTGCATTGTCATAGCCATCGGGCCGATCTACCACATAGAAATAGTCGCAAAAAAGGCGATGTAAAAAGCACTTTAAAAAAAATCGGAAAGTCTCACGTTCAGTGGAAATCGATGATATCTGAAGCACGAATAAGAAAGGTTAATATGTCAATAGCACAACGTTAGAAGGTAGACCTAAATTATGTCATACATGACTTCCATGTGGTAAGTATTATGTTTGCGAGTGACATTTGTGTTGATTGTGATTCAGGTTGCTTAATACTAAGTTTGGGATATGCGAAGTTAGCGAAACATCCGTAAGCGCACTACGAGCGTAGTGTGTAGACATGTTTCACATAGCACCCACGTCATGATTATAATATTTGGACGTGTCATTTGCATCCGTCGTTCATTCATTGCGTGTAATACCAAATTTGCTATATATAAAGCCAGCGGAACGCCCAGAGGGCCTCATGGACCTGTCATGCAGTCATGTTTCTATATAATATGCATGTATTAATTATCTTGTTTGCACTACTCATATACCCTCGCCAATCAACCACTTCATGTAACACTAATTTTTAACATATGAGAAGCTAGCGAAATGGCCGTGAGCGCATCATGAGCATAGTGCGTTGTTATCTTCTCACGAGACACATATGTAATGATTATCATGTTTCCAGCAGTCATATGTCTTCGCCATCTAGTCACGTCACCTAAAACCAAATTTAATATTAGAAGTTAGCCAAAGGGCCGCGAGCGCGTAATGAGCGTGGTATGTCATCATGCTCTAACATGACGCGAATTTCATGGTTATCATGTTTGCACCAATCATATACCTTTGTCAGCCATACGCGTGACGTGACATCAAATTTGGTATAAGTGAAGCTAGTGAAACGGCTCAAGCGCAATATGTGCGTAGATTGTAGCCATAGTTTACATGAAACGTGTATCATAATTTTAAAGTTTGGACGTGTCATTTATCTTCGTCATTTACTCACGTCCCGCTAAACCAAAATTGGTATATATAAAGCTACCGAAACGACTGCGAGCGCACCATGTGCGTGGCGTGTTGCATGACATGCATCTTATTGTTTACACGTTGGGGTCTGTCACTTATGTTCGCCATGCTGTCATATCATACGTTATAAGTTTCTCAATTATCCATGTACCGCAACCCCAGCAAGACTAACAAGACTATGTCATGTAAATCATGGCCATCAAGGCATACACGTCAAGATTATCTTGGTATAATTAGTCACTTACGGTCATCATTCAGTCGTTTTAAACCATACCAATTTTTGATATATATCTCATCAAAGGGCCACGACACCTATGAGTGATACGTGGATGGATGGACGGATAGATGGACGCATGGAAGGAAGGATAGATGGATGGGTGGTTGAATTGATAGATAGATAGATAGATAGATAAATAGATAGGTAGATAGGTAGATAGATAGATAAATAGATAGATAGATAGATAGATAGATAGATAGATAGATAGAAAGATAGATAGATAGGGTCAATGTCGCGAAATTCGCTGAGAAAAGCTTCGCCTTTAAAACGGTAAGACCTAGAATTCGCTTGTTCCTATTGAAAATACTTCCTTCAGATCAATGAAGAATTCCACCATAAGCCATTATGGTGGGTTTTCGTGCTAAAAACTATGGTGGCTCACGGTGTATTCTGGTGAAATATGGATGATGAAGTTCCTAGACTGCCGACAATACTGGTGCGCGAAATGGCTCTTTAGCTTCAGAAATACGTGCCTCTCGTGATCATATCGTGGTTTCAGGACTTGAAACCCCGCATATCTATTAACCAAGCTTTAAATGCACCATGCCGAGCCTCCACAGAATATATTTGTTTGGAAGGCGATTGAAAAAAATCCGCTAGAAATACTTCGAGCACTACAATTAGAGTGTTCCTACTGAAATATGTCCACCTTAATAATGATGGATTCATCATCCATTAATATGGTAGATTATAGTATCGGAATACTCTGGTACATGGTGTATACTGGCATATCACGGACGCTGAAGATGCTAGAGTGCCAGCGACGCTGGGACGCAAAACTTTCTGCAGCTTCCAAACCATCGTTCTTATTGGCCACAGAAAAATCATTTAAGAGGGGACTATGCAAAAAGCATCCGTTAAAAATTAATTAATACAACTATAACTAAGACATGCCACCTCTGGATTACCAGCCTACTTCTATTATTACTGCGCCTCGCTAACACATTATTTGCCTCTTGTAGATTGACGAGTCTAATCTTACCACTATCCGTTTGCTGGCTGTCTCTTCGAAGCACGTCCCAGAAGATTAGGATATAGTAAATGTCCGGCAGATCTATTCTTGTGAAATTTCGAGGCCACTGCCGCGTCTTGTTTCTGCGTTTTTGATCCAATTAAAATAAAGTACTTTGTAAATCCAAGCACGGGCCTGTTAGCAATTGTGCATGCAGTGTGGCAGCACAATAGCGTATGAGCGCAGTGGTTTTATGGCGTACGAATGCCAGAAAAGCTCTAGCAGCTTGTAACTTTCTATGAAAAACAAATACGTTTTTAGGACGCTTTCTGAAGCGTAAAGAAACGCATTTGGCACGAAAATGAATGAAAGAAATGTCAGATCAACCACACCAGTTTTTGAATTGAGCGCAAAATGAAAATATTATGAGATCCACATGAACGAAAACACAGTCGCCTCTTTATCCAGTTCAAGATAAACACTTCAGTGAAAGCATAGGATTACAGCTACGTCACACCTCGTATAAACCAACTACATCCGGGACCTCCGCGGGACCTCCAAAACCAATAAAGTACAGCATGACATAACTTAGGTTCTCAAAGTCGGAAAATAGAAATCGTTGTGCCCAAAGAACTTACCACTAAAGGGCTTGTGGGGACGCTAGTGATAAACCATAGTACTTATTAAGATGTTTCTAAAATCTACTTCCTATCATTCTTAAGATTTACAATTTTCGTTGCTTTATTCTGACATCAATTCCGCTGTTTAATAATCCAAACACAGAGTACTTGTCCCGGTAGACATGGGGCATGCTCAGAATATTTTACGTTGGCCAAATATTCGCCTGAGCAGTGAGCTTCCATAGATTGTACATTTGTAAATAAGAGCAATCATGCAGAAAATATAAAAACAAGACATTATAGGTCTAGATATAGTGGTAAAGGTTACAAAAATATCACTACAGTAAGCAAACTGGAAAAAAATACGCAGCATTGGAAATGTGTGGGGTACAAACTGAGGGCAGAAAATAAAGTATTTGCAGTGAGTATGAAGTCCTATAAAAAAACTTCTTGAAGAATTTAGCATAAAAAATTCAGATATATGACGCCATAGTATCATTTTCTACTATAAAAGTTGTCTTACTGCATGTCATATCGACAACAATCAACGATTGTCACAATGTAATTTACATACAAATCAATCTTTGTGTGTAAGACAAGGCTATACTTGCGAGCTCTGTGAATTTTTTGTGTGAAAATAGCGAGATGAAAACAAGCACCATTCTTGCTCTTGCCAGACTTTGGATTTAAATGCCACATGAACAAACTCTTACAACAAGCACACAGAACCACTATCCGCTGTATCTGATTTTTAGCTAAAGACCCCGCGTGTTTTAGAGTGAGCCGAAAAGTATAGGAATACCACCATAGTTAAACTAGCACGAAGCAAGCTAGCCAGAAAAAAAACATTGAAAACTGAAATGTCAGCGGCACGAAGTAGTTGGCACGCTGTTTTTATAGGTTGCTCAGGTTCTATAACCTGGTTTCACTCTGCCTGTAGGGACACATATGACCTAATTTCTTATGCCTCAAACCTGGCAGAAAGAACAAGCAACACCTCAAACCTGGAAGAAAGACCAAGCAATATCACTGCCGTTAACTTTATGAGGTGGCTTACAGGCAGCAATACCAGCTTGAGAAGCTGAGTTCAGCCGACTTTTGTTTATTACGCAAGGGAGGTGTTTCTATTGCGGTATCCTAAATCTTAAGACACACGATACATTACTCAATGCATCCTGAAGACAGGTCCAAATATTCATTTTGCGATACAAACTGCGATAGAGATACTTGATGCCAAAAGAGTATGTAAGCCAGAATTTAAGCTACATGTATCTTTGAAAACACCCAGCCCTTATGAGAGGCATTGCAAGGTGGTCAACAAAGACACCGATCTCCCTTAATTGTGATCTTTTGCAATTGGGCTGTAACTGGCGGGCGAATAAACCATTAAATCATCTCGCACAGTAACTGATTTTCCTTGGAATTTCTCGCTTGACTTTATTCGTCCGTGGTTGTACAATATAAGGGGCAGGCTGCGATGTGGTTGGCACACATTTATTAGAAATAAAGAGCCTTGAACTCACTTGCACGCACCAATGGCGTCCATGATGACAAATCTGGCTTCGTTTTCACGCAAAACAGTTTACGGTCAATCTATATGCGGTGTACGTGGCCGCCTTTACTGTGCATGCGCGACACATGGCCTCAGCCCTGTTAGAATGTACTCACGCGATAGCGCATTTGGGCCTGCCTAAGTGCCTGTGTAAGAGAATGTGGCTTCTCCTCCTCACACTCTCCCATCAATCACACGGTAGCGTTTGGCAACCAGATTCTGTAGGTGCTCGTGCAAAGCGCGCACTCCAGCTAGGCATGGCGGTGAGACTGTGTGGCGAGCTCGAGCAAGAGTTCGGGATGAGTAACAGCGCCATATACTACAGTGAATTCATGGTGTGCTCTACTCGGACAAGGTGGCTCTGATGAACGAAACCATAGGTCCACCCAGGCAATTCTTTGCATGCAACCTATTTTTTTCCTTTAGTCGGAGATGGTGTAATTTTTTTAATTTTTTTATGATTAACGATGTCTCCTATAATGACTTTGCGTTCTTCAGATTATGATCGTGAATCAGTGCATAAATTGTGGTAAACAGTTTACACTCTTATTTGTTTCGCAGTCACGTGCATAAGCATATATATATATATATATATATATATATATATATATATATATATAGCTTAAACTGTGATCCATCCAGAAGGCCTCATGGTGCTCCGCTAAAAATTTAGCAGTTTTTTTCGGCCACTGAGCCATTTTGCGGATCGCACATACGATCACAGTGTCAAATGCGTACCGCACTTCTTTATTCGCAATGTTAAAACACAAAGAGATGCACACTAACTGGCAAATATTTTGCGAACGCATCCTGTTGGACAATTTGAAAGAATTCACTACAGATGTTCAGCTTTGTCGTGAAAATTTTAACGTAGAGTTCTTCATGTACTAGCGCTTAAGACGCTTATTTCATATCTGGAATCAGCGCAAGGATATTACTTTACTACACGAAAAAAAGAAGTGTAGACTTAAGACTTCGGTTTTTGGTTAGAGACAAAAATATTGAGAACTTCTACAACATGAATGACATTCATAATGTTTTCATTATTTAGGACCATTGACGTGTCTCTGCTGCAGAACACCTGATGGCCACGTGGACAGCCTGGGTTCGATTTTCGCTGATACGGAAGTTTATTATTATTTATTTCTGTTTTGTTATTTAATGGTAGCGGATAACATGACGTTTCTTTGTTCACAACCGAAAACAGCGACACCGCCATGAGAATTTCTTCGACATGACTTGCTTAACTCCAGTCAAGTTAAAATATGTACAGTGCATAGATATAAGCATAGGTGAAGAGACAGTCGTTAAACGAACAGCGTAATTCGAGACCATGATCAAGCCACATTACACACGAAAATATTATGCCCTAAAGGCAAGCCTATGTCGCAATAAATAAAAACGAAAGTAGTAGTAACTCCAAAAAAATAACCTAGTACAGTGACCGGATAATCGAAATAAATTAAGACTATGCTGCTATAGTCAAGGTTTTCACTCCGCCATGATGAAGTGATTCATTCGCTTGCCATAATTTGTTCTCAATTGGGATATAAACCAAATATTGCTCGCCGTGACGGGCCTTCAAGAAAATCTGACAAAATTCAAAAGGTGGGAGCAAGCTTTGCATCGTAAAGATAGAAACCTCGCTGCCAAAAACAAAGTCAATGACATTCAATTTGAGAAGGACGACATCGTAATGCACTACCGTAATGTTTTGCTGAACAAGAAGTTTAAACCTGAAGCGGTAAGTGGAAGCTCACGTCGGCTACCATTCCTCACTTTTTCCCAGCAATTCCATACCATACATTGAAGGCAAAACGTTTGTAACCTAGGCGTGGTTTTTCGTGTGCTGTGCCCCAGGGTCTTGCTACGAGTCGACGCATAAGCTGCCAAGGTTCACGTCGATAGCAGACTTTAACCGGTAGGTTATTTTTAAGCATTTCTCTGACTTTTATGCCACCGACTGCGCGTCGCGTGATTGGGCTAACAACCACAGCACAAAGATGGCGTCTGCCGGGCAGGACGCGTCCTTCGCTCCACCTGTGGAGCCAATATGCTGGATTGCACGGTGGTTATTGTGGACGGCGATGACCTCCCTCTGGAGGAGTTTGTAGAAGAACACGGCTGGCGGTCCGCCGCGGTGAAGACAAGCTCGAGGCGCACGAACGCCAGTGCTACTAAGCATGTCACTGCGTGCTGCGGGAGCGCCAAGGGCCATTTCAGTGCCACGAGAAAAGCTCTGTATTTGAAGAATAAAGTTATTAAATCACTAAGAATGCCTCAACTACCGAGCGAGCACTGGAGGATTATCGTTCGTCCAAGGGGTGGCTTGGATGTTGAAAAGGCGGGCTCAGCTAGACCTAGCAAGGCAATCGCAGAGGCGGCTGGAATTGCACCCACGCTCATGGGTAAAGATATTGTCTGCCCGAATGCAACGCAAAATATTATAGTTATTATAACTATAATAACTATAATAACGCACGGCATCTCGGGCGATCACTAACTACTACTTCAGGATGAGCTGCCTTACATTTGGAATGAAGAAGCATGACATCAACGTTTACAAGGCTGCCCCTCATCAGTCATTCAAGAGGGTAATCCGTAAGAGTGTCGCTTTGGAGAGCCGGACGAAGATGAAGAGGAGCATCCTCACAGAAAAAAAACCCCTCGGCTCTGGGAGTGAGACGTATTAAGAACACTGAAACGATGGTTATTGCCTTCGATGGCTACAAAGTTTGCAATTTTACTTGTTTCGGCATTGCACTGGTCAGATGCTCGCTTTACCATCGGCAGCATGACTCCTGCTACGCCTGTGGCAGACTTGGGCACAGGGCGGACGTCTGTCCGACTCCGGACGAAGCTGTGTGCAAGAGGTGCGGAATCAACAACCCTGATGAGAACCATCAATGTTCCGCGACCTGTGGATTTTCTGGTGGCCCACAGCCACGACTGATAAAAGTGGCCAGCAAAGGTTTAAGCTTCCTTTTGTTGTGCGAATGCGGCGATGGGAGCGCCGTGCGAAATTCGAGCGTTCTAGTCAGCCATTGTACCTGCTAACACTGACGAGGGTGTGAGCCAGCCTGCGCACCGCAACTCCCGTTCAAACAGTCATTCTGCTGCAACTGGGGTGGACAGCCGTGACTCATCTCAACGGGCAAGCAGCTGGTACAGATCCAGATCTTGGTCCAGAAGTCGCTCCCGAGGCCAGCACAATGAAACTACGTGAAAAAGCCTAGCCAAGTCCCGGTCCAGAGATCGTCGTAGGTCCCAATGTAAAGGCCCGTCGCACTCGAGGAGTCGGTCCAGGGACCAGCATAGAACCGTCCATTTCTAAAGCCTACCCCGACCAGAGATGCAGCGTGGCACCTGGGCTGACCTGCTGCACAGCGGAGGAGGTGGAAAGTTAACGGGGGCACTACGCCAGAGCATGATCTAGTGGAGCTAAATCAGCTTAGAAAAGAGAATGCCCAAACACGCAGCATTATGTAGTCGCTGAGTGCCGAAATGGCTGAGCTTAGACGTGCCAGTACGTCTCAAGCTACTCGGGGAATCTGCTTCTCAGTCAGTAGATTCTCCCTCTCCTCAACTCACGGACTTTCCCATGGTCGTGGAAGCGGGCCACTCGGGCAACCAAGCCAAGCGTAAGGAGGCGACTTGGGCAGAGAATGTGCAGGCTAAAGCTAAATCTGAAATTAAGGAGCCTTTGAATCCATTTTGTCTTGAGATTCAAAGACTTAATGAGCGTGTCTGGGCGGTATATGAACGTTTCACAGTTGGATCAGAAAGTTGATATTAAACATGGCAGAATTCTAAGTGTGGAGTCTCATTTACACAACGCCGGGCTTATGATGCAGAGCCCCAATATCAGGGGAGCAACTAAGTATCACTCAGATTTCTTTCCAGAGGGAACGCTTTTACCGGCGGCCATTCCCATGAGTATCCCAGTTCGAATAGTACAACTGCTTCTGTACAGAAGATGACAGTAGGGTCAGGGAGCACTTCCAATATTCAAGTTGGCCTCGCACACAGAACTTTGGATATGGCAATGAAACTGCAGGGCGATCCTTAGCAGAAGGGGCACCCTGCAGCAATTTGTCCACTCTCACAGCGGGAAGCCGCAAGTGATCCTACTGCAGGAAACGCTGTCCGATAGTGTAAACCTTCCGGTGTACAAAGCACATACAGTTCAATGGGGAACGCAGAGGGATTGCCACGTTAGTCAGCAACAAGTTCACGTTTGTGACACATCATCTAGGAGTAAGACCTAAAAACCGTTTCCAGTGTGTTTATACTGAATATATATGTATATAGCTATATATACATATATATAAATATAGGTATATGTATATATATATGTATATATGTATATGTATATATAAATATATATGTATATGTGTACATGGATATGTATCACAGCTAAGGCAACCAGATTAGCTGGGTTCTCCCCTCTGCTTGTGGTGGGAATTTTAACGTGTCTTTCCGGGCGTGCAACTACCCGTACGATTCTGTTAAAGGTAGAAGCTTCTGGCAGGAGACGGGAGATGTGGATCTCTCGTTATTAACGGACCCGGCACTTCCTACTTCACGCGGCACATTCCCCACCAGGGACTCGACCCCTGAGCTAGCTTTTGTGAAAAATGCTGGCTGGCTAGGTAGGTTGGTAAAATCTTCTGACAGATTGAGGAAGTGATCTATATATTACAGTTACTAAATTGCAGATGTAGGCAAAATCTAAAAGAAAGTTTACTTACGTGGATTGGGATAAGCTTCGGGAGTTACGCAGGGCTCGAGCGGAATAGGGGTAAATCCCGGACTCTCTGAGCAGTGAATGGAGATGCTGCTGCAGGACGTTAGGGTGGTTACCAGGACCATTGAGACCGAGGTACAGACAGAAACAATGGACAGTCGGCTTGCATTTACTGGAAGCAAAGGAGTCATTATTGGCCAAATCGGAGGGCCAGAGGCTTGATAGTAAGCTTCGAAAAAAGATTGCGGAGTTCAATACACAAATTGAAGAATATTGCTAAAACTTGTCGAGGCAACAGTGTGATAAAATTTGTAAACCAGTCGATGAATGATTGTGTGCCAGAGGTAAAGGGAATCATTTAAAAGACATACTTGACGAGTCAGGCACTGTATACAATCACAAGGGAACCTTGCTAGAAAACTTTCTCTTGCTCAAAAATCCATCTCGGCGCGGAGCTATAGGGGCAGCTTGCTAAGATGTATTTACCGCTAGCAGTCGATTCTAACATGCAAGCCTATCCGAGTTATATGGGAACACCTTGTGCCCATTTGTATGAACCCTTCATCATCAGCGACGTGCGACGTGCCCTGGACGAACTCAATGACCGATCGGAACCGGTTCCGGATAGGGTCACCAACAAAGCGTTTCAAAACATGGGGGAAGACTGTGTAGAACTTCTTACTGATGAAAATAATAGGATTTGGAAGGAAGGTGACACCCTGGAGCAATGGAAGTTGGCCAACGTGATCCTGATTCACAAGCCTGGTAAAGCACCAAGTTTGGATAATCGGTGCCCCATCTCTCTCTTCTCGTGCGTGGGAAAGGTGGCGGAAGACGTGATCCAGAACTGATTGGTAGATTGCGTAGAGCACAATGATCTCGTTCCTCAATACCTAATTGACTTTAGGCCAGACCTATCTACGCAGGATGCTATAAAAACTATCAAGACCTAAAGTTAAGATAACTATACCAGAGACACCAGGGCGATCCCTGGCTTGGATATGAAAAAGCGTTTGATATTGTCTGTCATGATTTTTTAGTGCGATCTCTAGTCTCAGCCTAGGTTCCTCATTTCATGCATTTGTCAGATCCTTCCTGAGTGGTTGAAAAGCCATACTTAAAGTTGGAGATCTAGAATCTGTTGTGCAAGTGCTGGGAAATAGGGGCACCCCACAGGGATCTGTTCAATCACCTTTACTTTTTAACATCATTATGGCTGGTCTTTTGAGGCAGCTTTCTAAAGTTTCAGATGTTGGTCACGCAATTTATGCCGATGATATCACCATTTGGTGTCGAGGAAGAATTGATGGCACTGTAGAGGCTGTTGCAAGAGGCACCGACACTACTGAGAGTTTTCTGGAGGACACAGACGTTTCCTGCTCTCCGGAAAAGTCTGAGCTTCTCCTTTTTAACTGATTCAGGAAGGGCCGTTGACCGCGAGGCTGGCTGCCACTCCTAGAGACAGACATTCACCTAGGTACCAGAAAAGATGATCAATCCCCAAAGTCACTTTCATTCGGATCTTAGATGTGACGCTAGAAGCCACGTGCACCCCTAACATCACGAATAAAAGGTTAGCTAAACAAACAGATAGTGTTATTAGGCTCATAAGGCGGGTGACTTATCGAAGGACAGGACCCTCAGAGGACAACTAGGTCAGGCTTATACTTGATTTTCTGCGGTGTCCATTTGTACATGTGGCGGCAATGCATGTTTAGAACAGACCGGAAAGGGACAATCTGAATGCAATGATAAGGAAAGTGGTAAAAAATGCCCTTAGGCTCCCCAACAGCCTCCACCGCTCATCTCCTGCAGTTAGAAATTAATAATACTGCCAGACGGTAGCAGCGTTGGGGTTGGGACGGCATTTATTAGGCCAAATCGCCTTATTAAAGCTTCAAACGAAGAACAAGCTTTTTGTGTTGATGATTCTATACAGATGAAGAAGAAGATGAAGGTCGAACACTGTGAATATTGTGCTTACACTAATTTTCCATTCGCGCGGAAGTGGCCAACGTGGCCGCTGTTTATGACGGTGGTGTACGCTGCACGGAAGGTTTCAAGTGCAACACGTGAACAACCTCCGTCCCACAAAAACGGCTGTCGGGAGGCATGACAACAGGGGTTACTCGGTAGTTAACAGGAGACGTCTGCTCGACTGTGGCGTAGGGGCCGATGACACGTGAAACTTATCACACAGGCCAGGAACCCGCGTTAGGGTCCACAACAGTACTTCATCTCCAGTATTGAAGTGAACTACGTGGTCGACGCCATCAAAGCGAGTCTTCCGCTCTTGTTGGCTTGCCTCTGTCTTGATGCGCGCGCATCGGTGACAATTGGCCAGGCGAGAGATTAAGTGCTCACTCGATGACGTTGACGAGTTTACAGGGACGTCAAAAAAGGAGATGTCTAGAGGAGATGTCGGTTGAGAGGCATAGACGAGAAAGAATGGCGAGTAGACCGTGGTGCGCTGCGTAGCGGTATGGTACGCAAAAGTCACGATTGGCAGGATTGATTCATTCACAAAACTTTATGTGTGTCCTGAAGCCCGCTATTTTCAGACCAAGGCGGGCTGCGTCTGCCTCGGTACCATCAGGCCGAGCCTTGTGGCGTCATCGTGAACCTTCTGGACTGCGCGTAGTTGGTCTTAATACGACGCGCTTCACACCATCGGCTGCCAGTAAAGCCATTGTTCTTCAGGGTCGGCGAGAGTCGCGGGAAAGCCCGCCAGCATGTGTTTGATCCCAATGATGCCATCACACGCGTCGCACTTGTCTTGAATTTCACTGTCAGGGAGAATTTTATGTAGAAAATACGGAGTGGGGTAAGTTGCGGTTTGCAGTAAACATAACATGACTGCCTGAGTCCTGTTCAATTGTGCGTGTGGCAGCGGCAACGCATCAAGTAATTTGATTTTGTGATGTCGTTGTAAGTGATTCAATTATCTTTATAGCCCCCGGAATGGTAGTGGGCATCAGATCGGGTCCGACCGGCACGGCAAGCGAGTCCTCGTGCCAGGTCATTTGTCACCTCATTGAGGTTGACCCACAGTTTCGTCCACTTGTCCCATATGTGCAGGAAACTATCGAATTTCAGTTTCGATAGGACTGACTTTGTTCATAAGTTTAACCACAGACCCAGAGACATAGCCCTTGTCGAAGCTTTTAATTGCTGCTTTTGAGTCCTTATAGACGTATGACTATTTTTTGTTCCAGATAGCGGCTTGTTCCGTAACCATGAAATCTTTACTGAGTAGAGTCAGGGCGTCCCGTACCTCTCCCTGGCTGTCGACCACCACAGTCGTGTAGGCCTCTTGGCCTTTCACACCAGCTGCGTCCTCTTCTAGTATAAAAGCATAGAAAACACCGAAGCGATATTGTGGCACCTCAGATATGCGCAATAATTGCTTTTTCATTGACAATCGCACTGTTATGAATGCTAAACCTTGAGCGAAATTGATGGGCGCTTCGGATGGGGTTGGCCATTTGGTGCCGTTTGAGGTATCGTTAGAGCGTACAAACAGACAAATGTACAGACAGACAGACAGACAGACAGACAGACAGACAGGCAGACAGGCAGACAGACAGACAGACAGACCAAAATTTTTCCATCGTCTTCAAAAAATGTGGCAATGTCCTCTGCCGATCCTCAAAGAAGTGCAGCTGCTTCGGCGTACCTTGTCAAGTGGTCAAATGCTGTGACAATGGTCTATAGAGGTCGATGCCAGTAACATCGACGGGAGCCTCAGGACACGGGAGAGATTGCAGGATGCCGGCCATGGAGGAAGTGGGTCGCACGGCGTTGGCAGAGCGAGCATGACACAACATATCGCGCTACGCAGGTGGAAAGCCCAGGCCAGGCAAAACGATTGTGGATGCGTTCATAGGTTTTTTGAAAACCGAGGTGACCAGCCTAAGGGTCATCGTGAAACGCCTCCGAAATCTTTGCCGTTAGGAAACGAGGAGTGACAGGAACCCAGCGTGGTCCTTCGGGGAAGAAAACAAAGCGGTGGAGGATTGAGTTTTCAGTCTTGAAGTTCCGTCGCTGTTGATGGGCGCGGGCGTTGGGAGGACGGGAGGTGCCTTGAAGGCGCTCCATTATAGAGTGACAGTGTGTGTCGCTGCGTTGGTGGGATGCAAACTTCTTGTTGCCGTAGGCAGAAAGAAAGTCGACAGCGGCGAGTGAGGGGACTGACAGAGACGCTTTGATGGGTTCACTCATATTTGGTGACAGGCCAAGATTGCCTGATGAGGAAGGTAAAGGATATTGACTAAGGGCAACGACATTGTTGTGTTACATGCCGGATTTGTAGGTAATGTTGAACTCGTACTTGTGGAGACGAAGTATCCAGTGACCAAGACGTCCAGAGAAATACTTCAACGTCGACAACCAGCACAAAGCGTGGTTATCAGTGACGATGTTAAAGTGGTGGCCGTGAAGATATGGTCGACACTTCTGGATGGCCCAGACGACAGCGTGACACTCCTGTTCGGTGATGGTGTAGTTTTTCTCTGCTGCTGTGAGGGTGCGACTTGCGTATGCAATCACACGTTCGCCATAACGCTCTGTTCGTTGCGAAAGTGCAGCGCCGAGTCCG
The DNA here is from genome assembly GCA_013436015.1 of Rhipicephalus annulatus. Taxonomy (NCBI): domain Eukaryota; kingdom Metazoa; phylum Arthropoda; class Arachnida; order Ixodida; family Ixodidae; genus Rhipicephalus; species Rhipicephalus annulatus. Next base: position 39,488 of record WOVY01002560.1, on the reverse strand, counting down.
TGTCCACTGGCATCTGTATGGAGGAGAGTGGGTGCGACGTCATCAAAATGACAAACCACAGGCTCAGACGTGAAGGCACGTTTCAAGGTGTGAAAAGCCATTTGGCATTCGCCCGACTATATATATGACGTTCCCGAAGAAAGGAGTTGGTGAAGTGGCGCAGCAATGGTGGCGAAGTCTCGTATAAAGCGCCGAAAGTACGACGCAAGGCCAAAAAGCTTCGGAGCTCTTTGGCGCGTCTAGGCACCGGGAGGTGAAGAATGGCGGTATACTTGTCGTGATAAGGCTGGATTCTATCTTTGCTGACAAGATGTCTGAGGACTTTAGTACTTTTGCTTGCAAAGTGGCACTTTTTGGCGATGGGCTGAAGACCAGCAGCGGTGAGACAAGTCAGAACTTCATCCAAGAGCTGCAAGTGCTGTTCAAACGTTGAAGAAAATATGACGATGTCGTCAATGTAACATCAGCATGTTTTCCACTTGAGGCTCCGCAATAAGTGTCTATCATTCGTTTAAAAATTGCTGGGCTTTGCAGAGGCTGAAAATCATAACGTGGAATTCGTAAAGTCCGTCTGGAGTGGCAAAGGCATTTTTTTCCTTGTCATCCTCGTGCATTGGAATTTACCAATAACCGGAGCGCAGGTCTACACTAAAAAATATTCCGCCCCTTGTAAGGAATATGAGGCTTCATCATTGCGAGGCAAGGGGTGTTCGGCTTTATGGCTACTTTGTTCAATGCGTGGCAGTCAACGCAGAATCGCACCAAAGGCTTGAGGAGGGGCAGATGATATTTTGCTGAGCATATAAGCAACGTGCTTGACGATGATCTGGCGTTCGCTCGAAGAGACACAGTAAGGTCAACTATGGACAATAGAAGTTCCGTCGGTGTGTATGCGATGAGCCACTGCATAAGTCTGGCTTAGAGCAGTGGAACGTTCGTCGAAAGAAGATTTATGCTTGGACAGTAACGCCAGTAGTTCATCTGCTTGCGGGGGGTGAGATCCGTGCTGATGGCATCGACGAGAGCCGTAGTAGGTGGAGCATCTGTTGGTATTGAATGTGATTCCACCAGACTGGTATCTGAAGCCACTACAGAGATAGGTTGTATATGCACGCTGGAAGCTACAACAGTGCCCTCAGTAAGCAGAATCGGCGCATTGGTTAAATTAGGTATAGCGAGAAAGGCGGTGCCGTTGGAGGAGCAGACGATACTCAATGAAGTGTAATCTCTCTAGATAGACAACACTGATGGAGTGACTAGGACGTCACCGTGGTCAATAGAGTCACACATAACTGCGATAACGTGCTCATGGTTAGGTGGCATAAGGAAGTCTTTGGCTGTTCGTAGCCGTTTACGTGATAATTTCGGGGAGATATCATGTGTCTCTCGTATATGTATGAGTCGTTGTCGACAAGACATAGAAGCAGCAGCACCAGGAAGAAAGTATTATTCTAAACTAAGCATAAAAGCACCAGAAGCCAGCACGGCAAACTGAATATGGTGCCGGATGCCATCAACGAAAACTCTAACGGTGCACTGTGCTGATGACCGTATCTGCGAGTCCTTTGCGCTACGTAAGAGAGTGTCAGTACAAGGTGTGGTAACCTTACGTAGACGAGAACACAAATCCGCATGAATAACAGAAATAGCAGCCCCTGTGTCTACCAATGCTTCAACTGGTACCCCTTCAGCATTCTTTATTAACAAGTTGGCTGGGCCCTCTGGGGGTCTTGGTGTTTGTTCGAGCGATGCAGCTTTCCCTCCAAAACTTGCCCCAGCTAGTTTTCCGAGTGGTTGTCAGAAGTAGGTGCAGCTGGTCTCAGAGGAGATGTTGAGCGTTGCAGAGGGGAAGAGGACTGGTGGCGTCTGGGATAGTAGGGGCGAGGTGCGGCGAGTGGAGAAATCGGTGAGAAGGAACGTATCGTAGGGTGGCGCTGGTACTGGTTCTCGGATGGCACCGAATCACTTTCCTAAACGTCGTATCCACGGCGTTCGTCCTGCTCACGTTTTCGGCAAAATCGTGAAATATGGCCCCGAACGCCCCAATAGTACCATGTTGGGTAAGGCGAGCGCCAGGGGGCGTAGAGTGCTGGAGCTGTGACAGGCGCTGGTACTAATGCTTGGGCAGGCGAGTGTGGTGCAAATGCTGCTAGGTTGGACTTCGAACGAATAGGATGTGCGTGCTGAACCAAGGCAGGTGGCATGGCAGCGACTTGCGCACACATCATGGGTGGCATTGGTCGCGTCATTCTTGGGTGAAAGAGCGCAAGCCATAGAAGAAAGGTCTTTTTTGACGTTGTCGCGTAGACCAGGAGATGGAGACTAAGGCCGAGAGGTGGATGCACATGACAACCCTTGCGCTTGAAGTTCCTCGTGAGTCGGAGTGCTAATTAGCATGCGCGAATCCGCATTCCAGGAAGGCCAGCTACCACTGGCGTCTGGGTAGTCTGGGTGCAATCGAATGGCTTGGTGTTCATCAAGATGTTGACATGTGGTGATGACGTCCTCAATGGTGGTGAGGTTTTCAACAGCCAGAGCGTTAAACGCGACGTGGCATATCCTTTTGATGATGTGGCGTACATGATCAGCTTCTTTCATTGTCGAGTTCACGCGGGTGGCAAAGGGCAGGACGTCTTCAATGTACTACGTTTTCCCGGTATGTTGGGCACGCCCATCTAGCTTTCGTTTCGACACTTCGGAATGGATGTTTGGTTTCCCGAAAATCCTACGGACTCTTTGAGCATAAGTTGGCCAATACGGGAAGCTGCTCTCGTGGTTTAAAAAGCGACGTTTTTTACAATATCGTACAGATAAAAGGCAACGTGACGAAGTCTTTGAGGCTCATCCCATTGGTTATAAACACTAGTTATGCCGTATTCTATCAGCCATACCTCGACGTCGTCGCGTGGAAGACCAGAAAAGATGGGTGCCGGGCGTTGATGATTCACTCAGGAATGGTTTGTTGCTTAGGGATGCTGGATGTTCTAGGCAGCGGTTCTTGAGCCATGACAGTGGACGGGGAGCAAGCGGTAACCAGAACGAAGCTCCAGGGGAACGTGACGTCAGAGAGGACTTCTGGATCGAAGCAGCCTCCACCACTCTGTAAGACAGTAGCAGCGTTGGGATTGCGACGGTATTTCTTAATAGGCCGAATTGCCTGACTGGCGCTTCGAACGAAAAAGACGTTTTTAGTAATTATCACTGTATACACATAAAGAAGATGAAGGTCAAACGCTGTGAATATTGTGCTTACAATGCATTGCAAGAAATCGCGGAAGCACAAGAAAGAACACAGGTAATTAGGCTGTCTGGCTCAAACTCGGGGAGGATAATTCTCGCGAAAATAAGTATTCGACCAGCTTAAATTGAGGGGTCTGTACCAAGGGTTGACGAGGGATCAGAAGGATAATATCATTGTCTCGCCTGCACCACGGAACAGGCATCCCCAATGAAATATTGGAAGGGGCAGAGCGTGCACTCGGGCCTTTCTCCGCCAAGTTGCGGATCCCCCACAGGGAAGCCTGTTTTGTAGACGCGTTCATTATGTTGACCAGAGAGACCTAATCAAAGCAGTGGCAATCAAACGTAAAAGGGTTACAATTATTGCGGCGTTGGTATGCTCCAGAACTGCCTATGCAGCTGCGCAGGCTACTACTGCCTTGGCAGTTTTAGATCAGCGTCATGAACATATATTTAGCAATTCTAGAGCTGCCATTTCAGGCTTCAGTGTTGACGCTTTGTGCCAAGAGGCAAAAAAATATACTCGGTGGGAAGTCGCTTACAACCCATACCCTTACATGGTTCCTGGCTAATATGGGACTCATGGACGAAGGAATTATCAATCTCAGTGAGTTGGCCCACTCAAGGGTGCGAGGGTTAGCTGCTCGCGGCCATGGAGGACCAGTGGGTTGAGCTCGAGATTTTGTAAACAGGTATCCGCCAACTGTAAACAATGAAATCGCCCGGCATTTTGATATAGATAGGAGAATCTTTCCACTTCCACATAGGAAGGTAATAGAGCCCAGACACTTGCATGGCGATTACGTCAAACAGAAACGTACCATAACCCTGCTTTTCGCCATAAGCTTTAACCTGAGGCTTATTTAACCAACTCACGTACAAAATGTGGTGGTTTAGCCCACCTTACATCACGTTCTCTGGGAATGCCCTTGCGTATGCGGCACCGATATAGCATCGCCGAGAAAGTGGGACTCCACTCTGCGGAGTCCGGACATTGTAACTTTGGGCTGTCCATAGGGCCCACAATGCAGCGCTAGGTCTCAGCCTAACTGTCCATCGTGGGAGCGGCCCGCCGTGTCCTAGGGCGCACGCCTTCGGACTTTCGCAATAAAGTTTTCCCAAACAAAACTGAACCGAAATACCAGCTGTTGCACACGAGCTCTTTGCGACAACAACGTTGGACGCGAAGAGCGTGTGCTAGTTATGCACCGCGTTGGTGGAGCTATGGTCGACAGAAAAGAGAACGAACGCTGGTGCCGAAGGAGCAGAGAGGAGTTGTCGCTACTTTTATTTTGTTGAGGGGTATTTTGCTCCACCAACCCTGAGTTTGTGTAGAAAACCTTAGTTTCATGAAAATACTACAGGGACTTTGGCGCTGCGATCATTGGGAGACCACGGGGATGACACGGATTTGCCAAATAATCGTGCTTGTGGGCTGCCAACGCATTTGTGGCTTTATTTATTGCTGCGTTTTCGTTTCGTATTGAAGGGAAGAAAAAAGAAAAGCGATTTACAATTTTCGACGTGACTTGAATAGGTATGGCTAAATATTGAAGCGATGAAGCCTAGCTGCCGAATGCTTGGGGAATACTTTTCAAGACAAAGCAGCTACACATTATGCGCAGTCAGAACCAAAGTAAAGATCGAACATGAGGCAAATTTATGCCATACGCACATTTTCCATGCTCGGTGAAGTGCTCTTCATTGCAGCTGCCTTAGGAAGTAGCTCCAGAGTCCCTCCTCCGTATATTTAGAAAAATCTATGCAGAAAGAGACGTACGCACACGTTTCTTGTGTTACCAGGCCACTATCCCCCCATTAATGCAGAGAAAAAGATGTGCGTATTGCGTTCTTTTCAAGCGGACCAAGTCTGAATGTTGTTTTTTAAATCTGCAAGGCTTTCAGTTCTGGCACCGCAGTCATAATAAACAGCTTAACTGCCAGAGAGTTTCCTAAAAACTACAAGGAACTCTGTAGCTGTGATCACACAGTGACCATGAGAATTTTGGGTAATTCACGGATTAGCCTAGTCTTCGTACTTGCGGTCGACAAATCACACTTGTGGCTTTGTTTATTGCTGTGTTTCTGTTTTTTTTCTGAGAAAAAAACAAAGCCATTGAACTTCGTGACCCGATATACTATGGTAAGCCTAAAAAATTAAGGTGGCGGAATGTCGCCGCTGGACATTTGTCGATTGTTGCGCGACAAAGTTGCTTTAAGTCATGCGAAGCCAAAAGACACGTAAAGTCCGAAAAATAGGCAAATACATGTACTACTTATACATGGACATGTATAACGGGGCATGGACATGTGACGGGGTCGATACATGGACATGTGACGGGGTCGATGGTCCATGTATACATGGACCATCGACCCCGTCAAGCTGTTTGACAACAGCTTTTAGTCGATGGTATCCGCCAGAATCTTTGTATTTCTGGAAATAAATCTATTCTATTCTATTCTATTCTACTTATTATTCCCATGCTCGCTGAAGCGCCGTGCGTTGCAGCTACCATAGACACTAACGCTGGAGTTTCCTCTAGTACATACTAGGAAACTGTGTGTCGTGTCCTATGTGAATGACACACTTTCGGCAGCAGGAGACTTACACTCGCTGTAAATACCGAATTCTTCAGTTTAAACTAAGCATTAGGCAGCTTTCCTCAATCCCTTTGGGGCCTCGAAGAAACAGCATTGAGTCAATTGAACACACACGAGACCCAAACAGCATACGGGTTTGTGTTGGTGACGCTCTTTCTCGAATTTTGCGGTAGCCCAAAAGTCGAGCCTAAAAGCATTGCGCCAAACAAATATTACGGTACCCAGAAAAGCGTTGGCTTTTCGCCAAGGTTTGAGTGATCTAGAATAAAGGGAGTGTCCAAAGCACCGTAGACGTTATTATAAAATGTTTAGCTCTTGCTTGATACAAAGTGAGCTCACGCAAAGGGCTCTGGGCTCCACATTCATACGACTCATGAATACGACTCTGGATACCACATTAATAGAACTATGTATTGTTTGTTCGAAAATTTGCCGGTGTTCTTCTCGCAGCTACTTCGAAGATAGGTGAATATGTCAAATACTGAGGTTCTTTTGCAGAGGGTCAACACGTGCGCCCCTGCCAAGTGCATCGCACTCATTTTTGACATTCTTCATTGTTTTGTGTTGTGAAACACAGGGTACTTCAGTTATTCAGCCGCATCACGTAAAGATCTTTTTTTCAAAAATTAAGGTTTTGTCAATGGTTAACAATGTTCAAAGCGATGCACATTGACGCGCGTACTTCGTACGACGGCAATCTTTTTATTTGTTCATACAACTTTCTCGGTTAAAGGCCTCACTGCGTTTATGGAGAAATTGAAGGTTTATCAACGCTACAGCCTTGAGAAGCTTGTTTCCATGAAATTCCTACGCCAGCGTCGGCGTCATTGTTTGTGAGCAAAAAATAATCTTCCGTGTGACCGAAAAATTCAGAAAGATTCGAATAAAACTATCGTTCGGAGTGGGGATCTAGCCCACGTAGTTTGCGTGGCAAGTGGATGTTCTCTTTCGGGAGGCTCGCAAGTGAGCGAAAAGATTTCTTTGCCATGTATCTTAGCAAGTCACTGCTTTGTAATGCAGAAATCAGCACAATTTCACTCAGTTAGTCGCGAAAATGAATGGAGTACGGGGCGTGGCATTACCCGTGCTCTATTAAGAACTTCATGCTCGGTGCAATGCTGTTCGAGTGTTTATTTATTTATTTATTATTTATATATTGCCTACAATGCTATAGTGGCATTATTTTGGGGGGGGGGGGACAAAAAAATCAGTACAATGAAACGCGAAGTAAAACGCATAAGCACACGTGCAAAAAATCACGGTGACATTTATCAAAACAAATGTATGAATCGCGACTTACATTTGTAATACGCGTAGTACATACATAATGCCATAATATTTTCACAGCGTAGAAAAAATAGATAATTACCTGTTGTATTTATTATGTCGTCAGTTAAGCTGTTCTAATGTCTTCTTGTGTTTGGAAAAAAGGAGTGAAAAGTGTTATATCTGCTTTTGAAGGTAGAAATATTTTCTGTTATTTTCTGTATTTTCACAGTAAGTGAATATTTGGTGTGTTTCAACAAGGTAGGTATGAAGATTGATTCTTGCGTTGGAGCGATAAATGTGATGTTATAGTTTAAGCAGTGATTTTTGTCCACGTACACGTAGCGATTCTCATCCCAAGGTGACCTTCATTTGTGAAACGCTGGCGTAGGGTCTATAATTAGATAATACAAACGCCGCCACTTGATTATGACGTTTCGCTGTTTTGTTTATTCGCCTTGGCGGGGTCCTATACTACGCATGCGTAATCATCGTTTGACATGAACTGCAAAAATATGAATATTCCTTGATTTGATGCGTCACCCTGTTTGAAATTGCTGCGAGTAAAGTAAATTATCCTCTCAGCTTTCCTTTTGCTATGGTGGTATCAATGTGTTTGTTGCATGTAAATAAATAATGCAGCGAAATCAAGACCAAGACACTTATATTCAAAAAGTATGTTGATAGTACCTCATAGACCCCATATCGGTTATGTAGTGTGGATATTTTCTTTGAGATGCTCACGCTGCAACAATTTTTAATATTGAAATACATTTTGCATTTTTGCAACCAGTTTATTGTACACTTCAGAGAGAGAGAGAGAGACACAGAGAGAGAGAGAGAGAAACAACATTTATTTACGCAACCGGCGTGCGGGAAGTCACCGGCCACGCAGAGCGCGGGTATTCCCTACCTGAAGACTATGGCTAATAGAGTCCTATAGTCCCAGGGCCTAGATCGTGACGACGTTGTGCTCTGGCTAGGCCTTGGATACTCGGGCTCCTCCGCTCCCGTTGTCCGGGGCGTCGGCTCCTTTTCTACTCTGCTTTGCAAGGGCTTGCTCAAGCCACTGGATGGCCTTTCGTTGCGTGTTTTAGTCTTCGGAGCGTATCCATGCTCCCACCTCTTCGGAATACGTGGCGTCCTGGCACTACCCGTTCCCAGTGTTCACAGCCCTGTTTTACCTGCCCCACATGATGTGGCGGAGGGTGGCTAGTTTCACGCTCGCACACGCTACACTTTGCGTCCACAAACATGTCGGGGCATACGTGCCGAGCCAATGCCTGCGTTAGCACGCAATCTGTTTGCAATTGTCGAAGCTTCACTGCTTCCGCACGTGACAGTTCACAATCCGGGAGCGGAAAGGCTCTCCTGGCCTCTCTGTATGCCGCCAGGATCCCTCCTGAGACGGTGAGGGCCTGCGAAGCCGCGATAGACCTCACTAGCCGCTCCGTGCCCCGCCAGACCATGCCTCGGGCAAAATTCTTGATTGCCTGCTTTGAGTCGCTTAGCACCGTGCGCGTGCCCGGCCTACTTGAGGCCAGGCCTGCCGCCGCCTCCTCTGCCTGGCCGGCTGTTCGGGCGCGCACGGTGCTTGCTGTTAGTGATTTACCGGTAGTAGCGCTGACCACCACCGCTGCGAAGGCGTTGCATCTTCCCGGATACCTTGCGGCGTCCACGTAGACTGCGCCCTCGTCGTTCTGATGTTGACGGGCCAGCGCCGCTGCTCTCGCCGCACGCCTGCCCACATCTCTCTCTGAGTCCGTGTTCTTTGGCAGCGGGTAGAATATGATCTTCCTTGGTGCCTCGTCGCTCATGGGGACTTGTTCTTCTAGCTCCCCGTCCGGTACTGCTCCCGGGCGTTTTTCAGGAGGTAGTATTCCCACCCGATCGAGTAATCTTCTGCCCGCGGTTGTGTTGCTCAGGTAGCTTAGCTGCGAAGCTATCGGGGCCTCGCTGATCTTTGAGTGCGTGTTATGTGCTCCCAGAGACAGCAAGGCTGTTGTCTTTGTGCCTAGTAGGAGCCCGAGAGCCCCCGCATAAGCCTTCCGCATGGTGGCGTCGATCTTGGCTGGTTACGCGCCGCTCCAGCGGTGGAAGGCCCCCGCATATACCGCGTGGCTTATAACAAAAGCCTGCAGCAGATGCAGGAGGCAACTTTTTCTCATGCCCCGGTAGCGGGACGACACTCGCTTGACCAGGCGCGCTGCAACACCCATCTTGGTTGTGATGTTCTTGACCGCCGTGGCGCTGGTTTGGGTGCTGTCCACGAACATCCGCAGGACTCGAAGCCCCGGGACGTGCGGGATTGCCATACGATCACTGGTACGCACGATGATGTTCTCGGCCGCCTCTTGACTTGCTTTCTTTCTGTGCCTCCCAGGTGGTGGCAAAATGAGTAGCTGTGATTTTCGTGGCAAACACCACAAGCCCGTGCCCGAGAGCGCGGATTCCACGGCATCCACTGCCGCCTGCAGGGCCGCCTCGATGTCTCTGTCGCTTTCACCCGTGGCCCAGATAGTTACGTCGTCGGCGTAGAGGCAGTGTCGGATCCCTGGGCCCAGCGCCTCCAGACGCCTGTCCACCTCGATCATGACGATGTTAAACATGAACGGGGAGATGACCGAGCCCTGCGGGGTCCCGACACTGCTCAGCTCTCGTTCTTCGAGCTTCGTTTCTTCCACCTACATCCTGGCCGTGCGGCGAGAGAGGAAGGCTCTGACGTAGCTGTATTATCTTGCGCCCAGCCCCAGGCGGGACACCTGAGCCAGGACGGCCGAGTGCCTAACGTTGTCGAAGGTGCTCTGCAAGCCCAGGGCCAAGATCGCTCGGTTGTCTTGCTTTGGAGTACTGCCCGGTGCTTCAAATACTTCTGGAAGCATGGCGTCTTGCGTTTCCAACTTGTCCCGGAAGCCAAGCATTGAGTCCGGGTAGACATTTTGTACCTCCAGGTAACGGTTCCACCGGGTATTAGGGACGTGCTCCGGCACCTTGCCCACGCAGGACGTGAGCGAGATGGGACGAAGGCCCTCTATACCCGGTGGCTTGTTTGGTTTTGGCAGTAGGATCGTGTTTGCTGTCTTCCAGGCCTTGGGCAGCTTGCCATTACGCCAGCATTCGGTGTAGTAGCGTGTCAGCGATGTGATGGCTGAGTCGCTCAGGTTGCGTAGAGCTTTGTTAGTAATTCTGTCGGGTCAGGCTTCTGAACGACAGTTCAGGTTCTGCACCGTCTGCCTCACTTCCTATTCCTATAGATCTCTGTCGAGGTTGGGGTTCGGCTGGCCGGCGTAGTCTGGGTGGTCTTCGCGACTGGTGATGGGGAATTGCCGACTGGTGATGGGGAATTGAATTACCACTCACTCATCTCAACGGAAAGCCGAACCGCGGTAAAACATCAGACACAAGCTCGTCGACTGGAGCAAGTTCCGTAACACACAACTCGGCGAAGTCGACGATATGCCACCATTGATGAACGAGCCGCTGTGGCTCATGCCCGTTTTGGGGCTACGAAGAAGAAGAGAACGTTTTCGTTGCTCTGGTTCGGGTGAACTCCTGGCTGCAGGTCTTGTTTTTGCTCGCAACATTACTGGTGGAGGTGCTGGGTACGTGTACTTCGGCTGTGTCGGCCATCGTGGAGACAGCTACATTTCCCAGAGCAAGAAGCAGCCGCCGCCTGTGTGGGTTACCCCCTGAATTTGGTCCCTTGACATCGACACCCAGAAAGATGGCCACTATAAGACAAGCCAGGCAGTCCAAACCAACGATGCCCGTGGTTCTCTTCTCGCCCATGTTTTTCATGCGCCAGACACCAAAGCCGTTCCATGGAGATATCTTCGGGGATGTTGATGACTGGCTCGGCCACTTTGATCGGGTTGCCTGTATCAACTAATGGGACGATGTTCGCAAGCTGCGCCGAGTTTTCTTTTACTTGGAGGATTCTGCGAAGACGTGGCACGAGAACCACGAGGGCTCCTTTGCAACCTGGCAAGAGTTTAGCCGTCAGCTCCGTGACGCCTTTTGGAACACCGAGAGGAAGGAGAGGGCTGAACAAGCCATATCCTGCAGTAACCAGTGGCCGAAAGAACGACTATCTATGTTTGTAGAGGACATGCTTCGGCTCTTCAAGCGCACGAACCCTGCCATTCCCGAGAGAAAAAAGGTGAGGCATTTGATGCGCGGAGTAAAAGAACAGCTTTTTGCTGGGCTCGTGCGCAATCCGCCAACGACAGTCGCCCAGTTCATCAGTCAGGCGACCACTATAAAACGTACGCTGCAGCAGCGGTCATCGCAATACGAAAGCCAGATCCCAGCCACCGCATGCTCTATCGGCTCTGACAGCGAGAGACAGGCCCTCGCAGACTTCGTTCGAAGTATTGTTCGGGACGAACTGCGACAGCTTCAGGTGGTGGGATCCCATCAACCTGTGTCTGCCCTCGCTTATGTAATCAGACAAGAAGTCCGGCAGGCCGTCACACCCCTGACCCCAATCACACCACCGATTCCCGAGGTGCCAGTCCTGACATACGCAGCGGCATTTCGATCCCCTGCGCCCCCGGCTACAGATCCTGCTATGCGGCCCAGGTACCAGGCTATGCAGTCATTCAACGCCACTGCTTCTAACCGCCTCACGGCTCAAGGTTCTCGAGCACACCCACCTATCTGCAGTCTACCTCAAGACAAAATGGTAGCAAGGCAAGCACGTGGCTCACCTCGGATAACCGTCCACTCTGCTATCACTGCGGCGAAGCGGGTCACGTATACAGGAACTGTCAATACCGGCAACTAGGTCTCCGCGGCTTCCATCCTGATGCTTGATTCTCGCGCTACGGTGAGCGCCCCCGCGAAATCGAAGCCTATCTCACGGGCCAGTGAACACGACTGTTCAGCACCACCAGTCGAGATCACCGTCGCCTTGCCAGTCTACGTCACCCAGCTTGGACTCATCGTCTTCCGCTCCTTTCAGAAGCCGGTCACCAAGTCACCAAGGGGAAACTAGGAACGGCGACTTCTGGGGGTGAAGTCGCGGCCCGGCGCACTGTAAAAGACCCTCATTCGACGCAACGACCAGACGAGGACCATTCCGGTTTAGCAGTGTTCTCTGACAGCAGAAAGATCGTTTCTGCCGAAATCGCCGTCTTCGTCGACAATCATGCTGTCAACGCCCTCGTCGACACCGGCGCCTGCTATTCCGTAATGAGCGCCGCACTGGCATCTGAACTGAGGAAGGTTACCACACCATGGCAAGGACCCCAGTTACGCACGGCAGGGGGCCACCTGGTGATGCCTACCGGTATGTGCACGGCACGCATTCGTATACGTACGTCGACATTTGCAGGCTCTTTCCTCGTATTGCGCGTGTGCTCTCGGCCAGTCATTCTAGGAATGGACTTCCTTCGTGAATACGGCGCCGTCATCGACCTCCGTGAATTACTTGTGTCGTTCGAGGATCCTTTTTGCGCTGCAACTGACAGTACACAATTTCGGAAAAGAGCACTTCGTGTTACTGACGATTCTCTGACTCTCCCACCTCGAAGCAGCCTCTTTGTCGAAGTGGAATTGGTACAGGACATGCCTGACGATGTAATTGCAGAGGCCAATTTGTCTCTCCTTATTTCATGACAAATCTGTTTTGCCCGAGGAATCATTCAGCCTAGCAATAGGCCTGTTCACCTGCTGGTCACGAACTTCAGCGACGAATATCGCCACCTAACGAGACACACTGCCATTTCATATAGTGAAGAACATGCCGATGCCGATGGTTCGCCACGTTAGCTTTATTTTCATCGAATGGCCACCCTGAAAAGGCGTTCGCGAGCACTCTCGACGTAAACGAGAGACTACCTTCGTCACAACGAGAAAACCTTTTGCGTTTACTCGGCTCATTTCAAGACTGCTTTGCCACTACGTCAAAGGTTAAACAGACACCACTTTCTCAGCCCCGTATCATCACGGAACCCGCCGAAAGACCCATCCGACAACACGCCTATAGGGTGTCGCAAAAAGAGCAAGACGCTATACGTGACCAAGTCCAGCAGATGCTTCAGGACGACGTCATCCAGCCATTAACCAGTCCCTGGGCTTCGCCAGTTGTGCTAGTAAAGAAGAAGGACGGTACGTTGCGTTTTTGCGTTGATTACCTTAAACTGAACAAGGTCACCAGAAAAGACATTTATCCTCTACCCCGGACAGATGACTTGTTGGACCGTATACGCAAGGCTAAATATTTTTCTTCCATGGATTTACGTAGCGGTTCCTGGCAAATCGCAGTGGATAAACACGACCGCGAAAAGACGGCGTTTATTACTCCCGACGGCCTGTACGAGTGTAAAGTGTTGCCTTTCTGTTTATGCTCAGCGCCTGCTACTTTCCAAAAATGACGGATACGATTCTCACAGGGCTCAAATGGCAATCATGTCTTGTTTACCTTGATAATGCCGTGGTCTTTGCAGACACGTTTGAACGAGACGTCCAACGCCTTCATGCAGTACTTCAGGCAATCCGAACAGCGGGGCTTTCTCTCAAACCCGAGAAATGTCATTTTGGATATGAAGAACTGAAGTTCCTTGGTCACGTTGTGAGCCATGCCGGCATCCGCCCAGATCCGGAGAAACCTGTGCTGTTGCCGTCTTTTCCCGTGCCCACAAATAAGCGCAACCTACGCCGATTTCTGGGGCTCTGTGCGTATTACAGGCGCTTTGTCAAAAACTTTTCGAAGATTGCTGTACCTCTCAACAAGCTTACAAGAGACGGTGTGTCGTTTGTTTGGGGTCCCGATCAGTGTCGTGCTTTTGACACCCTCCGAAACCTCCTCCAGGCTCCGCCTGTACTGGGTCATTTTGACGAAAGCGCTGACGCAGAATTACACACTGACGCCAGCAACGTTGGACTAGGAGCGGTATTAATTCAGTGGCAGAATGGTTTAGAGCGCTTGATCGCTTATGCGAGCAGAACGTTATCCCCAGCGGAGAAAAACTATTCTGCAATCGAGAAGGAATGCCTCGCTGTTGTCTGGGCCATAACAAAGTTCAGCCCAAACTTGTATGGCCGCCCATTCAGGGTAGTTAGCGACCACCATTCCCTTTGTTGGCTCGCAAATCCCAAAGATCCCTCAGGTCGTCTAGCACGATGGAGCCTTCGGCTACAAGATTTCGATGTCACCATCGTCCACAAATCTGGGCGGAAACACACCGACGTTGACTGGCTCTCACGTGCACCGGTCGAAAATGCCAACACTCACCTTGAAGACGACGACACTTTTCTTTCTGCCGTATCAGCAACCCGCTTGGCTGAGCAACAGCGTCACGACTCGTAGCTCATTCCGCTCATTGACTACCTGGCAGGACGCAATGCCCACCCTTCTCGAAGCTTTGCACGCTCGCTATCCTCCTTTTGTTTCAGCGATGGAGTGCTTTACAAAAAGAACTTTCATCCTACACGAGCTATGTATCTGCTTGTTGCGCCAACTACGCTTCGTGGTGACATTTTACGTGCGTGTCATGATAAGCCATCGTCCGGACACCATGGCTATACGCGCACGCTGCAACGGATTCAAGGCTCCTACTACTGGCCACGTCTCGCAAAGACTGTAAACCATTACGTTCGCACATGTCGCGAGTGTCAGAGACGTAAGGTTCCACATTTAGGACCAGCGGGACTACTGCAACCAATAGGCCCACCAAATGCGCCCTTTCATCAGGCATAGACTTGCTGGGGTTATTCCCCACGTCTTCGTCTGGAAACCGGTGGATTGTGGTCGCTACCGACTACTTAACACGCTACTGTGAAACGAAGGCGCTTCCAAAAGCAACCGCAGCAGATGTCACCCAATGTTTCATGAACAGCATCGTCTTACGTCACGGTGCTCCAGCTGTCGTCACAACTGATCGTGGGACAGCTTTCAGAGCAGAAATGCTGCAGGAAGTCTTGCGATTAAGTGGCACGGAACATCGTAAAACAACGGCTTACCACCCGCAAGCAAACGGGCTGACTGAATGACTCAATAAGACAATTGCAGACGTGCTGTCAATGTATGTGGACATTATTAACAAGAACTGGGGCGCCATACTTCCCTACGTAACTTTTGCGTATAATACTGCTGTTCAAGAAAGTACCGGTTTCACACCTTTTCGCTTAGTCCACAGTCGCGAGGTGACGACGATGCTCGACGCCATGCTCCTGCCCGACAACTTAGGAATATACCGCACCGATGCCGCCAAATTCGCGCAGTGTGCAGAAGAGGCCCGTCAAACTGCTCGTCACCGTATTCAGCATCACCAAACCACAGACGCACGCCGCTCCAATCTTCGTCACCGTGAAGTTATTTTCAAGTCCGGTGATGAAGTCTGGGTGTGGACCCCTATCCGACAACGTGGCCGTTCAGAAAAGCTTCTTCGCCGCTACTTCGGCCCTTACAAGGTCATACGACGTCTCAGCGACGTCACATACGAGATTCTCCCAGAAGGCACTTCGAGACGTTCCCGTTTCACCCCGCGAACTGAAGTCGTTCACGTTTCACGGCTGAAACCATACTTTTCGCGCTGTGAATCGCCATGAGTGACTGACTTTATTCGTCTCTCCCTTACATTCTTTCTTAATTTTTCTATTTCTCATTTAACTCTTGGCTCCACAACCAACTGTGTTATTCCGCCTTACGCCATTCATTTTTCTTGCAATGCAATTTTCATCTCATTTTCTTTTTTTTGCCTTCGTGTACAGCATCGAGACGATGCTTCTTGGGAGAGGAAGTAATGCCACCATTGATGAACGAGCCGCTGTGGCTCATACCCGTTTTGGGCCTACGAAGAAGAAGAGAACGTTTTCGTTGCTCTGGTTCGGGTGAACTCCAGGTTGCAGGTCTTGTTTTTGCTCGTGACAATATAAACGAGTGGTCAGCGAAGCTGCTGGCCGCAACAGAAGGGGCCACAAAAGAGATCGAGGCACCCGAAGAAATCGAAACCATAGACCTGAGACTAGCCCACCTCCTCGAAGCCAGGCGCTTGCTCCGAAAGCGGTAGTGGCGTAAACGTCACAACAGAAAGCAACGAAAGAAGATCGCAGAACTCGCCCGAGAGATCGAGCAACACAGCAGGCAGACCTGCTCACAGCAGTGGTTTGCACTCTGCAGCCAGGCTAATGGGCAACTTCTCCGCGGCGGCACTTGGAAACTCCTCAGGCAACTGATGGATGAGACCAAGAGCTGCGAATACCAACGTACAAGCATGGCCCGAATCCTTCACACCACCGCTCGTCAACTGAGCGAAGAGGAGATGTTCAAGCGACTGAACGAGCGCTACAGTTCCGAGAACCTCTGCATCAACGAAAGAGTGTTCGATGCAACGTGTATAAACGTCGTCTCTTTTTAAAAGCTGATTTGATCAGTGAAAGCGTGGATTCAAAAGCTACACTGGCCCTTATCGTTGTAGTGTTATCTTTACTAGCTTCTGTCGGGGAAAGTTCGCCAGTAAAATTTGAATCTTTGCATGACGCCTTGGCTGCCCACGTTTTAAAAATCACAGAACAAGAAATACATATCCCTTTTTTATGGTGTGGCAGTTCTATACCAACATATCCTCACAGAAAAACTGTCTGCTAAAGCGACTGTGCAATTCGCTCTACCGAACACAAGGCCACAAGTACGCTTGCACCAATTTAACCGATAGGTACCCATTGATAGCAATTCTTTTATCTCAGACAGCATAGAAGGCTGCTCGATTATTTCACTGAAGCTTTGGTTAAATAACGCACGCTCAAGACACTTTATAGTACCTTACGTGGCCACAATTCGGGATGAACACGCTAGTACAAGCAAATACTAGCATGCTAGTACACGCAATAGGTCGATTGGTATGCTAATTTAGAAAAAAAACTGTGTGCTTACGGTTGGCATTCAAAATCTAACCCTCTAGCTACCTCAATCAAAGCGAACGCTCTGCCGTGACCACCGGCCAAAAATGCGATATCTGCAAATAATTTTGATGGAAGAGGTAATAAATAATCACATTTAAATATAGTATCTAGGGTTTTCATTGCCAGAAACTGAATATGCTTTTGAGATACACCGTAGTGTATGCCTCTTAGAGTTTAGACCATGTCGTACTCTCTAACGTGCAATGGCGTCAGGCTGTACAAGGAATTCTAGCCTTTCGCTGCCTTTTAATGCAACTATCGAGGCCACATTCCAGCCCGAAACTTTACATAAGGTAGCAGAGCCCCGTTACCACTGTACTACCAAGGCTACATGATCTCGGTAGCAGATTTGCTTGGAACGTCGCTATTTGCCGTTTTGGCGTACGTCGAACTCAGAGGAAGTTTGTAATGAAATAAATAGATACTATGTTTCCGATGTCACAGTGCAATATCCTCGTACCTTCATCAGAAGGCACGGGGTAACTCCCTAGTTTCTCTCTCATGGAATCTTTCGCCTTTCTACACAACCTCGTTATTGGCGCCAGCCATTTGTTACAAGTCAAACTTCGTTTTTTTGCGACACCCAGTGTCACTGTTTTGATAGGTTCACTCAGATTTTCGTGTTTGGTCTTCATGATGGTCGGCCAGACGATTCCTAGAATTCCTCAGAAATCTACTGGCTTCAAACTAGGATGGCTTACTTATGAAATTTATTTTCCTATACCTCTGTATTGCAGGCTTTCTTAGCTGTAGCTTTGTGTATCAAAGTCAGTGCAGCAAAAGTGTGCATGCTACCTAAATAAAACATCCTTATGACAATAACCGTTTTGTAGTCACTGGTCACTGCAGTTCATTCGCCGTACAACCCGTTTTTTTTAAATAAATTATACCCTTGTTCAGTAACTATTGTAGTGCAGGTCGAATTAGAACAAGTGGAGCTGTTATATGCCAGTTCCCACCAAAACACTGGGTGCATAGACTGCAACTCGGAGTGGCATTTGAAGAAAAGGGGCATATGTTTGAATTATACAAGCGGAACCCCTTGCATCTTTTATGGCATCACCGAAGAAACTAACACAAGAGAAGACACCAGCGGAATGAAGGCTTAAATAAAAATAAAATAAATTTTATGGTGTGGCTGTATTTCTATTGGGTGCTACCGATCCAACGCAAAGTGTCCTAACCAATGATTTCGCTGCGCACCCATGCTTTTATTAGGTTGCTTTGGTACACAAGACATAAGAACAACAAAAATGGTTATAGAAACGCACAAAGTACATTTTACATTTTAAGAATGCGCATAGTTGCTCTTGAGAGTATCTAAAGAAGTTCCGCTGCCGAAGTATAGTGACCCTGAAGATTTCGGTCGCTGAAAGCCCTTCGAATCCAATTCGGTGGCGGCTAGATATGCCGAAAGGGCTCTCTCCCAGCCGATCACTCTCGGACCAAATTTGCGGCGTCTGCCATCGGATCGACTCGCCGCAACTTAGTTGAGGAATTTAAGAAAAAATTGGAGGCCAAGCCCAATTCGCTCGTCATGTCACAGACAAGAAATATGCGCTTAGCAGAAGTGCTCATTGAATTGATGCGCAACCAACCTTTCTTATACAAAAAACGCCACTGCAAGCAGACAGCTTGCTAAAAGAAGACTTGTAAAACAACATAGGAAACTAGGTCGTATTGACTGGGAAGTGCGACTTGCTCTGCTTACGCTGTCTTGCTTCTTAAACCACGAGCACCTTGCGATGTACGTACATTCATTTTATCTCGAGTTGCGACGAGCGTTGAAACGTGCAAAACCAAATTTCTAGCTCTTCGTGAGTGCAATGGAGTTGTGAGCAACCGACAACGTTTGGACTACAGCGTATCTTTGCTGTGCTCGACCCGTGGTTGATTGTCAAGTCAGCAGATGGGGCTATATAGCTATTGGGCGAATTGAGCGGTGTGGTGCGCGTCCAGCTAGAACGGCGGTGCGTTTAGGCGACAGGAGAATTCCACCCGCTCTAGAAAGCAGATTTTCAGCGTGAAGTTGGGGTCACAATGCAGATTTTAACAGACCAACGCGTGTTTTTCTACATTTTTTGGCAGTCTCTCCACCGTATAAAATTGGTATCATGGCATTTCGGAACGCTAGATCAAGCTTGCTTATATTTTTTTAAAAGTGCACTATATCATACCGTCGTACTGGTGGGATAGAAATTGTTGTTTTATTGTTTTGTGTCGAAGACAGAACGTGACGACTAGAAATAATCGATGACTCTTGACACGACATCGACTTTGTCGCGATGATCAACAACCTCATTCATGCTGTGACTTAGCAGGAAAAGCTGTTCATTTTGCTCTCGTGTACAGTAGTGGAAGTTTCAAATGGCTCAAAGTTTACGGCGATAAAGAGACTTCGCATAAAATATCGGTGACAGTTCTGGCGAACGATATTGACTGTCTCGGCAACATTGTGGACCCATGATGATGCCCTGACGTTTGTGCAGAAAAGATAAAGCATGGCAGTTGGTTCAAACAATGAGCAGGATTCGGCATGGAGTGAATTTTTCGCTGCAC
Source organism: Rhipicephalus annulatus (assembly GCA_013436015.1). NCBI lineage: Eukaryota > Metazoa > Arthropoda > Arachnida > Ixodida > Ixodidae > Rhipicephalus > Rhipicephalus annulatus. Next base: position 19,916 of record WOVY01002560.1, on the reverse strand, counting down.
TGATTTAACAATTCTGAATTGCTATAAAAAGTTACTCAGATCTAACACCGTATGAATTCCACCCGTTGGCGTAAAATAATGCCATATTGTACTTCTGAAACAATATTTTACGTAAGACTGAACTAGCCTGTCTTCATCAAAATCTAATCTGATAATTGACTACACATGAAATTGCAAGTTAAATGTTTTGTAGGTGAGTCTACTAAATAAACACATATCAGGGTGCTCATATCACTAATTGTATGTCCTACTGCTGATACGCTTCAAATTTTCACTGCAGAGCAACTAAGAAGCCACTCTAGTCAAATCGGGCTATTTGAGCGCATACCACGTGCTTCTGAACAACAGGATGGAAAGGTTCCAAGAATCCTAACTGCGTACATTCAACGGCTCCCTAACGGACTCAGTCTTTGTTTACGCAAACAGTTTAATAATAGAAAAGAGTGGTTCAAAAGATACTGTAGTGTTGCGCTTGAAGCTTTGTAGTGTAGCGCTTTGTAGCTTTGTAGTGTAGATTCGTAGCTTTGTAGTGTAGCGCATGAAAAGCTGGACATGAATAAGTACGTTTTTGCCATCGTAGTGATACGTACTTCAGCACAAAACTTTCTTTCCCTCTTTTTGCTTGTGGCATAGTCGGCGGTAGGGGAAATTTTACTACATCACCATAGCGATTACCACTTCCCAAGAAAGTGTCAGTCTTTTTTGCAATCCCACTGCAATTGATGGGCACACAAAACAATGGGGGGTCACCTTAAGCTTCGCTTTCAAGAGTGAACGCGATAGCCATATCTTGTTTCTGATGCGTACTTGAAACACTTAGTGTATGATGTGTTTTCGAACATGCGGTGAACCCACTGCCTGGCAATTAGAGTTCAGTAACGAATGTGCGTCTTGTAGTGGGTGACTGTTGTTATTCTATGAACTCATTATGGTCATCTCATGTTCTGACGCCCGATGGCAATGCACGCTTGTACTACGCATTATGACGGCGATATTTCACGTTGTAGTGTGAAGCATGTATACTAGACACGTGTGTTTGTGAAGCTTGTGAGTGGCGTTCACCGGATTTCCAAGTAGAACAAGTTATTTTTACTCTATTAACAAGGAGAGGCATGTCTGCTAGGCAGAACACTCGCAAACTACCTGGGATCAATCCCCACTCAGATCTAGAATGAATTATTACTTATCATATTAGCATCTTGATTTCGCGATCATGTAACGATCATTTTTCGCTCGCAACCATCAACGCCGACACCATAATTTCTGCGGAGTTAGCTCTTTAACGCTATCGCGTTAATATAGCTTGTTTCATCGGCAGCTGCTAACGATGGCATGGTTTTGACCTAACTCGAAAAAGCTTGCCCACTCCTGTAACAAGAACGCCTACGGGAAGCTCAAGAGCCACGTTTTACTACCTCGTTTGCTCCCCCCCGCTCCCCATAATCAATCCTAAAAACTCAGTGGCTTGATTGGCTGGTTGTATTTTAGCTTGACAACAATCTTATCTTTCGCACTCTGCTGTCTTTCAGTCACATGAGTGCCGCTGTGTTGGTCTAGCGGCTACGGCACTCCACTTCAGACCTGCGGGTCGCGGGATTGAATCCAGGCTGCAGCGGCTACATTTCTACGGAAGCGGAAACTCTGCAGGCCCATGTTCTCAGACTGAAGAACCCCAAGTGGTCAAAATATTTGGAGCCCTCCACTACGACGTCTCTCATAATCATATGTAAACCCTACATAGTCAAATGTAAACCCTACGTTAAACCCTACATATAAATCAACATATCAAACCAGTCACTTGCGTTAGATCAACAAGGAGAATTATGACTACCGACATTCTCATTGTGTAGACCACCACTAAATCATGGTGCCATTCTCCTTATCAACTTTAGTGTTATCACGAGATGATATTCAAATTTGTGTTTAGGCAACAAACTAGTGCATTGTAGCTAGCCCATGGTTGCAAACATTCTTAAAAAAAGTTGGTAATAAACTTTTAACCACGAAGAAAATGTTAGTAACAGCAGCTGTTACTAACCTTCTTGGGCGATTACTACCCTTTTATGACCATTTCACTACCCACCTTAGCAAACGCTTAAAGGTTTCAACGGTTACTACATTTTGCGTACTGTTAGTAACTTTGACTAATCCACGTATTTAATGACCTTGCTAAACAAACGATAGAGGTTATTACCACGAGCGTCTAACAAGCTATTTTTAACAAGGGATGCATTGAAGTTCATTAAGGCAATATATGTAAGCTTACCACCCAATTTATGTCTTGTATATTAGGCCGTGTTGAGGTGGTAATATACAAAACCGACATAACTAAGTGTTTTTCTTAATATGATTGATTAAAAGTGTTACACTACGTTACCTCAGTGATCTAAAAATCTGTACGTTTAAAAAATAAAGGCGTGTAACTTAAATTATACATCCCACAACACAGCCACCGACCAACACCAAGTGCTTTCCCCAAAGTTAGAGCCATAAATACTCCTGCAACCGCTTAGGAACTGTACATCTCACGTAGATTTGTGTAAATGTGCTGTTTAACTTTGAGATTATGTGCGTAGTTACTCACTACTTTATAAAAATAATTATGTTCGTGAATACGACTGTTATAAAACAGGTAATTTGCGAGGCGAAATGATCGCACCTCGTACATTTTGTTTTGCCAGCAACCATTACTACCAACGTTGATACCCATTACTAACTGTGTCATTAACGGTGGAGGTAATAGCGGTTACTAGCCTCGCCGTTACTAACTTCCCTTACCAGCCGGTTAGTAACATACGTGACAAGTACTTATTCACCGATCTTACTAAGTACTACAGCATTTTTTAGGAGTGTAGTTTCTCACAGTCATGTGCTCCGAATGTACCGCGCAAGTGTCAGCTACGGGTCACTGATGCTGCCGAGCAGAGGTAGGACACTGTGTCGAGGAATTTTTGCGAAAAAGAGGTAATGAATTTTCTTGTCGCTGTGCCAGACCTCATGCAAACTTCAAAAAGCTCCCGCTCAAATGCTATTACGTGAACAGTACCAACGAAAATGGCATTAGAGAAATGTAGCCAAAGGATCACAGCAGCAGGCAGAGTTGCAGTGTGGTTCCTTGGCCGCCGAAGACAGCTCTCTAAATGTGATAGGTTGCAGTGATTCTTGCGCCAAGCCCGTTAAAAGACCGCGCAACACTTTTTTTTGCATGGTCAAAAAACGCTGCCGATAGGTAGTAGAGGCGCCCGAGAGAACACGAGCCAAGTGTTTTAGCGCAGCACGTGGCCTAGAATTCACAATAAGTTATCAAAGTCAGCAAAAAATTGCTTTCCCTTCTGTCCATAAATGATAGGAGACGCTCAAAAATCACTCGTAGAATACCCATCTATCAGCCATGGGCTAATTGGAACAAGTCACAGTCAGTCATTACAGACATCGCCGCGAGAGGTAATCAATTGTCCACGCGCATGCACGCCATCGCAATGAAGTAAAAAAAAAAACGTGCTCAAGGTTATGAGGCAACACGTGACATGTTGGTTTGCCCTTCCTACTTGTCCCTGAATAGCTTTCAGAGTTTTCGTTGGGATGAGAAAGGAGAGAATGTGATTGCAGCGTGTAACAAGTCTCGGTAACTACGCTCGTAGTGGACGAATTCCTAAAATTTTGCGGCGTTGAATTTTTCTCGCAATAAGCTTCCAGTGAGATATTTTCATGGTCTCTCAAAAAAGTGTTTCAGGGCCCCTTTCAGGAGGTATTTCACAGAGACAATAAGCAGAAGAGGACAATGCGGAACGAGAAAAACGCAAGTTCTAGAGATGTGTATGTAAAATACCCGACAAAAAGCTGACAATCATGAGCCCAACCATTTGTTCATTACAGTACACATATAAACTGATGTAAGTGAATCAAATAACGAAACTTTTGCATCAGCTTCGCTTTTTAAAAACGCCAGGCCTGCGTGAAAGGCCCCGCACAGTCAAAGCGAAAACTAGAATGGGCCCTTTAAAAGCCTTTTCGGACCTTCTTGATACCCACTGTATTATTATTATACAAAAATTTGGGCAGTGGGCCGGCACTCGCTATGCTATTTCTCATCATTCTTCTGAGAAGAATACTCATCGACTTGCTTCAAAACTTCGTTGACAATATTTCTGTTGAGAATTTGCAATGAAATTGTTATTCACTCATAATTTTTGAAATACTATTGAGGAAGTATTTTGTAAACAATAGTTCTCTTCAGCACTTTGCAATAGAAATTCGATTGTCTTATTTCTATGAAAGTTAGACCAAATATTTCGTAAGCGATATTTCTGTTGAGCACTTTGCAATAAAATGTTCATTGCCTCATTTCTATCAAAAACCAATCATGAAATATTCCATAAAGAACATTTCTGTTCAACACTTTGCAATAAAATTTTTATTGTCTCATTTCTATACAAAAACCATAGATGAAATACCTCGTAAGCAATTATTCATGGAAAAATTGAGACGCACGCCCGCTCATCTTCTCCAGCACGCACGCTTGAAGGAGGGAGAAAAAAACCAAAAGAAAACAAAGGTGAGAACCGCGGACACTGCTTCGTGTTCGCGGTGCGGCCGCTCTATAGTGCACGGGTGACAGTAATGAAACACTGGCGTATATATTGATGCTCATGTTCTACAAAACAAATTCAACTGTTGATTTTAGGAAATCATGGCAATCAAGAAACACATGGAAGGCAGCAAGACAGAGAAAAATCAAAATTGAAAATTGGTTGTTTGGTGTTTGATTCGTAGTTGCGTAATCTTATGATGAATTTGAACATCAAGTATACAGAAGTCAGCAGGAGAGTGTATGTCACCGACATTTGCTCACTCTTTTGAATATTAAGTATGGTTTTGATATTCCAGCATGGATTCGTAGCAGTGAACCACGGCGAATACAAACAGTGGCCTCGCCGTGGGAGTCTAGTTGCAAAGGTACTCGGCTGCTGACCCGCAGGTCACGTTCAAATCCCGGCTTCTGCGGCTGCATTTCCGATGGAGGTGGAAATGTTGTAGGCCCGTGTGCTCAGATTTGGGTGCAGGTTAAAGAACCCCAGGTGGTCGAAATTTCCTGAGCCCTCCACTAAGGTGTCTCTCATAATGAAATCGTGGTTTTGGGATGTTAAACCCACATATCCATTAAAATACAACCAGTGTACTGCTGTGGACATGATGTACCAGCATAAAAAAATCCCACTTTCTAAAGAACAACTGCATGCAGTAACAATAAATATTTGGAGGTTTGTTCTGTACCATTTCTTGACTTCTTCTGCACGCGGACGTTCACGAAAGAGATGTGCAGAAGCCTTATTTATTTGGAGGGAGACCCACCTTTCCGTCACTAATTTGTGTTCTTCATACTTGAGCTTGGTGCTCGTTTCGGCATTTACTTGAACAGTGGTGAGATGCTGAATAAAAGTAAGAGTAGCCACTTCTTATAAACAAGATCAGTTACAGACTGAAAATGAGTACAAAACACTCTCGCGAAATATTGCATATAAGTTCTAATCGCGGAAATAAGTAATCGTTGAAGTCCTAAAAAGGCGCTGCTGCTCGTGCGTGCAGCTCGCGGCACTTCGCGCGTACGAAAGGCAAATGTTAGAGCATAGCCACGCTAAAGTACCTATGCAACGTTTACGTGCGAAAACGCATCGCTCTAAGCAATTGAGAATAGGCTGCTGTGACTGACACGCGTATACCTCGCGACAGAGATAAGCGAAATTGCTTAAAGTACGCGCACGTGCGAGAAAATGCGTATGTTTTGACAGCTGAACAAAGCCTCATCGCGCCGGTATCCGATGTTCGGTGAGCGAAACACCTTCGGTTCACGGGGAAGCACTAAAACGACGCACGAACACACGTATATGTTTCTTGCAGAACCGCGCACCCCAAACCGAAGTCGGAGCCGAAAGCGCTCACCATTGTTGTCTCGAGTTATGAAGCCACACAAACTTTTCGCCGTTCAAATGCATCTTGAATGGCGACGTGTTGAAGAGGTGTTCCATGGTTACGTTGATGTGAAGTCCGTTGAGAGAGAGGCATGAAGATGTGGAAGAATGAAACAATGGATGCCAAATAATAGGGAAGTTGCCTTCGAACTCAAGGACACCGTCACTCTGAGCTCAATATCACACCTTATGTCAACCTATTGCCACCAATGCCTTGTACTTGTTGCCGGTAGGCCTCCACTGTGTCTTTGTTGCAAGTGAGTGAGGCATGTCCGTCAACATTGCAAAACACTGACGTGCTTGCAGTGCCATCGATTTGGTCACTCGTCAGATGCCTGCATGTCGACTTCTGTGCTTTGGCCAGAACAAACTGTGTTCTGGCCAAAGCACAGAAGAGCAGCACCTGGATGACCTTATTTATGTCACTGAGGTAGTTGATGTGACAGGAGAAGCAGCGGGAGGAGCAGAAGGTGCCTTAAAGGAAGCTGGACACTTGTCAATGAATACCTTTGGCACGCAAAATAACACTGCTAACGACGCCAGTGAAAGCATAAATGAATGCAATGCTGCAGAAGAACACCACATGCAAGGCCTCAAAGACAAGCCTTCTGACAATGAGGAACAAAAAGGAATGAATAGCTGTCAGACAAGGTAGCGTCAGGCACCGATGACCGATGAAGCAACAACGAGTGCGCCGAACACCACAGAGAAAGTGTCTTCATGGGGTCCACGTGTCACCTTTGGAGACCGAGGGACGCGCCGTCTATGCTAGCGTCCTCAGGAAAGTGATTCTAAAAAGTGCAAAGAAGGTAAAGTTACAGGTTACCCTGCTGCTAAAGGAGACCTACAAAATGTTTAAGATAGCAAAACGACTACCGCGTCTAACAATTCCATGTGTGTAATGACACTTAAAGATTGTTGCATAAGGCATGAAAGACGTCAGATTACGATTTATTCATCATCCCACACGTGTTCGAACCGCTGTATGCTTTTTATTAGTTAGAAAGCACTTGAATCATTCTTTGACGTCGCACCCAAGTCGATGGGGAAGTACGCCTTATTTGTTACGACTTTTTTCTCATTCCCATGATTTGAGGTTTATCTCTGCCTATGCTTCCTCCAAAGTGAATGACAGGAAGGCTTTGTTCCTCTCTTTAACTTCGCTGGTAAACACTGACAAAAGTTTGTGTTCGAGACTTTATTGTGTTTGTGACGCGAGAGATATTATATAGCAAATCATTATGATGCAAGTGCAAGTTTACTGCAAAAAATCATTCAAAGACCACAAATTGGTTGATGTGAGAGCGCATGCACTTTCCTCGGTGATGTCAATGCATCTCTCACGCTTGGCTTGACCGTGAGTATGTATCTCTAAGCCTATGATCTCACATTTATAATTATGCTGTAAAGCCCATATTTTTTACACACCAGTGCTAGGTCACTGTTTTTCGGGGACATGAATATTTATGTAAAATCCTTCTAAACTGAGACCTACGGGAGCCTAACGTACAGTTGTTGCGCGAAGATTGTTTTGTTAAAATAGTAGGAGAATCGGTAGAAATGGTAACACAGTCTCGATCGACAGCTGCCAAATTCGGCTCAATGGGAAAGCATCAGAGAAAAAGTTAAGTATCAGTCGATTAGTATTTCTTGTGGAATAGCGCAAACGAAAAAGCTGAAAAACACCATCTTTATGATTTACTTCATAGGCTTCATACTTTCGAAAGTCAACAGCCGGGATTGTACGTGGGCGAGATACATGTGAATCGAGCATAGATAAAAAACGATACAGATTTATACATAACAGCAAAGATTCGTTCCCGTGTTACGCACTTCACTGAAGAGGAACCCACTGAAAAGTCCTTAGGGGATAAAAGGAGAAATGCTATTTCTAAACAGATACTGCAGATTCCGTCGTGGGGTTCTCTTTGCACAGAGACGTGTGAAATAAGAGCCGCATTGGAACATTACTACAAAAGTTTGCTCACCACAGCTGAGCTTCAGGAGAAACTTAGGAAGAAGCTGACCACTTCATTGCCCTTGTACTTCAGTTAAAAAATGATGATAGACTCACCCAAGATGGGCCGATAACCACAGAGAAAATAAATTTGCAAGAACAGCATTGCAGAAGGACAAAAGTCCTGGCTTAGATGGCCTTAGTGGCGAATTTTACTTAGCATTTTAACAAGTTCTGATACCTTTCCTTAAGAATCTTTTGAAGGAGGCCTATAACGTGGCGAACTTCTTCCTTCTTTCTATCAAGGCCATACAACATTATTCCCAAATAAGTACTGCTCCTGACGCATTAAAAAGAGTTAATAGATATAGGTCCATATTGTTATCTAACGTTGATTTCAAAATATCTGCGAAATTGTTGATGAATTGGCTACAGACAGTGAATTCTTAATGTGTTGGTGACCACCAAACATGTGAAATTTGCGGTCGCTCTATACAGACAAACATTTATATTGCATGGTCAGTTCTTGAGTGTATTGATGGTAGCATGGACCAAGTAGTCCTCCTTCAAATATACCTTGCTAAAGCATTCTATAAGATACACCATGTTTTTGTTCCGGCTCCTAAACACCTGCAGTTGGGTAATGTACTGTACAAAAGTATTTCACTATGTTATAAGAAGTGCACATCCAGGCTAGGTAAAAACGCACACCTTCGAATACAATTGAATTGAATTCATTTATACGTCAGGGATGTCGACTCTCGCCTTTGCTTTTTGCATTTTATCTGGAACCATTATGTTTAGGTGTGCTTTTGAAGTCATGCATAAGAGGCTACCGATATGATTCTGAGGAAGTTAAAGCTCTAGTTCTGCAGAATACATTGCCTTCTTTTCCATTGATGGACCCTGTGTCAAAGAAGCTGTCAACACTACGTTTCTGTCAAGTCGCTGGCGCTAGCATTATATTTGATATAGCTAGTGGCTTCTGGCTAAGCACGTGAGCCCAAACTCCTTTGGTCTTCGCAAATATCTATTCCAATGCGACTTCTATGATGTAACTTGGTGTGATTCTCGATAACTATTTTAACAGCGGCCAACACTGTACTGCTGCAAAAACTACGATCCGACGAAATGTGTAAACATGGCATGGACGGGAGATTTCCATTTTCGCCAGTGCGAAAGAGTGCGATATATTCCTTGCGTCAAAGCTTATTTATGTTCTGCAGGTGTTGCACTGCTCTCATGTGCACATTCAAGGTTTTCATTGGACATTTTTTTCTGCTTTATTTGGAGCTCTTCCTGGGAACCCATGAGAAGAGACTCTTTCTTCCGCTTGAAAAGGGTGGCCTCGGCGTTGTGCATTAGTTCGCGTGACAGTTGGTATTGCGATTTTTTCACCTCAAGGATGCATGCCACTCTTTTCTTTTAGTAGTGCTTTGTAACTGTTTATGTTACCACCTTCCTTTATTCGTGTCACAACAAGCGTTGCTAAAAAATTGCCGTTGTGAAGATTCGCTAAAATTTCTGATACTGCCAATATTTTGAAAGCCAGGCTTAGCTTAGAGTATTTGTATACTACTGACCCAAGAAACTCGACCGCAGCACCTGTGAATACCCTTTTACCCAAATCCGTTTATCGAAAGTCATATTCGCTTTTGTATGGTCATGATGTATTATGTCGTGTACGTAGAATGTGGATATCTCCTTCAGCGAAAACATTTTTATTTAAACTGCACAGCTTCACTCTGCTAGTGAAAACGTGGCTGAGTGAAAAATCAATATCTGTGCCCTGGTCAGTGAACTGTAGATTGTGCCACGAAGCTGAGACGATCGAAAATTGTTTTATTCATTGTCACGACGACTTTTATTTTGGGACATTGTAAAGAAACAATAAGAAATAGAACTACCCATCACAGTTCATGGTATTACGTTTCTCTCTTTCAAAAAGAGTTCGACAAATTATACTACGTATGACCTGTTCATGTTGTTGGGAGTTTATTCACTATGAAAAGTCGCACGATTGATGGACACGCTGAGCCACCACGGTCGACGAGATCCATCTTCCGAGAAGCAGTTGCTCAAGTGCGCAATGTTCAGATTTTCGGCACTGTTCCGGAGTGGCTTCCACTTTTTGACGCTTGCGTGTGTTTGCCTGAATTCTGATGAAGTATGTTGTGCGTACTTCACTGGTCCACTGGTCATGATTTCATGCCATAAAGAAAAAAACAGGGTGGTTTAGTGGTGGAATACTGGAGCTGGCACGCTGCGGACCGCGTTCAAGCCTCATTGTGTCACTGGAAGTAGGTTTTTTATTTTGTGCGTTGTTGTTGCGCACACCAACGGCAGTGGCGGACAACTAAGGTGCCGCGCGTGACCAGAGTGTTGATCTCATAACAGCTTTCAATGTGAAACACTGTGTGAAACACATACTATCAAACAGATAGTGTTGTTCAAGTGTCTCAGAATTTCCACATGTCATACACATCTACACAAATACGCACCAGATTTCTACTTCTATTGCACCTTATCATCCCCGAAGCGCCATTGTAAGGTATATAAAGAAGGACAAGAGAGAACTGTCGCATGGGCCCCTGCAGCTGATGTGATTCCCAATGCGCCGAACGGGTGTGGGGAACCTTTCCAGCCTAAGAGACGTGTACCACAAAAAACGTGACCTCGAAGGCGATTTTGTATCGATTAAAAAAAAAACCACCTCCAAGACTACTGCTGTGCTTGTGCTCGTCTGAGAGGACCTACTTTATTTCGTTTTACGTGTCTTTTGCGTGCAATTAGCGCCGTGTAAGATGTAGCGCCATAGTGGCAAGGACACCATGTCAATGTGCGTTTTTGAAGAAATTTGAAACAAATAAATTAGAGTCGCAGGAGCAGGCAAAAACGTTTGTTCTTAAGCTATATTCTTTGAAAGCACGTGTACACTTTGTCACAGTTTTATCAACGCGCGCACGAATAGATGGGCTTACTGCACTGCAACTAATGACAGTGCAGCTGCCATATCTTGAGTACAAATTTTAAAGAAGAAATAAAGAAATAGGTGGCATTATGAAAAGACCCGCCTAGCGGTAAATTTGTAGTAAATACTCAGCTACACATACCATGCACGTCGCTGCACGGGAGTAGCTGCCGTCGCATTTGCCTCCTGTCGGCAAGACCTGAAAAAATAATAGTAAAACGGAAAGCAAACTATGGATATAGCTGCCCTCACGTCTTCACATAAATTTCATTCGACGCATTTGACATCTTCATTTCGCGAAAAACAGTCATAAGCAATTGCCGCAACTAAAACAAAGCAATTTTTGATGCCACGCACACGTTAATAAGACTGGTTGGCTTATTTAAAGAATTACGTTTAAAGAATGGTTGGCTTGTTTAAAACAAACATTTTTCTCAATTCACAAGGTGTCTTTGATGGCCCTCGTAACAAGAGTACCAAGCAATCTGCGGACGCCAGACATAACGGTCCAGGGTGATTATACGTAAGTTCGAACAAAGCATGGCTGGGGGACCTCCTAAGTTTCTTTCAAAGTTTAATATATTGATTGATCCAACCAACAAGACCGCGGGCCCCAGCCGTTTGCCTAATGATGCACCGAAGGTGGGTGACCGTGTTGGCGCTTCTGCTCCTTGTGATGATTCCACCGACAGCTCAACAGTGGAAGAGGTGGAATCGGAAGCCGACTTCAGGACATTCAATACCCGCCGGTTGAAAAGGACGCACCACGTCCCAGGGATGCAGAAAATGGTCCAACACCCGCGTTTTTACGCCGATTCTTTAGATACAGAATGGCCTTCGCCACCGACCGGAGCAATAAAAACCACAACAAGAGCTGCAACTTCAAAGGGGGCGGAAAATATAGGCAAGGTACTGAGAAAAATCAAAACTATGCTGAAGCATCTACTAAACTCTATTCGTGCCTTTCTCGATGAGCTACACATGCCAGGTGCGAAAACAGCAGTGCAGATCTTCAACATGCTAGAACCGCTACTGCTGACCCTTCCATAAACAATATGGCGAATTTGTTTGTTGTACGTGTGCGCACTTCTGATATAATGCAGGGGAACGCACGAGGTTTGCGAAGCCGATTGTCTGACTTTCGACAACGAATGGTTAAATACAAAATTCCGTTGATTATATGTGAGCCGAATATGATGTCATCGTTTCGGATGTCCGGATACGTAACTTTGTGGTCACGGGATGATCGAAATGCGAGCAAAGTAATTATATGCGTATGTCGAGATTTAACGTACGTGAGGCATGCCGTGGTTCCTCACGCTTCCAACGACTATATTTGCTTATATATACGAAGCACAAGCGACGTTCATTAGCAATAATTGGTGGATATATTTTCTTAGTAGCCACGTGGACTGTTCCCATCTTTTGTCTGTACTCCAAGCTTGCCCTGGACCAGATGTATTAGTTGGGGATTTATAGCACATCATCCCATGTGGCGTTCTGCCTGAATGAACACCCGCGATAGGGACATTGCAGATTTTGGGCTTAATCAGGGCCTGATGTTCATGAACGATGGCTCACCTACTTACCTCCGTGGTGCATCATACAGCAGCTGTCCGGACGTATGTTTTAAGAGCAGAAGTCTCTTGACTACCACCTGTTGGTTCGTAGACGTTGAAACACATGGAAGTGACCATCTACCTAAATATATACAGCTAAAAGTATTTCGCCGTTCGACTCCCCTGCCTGTGAAAAGCGTAGGGTGGTCAGGATTCTAAGCTTCTGTAAACTCTCAGTGCGGGAACATTCAATTTATATCTGAAACAGAAAGCCTCATTGCATCAGCCTTAACAACGCATACGAAACTTGTGAGTGTATCGCTACCAAGATCACAACTTGACACACAATATGAATACCTTCGCGCAATCCGTCGCCGGGCAGAGAAGAAATACAGGAGGATGAAATCACCATCTGACCTGTCTACAGCACGCCAAGCTCAATGACATGCATTGCGACAACTCGATAAGCTGGACAGGCAACAGTGGAAGGTGTTTGGTGGCTCTCTTTATCCCAGGAAACCCCTGCTCGAATATGCCAAATTGTCCGAAGCCTTCAGACGCCTACGCAGCAGTTGTTCCCTTTCCGAGCTTTGGCTCTAAAGCAAGGTGCACCTGAAGTAGAGGTTGCAGATGATTACTGCCACTTACTCGTAGGTATGTTCTCCTCACCGATATCACCTTCGTGTTTAGCCTCACCGCCATCCAGCGACGACGGCCTCTACTTACCATTCACAATGCACGAACTCGAAGCTGTGATTTATGCGTCCCGACAGTCGTCCGCACCAGGGTCTGACGGAATTACTGATTCGGCTCTATATCTCCTCAGCCAGGAAGCAAGGCAGGCTCTGTTGTCTATCTACAACTCTACGTCGGAAAGGGCGACAGTTCCAGAGAGTTCGAAGGGCAGTCGCTTAGTGGCCTTACTGAAATCAGGCAAGTGGTCACACGAGTTGTATTCTTATAGACCCATTGCCCTAGCCAGTGAAAGTGATGGGACGCATATGATGCTGGCAAGATTGGAATGGCTGCTGGAGAATAATGACGGCTTACCAGATTTCGTAAATGGCTTCCGTAAAGGTCGATCATCTATAGACGGTGTTGTAGACCTAGTTTCTTCTGTTGAAAAAGGTAGGGGCTCTTTTCTTAGATATAAAGGGCGCGTACGATAGCACCTATCACGAGGCCATTCTTGACACCCTATAAAACAATGGCGTAGGTGGCCGACTACACGCATGGTTAGTGAGCTATCTCAGAGGGCGCACAATTTTTATGGTAACATCTGATGGTGACACGACCATGCACCTCGTAAGCCTTGGAGTTCCGCAAGGCGCCGTCCAGAGCGCCATGCTTTTTAACATAGCACTCGTTGGCCTTGCAGCTGAGCTTCCCGATGTTTTATGCATAAGGGCATCTGGAGCAACTCGTCCACAACTGCGAGCAAGATTACAACAAGGCACATCAGTAACATCTAAGTACTTGCGCCATCAGGGCCTCTAACTTTCAATTGGAAAATGTGCTGCATTAGCAATTACGAAGAAATCAATGTCGCGGTACCCAATTTTCGCTGACGGAGCAGCGATTCCTGCGGTCAAGCACCACAGCTATTTAGGGGTCATCATTGATCGCAACCTGTTCTGGTCAAAGCATGTGACTGTGCTGCGAAACAAACTAATCAGTTTTGTGTATGTTCTTTGTGTTATAGCAGGACTGAAATTTTTTCTTTTTTTTTTCTTTGGGGTTTAACGTCCCAAAACCACTATATGATTATGAGAGACGCCGTAGTGGAGGGCTCCGGAAATTTAGACCCACCTGGGGTTCTTTAACGTGCACCCAAATCTGAGCACACGGGCCTACAACATTTCCGCCTCCATCGGAAATGCAGCCGCCGCAGCCGGGATGCGAACCCGCGCCCTGCGGGTCAGCAGCCGAGTACCTTAGCCACTAGACCACCGCGGCGGGGCAGGACTGAAATTGGGCCTTCAGAGAAAAGTCTTCTGAGTTATGCAAGACATTACTTGTGCGCTATATACGGTACAGCTCACCTGTACTTTCCGGCTTGCGGGCAACGTGTCTTCGTACTTTAGAGAGCCTTCAGGCACGGTCACTGAGAATATGCCTTGGCCTGCCACGGAGCACGTCAACCTCCGGCACTATAGAAGAGTCCTGCACTTACCCTATACATGCTTACACGTCCTCTGCGCCTCTTCGAGTGCACCTTCGTGTTCTGACCCGACATGCACAGCACCCGTTGTCTTCGCTACAAGCGGACCGACCAGGCTGTACCTATTTACGATGCCTCGATACGCATAGACACATGATCCCTTCAGGCTTTCCACCTGCCCTAATCCCTGCAGTGCCTCCAAGGATATTGATTAAACCGCTGGTTTGCCTTTACATACGTGGAATTTCGTATAAGTCATGTGTTTCTTATATTGCCCTCAAGCACCTCACCTTGGCACATTTGGATGACCGATACAGCGACTCTGTGCAAATTCACACCGATGGATCTGTAACTTCGTCTGATTCAGCGGCAGCCTTCGTGATTCATCAACTCGGTATTTCACGACAGTACAAATTATCTCACAGGTCATCTTCGACAGCTGCAGTACTTGTTGCTATACAGGAAGCCATAAAGTTTGTGAACGGCCAAGCAC
Organism: Rhipicephalus annulatus; assembly: GCA_013436015.1. Classification (NCBI taxonomy): domain Eukaryota; kingdom Metazoa; phylum Arthropoda; class Arachnida; order Ixodida; family Ixodidae; genus Rhipicephalus; species Rhipicephalus annulatus. The sequence continues at coordinate 4,806 of WOVY01002560.1, read as the reverse complement.
CACGTAAATGGACGATTCTGTCCGATGCAAAATCAGCGCTTCAAGCTATCTATTCTCGCTCGAGAAGAGGCCAATTTTACGAGTTAGCGTTAGGAATCGTCCAGGCATTTGACCTAACACACAGGAGCGGTCACTTGATTACACTCCAATGGATTCCGGGACACTGTGGCCTGGTTGGCAACAAAACAGTCGATAGCGAAGAAAGGGCGGCAGTATACAACGTTCCTGTGTACGTCCAAGTACTATATTCACGAAGCGGCGTCAACACATTGTTCAGATCGCTCATGCGCGAATGCGCTGCCACTTACTAGTCGCTAGCAGATCCCCGGAACAAGTGTCTGCGGGAAACATACCCCGGTTTGACTTTTCGTCTTCCAGATAAAATCAACCGAAGACATGCTAATATACTGCACTGGATTCACTTGGACGTCGCCTTCACTCGCAACTACACCCACCTAATCGGCCGTGCGGACAGCCCGAATCGTGAGCGCTGCCAATTGCGCGAAACTTTAGCTCATACATTTTGTGACTATGCATTATACGTGGCGAAAAGAAAAAGTCTAACTGCAACGTTGGCAAGCATCGGGCGAACGCCATTGAATGGAAGCCACATAATGTCAACAATGAACGACCAAACAGTGTCAAAAACTGCAACAAAGGCTGTTTTAGGTTTTATAAAAAGCACTGGACTAGATACTAGACTGTAGGGTACTATGCTAAGTGGCTACTGTACATACGCACCACCGCTTCTTGTCCTCATCATCATCCTTCAACCCTCTTTCCTTCCCCCTTCCCTTATCCCCTGTGTAGAGTAGCAGGCTAGAAAGAACTAACTCAGGTCGACCTGTCTGCCTTCTAATAAATTCTCACTCACTCACTCACTCACTTGATATCTTGATGCGTGATGAGTAGAAAGAAAAGATACGCAATCGTTGTTACCAGAAAAATATTTTCGAAGCACAGTTAAGCAACAATGACCAACAGGTAGACTGTCACGCTTACATGCTCGGCTTTTTTTTTATGCTTTGGGGATGAAATACACAAATCGTATAAAATCTTTGAACTTCAAACTTATTTTGCTATTTACAGGCGTATCTGTGCCTAAGGTTACAAATTTTCGATTCTCCGTGAAATGTGAAAAAAAATTGTATTTGACACAGTAAAAAAAAACAGCGCCGAAAATGAGATGCCGGACGACGATGTACATATACAGTGCGCTTTCAGAGCGACGAAGAAGTACGCATACAAAGTACACATACTTTAGCTGAAATTCGAGAAAGAAACTACGGCTTTTAAACCTATTTCACAGACCTTTATCAAAAATAGCGGATGACAGATCTGTGAAAATTCCGCATCAAATCGTCAGTATGCTTATTAATAAAATAGAGAAACGAAACATACTTCATCGTAAGTGAGAGTACGCACATATTTACCTCAACAAAAGTGAGGTACGTAGTTTTATGCTCTTATGTACTACATCCCCAAAATAAAAAAAAAACAACAGCAGGGCAGGTAAGCGTGGCACTCGACCTTTTCATCGTTATTGATTTACTGTGTCTAAAAAATTTTTTTTAGCAATACCAATTGCGGAATTCCTCTTCCCACTGATTAGGCAAGAGTATATAAGTTTTGAAAGAAATATGAAAGGCAATCACCCTATACTTAATCTGAAAAAGGATAATAATAAAACAACCGAAGGAGAATTGTTATGGGGCTTCAGGCAATAATGAAGTGCATACTACACTAATCATACTGCAGCGTTGATAGTTAGTCGTCAGCGTTGTAACGATCACTCTTGATTGTGTCATTCCTGCATAGGTAATATTAGGGGCGAAGCTCCTTATGGCGTGGCTTGGGCGTCCCTCGTATGTAACCACCAGTGGCACATACCCGAAATAGGTATAACACTTGACCTCCAAGGTGGTGCCAGTGAGAGATTTCTTGTGTGCGTTGTTTAACAATAGAAAATAGTGCTCAATGTACATGCCAATGGCTGTTAATGGGGAATGAGAGACAAGAGCATTCGGCTTTTAGTCAACGCGCACGCTGCGATCCCCATTAGCAGCCATTGGCAAGTACATTGAGCACTATCGGACAGAAAGGGATGCTACATTATACACGCTGGGTGTAACCTCCTTAGCTTTAGAAAGGTTTAGCGAGCGTTGAGCCGCAGTGCCATGAATACAATGAACTTGTATATACCATGAATGAATTCAAGGTTGGTTAAAAATGAGAAGTAGATACGAAGCGCAAGCCGTAAGAAAGTAAAAGCCGAATTCTCCTGTCTCTCATTTCTCATTAGCAGCCATTGGCATGTAAATTGAGCCCTATCTGACAGGAAAAGGCTGCTACGTTATACTCGCTGGGCGTAACCTCCTTGGTTTTCGAAAGGTTTAGCGAGCGTTTGGTCGCAGTGCCATGAGAACAGTGAACTAGAATATACCATGAACTCGAGGTGGCTAAAGGTGGGAAGTGGACCCAAAGCGCAGGCTGTAAAAACGTGTGCGTGTGCCATCTCTCGTTTAGTCCTTGGAATGTCCGCTGGAGGGCGGTGCTTCTATATGGGGAAATATATGATAAAAAGATGCGAGATGGTAGGACTTGGAGTGTTGAATAGATGAACGAACAGACACACAAACAGATGCATGGATGGACGCATGAACGGACGCAGGGGTGGATGCACGAAAGAACGCAGGACGGGCGCACAAACAGACGCAAGGACGGTCACACAGACGGATGCATGGACGGACGAATGCTTCGCCCCACTCTCCATCAATCACTCCGTGGATATTCCGTCATTTTTTTTTAAATTCATGAATTCTTTACTTACTTGTTTGTTTATTTTATTCGATTACTTTATTATATGTTTCAATCATATTGCTGCAATTGAAGTCGTTACGCTACTAATGAAAAAATAGGGCTGATCCTTCTTTTTAGGAATCGGTATAACAAGAAAGGGAAACATGTCTCCTAAAAGGTAGCTGAGGGCTTAGTGTGCATTGTTTTACCGCAATCGCAAAGAAATAATGCTACGTCAACAAATGAATATATCAAGCGACGAACGGCAAACAGCTTGAAACTTGGGGCACACCTCACGCAGAAAGCACACAGCTAATCGGGAATATACAGCACGAGTGCGGGCAACTAACTGTCATAGCTTGACCGCTAAAGCATGCTGCGCAAACAGAACGGCTCAAGAAACTAACGTAGAAGTGCACAGAAGGCTAGTGTGAACAACTCTCAGAATTCCAATTTTTTCGTGTGTGAGCAGCGTGCTCCTTTCGTATACGCTGCGGCGGCAGCAAAAGAAGTGACATTCGTGTGCTTTTTAACAACTTTAACTTCAGAGCAGACTGGAGCAAGAAGCTTAGGAACAATAAGTACACATACCCCGAGATAACAGCGTGAGCGATTCAGCTATCGCACCAGATAACATCTATGTATGCAATTTGACCACGCCATGTCAAGGTGTGCGCGCATAGCTTTAGCAACATGAAGGGTGGCGTGGACTATCGGGGCGACGACCTTCACGGCGAGTCCACTGAACTCGCGTTAATCGCACCATCTCACTACTAATCACGTGAACGCGCTGAATTTGCTCAGCTATGAAGGACGCCAATGGTGCATGGTGCATAAAAATGGCTCACCTATATCATGATCAAACAACACACGTTACGTGGTCTAGTAGTATGCGTCATGGGCTGAGGAGCGAGAGGGCAGAGTTTCGACACCCTGCAACGCCATCTTTATTGTTCTCATTTTTTTCTTTGCAATCTACTAGGATATATTTTACGTTTTATTCATCACAGAAGTCCTCATTGGAGCCGTCGCAAACCATGGCATGAAACACTTCTGTTGTATTATAGTTTATTCAAGAGTCTTTGACGGAATCAAGCAGAACCCCTACCCCAAATCAATATGACCAGCACGGGGACAGCGTTCGATATACTCAGACGCTTTTCGGACTGTATAACAAATGCAGTTTTTAAAAAGCAAAGAAGTTGCAGACTCAGACAGAGCTTTACTGCAATACATTTACATCGCTACGTTACACCGCAGAGAGTTATTGAAGCAGCTGGCGTAGTCCGTAACCTTTCTGCTTTTTTTAAAAGACTTGCTTACCTTCCCCACCTTTCTTCTTATTCTTTTTTCTTAATTTCTGCTTTAAAAACTTCCATCGCGACAAACAATTATATCGACATCTGTTTATATATATATATGTCGCAGGTTCGCTTCCTGCCTACGGCAAGTTATCTTTCCACCCGTGTTTCTTTCTACATATTTACATTGCAATGCGCTCTAATAGCTTCCCCTGTGCTTTTCGTGGCATCTTTGTCTCTTAGATCTCATTAATATTGAGTGAAAACACTGAAACGCGAGCCCTAAAGTATACACTTCTTTCCCTTATTCAATACGAGGCTCTCGTGCTGGCAAACTTGGTGACTTTCGGTTGGATACGAGGGGCTATTGGCCAGCTGCCAACTGGTAATAAGTTCACGCGCAACGTGAGACCACACAGGCTCTCAAAGAGTGTGCCACATTCGCCGCCACGCCTACTGGTAGCGCTTATTGACACTCCCACGTTTAAATTCACATATATACCCAATAAAGTGGCTGGTGGTTATAGCAGTTGGGGTAGCTCAGTGGTAGAGCATCGAACACGTTATTCGAAGGTTGCAGGTTTGGCTCCTGCCTATGGCAAGTTATCTTTTCACCCACTTTGTTTTTTTTCATAATTACCTTACAATTTGGTCTAATGCCTTCTCCCCTATGCTTTCCACTGAAATTGTGTACCACTAAAATTGT